>JAFIRS010000635.1:0-614521 GCA_018342105.1 Gonioctena quinquepunctata | reverse complement strand
TGGCAGCCCTTTCGGAGAATCCCCTTTGCCCGCCGGCCCGTTTCGATCCGACCACGGAAAAATCATCCTTGTGGAAAGGACTCTTGTAAGTGGGGGGGCCCTATGCCCGCCAACCAGGAAGCCATCCCGTCGCCGACGTCTTGGTGAAAAGGGGATATGTCGTTTCGGTTTTCCCAATGGGCTGCACTGGATAAAGGCAAAATTTCGAATCAACCCTTTTTTCCAAAAAAATATGTCTACGCTGAACATCCGAAGAAAAAGAACCACGGCCCTACATCCGCAGTCCGTGGTGGGGGAACGGATGAACAGGACGATAACCGCCACTTGCCCAAGGTCTCTGACCATCAAAGAGACTGGGACCATATCTTCTTTTTGTTCCTGATGGCCTATCGTCCGCAGTACACGATCCCCCGTCAAACTCCTGCTAGTATTATAAGGGGCCGGAACTGCGACTGCCTTGGGGACCTGAAGTTTGGGATCCCGCCAGGACAAGACCTGCGGGAGAGGACACGCAGCAAACTTGGGCAAGAATGGACAATCCAGAACAGCCCGGGTTGAAACCCAGAGTGCCACATAAAATAAAAAGACCTATGACATCAAGGCCGACGCTGGAGATTTAAGGTTGATGACCTGGTTTTGGGCTGTACAACCCCAAACGTCGTCGGGCTATCCCCAAAAGGGGGGAACTCTGGAAAGGGCCCCGTATAAGATCGTAAAAAGGATAAACGACCTTTTTATCAACCATAACCCACCCGAGGGAAACCAAGGGTCCCCATTTCAAAGGGGGCCCCCTTACGCTGGAAACCATGACCTTTCGCCCCCTCAAGCCCCGGGGATGATAGACGTTCGAAAAGTTTATGTCATTCAAACGGGCGAAAGTTCTCAGGGGGTTACTAGAGGGAGTCACGAGACCTTTTCGAGGTCCCTGCTGATCGCACAGCGTGGGGAGAAGATCTTCAACCAGGGCATCGCCGTAGTGTTTCAAAAAATTTTGGTCAACTCAAACAGGGGAGCAAACCAGAAGTTGGGGGGGTGCTACAGTTGAAGAAAGGCCGAGAAACATCTACCTGTTCCAAGAGGCATTCCCAAGATAAACCGTCCTATGAAGATGTCTGGAAGAGTCTCACCAAACTAAGAGATACTATGGTGGACCAGAATCTGGTGGATCTAGCAATTCCAAAATTGTCCTGTGGTATTGATGGGTTGGACTGGAGAGTCATAAGAAGTATGCTGGAGGCGATATTCAGATCCAGCGGCGTCAAGATTTTGGTTTGCTGTAACCCTCTTCCACGACCGATCATGAAGACCGTGGAGTGTTACTTCCATCGAACTTCACGGTGCAGATATGGGGAGTCATGCAGATATCGTCACACTCCAAGGATGAAATTTCGGGACGAAATGTCTTTAAGAAGGGGGCAATGTAACGAACCTAGGCCGGACCTGTCGCCTCACATGTTGCCGTCGACAGCTATGAGATCATCCCCGGAGATATTCGAGAACCATCCAGTCCCTTTTCCGCGTAATGCAACGGTCAATATTGGAAACAATTGGAACATGCCGTCGCCAACTGGAAGAATTCGAAACATCGAGAATGCTGTATCGGAGATAAATAGACCGCCCTCAAGAGGGAGAACACAGTCTGAACGAGCCCATACCATCGAGCTATACAGTGGCGTAGTAATTTTATATATATTAAAAAAAACAGATATAGAAGTAAAGATATACAGACGGGAACATACAATATATCACAATTTTATCACTAAGAGAATTGACCATCATCATAGAACTCCTGTAGGCCGTAGTATGCCTTGAGCAAAAGTATCTTTTTGATTTTTTTCGGAACAGGTGGTGTACCGGAATTTCTTTCAATTTTGTGGGCAGTTTGTTGTACATTTTTATACTTTCGTACATTATAGAATTCTTTGTCTGCTCTGTTCGGGGAGTGGGTAAAGCTATATTTTTTCTTACCACTTGACGTGTATTATGTATTATTGCTGGATGTTCTGCAACATTTGCATTAGCTTTATGTTTGTGTACCAGACATGTGGTCTCAATATAAAGATTGAGGTTAGAGTGAGAATCTTGTGCTTTATGAACAAGGGCTTGCAGTGAGCAGTGTACTCAGCTCCAGACATAAATCTTACCGCTCGTTTTTGAAGAACAAAAATGGAATCGAATAGGTTTTTTGTACAATAACCCCAAAAGGCTATCCCATATCTCAGGTGTGATTCAACCAAGGAAAAATAAGTCACTCTACCCATCGATAGACCAAGTTCCTTGTATACTACTCTTATTGCATAGCTGCCTGATGCCACTTTCTTCCGCAAGGTGTGAATATGGGTGGAAAATTTCAGATTGTCATCTATTTCAATGCCAAGAAACTTGGTGGAAGTTCTATTCATAATTGGATTCAAGCCTAACATAAGTGAATCATAGGTGAATTTGAAGGTGAGGAGGCTTGTTTTTTTCGAATTGAAGCAGAGGTGGTTTGAGTCGCACCATTTTTTGACTTCGCTCAGGTCACACTCAATGATTTCTTTTAAGCAGTCAATATTAGATCCTTTCCACATCAATGTTGTGTCGTCCGCGAACATGGTGAACTTTCCTTGAATATTTATACTGGCCAAGTCATTGACGTAAACTAGGAACAATATTGGACCGAGTACTGAACCTTGTGGCACACCACATTTGATAGTAGACGGGGCAGATTTGCCATCTTGCATCTTTACAATTTGTTTTCTATCAGATAAATACGACTCAAACCATTTGTAGCTCTTGTCTCTGAACCCATAGTGCCGAAGCTTCTGAAGCAGTATTCTGTGACATACACAGTCAAATGCCTTTGAAAAATCACAGAACACTGCTCCAATTGCTAAGCCCTCATTCATACCCACATAAACCCCTTCCAGAAAGTGAAATATGGCATCGTTAGTGCTCTTGTTATTTTGGAATCCGAACTGGGATGTGTTCAATACATTATGTTCTTCCAGAAACTGCAACATTCTTTTCTTGACAAGTTTCTCTACGACCTTTGAAAGTATGGGTAGTAGAGAGATGGGGCGGAAATTTGATGGATCGTCAACGCTCCCACTCTTGTGGATTGGGATAATGGCTGCCGTTTTCAGGCATGATGGGAAAACACCAGTAGCAAAGGAGATGTTTATAGCTTCGGCTAGTACATGCACAGCTTCATCTGTAAGATTTTCTAAAATAGATAGTGGAATATCATCAACACCGGCACTCCTCTTATTTTTGATTTCAGTGAATATTTCCCGTAACTCCAAGGTATTAGTAGGATACAGGTAGAAGGTCTCGTTTACCATTCTTTCCTGAACAAAACTCATTGGATCTATATCTCCAGCATTATTAGAGGCAAGCGAAGCTGCAATGGTGCAGTAGTATTTATTTAATGTGTTGGGATCCACATTGGGCTGAAGGGGAGGCAGTCCTGTTTTTCCTCTCAAAGTGTTAACTACTACCCAGCTTTCTTTCATTTTATTTTTGGCTTTGTCGATTCTATTTTTATAATACCAATCCTTTGCCATTTTTATGACACGTTTGTATATTCTTTTGTAATTGCAGTAGTATGATGAAAAATAATTACTATCTGTAAATTTGTGAATTACATGCAGAGATCGTAAATTCTCTGCAGATATTCGGATTCCAGAGGTTACCCATGGCTTGCTTTTTTTCTCCTTAATTTTCTTCAAAGGAAAACATTGGTTGAACCAAACGCAACATACAAAGTTGATAATACAACGACATCTACTAACCAATCACTACACTTCGTAAAGTTAGGTTAACACGCATAGATTCCATCATTGTCTTTAGACAATGATTCCATTGTTTAAAACTGTTAAGTTCACTAGATCTCTGCCAGATGTCCCATACCATAGAGAAACTAAAAATAAAGAGAGTTGTCAAACCTGCAGTAAAAGTTGGCACGACGTGGCACCAGTGGCGACATATCTCGCAACTGGCCGAACTAAGTTAATACAGTTGGTAAAACAGATTTATCTTCAGTTACCGATTGAGATAAGGCGGGTTTTTTAAATGTGTTACTTTTATATGATTGATATGGTATATATTTTATAAGTGATCGATTTGCCATTCCTGTATTTCATATGAATGGTTGTACCATATGAAATACAGGAATGGCAAATCGATCACTAATAAAATATATACAGTAATCGATTCGTAGAATCTATTAGTTCGTTCATGGTTAAAATAAAGTTTCAAAATAAATCTTTGTTTCATGATATCAAGAACAAAATTAAAGTTCTTATAGAACAAGAATAATAAGTTGAACACTATAAAAACGCATTTTATTGTATCTAGGACAAGGCACAACTACAGACAAAACAATAATAAAACTCAGAAAAACAACAAAATTAAAAATATCTTATCAAATCAACCAAAATAAAAACAAATTACATTTACAACAAACCTTCAATAATTTTGTTCATTTATTAGCACAAAGGAGAACGAGTAGGTATAACAAATACTTCCTCAAATGGTGATAGGAAATGGAAACTGATGGACGGAAATAAGTATCAGTTTGTGAAAACATTTCTGCAACTGATGGATGGAAATAAGTATCAGTTTGTGAAAAGCAGCTTATATTTTACCTTGCAAAAGAATATTTCCAGGAATTTCAGCGTCAACTCGAATAACAAAACATTCTATTTTCGACGTTGGGTTCCTAATTCAAGTCCATAGTATAATTTCTGTCATTAATTTTTCGATGACAATAACAGTAGAAGAATTATTCTGAAATTATTGAGTGCTTTGTCATAATAAAAAATACATGTGTAAACAATAAACTTCTATTTTCTGACAAATGTCGAAATTGGAAAATTATAATGTCATCAGTCGTCTGGATTGCGGGCAGCGCCTCCATGCGCGGCTGGCCGTACCAAAAACTTGGTGGTCAAAATCGCCAATGTTTCAAACAGTCTCTTTATTTTTAATTTGTCTATGTCCCATACTAAATGAACAATCTGACCATTTTTCCATTTTGTGAGATTCTCTCTTCACACGATTTCACCAAGTTTCTTCAAACATTCTAAAAATGTGGCAAACCAAAACCTCATCAATAAGAAAGAGAAAACTTCGCAAATGGGGTGTTCATAGTAAGGTCTGAGCTGGGACCACACCAACGTTTTATTTTAAAAAAAAATCTACCATGACAATTGTAAGTAAGGTTACTTCCATTTTGTTCCATAACCTGTACCATAATCATTATTTTGTAATTCTGCTGGAGATGGGGATCTCAATCTTCGAAATGCATACATTTTTTCAGAGAGTGCTGTTTTTATTTCGTGGAGAACGACTTTGAGTTAACTCTCTTTTCCTTCCCATATAATAATAAAAGCTTTTTAAAAAAATCTTTGGTCCCAAAAACCCCCACATACCAATTTTGAATAGAATCGGACCATAATCACAAAGCTCGTCCACCATTTTGGAGCCGCCATGTTGAATTCTGACAAAAAAATCATTATCTCCGACCCCAAAAACCCCTAGATACCAATTTTGAATTGAATCCGCCATTTTTTTCCTAACAAGAATTTCATAATGCATTGTTACCGGAATTATGTACACCTGCCAAATTTCAAATCACTCGGACGATTGGAAGTTGGTGAAATTTAACTTGCAAGATTTGATTACAGCCAGACACACAGATAGACAGTCAGACACCGGGACAGGTGGAACTAAATAAAAGCTTGTAAAAAACCGGTTTAATTTCGGACCACATCTCTTGTGGTTACCTTGAATAATAATCACAGATTGCGACTTGAATAGTGCTATTTCCGAAACATGGCAGGTTTGGAGCTCTGAACTCAATGAAACCGGTGTTAGGTTTGTTCAAATGGCACAGAGAAAATGTATTCTGCCTGCTCCCTCTTATCTATGTTTGTCGCCACCATTAATGTTTTTGACGAGCTCCCCTCTAAGAGCGTTCTCTGTAATATGCTATCTACTTCGAGTTCATGCAATAACAACACGTTACATGTAGATATATGAAGGGGAACAGTGGGTAAGTTGTTTTTTCTAGGCTTTAAGCTGTGCGTTGCAAGCCTCGCAGGGACAAACTACCACTTATTAATGATATATCGAGGACAATGTACTGAACTATAATTTTGTTTATAATCCGAAAAATTTGTAATACTTTTATGCCACTCAAATAAATTAGATAAATGAATATGAATAGGACGAATATAAATACAATTCCGCGGATGTGTGTTATCAAGGTGGTAATAACATTTTGGTTTTCAGATTTCTCCGCTACCAACGTAGAAGTACGAAGTGACTTCGTTATAATTAGACACATAACTCTGATGAGAACATTCACGGAACTGAAACCACCGGCAGATGATCTTCAACCACCTCCCCCATACAACAAGCAGTTTTCCAGAATCCAAAGGGATATCAACACATAACTAAAAAAGCTTTATTCGGTTTACTTCTTGTCTCTTTATATTTCAAAAATATATAGATGTGTCAAGCCAACAAGGACCAAAGGAATCTCCTTTTCATTTTACCATGTGATGGGCATGGATTGGGAAATAAACAATACATGAACTGTAGTGCAAAAAATGTGGTTTTTCACACCAATTTTTTCTGTTCCGTTACACCTACTTATTTCGACTAGTTAAAAAAAATGTTGATTCAGTTTTAATTTCAGTAGGCATTTCAAATGAATTGAGTATAAATGTTTGTTGAATTCATAATAGTTGTAGATGTCGGAACTCTATTCCCATTATTTTATTGTACTTGATAACTTCAAAGATTATAATAATAATAATGATAAATCGACTTTATTCATCAAACACCTGAGAGAAAAAAAAAAGAAGAAAAAAAGAGAGAACGCCCTAATTTATACTAAGGAAATGATGAATAGGCGGAGTATCAGCAGATGCTGTTTTTCAACTCAACCTTAAAGTAAATAATATAAATTTAAAAAGTGATAGGTGATAATCTATGGTACACAGATGAGCTTGTCCGAATTCATTTTTACCATGTAAAAAGCTATGGTCATAATTTATTTGATTTTCCTTTCATACTCTACTTAAAAGAACCTTCAACCTTTTTTAAAGTTCAAGAGAGAGTAAGATCTAAAGTCACTGGGTAGTTGATTATACAACTTTGGGGCATTATATGAAAAACTGCGGGTGAGAAGGGCAGCGATGTTTAGGAATAAGAAGTACATTATTATTTCATGTCTCAAACAATCAATGCAAAATTTAACTGAAAAAAACAAATCAAAAGCCTACACCACCACCAAACCGCACAAACAATGAAAGAAAACAAAGTTACACAATGATAATACATAACATAGGGCATTGTCATTAGGACAGTGAACCGGTGAAATAGAAATAATGTCATTAAAATAACTTACCATCATTCAATATTAATATTATGTCAGAGAAACAATCAGAGCAGAGCAACTTACACTGACACACAGTAACAAAAAACTGTATAAAGTAAACTTTTCTTTCGATTCAAGTTAGGTTGTCTCTCTCTCTCTCTCTGGTTAATGGGTTCCGTCCGAGCATCTGCTCCTTGCGGGGAATCCGTCGCTATCCGGCCTCTAACGGCGTAGAAAAGGAGTTTTTTTGAATATTGGGATACAGGTTGACTTGCTCTAAGCAATACTGCATCCCATATCGATTTATTTCGGTACAATCACATCATAGAATGTATCATTCACACAGTGTTCTGGGGAGGCCTTGTTACTAACTCCATAAGCCACCTAGGAGCAGCGCTGTTAATTTGAACGCAACAGTGAATCATCGAAGGACATCCTCAGCCTGGCTACAAGATTTACAATTTAAATAAAAAATCTATGGCCTGGCTGAGAATCTAACCCGGGACCTCTAAGTCTCGAGTCGGACGCTAAACCACCGCGCCATACCCCCCCCCCCAAGTTAGGTTTACATACAGTATAAACTACTACACGTGGTTCTTTTATCGACTGAGCGATTAGCGCCGACCAGCATGAAACATGAGAATGTACCGAGTGGGCCAAATTGGACACTTTTAAAGGGAAAGTCCTGTTTCCAAACTAGATAGATGAAAACTGATGTCTGTGTCTTGGGGTCAATTTTTATGGCAAAGTTAATGGTGAAAACCGCATATTGATATCTATTATCGTTTCTGAGTTACAGCATGTTTTTCAAAAATGTGCATTTTCAAAAAGTTGCTGTAACTTTTTTCCTGTCAAAAATTCTAAAGCTTTTTTTTACGTAGAATTCAATGGTGTAAGTAATTTATTTTTTCAAATCATATGTCAATAGTTATTAATGGAAAAATATTTTTTTTAAGTGAGACCTGTATATTCTTGCATATTTTAATAGAGCTCGAAATAGCCATTCCAAAAATGTAGCACAGTTGATGTTTTGCTAGAGTCACCTTTAAAATGCAGAGCTTTCAAGTTTTTTCCTGTAGACTTTGAAACGCACACTTTGAACAAGTGGGCTTTGGACGACGCGGCGATAAAACAGAAAGCCAGTGTTCACTAGTAGCTATCAAATGTTAAGAAAGCTGTTCACAGCAGTAATCAAAACTCATAGTTCCAATAAAACTGATAACATTTTTTTTTTTATTGGTGCCCCATTTTACCCATTTAAAGCACGCCTCAGAGTGTTTAAATCGAACTTTAAAAAACGCGCGTTTTTTAAAGTTACCATGGCAACATCAACAAATCGAGAAACGTGAAGTCGAAATGACAAATTTTTTATTATTGATCTGACAGGAGTACCTCGGAACGTCAAATAAAATATTACTAACAACTCGTTCATTTATATGTGATACCTCTTGCTCCTCCATCCATTTGATGAACTTTTCATATTCTTTTTTATATATATCACTGGATTTTCGCGGTATTAACCGCGATTCTACCTCACTATTCAAAAAATCGATATTAGAATAATTCATTTTTGAGCTCTGGTAACAATAAATATTGATCTTTGATAACAAATTGCAAATGAATATCTGTTTTTCTCATTTCCATGACAACGAAAGGTATACTGATGTCACATCACGAATTCAACCATTTTGCATTATTAGTTCTTATTTCTATTTTTTGTAGTAATAATACCAGTATATATGATTTCAAAGTGCACCAATAAAAAAAAATAGCATTAAGTATTTGTGGATAACTGGCCTTAAAAACACTTGCTCTATTTCGAGCACTCCGGCTGCGCCGTCGTGCTCGTAAAATCGCGCGTTTTAAAGCCCTTTTTATCCACTTATACTTTAATATACTAATACTATGTTTACTACTAATAAATGAAACTCCAACAGTAATAATAATAATAAAGAACAAAATATTTCTTCAGAGGTGTTCAAAATGTCTACCAGCTTCTCCTACACACAGGCGGCACCTTCTTAGAACATTTCTTGCCGAATTAATTAGTTCAATGGGTGTGAGACAAGCAAAACTTTGCATCACTGCTGCTTCCAATTCGTGTCTAGAGTTGGTCGGAAATTTAAAAATAATATCTTTTAACCTTCCCCAGAGGTAAAAGTCCATAGGCGTTAGGTCCGGTGACCTGGCAGGCCAACGGTTGGGCCTTGGTTGGCTATCCAATTATTGCCAAAAAATTGAGGCGAAGCCCCGTCTTGCTGAAAATATATTTTGCTGAGCTCCATTAGCGGCAATTCATCAACAAGGGGTTCAATTTGTTGCCTTAAAATTTCTAAATAAATAAACGGGCCCATAATTCTTACATAAGCTTCGTCTGTCCAAATACAATTTAACGAAAAACCAAGCACTTGGTTACAATTTTCCAGGAACCACTGTCAAAAATCCATGCCCGTTCAAAATCTCCTGATCTGAGTTTATGAACTCTTCTGGTCCTGTATGGCTTGAATTTGTGCTTTTTCAAAATCCGCCTAACGTTAGTTCTTGGTAGACCTGTTGATATTTTTTAATTTCGCGTTGACGTTTTGGAATTATTTGAACAGCTCCTATAACGGCTATTTCTTCCAACTCCCTATCCCTATTTGATGCATATCATTTTGGCCTTTTCTTTTCAAATTTACCACCATCAATTAGGTTGTGTCGCAATCTTGCGAAAATGTCTCTAAAAGGTTGTCTTCTCTCTGGATTACCTCTCGTGGTACAAATTGCTTGCTGCCCATGCATTTTCCCCGGTTTGTATAAAACAGACTATCCAATTTTTCAAAATTCTCATACTTCATTGCAAATGTGTTTGAAAAATTAACAAAAACCACGAATTGAGGAGCGTCTTTACTGCTTGAATCAAAATTTGACAGCTACCATGTAAACGTTTGTATTCTGTTTTATCTACTGTCTACTTGTTCAAAGTGTGCGTTTCAAAGTCTACATGAAGAAACCTAAAAGCCCTGCATTTCAAAGGTGAGTCCAGCAAAACATCAAGTGTGCTACATTTTTGGAATGGTAATTTCAAGTTCTATTGCAATATGCTGGAATATAATAGGAACCGAAATTTTTTTTAAAAACAAACTCATTATCGGCCCCGATCAAATACCATGCTTTCTAGTCAAAGATTGCATTCAACCTCTACTGACTCCATTACACCATATCTACAACTTGATATTGAGAACTTCTACATTTCCGGAAGTGTGGAAAATAGCCCGAGTCTGTTCAATTTTTAAAAAGGGAGATATAACTTTGGTAAAAAACTATAGGCAAATCTCCGTGCTAAGTAATTTCTCTAAAGTATTTGAAACAATCATATATTACTTCCTCTATGACTCAATCAAAAATGTTATATCAGATGATCAACACGGATTTGTAGAAAAAAAGTCTTGCCTACCAACTTAGCGTGCCTATCGCAATGTGTTACCGACGCTCTGGATAGAAAACTACAAATCGATGTTATTTACACTGATTTTCAAAAACCATTGACCAAATTGACTTTCACATTCTTCTACATCGGTTAAAGGCATTTGGTTTTTCTACGAATTTAATAAACTTATTTACATCTTATTTATCTGGTAGGAAACAATACGTAGAATACAAAAGCTTCCAGTCCCCTTTGTATACCCCTAGTTCCGGTGTTCCCCAGGGTTCAAACTTGGGACTACTTTTATTCCTATTATTTACTGATGATTTGGCAAAAAAAATTAACTGCTCAAAACTTCTATATGCTGACGACCTAAAGTTATTCAGAGTTGTCAAAGACCAAACAGACTGCAGGAATTTACAAGAGGATGTAGACTTAGTATTCGATTGGTGCCTCCACAATCATCTACAACTGAATATTTCACAATGTTTCATCGTGTCATTTTCTAGGAAAAAAGAGATGATAGAGTTCCCCTATCAAATAGATGACAATATCATCAACAGAGTCACGGAGATAAAAGATCTTGGGATTAAGTTTGATTGTGAATTCACATTTTCTCTGCAAATCGATGAAGTTGTATCATCAGCCAATAGGATGATGGGATTTGTTATGAGAAGTACTAGGGAGTTTTGCAATGTTAGGCCAATTCTCACATTGTTCTATGCGTATGTGAGGTCCAAACTTGAATATGGGGCGTTGATATGGTATCCCATGTATAACTCTGAAATTAAATCTGTGGAAGCTGTTCAAAGAAAGTTCTTGAAAATCCTGCTATTTAAACAAACAGGGACGTATCCCCAAAGAAGGATCGGATAACTCATTTCTTTTGAACCGCTTTGACGTAGTTTCTTTAAACACCCGTCGTCTTTTTGTGACAATATCATTCCTTCACAAATTACTACACAATATTTCGTGCGCCTCACTTATACAAAAAATCAACTTCCATATTCCTCGGCTGAATTCTAGAAGTGAGACTACCTTTTACTGTGAAAATATTCGAACAAATGCTATGCGTAGGGCACCCGTGTCATTAATGTGTTCTAATTATAATTTTATCTGTGATTCATTATTCATGTGACATCAATATGAGCACTCTCAAACATATTATGGAATGTATTACCAATAGATCTTGAGCTTCTCATTTCTTATTCTCATTGAACTGTCGAGTAATTTTTTTTTCAGCAGTAGCTTTCCTTCATTCTATAGTTAATTAATCATTTATTTACATACACGCATGTACATTTGTTTAATTTATTCATTTGGACGTTCATGCATTCGTATATATGTGTGTATGTATGTGTGTGTGTGTATCTACAGTGTGTACATAAAGTAAGGAATAAATTCATTATCTAGAAAAGGAAAAGCTTTTCGAAAAAATCCGCGGACACGTCAACTTTTATTTCACGATGCGCATCTTTTGACGTTTTAGTCGCATTGATGACGTCATCAATGGTTCGGCTATGACATCATGGACATTTTTTTCAAATTGCAACCGCTATTTTTTATAGTGCCATTTGAAAGAGCATAAGGAAATTGTCGAGAAAATTAATGTTTTATTGATTTTGAGTTAACTTACTTATTTTGTTAATTATTTTGTTAATCGAACAAACTAATCAATTAAAGGTTCAAAATAAAGTCCTTCCTAGCTTTGTAAAGTTATCTTTCAGCACGCCACTGGTGTCTTCGTATTTTCGAAGCCCTAAAAAAATAACTCTTTTATTATCGTAAAAAGACATTTTACTGTTTTTGTTACCTTGCTGATTTAGCCGTGTGGTTGGCGTATGCCACAGTTTGACAGTTCATATTTCATTAATACCCAGCTTTTCGAAAAAATTAAGAATAAAATGCGCCTTTCTGTTACTCAGAGAATCGAAATTTTGATGATGATTGGATATGGTGATAGAGTACGAACGCAACAAGAAGTAGTTGGACTGTTTAATCAGCAGTGAGCAAAGTTGAGAGAAAGTTTCGAGACACTGGTAGTGTTGATGATCTCCCTGAAGCTGGGCTTCCTAAAATCTATGAGGAGGTCAAATTGAATGTTTTATTATCAATGGAGGAAAATCCACACAACAGCCTGAAAAGCATTAGTCGAAATCAAGATATCCCAGTTACGACTACACATAAAATTTTAAAATTGGAAAAGTGGCATCCCTATAAGATGACTCTGCACCAACAACTTTCCGAGGACGATCCAGACCGACGGATGCAGTTCTGCCAAACGAGATATGTGCAATGCTGACTCTTTGCTAGTAAAAAATATTGCTTTCTCTGATGAAGCTACCTTTACACTAACAGGAACAGTGAATCGGCTAAGGAGAATCCAAAATGGATGAGAGAACATCACACACAGTATTCTCAGAAAATAAATGTTTGGGCGGCGATTGTACAAAACAGGATTATTGGACCATACTATTTCGAACAAAACTTAAATGGTCCAGGTACCTTCAACTCCTACAGGATTATGTTATACCCAGTCTGGTGATCTTATTTCCTAACGCAGATAACCCTGCTATACCAAATGACAACTTATGGTACCAGCAGGATGGTGCAACGCCGCATTACGCAGCTGATGTTAGAAGGTATCTTGACCAAGTCTTTGCCAACAGGTGGATAGGTAGGCGTGGTTCTATTGAATGGTCCCCAAGATCTCCTGACCTTACTCCATTAGATTTTTTTCTGTGGGAGTATCTAAAGAATGTCGTGTACAAAACTAGACCAGATAATATCGAGGAATTGAAAACTAGGATTACAAATAAATGTAACAATATTACTCAACAAACTATCACTAAGGTCCAACAAGGATTTATTGACTGTCTTGGATACTGCCAGGCTCAGGAAGGACTTCAATTTAAACATTTGATCAATTAGTTTGTTCAATCAACTGTGTAAAATAAATTACTTAAAAATCATTATAACATTAATTTTTTCGACAATTTCCTTATGTAACATGACAAAACTTTTGGTTTAACGTGTGCAGAGAAATATGCTCTTTCAAATGGCACTATCAAAAATAGCGGTTGCAATTTGAAAAAAATGTCCATGACGTCATAGCCGAAACATTAATGACGTCATCAATGCGACTAAAACGTCAAAAGATGCGCATCGTGAAATAAAAGTTGACGTGTCCGCGGATTTTTTCGAAAAGCTTTTCCTTTTCTAGATAATGAATTTATTCCTTACTTTATGTACACACTGTATATGTATATGTGTGTATATACAAATTGCTTTCGACGGAATAGAAAAATTTCAAAAAACTTTTCGATTTGAAACACGAAAAAAAAAATTATGAAGGAGGGCACTTGCCCCCCCAATCGACTCTAGAAAATTTCTTCGTTATAGAAAGTCGGCGATTTAAAAAATTGATGTCCCCGAAAAGCGAAGCAAAAAAAAAAATTTATCTGTCAAACTAGATGGTCAATCACTTTGATTTTTTTTCACAATATCTGTGATATCCTGCTCTAGCTCCTCCTCGTTTTTCATAAACTTCTTAATTTTAGTACTAACGGTAGAATTAATAATGTGCTGTTTGCCTACGCATGGTCCATATGTTACGTTAATTGAGTCAACTTCAATTATATGTATCTCGGGTTCGGGATGGTGAAACTTGTTAAAATCTTATAGAGGTGTTGTTCACATGTTAAACAATACGTATGCCAAATTTTAATAATTTCCTAATTCAACTGTTTCGTGGCGGTACTACCTTAAAAGTGTCCAATTTGGCCCACTCGGTACCAATATGCTTGCTCACAATGTGTGTGCTGCGCTACGTTCTGAGTCACGCACGGCTCATTATTTTTTTTTTATTAAGACATTGGATCAGCCTGTCGACCTCAATTAGGGTTGTGGGAATGCCCACCGTGCCCACATCGGTGTATCCGCGGCGCCTGCAAGTGGTGATCCCATGTCAACTGTCAGCAGATCAACTGAGATCTCTCGGACCTGCCAAAAGTGTCATCGGAGGCCACGGCCAGACGAGCCTACGCAATATGCAAACTGTCCATAAAGGATTTCCTCCCCCTTTCAAAATAAAAGTGTTGTTGAAGGTCGTTCCCCGAAAGTCGCTGAAAACCTAGTGTTGTTTAAGGATGTGATAATAAAACTTGATTATGTGATTATTTATTGGTTTACAATACATTACCACATTCAAAGGATAATCATAAAATATATTTTCAATATGTTCACATCTAACTAACCCTTAAAGCTATCCAACTTCAATGACACTCCAAAGTAGAAAAACGAACAGTCTTCATATAAAACTAACTTTTTTTTGTTTATTTACATTCACTTAAGCATTTATATCACATATCAAAGCATGCTGAATCTATATCAAAGAAAAACAAAGATTAAAACAATATTAAAATTCGTGATTTCAGAATTCCAAAACACTAGAGTTGCAGAAATAATTTTCTTTCAATGGAATAAATAGCGCAATTTACCAGAAAAGGTTTTCTTTTTCTTAACAAAAAATTATTTTGAATAGAGAAATAAGTGAAAAAAATTCAACTTTACTAAAGACACATTAACTTGCCTACTTTCTTCCACACCGGGTGTACAAAACTAGCTTCAGTCTGATACTTTGTTCATTTATATTGTGATAACAGATGGAATATACTTTATTTATACAATATATCATATTTATACTTAGGTATACAATGGGATATGAATCACAAGCACTGGTATCATTTTTTTATTAATGTGTTTCCTCAAATTTTGAAAATTGGTGAACATGCAGTTTTTTAATGTAATGATTGAATTTATTGTCTGAACACTTTGTTACACTAAAAAAATCCGACGACAGCTTTTGGAGCACTGACTGTTTAAAATAGTTTGAGTAGCGATCTAGGATCTTCAGATTGACAAATTTTTGACTGGCTCCATCGTGGAATTAGGCATCCTCGAAATTTTATGTTTGTCACAAAAACTTTTGCAAAAAAGTTTTTGTGTACACGATAAGAAGGGTATTCACGGTTGCCACTCAGTCCCATATCCACAGTAAAAAACTGAAAAAAATGTATTCAATTCTTAACTGAAAATGCATATGGTCTCATTAAGAACGTTTAAACAAATGAGCGTACATGAGGACATACGTAACATTCAAGTGACAAAGCCTTATTTCATTTATACAAAATTAAACTCGTAACCTTGATATACAAGAAACAATCTTCATTCAACACAGAGCCCAAAAACGCATTCCCCTTCTTAGGGCCATCGATTTCAGGAAAAACTTGGGCGTACATTATATTTTTTCCAGAGGATCAACATTCAAGTAACAAAACCTAACCTAAAACTCGATAATATAAAGACCCAACTCAATTGTAATTCGGGTTGTATGGAGATTGTTTCACGTAGCCTTCTTTGGTAGGAATCGGGTGAACAGGAGGAGTTGAAACTGCCACATCGTAGGGGGGTGGATTGGCGCTGTAGTCTCCAGCGGCGGGCGGGTAGGGCGTTGCGTTACTGGCCGGAGGATAGGGGGTCGATCCTGGGTAGGGGGTCGATCCTGGGTAGGGTGTCGGTCCGCTTGGGGGGTATGAGTTTGAAGCTGGAACGTGAAAAAAAGGTGATATTGTAAAAAACACCACTACAAATCAAAATTCAAGCAATACAAATAATACTAGAGGCAGGTAATTTTTATGGCTATGCATAGCAAATACCAAAGGCCTAGATATTTTTTTCTCATGGTTTTTTCAATATGTTTTTTTCTAATTCATTTTAGATGTTAAAAATTAGTGTCTTCCTTACCATCAACACATTGATGATTCTGTTTTTAAAATGAAAAGATTAGAACATATGACAAAATGTAAAATATTGTAAAAACTAAATACTGTTTCCGTAATATTCTATTCAAGAAAGACTGCTGAAAGATAAATCGATATTTTTCCAAGTCTTCTCATTTTTGATATTATATTATATGATATTTCATAAAAGAAAATTATTTTCAAATAAAAACTAAAATCAACATTTCCATTCAATGAATTGTACAGGGCAATATGTACAAAACAAGTTACTTCCAAATATGTTGATCATGTGATTTTTTCAATCTCAAATGCAATTACTGCCCCCTTAAACCCCATATATATGCCTTTGGCTGACAGAAAAATATGAAAGAAAACTCGTAAACAAATCTACCAAGTGCTTCAAACTATTAAAAGAAACAAATTATGTCGAGATATAATAGATATACTATTTCTGAATTTGATTTAAGGGAATATTGTGGATTTCTATTTCACCATTCAATGTGAAAAATTCAAAATTAGATAAAACTCTTAGATTTAGATATCCAGCAGATATTCAATTGATGTTGAGCAACACATTATTAACAACCCAACTAATAACATATACCGTTACCGTACATTCACACTTTAAACCATAAAATAAAATATAAAATTCCCCACTTTACTGTTGTTTATAAAAATCAAGTTGTTTTGAACAACACCTTTTCCAAATTCAGAGGCAAAGACTCTACCCTTTATTAGATAATTATAACGTGATTTATTGCATTACTAGCTTACGATGTGAGAAAAAATACATTGGTCAAACCAAAAAGAAATTGAAAATCAGATTATGCTCACATAAAAAATTAAAAAAGTTTGTTCTCTGGCTCACACAATTTCCTAAGATCACAAACCTGATTATAATAATGATGACTATATTAGAACATGAATTAAATTTTAAAAAACTTGTCCTGATTTTTAAAGAATCGAATTCTATGAATTCCAACAGAGATATTGATCACTAACATTATTTATAGACCAGTCATTGTAGTTCATTTTCCAGTAGAAGCCCAAAATGATTTGGACCAAAGTTTTTTTTTGTTGATAGGTTCGGAAAAATGTGATTAATATTCTGAAAAGTTCTCCAGCCTAGCGGGTCGAAAATATACATAAAACAAACAAAAACTCTTTTTTGAGGTTTTTGACCTTAAGGTATTTTTGTAGTTTCTTAGAAATCGACAGATATTTGCAATTAAATTTAATATTTATTTCACCAGTCAACATGAAAGTACACTGGTCTCAAAACCATGTATTGCATAGTAGGTGTGGGTTATTGGTCAATTTCTCGCTGAACTCCTCACAAAACTGAAGTCGACGATCAGGATCATCTTCGTTTAATTCGTGAACTAGCCTTATTTTGAAAGGATGGAATTTGTAAGTAACAAATTTTATAGAAAAAATTAAACACGAGTAGCCATACAGTTATTTAGTTATTGCCATAAGAAGTTTCTAAATTATTGCGTATGAGAAGTGCAAGAGAGGGAAGGTTGAGAATCGTGGCAACCCTCAACCGAGCGCTCGTGATTCAAATAAGCGAGAGCGCGAGGTCTTGGGGCTTTGTGTTTTGGAATGCACATATTTATGAATAATAATTGTGAATAATTGCGTTAATATATACCTACTGATGCATTTTAAACATATTACAATAGGAATAGATATAAAATAAAATGTAGTTTTAGGCGTAACGGCTAACAACAGTGCATAACTTTATTTTATTCATACATTTGTACAATACATGTACGTATAACATAATTCGAATATTTTTAAACATATACAAAAATAATTCAGATTTCCAAAGGCTAATAAAATATACGTATAAATCTACAAAAAATATCAACAACAATAAATGTAATATTATTTATTTTTCTAACTATTATATTAAATAATCACTTGATTGACTAAACATTTATTTTTAAATCATTAATGATTTTAGTAAATGCTTTCCTATTTTTACTAACTCTATGTTTTCGATTTCCCAATTTTTCAGTTAGGTGATTAATCACAGCTTCTTCTCCTTCATCGTGATACATTTCTTTCAGAAAATTGTATGTTATATTTTGATGCGCAATTTTTTTCAATAATTCCCGTGATATACCATTTTTTAAGGCACTTAAATTTCAAAATATTCTTTCGTTCTCAGGTCGCTCTGAAATACATTATTTATATGATTTCATGTATGTTGATAATTCTGACTCTTTACCAATGAAGCGAACTAATTAAAATTCGTGGAAATTATCTGATGTTTCGTTTGGTATTGAATCTTTGGCTAATTTTGATTGCTGACCATTCCTGGCCCTTTTCGATCTGGGAACATTTTTCTAAAAATAATTAAGCTATCCACAAATCCTGTTATCATGGTAAAATTTTCTATTAAATTATTAGTAATCTCATCGGATCTTGCATTATGCACAACGAATAGATTTGGAGTTGTAGATAATTAAAAATCTTTAAATCCTACCAAACAATCTGCTAAATTTACATCATTCAAATATAATTGTCCAGAAATTGTAGTACATCCCGTAATTTTTGTCGCCACTGGATTGATGCTTCGTAGGGCTAACATATATATATATATATATATATATATATATAAAATTCTCTATTTTCACATTTGGCGGCGATATGTAAAATGTCATCAGTTTTGCACAATCCAGTTGTTTCTAACTCAAAATAAACTATGGAATAATTTATTGATATTGTTTCGATGTTTTTTTAATAATAGTGATGATGCTCTTAATTCGTTAATTCCAACGTTTGGTTGATATGTTACACACACTTTTCCTTCGATTTTCTTGGCATTTCCCTTTTTTTCGTCAAATGTCAACTCTGCGCAACTTTTTTTCTCTTGATGTTAGCAACAGTCTTCTTTTTTCTTATCAGAATCGTATCTTTGAGCATATGTATGACTACGTTCCAAATTAATTTTTTTCTTATATTCAATAACGATAGCTCGCCAATGTTTTTAGAGCAAACTGCACTGTTTCTTGAACAACTAAATGCGAGCGATCGTTGGATTGCGACGTAGCCAACATTCCAGCTATGGCTTACTTGCTGTGTCACGCATGCTAGTTGCGTTTCTGAGTGTACAGTTCCCTTAAAAAATATCAGCGTTTGAACATGTATCGCGTCGCGCTACAATCGAGCCTAATTTTTGACACTGTTTGTAGCACGACAACTACCTTAACTGTTTAACGTATTGATGGCTCACGTTGTGGTCTGGATGATTCGTGTTATAAATTCTTGCAGCAGCTTTAGCACATTCATTATTTCGATAGTAGGTTGCAACAATTTATATTCTTTCTTCAGTAGAAAAAACCATGTTGGAACACAGTAAACGAAGGTGAATAAATAATAATTCGTTACGAAGTGACAGTGGCCAACTATCTACATTTTGTTCTGCATTAAGTAGCTCCAACAAAAACTACCATTGCAGGAAAAACTAACAGTGTCGTCCATTTCGAAACGTTTACAGGGCGGCCACTCAATAAGTGATTTCAAAACTGTTTCCACGTTCCAAAAAATTTCCATATTTTCCCGATTTTCCTAGTTTACATGTTTTTGTGTACATTCTACATATCTAGAAGAGCTGCGACAGAGACTTGTTCGGGAATGCCGATTGCTGACACCCCTGAATAATGTAAGGAAAGGTTTCGAAAGTTGACTGTATTATTGTATGGAACTTGGTGGAGGTCATTTTAGGCCATTTATCCGTTAATTGTGTTCCCATTGATATCGTTTGTTGTTGATTTCCTCAATAAAAGAAACAACAGCGAATTTTCAGTTTTTTCTTAAATAAAATGTTCAACATCAAATTTCTCGATAACAAATGAACCAATTTTGAAAAAAATTACAGAGGTAATAGAGGGGCTAAAGACCTTTCAAATGATGTATCACTCAATATGGGCGGTAGCTGCTGACCGCAAGGGAGTGAAATTTCGTGTATGAATTTCATATCATAGTTGGACCCCCCAGAAACAGAAATAGACGTGTTCTTTGAAATTTTTTATCACACGTCCGTTTCTGACTTACAAGGGGGTCAAGTTTTCGTTGGAAATCTAAAAATGCCATTGTCGTTTCGTTGTACCACTCCATTTTTCGACACAGTAATATAATATAAATATATTATAATAAATAAAACGTCATGGAGCGCACTGCTACTACTGATCACGTCGAACGAATAAGTGGATCAGACAGGTATTTGCTTGTTTTGCAAATATTTGCGCCTTTGATTTGTGTTCATTTACCGACTTCGATCGGGAAATCTTTATATTTGCCGAATATGCCCTTTTGTGCGAATATTTGTCTTTAAACGCCCCATACACATATTCGTCTATATGCCAAATATTTAGATATTTGTGACAGAATGTGTGGAGCCGCCTTTAATATATGCAAAATTTTCTTTCATCTCTCGTTTCCTTAATCCATGAGTTTCGGTATTTATAGGTATTTGTGGTACGAATCGCAGTACTGAAACTGTCGAAATAGCCATTTTCGCTCATGACGTGTTCAAATACAATTAAAAATTTGTGGAAATACAATACTGTATATTCTGAAAGTAGATACTTTTCACTTTAAAACCCCGTTTACCTTACGAAAATGCGTGCTTTCTTCGACGAGATTCGAGCACTTTTATCTCATTTTTCACTGAACTTTAAAAGTGCTATAGTCAAACCATTTACAATTGCAGAAGCATAAAAAAGTTTCCCAGTCCTGTGGCGAAATCCTTTGAGCAGCAGAGGCAGAGATAACTTTTTTTTTACTAAATTTTATTTAGATATTTTAAAATACGTTAAACAAAAAAAATATGCCATAAACGAGGAAGTATGTATTAATAGGCAATCAAATCATCATAATTTCATTTTCCACTGGTCGAAAAAAAGGCATATTTTCCAACAAAACACAACACAACTATAGAATATTTTAAAACCTAATTCGATCCCAGACCAGAGACGCTACTGACTTTTATTCACTCAGACGTCCTGAAACACGTATATAACTGGTGATTTATTAGTTTCAACGTATAGACACACCTACAAGCATTATCATTGGCTTGCGGTCCGTTTTGATTGGCTGCTGCAAAACTAGGCAGCTGTCACTCAAACCCACGTTGACTATCGGCTCTTTTGATCTTCCGTTCGCCGACGGAGAGTGTTTAGGAGTAGTACACATTATTTGTCGTTCCGTTTCTTCGCATATACGCTCGTGTTAGCGAAGTGAGTTTTTGATTTCTCCCTATAGAAACAGCTTCTGCAATTGAAAATGGTTAAACTATACCTTATTTAATCAAGATCGCAATGGGGCAAATAAACATAGTAATCTTCAAACTAACATATTAATCGAGCATTTTCTGCAAAAAGAAGTTTCAATTCACAGAATTATTTAAGTTTTGATCATAATAAAGCAAATTTTTAAATCAAGTTCACGTTGGAGTATTATAAAAGGCTCAGGATTTTACCTTTCTAACACATTTTTACTTTTCAAAATTGGACCATTTTTGGCGAAGAAATAGCAGATTATTCAGCGCGTAGGCTTTGATTGACATTTTTCACGAAAAATTAGCAGCGCTTTTCAAATATATTTTTCGTTTTTATTACACCCCCATTTTTAAAATTTTACGAAAAACCACAAAAATGTGTTTTATGATATTTTATTCCAAATTCCCGATCCGCTAGGCTGGAGAACTTTTCAGATTATTAAAGTACGCACTTTTCCAATCCTAGTACAAAAAAAACACCAAACCATTTTCAGGTAGATATCTCTATTTACTGGCCTATTACTCTTGGGCCCGGTTTTTTCATTCTCGGATTAGTCCAGTCATTACGTCGGAAAAATCGGCTTAAAAATGAAAATGAACCGAGAAAGCCAAATTTTGGATATTACGTGGGGGATGGCTAGAAAAGCTTAAGTTCAAATTGTCGACCAAATTTCCGCCATCTTGAAAAAACCCTTAAATACAGTTTTTTCATCATAACTCGGTTCCCCGTTAAGATACGAAAATTTTTATGGAATACTTTTTTGTTGCTCTTTTCACGATCTACAATACCCATACATTTTTCGCATATCGATCGTCGTTTTCGAGATATCGATCAAAAATATCAAAAATTTAGGGAGTTTTTTTTTTTTTCTCTATTTACTTTTTTCTGGTGAAATATATCGAAAAATGTTCGAAATAAAACTTGTAGAGCGTGTCCAGACCTACAAATTCGTTTTTTTATTTTTCATTTCCGACAAAAATTACGACCTCCAGCGCGCCACAAAGTCGGCCCCAGCGCGCCCGACGCGTCTCCATGGCGCGCTCTATGGCGAGACGCCATAGAGCGCGTCACTATGCGACCGTTAGAGTTTTCACAACACCGGCAAAACCGGTGCCGGTGCCGTGCCGGTGCCGGCCTGCGGTGCTGGTACCGGTTCCGGACCGGACAACGCGTATTTCACAGCCCGGCTTCGTTTTCACACACACCGGCAAAACCGGTGCCGGTGCCGTGCCGGTGCCGGAATAAAGATGTGCTGTTACTGCTCTCAACAGACGTTATCTTCTAGGGTTATTGTGTCTTAGGAGAAAATTCCGAAAAAGCAATATAAAAGACAACACTGATACATCCCCTGTTGACTGTGAGATACCAGAAGGATCCTTTACACGCTCTATGAAAACTAAGGGAGGATAACTTCAAATTCTTCAATTACTTCAAAATGAGTACAGATACATTTGATTTTCTGGTGGAAAGACTAGACAATAACATTAAGCATCAGGATACTCCAATGAGAGCATGTATTCCTCCGTACAAATGTACGATCAAATATAAAATACTCTGTCGCTATGGCGACAACAACGATACTGAGCGATATAAACAAAATACGCATCAAAATACTCTCCGTTACCTATATGTCAGAACAGGTGTGTGTAAACAAACGTACATAAGAAATCACAGCAACCGACAAATCAGAGACCGATCCGTCTTCCGATTGTCGAGATCCCCGCCGGCTGCATAAATCAGAATCGGCGGCCGTACCGGCAAATAGGTCGGACCGGGCTATGTGTGAAAATTATGATTTGATTACATTGCATTCGGTGCCGGCACCGTCACCGGCACCGGTTTTGCCGGTGTGTGTGAAAACGCTCTTAGAGCTTGGGCGTGGGTCAGGTATAAAAGACCCTTTTTTCGTGTTCGTGCCGGAACATCTGCTCCTTATTCGTAGCATTCCAGCAGTGTTGCCGATTGGCGGATAATTATCCGATTTTCGGATAATTTGAAGCGTTGGCGGATATTTTCCTCACCCTGTTGAAAATCGGATAAAAAACGGATAATTAGAATCTGACTGAAAGCAAAAAATTTTTTGTATACCAAAAATTTTCCCGTGTAAATCATCAGAGTGCTTACACCAGGGTTTCTAGAAATATAGTAGGAGTGTATGGAGGGAAAAAGTATTCTTAGTGGACTATCGAAACGTAACTTGGGCATCAGTAATCTTTCGGCAACGCTGTACGCACATAAGCTTAGTTATCGGTCGTAGGTCGTAGCTGGTTTCGTAGTTCCGCTAGAAAGTTCTTTCGACTCGACATTGTGCTCGATGAATCAATAATTTCTCATGGGTTTTTGACACGTATTACCAATTTGTTTGGAAATGTTTTATAAGATCCGTCAAAATCCACCAATAGGAAGTATAAAGAGATAGCCAGTTGTCAATTTGAGGTGCATGGTAGGAAATGTACGTACCTTTTCTGTTTTTTTTTTCAATATTTTCAAATATTGAAATAGGTACGTGTAACTTTCTTGTTTTTTTTTATTTTTCAGTGTATTGTAATGCTACCAAAGATTTTTTAGTTTGAATAGAAGTATTTTCGGTAAAATGTTCCTTTTTTTATGTGAATAAATATAAAACAACTTAGTTTTTTCATTATTGCTACATAATACCGATATTTTGGTAAATATTTAGTTACATCACTCATGCACTCCGAATATGGGGAAAACACTTTTCTTACGTGTTTTTGCCTCCTGAACACGAATCCGGAAGAAAAATGCGGCGGTCTCATACCGTTTCAGAGTTATATAGGTTTTTCAATTGAAACTAACCTCAAATTCAAGCACCGTTTTCTCGCACAAAACTCACTCGAAATGCCTCCTTCTCTTTACCAGCATAAACAATACACCCTAAATCACTTATTTTCAGAATATCAGTCGTTTAATCGAAAAGGTCCTCCTTCTTACACAGTCCGATTCATTTATTACCAACATGAAAAATTAAAAAAGTTAATAAATGTCATCTGTCAAAGAAATTCATTTGCAACTGTGTAAGGAGGAGGATTTTTTCGATAAAAACGACGATATTTTGTGCAAAGTTGTGTGCAAAGTGTGTGCAAAATTAAAAAAGTTAATAAATGTCATCTGTCAAAGAAATTCATTTGCAACTGTGTAAGAAGGAGGATTTTTTCGATAAAAACGACGATATTTTGTGCAAAGTTGTGCCGAAAATAAGTGATTTAGGGTGTATTGTTTATGCTGGTAAAAAGAAGGAGGCATTTTGAGTGAGTTTTGTGCGAGAAAACGGTGCTTGAACTTTATTTCGGAAAAAGCGATGTAACTCTGAAACGGTATGAGACCGCCGCATTTTTCTTCCGGATTCGTGTTCAGGAGGCAAAAACACGTAAGAAAAGTGTTTTCCCCATATTCGGAGTGCATGAGTGATGTAACTAAATATTTACCGATATTTTTGCCTTCTATTTGGTACAAAACCCAGTAATTAACTATTTTTATTGTTTTCGAAATGTCGGATAATTTCGGACAAAATCGGATAATTTCAAGTTCGAAGGAGGATATTTTCGGCCTCATCCATTGGCAACACTGCATTCCAGTCAGTTGTCTCGAGTCTTTTGAAGCGAGCGTACGTGTTTGAAAAATTACCACCTGTAATCATTATTTTTGCTGCATAAAAATTATTTCATCAATAAATTTCATGTATTTGATTTATAATTTGGCTGGTTTATGAATTTTTTTTGTATTGCAATAATTCCCTGAACCATTTTCCATCCATTTTGACGTGTGGATACAACCGAGCGAGCGGCTAAATGAAAACCGGGCACAGTTTTACTGACTTTGTGGCGCGCTAGAGGTCGTAATTTTTGTCGGAAATGAAATATGAATTTGTAGGTCTGGACACGCTCTACAAGTTTTATTTCGAACATTTTTCGATATCTTTCTCCAGAAAAAAGTAAATAGCGAAAAAAAAATGTCTCCCCAAATTTTTGATCGATATCTCGAAAACGACGATCGATACGTGAAAAATGTATGGGACCTTAATTGTAGATCGTGAAAAGAGCAACAAAAAAGTATTCCATAAAAATTTTCGTATCTCAACGGGGAACCGCGTTATGATGAAAAATGATGAATTTAAGGGTTTTTTCAAGATGGCGGAAATTGCACAAGGTTCTTTTGGTCGACAATTTGAACTTAAGCTTTTCTAGCCACCTCCCACGTAATATCCAAAATTTGGCTTTCTCGGTTCATTTTCATTTTCAAATGTATATAATGACTGGACTAGATAAATATATCTTATCCGGCGAATAACAATCCGATGGATAAGTTAACCTGAACATATAATCTTGAAGATATCTCCCATATTAGTTCTATCAAATGTATCCAACTGATTAAGGCATTATCTACAGCCCTAACCTTCGTTTAATTTATACTCCAGATAATAATATTTTATCTGGTAGATAGCGTTAACAGCAGGTGGAAGTTTTCATTTTTATCCTATCTTAGGTTAAATTATCCCAGAAAAATCTTGTTATCCCTACATGAAAATACCGGGCCTAACTTGTTAAGTCATCCTCCTCAATCTTTCGACAACAGCCATAAAATAACCCCCGTTTATTAGTTTCGTTGGTGTTTTTAAATTTGTTGTTTTTATCATCAGTGTCACTTGTCAGTTGTCACTTTAGGGCCGGGGGGCTCGTACCCATACTCCAACTTTCCATCCTAACCGTTCATAAACTCGGTGGATTCCCACTTATTAACTCGCGAAAGTCGTTCCTATACTCCGGTTGATTTAATCGGATGAACAACTTTTTCACGAACTCGATCCGTGAAAAAGTTGAAATTTCAACCGCATGCGCATTGCACATTATAGTTAGAAGTGATTAAAGGTTAGTCATAGGTTATATTGGTTTCGTGCACATTTGACAGATAGTCGACATTGAAAACAGTCTCACTTTTCCGATTTGTTTATGTTGGCGAGTTGAACATTTTACTGATTTCGAAAAGAATTCGGTAAAGGATTACATATGTTATTGTTTAATTCGTAAATGATCATACCTTCATATTGTGCTGTTGTGAAATGCAAGATTGTTTTTTCTTCATACCGTTCTATGTGAACATCATCTAAACCGGAATAATATTTTGCCAGGTCCATTATTGTCCAATATTTCAATCGAAACACAATAAAAACAGTAAAAATGTTCTTTAACAAGCTAAGCAAATGTGTTGTTTCACCTCCAATGTCGACCATCTGTCAAATGTGCACGAAACCAATATTATTTTCTCCAAACTAAATCCATATCAAAAAGATCTTCGTCAGAAACAGAATTTGACTCACTATCAGATAAAATACATAGTATCTACAAATCGTTTAAGTATCCCAGTAATGGCAAGAATCTTCCCTTCAATTCCTTCCATTGGTAAATCCTTAAACTATATCTTAAATTTCAATGTAAGTTTGAATTATTTTGGACGATGACAACTGACAAATTTGTTTCGTTTCGTTCCAAAACAATCAAAATGACAATTGACACAATATGCCAAATTTTTCACTCATCATCCAACCGAGTTGGGGTATTGGAACGCGCTCCGGGGCGCACATGCGATTTTCAGTAGCGCGATTATTCCGTCGCAAAAATAGCACACACGGCATTAAATACAGGGTGATTCAAAAGTACTTTAACAATCTGCAGGAGGTGATTCCTTACAATATTCTAATATGAATTGTCCAAATAAATACATGTCCGGAAACGCTTCGTTTCCAAGATACAGGGTGTTAAAGTTTTATTTTTATTTTCGTTTTTTTTTAAATAATTTTCGAAATACTGACCTTAATTAAACGAAAATTGGTATTGAGAGGTTTTTTGAGGTGTCGAATTCGAACTGATGTTATTATTGCTCTTACTCGTAGGGGGCGCCACCTACACGCCTTTTTCTTTTTTGAAGATTCATTACTTTTTTATCGATGGGGGTTGAAGTTATTACCATTATTTTGCATTCTTCACAATATGCTTAGGAAATGAATTAGACTTTTAAGTAAGTAGTTTTGGTAATTACATATTATGTGACAGTTAAACGTTTTGTTGAAGTTTCTGTAAGTTTTAAAACACTAATTTTGAAAAAATGGATTATTTAAATAATAATGCTCATGTAGCCGATATGCATTTTGTTCATGGCCTTGAGGATGGAAATACGCGCGAAGCAAGACGTATTTACCAGGAGCGATTTCCTAATCCAGTACTGCCTCAGCTCCAACATTTACCAGTCTCCACCGTCGTTTGGCAGAAACAGGTAGCTTTAAGAGGGCAGCTGTTATTATTGGAAGACCACGAGCAGTCCGAACCCCCAGAAACAAGTACAAGAATAATTGCTGAAGCTCTCAATTCTACGCAGTCCACAGTTTGGAGAATTATCCAAGATCAACAATTTTATCCATTCCACATTCAAAGGGTACAAGCTCTCTTGCCACGAGACTTTCCCCGACGCATTACTATGTGTCAGTGGTTTTGGAGAAAATTGGCTGGAAATCCTCAATTTTTAAGATATGTACTCTTCACGGACGAGGCAAACTTCTCCCGAAATGCTATCACAAACTGTCATAACAACCATGTTATGACATTATCAGTATCAATTTTCTGTAAATGTATGGGCGGCAATAATTGATAATTACTTGATAGGTCGTTTCTTTCTTCCGTTCCGATTAAATGGCGCAACTTACAGAGACTTTTTAGAAAATGAATTGCCGGGACTGCTTGAGAATGTACCATTAGAAATTCGTATCCGCATGTGGTTTATGCATGATGGGGCTCCGGCCCATTTTAGCGTTGTAGCCAGGGAATTCCTCAACACTGTCTATCCAAATCGATGGATCGGTAGGGGTATAGAAGAACCTAACCAGGCGTGGGCACCAAGGTCCCCAGATCTAAACCCGCTAGATTTTTATTTTTGGGGACGTTTGAAGTCACTAGTTTATAAAACTCCAGTAGCGAACGAGGAAGATTTAAGAAACCGAATAGTAGACGCCAGTGAAACAATAAGAAACACGCCAATAATTTTTGAGCGGGTACGAGATTCAATGACTAGAAGACTGAATGTCTGTATCTTCGCTGAAGGTGGACACTCTGAACAATGTATTTGAATACAATTTAGTTTCCTTTATTTTATTCTATATATTCAAAATTTCTTGAAATAAAATGTTGATATTTCTTGCAAATTTTATTAAAACAAATACAGATTTTGCACCCTTGATACAAAAATAACTATTTCAAACGAGTAAAAATAAATAGAATAGGTGGCGCCCCCTACAAAAAACCAAAACTACTTACTTAAACGTCAAATTCATTTCCTAAGCATTCTTGTGAAAAATGCAAAATAATGGTAATAACTTCAACACGCATCGATTATCAAATAATCGACTTGAAATTTTCAAGTTCAAATATCTAGAAAACGGTTGCTTATAGCGACTTGTAACAAGGGTAGCTTTTCTACGTATATATGATAGAGAAATTGATGTTTTTAGTGAAAAATGCGGTAGAAGTACGCTCAAAAAAGTTATGAATCTTCAAAAAATAAAAAAACGTGTAGGTGGCGCCCCCCTACGAGTAAGAGCAATAATAACATTAGGTTCGAATTCGACGCCTCAAAAAACCTCTCAATACCAATTTTCGTTTAATTAAGGTTAGTATTTCGAAAGTTATTTGAAAAAAACGAAAATAAAAATAAAACTTGAACACCGTGTATCTTGGGAAACGAAGCGTTTCCGGACATATATTTATTTGGACAATTCATATTAGAATATTATGAGGAATCACCTCCTGAAGTTTGTCAAAGTACTTTTGAATCACCCTGTATAAATGCGCGCATATACTACAAAATAATCACAGCGATTAAAAAGATGCAACCTGTTTTATTTTAGTAGCGGCACGATTGTCGTAGTTTAAAATTAAACACACGGACCTACGAGCACTTGCGACTATTATCGCAGTTCATTTACGGCTGTGGTTGTGGCAAATGGTTTTGACAGTGGTAAAATTGTCGTAGCAATGTCTCAGGTTAATTCTCCTACTAAAAACTAGAAAATAATAAGAATAAAGTCATTGACAATTTTTTTTTATTTTATGTAAAAAACCGTGAGGTGCTTGTTATCAGTTATCTTGATATCATTATGAAAAGTGAGTGAAGAGCACACCACGCTTTTTTTACATAATCGCAATGTAAATCACACTACAGTAACCCGTATTTTAAATAAATTTAAAGAAACAGGCCATATTAATAACAATTTCAAAAAACCTCACACAGTTGCAAAAGTAAGTGTGTTTAAAAGTTTATCGAAAATGGTGAGACATCAATTAAACAAATATCGATATCCCTTGATGTACCTTCTACTACTGTACACATTTTTTAAGAAAAAACCAATTCAAAGCTTTTAAACCAACATTTATAAATACTTTAAAAGAAGGGGATTTTATTCCAAGATTTGAGTTTTCCGCATGGTATCAGGGAGAATACGAAGAAAACGCACGGTTCCCAATGAATATTTTATGAACTGATGAAGCAACATTTACAACTAATGGAACAGTTAGTTCACAGAACTGTAGATGGTGGGCTCAGAAAACCCTCATTTCACAATAGAGTGCAAGGACCAATACTCATTTAAGGTAAATGTCTTATGTGGACTGTTAAACAATACTGTCATTGGTCCCTCCTTCATTGATGGAAACCTTAATGACAACCGATATTTGCAATTTTTACAAGATTTATTCCAATTTTAAATCAAATGCCGCGTAGACAAAGAGACATAATTTGGTATCAGTTAGATGGAGCTAGTGTTCACTGTAGTGTAGCAATACGACAATTTTTAAAAACACTTAATGGAAAATGAATAGGATGTTACTCAGAGTATCCAATGCCAGCGCGCTCACCAGATTTAACCCCAATGGATTCCTCCTTTTGGGGTTTATTGAAGAACAAAGTTTACAAACATCGTCCTTTTAGGGATAGAGAACGTTTAAAAACTGTGATTATAATTGTGTGAGGGCCACACAACCGGAGTTCATTACGAATGCAGTCAACGATTGTGTAAGAAGAACCGAACTGTGCATGTTGCGGGATGGACATCATACCGAGATGTAAAATACTTCTATCGGAAACATGCTTTTGTTTTCAAAGCGAATATAAGAATTATTTTGGACAAGAAAATCTTCAGAAAATCAATGAGTTTGTGCTGAAATACTTATTTTATTTTGATGTTTTGTGATCTGATATTATTGAATATTAAGTTCTTGTTACAATACCGTATAATTTTGAGCAATTTTCGGTGTTAACAAAAAATAAAAATAACTTTACACCAAAAACTTTGAAAATTATTTTACTATTAAAAAAAAATTACCGTGGTTAACACAACAGTTGTGTAATTTGTAATATTACAGGTTTTTCAAATAAACCGTCCATCGTGTACAGGTTGTTGTCTATTTATCGTTTTAGCAAATTAAAAAAAAATGGGTAAAAAAATAAAACTTTACTTAGATGGCCATGACTTTAAATCTAGATGTATTTTTTAGAACAACTTTTCTAAATAACATTTCGCGAGATTTTTCAAAATAAGGTTACTTTACTCCTGTCTCAAAATCAAATTTTTAAAAGCCACTCTTATATTACGTGTGTTTCATTATATTTTGTTGGTGCATGTTTAGTTTTAGGGGATGCACAAACTTTTACCAAGAATAACTTTTTATCGAAAAACCCTTAAAAAAATTAGTTTCCAATATGGTGCATACTCTGAGGATGACACTGTATGCGTGTTTTTTTAGTTTTTCCAAACTATAACTATTAACTTTTAGGTCCATGTTGCTACAAACTAAAAAAAGACTACGGCGGAAAAACAATTCGATTGATTCATCCACATGAGTGTATGAATCAATTCAATGTTGGCGAATATGCTGAGAACCATCGCATTCGCCATATCTTAGAATTGTAAATTATGCTGAGAACGGCCTCAGTGCATTCACCATATTTTACTAGTAGCCACTGAAGAGTTCTACTGTTCACCTCCTGGCTCCATCATCAGATCAGCTCCAAGATACCAAAAAATAGTATTGTCATCCAAACTACATATACATACCAAGTTTCATTTCGACGAATTAGAGGTAGGTTAAAATTAACTTCTAAGATTTGATTTAATTGTTTGTTGCAAGTGAAGCTAATTAATGCGTGTTAAAATCCATGTTGGTATTAAGTTGCGATTAATCAGCCGCAAGTTGCGCGGTCCGAGTTATTGTTAGCGATTACGATTTTTCTGTTGCGCTACTGAAAATCGCATGTGTCTTATTGTCAATGCATCAACATTTCCCTCTTTTATTCCAACATGTGATCCAGTGCAATTTTTGTTTAAACTTTTCTACAAGTTTTTATATTGATGTCTCAAATCAATGTTATAAACTCGGAATAACAACAGTTTTTTTGTTATGTTGTTATGATCAGTGCATAAATTACAGCAATGTTTTTATTTTATTTTATTCATATGTAATCTACAGAAAATACATTCCATTAATTGATTACAATTTCAACTATTAATGAATTAAGTGAGCTACAAAACCTAATAACAATATAATAATATAAAAAATTATTCCATTATATTAGCAGTTTCTGAGAGTGAATATTATCATATACAATTTTTAATATGTATTGCAAATGAAGAATGTCTATTTATATATACACATATATACCCATACACATATAGTTATCAACTGAAGGAGAAGAAAAGAATCCAAATTAAATTAATCTAAATTAATTCCGACATTAGTTTGTAGAGAGGTGCGTTTTTACCTTGATTTGCATGTTTTCATTTCGATTGGTTTGATTTATATGTAATCTTGAATATGCTTAATATCATTTTCAAGTTAACGATCTGTGATAACGTAAAAAGATTTCGTTTCTGAAAACAGAAGGATTTTTGGATACTATGCTGGGATCTAAATCATTTATAACTTTGCACAGTCTATAGAGAGGTGCATTTTTGCCAAGATTAGTGTAAGCTTTAGGGAGAGCGAATAGAGATGTGGTTCTGTGATTATAATTAGATTGCCAGTAAATTAATTTTCCTACGAAATACGTGGAATTGATTTCGTTATTGAGTAATTTGTACATAAATAGTGCAGAAGCAATTTCTCGCCTGTGCTCAAGTTGATGAGATTAAATTCTCTCAAAAGAATCACGTAAGGTAATCAAAGCAGTAAGTTCCTGTTTTTTTAAAATAGAGATATCTGAGGATTTTTTTTTAAATCTTTTCAAGTTCATTTTTGTATTTTTCGCAGTACGGTGACCAGACGATAGAGGCGTATTCCAGAATGCTCCTGACATAAGTGTTGTATACCATTATCAATGTTTTTATATCCGTGAATCTACAGGAGTTTCTAATTACGAATCCTAATATCTTATACCCTCTATTGATTATTGTATTCACATGATAATTGACTTTGAGTTCTATGTCAAAGTAAACACCTAGGTTTTTTATAACATTTTTATCAGCGAGAATATTATTGTTTATAGTATATTCGAATTGAATATTTTTTTTCCTTGAAAAAGACAATGAAAAACATTTTCCTATATTTAGAGGTAGTCTGTTATTTTCTGACCAGGTTGCTACTGCTTCCAGATCTTCTTGTAGAATATAACAATCATCGATTTGATTAATCTTTCTATATAATTTAAAATCATCTGCGAAAATCAAGCATTCTGATGACCTTATACAGTTTGGCAATGTGTTTATCAAGCATAAAAAGAAAAATGGACCCAAGTTGGAGCCCTGGGGTACGCCTGAGCGAGTAATAAATTTTTCCGAACAACCCACCTTGAATACCACATATTGTTTGCGGCCCTTTAGTAAGACGCGCATAGTTCTAAAATTTCAATTGAAAATCCTAGTTTACAGAAATTATTGAGCAAAATGTCGTGGTCGACCTTGTCGAAGGCTTTTGAAAAGTCTGTATATATAACATCTAGTTGTCCAGCAAGGTCAACCACTTCATTTGCACTTTGAGAAAATTGAATAAGGTTGGTAACTGTCGATTTTTTTAATGTGAAGCCAATTTTACCATTTTCAGATATAAAATTGACTCAAATACCTTGCTGGGTACACAAATTAACGCAACAGGTCTGTAATTCGTTATTTGATTTTTATCACCATTTTTCAATATAGGGGAGACTTTGCTTAGTTTCCATAATTCTGGATATAACTTGGTATTGATTATAAGGTTGAATAAAATTTTTAGGGGCTTTAGGAAAAATTCAGCACATCCTTTTATTATGAATGCCGGAATGTTATCTGGTCCTAGTGACTTTTTGGGTTTCAAACGTTTTATGGCAGTCAATATTTCTTCATCAGATATGGCTTCTATTCGAAAATTATTCGTGATATTTTGATTGATCTCTTAATTAACCGTGTCATATTTAGCCTCATCAATAGAATGGACACTTTTGAAATAATCTGCGAATGCATTCGCTGTTTCGGTATTATCTGTAGTGGAAGTGCCGTTGTAGATCATTGCGCCACTCACAGTGTCACAGTTTCTTTTTACAGATTTCACATATTCCCAAAATTGTGAGGGATCTTCTTTTATACAACCTTCCATAGATTCAACATACTCTAAGTGTGCCTTCCTGATATCACGTTTAATTTTGGATCTTAAACTAACAAATATCTGTCTGTAATTATCATTCTTAGTTTTTTTGAATTGTTTTGAAATTTTAGCATATAATACAGTAAAATAGTACATTCTCACGTACATGAAATCAGGTAGCAGCCATTTTTTCACAGAATGTTCAGGAATTTCAGGAATTTTTGACCTCGGGTCCGCTCAGGAACATAGTTTCCCATCCCAAAAACTGCAATTTTTTGGCACTTTTTTCAGTTTTCGGCCATTTTGACCATGAAGGAGTGATTTTTCGACCATGACTAAGAATACAGTTCTTCAAAGTTTGATTTATTTGCAAATTTTCAGCAATTTCTCTTGTTTTTCATAAAATCGCCCTCGAATCAGCGAAGTGAATTTTTACAAAATGTACATTTCAGAAAGGTGTGGGGGGGGAGTATGCATGTTCGAAACTCCCAACTGCGAGTACTTGCCTCTGAGCCTGTACAAAACAAGTTCATGAGGAGTGATCAAAATCCTCAGCAACCCATTCTTTTGACGACTCGTAAATTTCAATTTCCGGAAACAAATTTCTTATCCCCAGGCGATAAGGAATTTAATTGAAAACAAAATCGAGTGGAGTTTGAACAAATGTGTATTTTTTTATGCAAATAGCATTTTTTACAACACACATAACATTAATATACTACAACGTCTCCTTTCCGCAAACTTTCTCCACATATAAAACACGTGGAACTCTTTGAAGATCCGGTTTCCGATATCCTGATATCTGAATGACATTACAACAACGAATATAACGTCCCAATTTACATACCGAACGTTGGCCATGGTTATTTTAGCACTTATAATTGCACGAGAGGTTTGTATTTTATCGGGTAAATTTGGGTTATTTAATGAGAAACTGTTAGACGAGAAAAACTGTCAACTATTAAAAACGCGACACCGAAGGTGGAGCGTTTTTAGGTTGACAGTTTTTCGAGTCAAATTGCTAAGGGAAACAGTTTAGAATTTGAACAACACAAATTTACCCGATATCAATACAAACATCGAGGGTAATTCGGCAGGACAATTTAATGAATAGAAATTTAGAAACATATCAATGCAAACTTTATTTATTTTGGCAACTAACAGCGCGATCATTGATAAACAAATGAAGTGAAAAAACCACTAGTGCCTTTGTCGCTGTAAAAGTTGCAGCTAACTTTTGCCGCTGTCAAACTGACAATTGCAGCTGTATCTCGGAAATTATTGGGTCTAAGGAGACACAAAAACCTCAAAATTTCTACTAGTTTAACAAAGGTAACCATGGTCATTGTCGAAAAACCACTCGTTCATGGTTAAAATGGCTAGAAACTGAAAAAAGTGCCAAAATTGCAGTTTTTGGGCTGGGAAACTGGGTTCCGGAGGGGCCCCGAGGTCGAAAACTTGACCAAAGTTACCCCCACGTCATCCCGAACATTGTGTGAAAAAAGCGCTACTACCTGATTTCATGTACGTGATATCGATTCTGGACTACAATTTTATTGTATTAATATAACCAACCTAATTTTCGATAACAATTATTTAAATACTTAATGCGGAATTGTTTTAACGCCATAAGAATCGAATTTTGGAAAATCCATTCTTAGTATGGAATGTAACCCTCATGCCAAAATTGAAGTATGTAAGCCTGGGTTGATTAGTCAATACTACTCTTTTATACAGGGTGTTTCAAACTTCAGAATTAAGATTTCAGGGGCGTATTTTTCAGGTCAAAATAAGAATTTTTTTTCATTAAACATGTGTCCGCAAACGCGTCGTTACCGATCTACAGAGCGTTAAAGTTTCAAGGTTTTTTAATTTTTTTCTTCTTAGCTCTTTTAGTTTTGGCGATATTAAGATCAAACATAGGTTACGTTTTAGGGTTTACATCATCCAGTATGCCGAGTGATTGTAAGAATCTACAGGGAGATATTTTTTCAGGGGTCAAGCCCTTTTTCGCCCCATAAACTTTTTTGTAGTGCGCCTCTGGTGGATTCTAACACATGAAATGAATTATTTGTTTTGTTTATCAATTTTTTTGGCTCTTGAAATTTTTACGCATCTGCGACCGTTAACGAGAAAAATGGTAAAATAATTTTTTGTAATTCGTTGGAGTTAATTAAATTTTTCAACGAAACAATAAAAAGAAAATTAGTGGGCTTTGACTGCTATTTTCATTTTGACTTTAGGTTTGTTTTGAAGCAGTGCCATTATTTTAAAGTTGGTGGATGTCTCATCGTGTATTTGTTTAACATTAAAATGAAAAATGAACCATATTCAGTTGAACATATCCATTTTGTTTATGGTCTGGCTAATGGTAACGGACTTGAAGCTCATGGGTTGTACGCGCTAAGATTTCCTAATCTCCGGCTTCCCAACTATAGAACTTTTATAAATTCCCATCAGCACCTTCTATTCGGGAATCGGCAGATTTCAGTCTCCAAAGCACGATGCTGGCAGACCAAGACAAGCACGCAACCCACTAAGATATGAAGAGATTTAAATTTTATCGACGAAAATTCTGGTATGAGTACTCACAAATAGCACGGGATTTAGATGTTTCCCATTCAACTGTCTGGAGGGTTTTACACGAAAACATGCTATACACATATCATATCCAGCGCGTCCAAGGTTTGCTTCCGCGAGGTTTTCTACGACGCTTGCAGTTCTCCCGGTGGATACTGCGCAACTGTACTAGGGATCCTGCATTTTTATCTCGTATCCTTTTTACCGACGAAGCTCACTTTACACGCGACGGAGTAATGAATTACCACAACGTTCATATTTGGGCTCTAGAAAATCCACACATGGTCAGACAATCTCGACACCAGGAACAGTTCAGCGTAAACATATGGGCAGGAATAGTAGGAGATACTTTAATTTCCCCGCGAATTTTAAATGGTGCCACATATTTAAACTTCCTACAGAACGAATTGCCTACATTAGTGGAGGACGTGCCTTTACAAGTTCGTCAACAAATGTGGTTTATGCACGATGGGGTCCCCCCTCATTTTCTAGTAATCGTCCGCGATTATTTAGATACAGTGTTTCCCAATCGGTGGATTGGCAGAGCAGGTCCAATTGCTTGGCCCCCACGGTCCCCAGATTGCAACCCGCTGGACTTCTTTTTATGGGGACATGTAAAGGGCCTAGTTTATGGTGCAGAACCAGTGCCTTCCATCGAAGTTCTTACTGAACGAATTATGGATGCCTTCCACACCGTAAGAAACACTCCCGGAATTTTAGAACGCGTACGGCAGTCTATGAGAAGAAGAGTGGAAGGTTGTATCGCAGAAGGAGGAGGGCATTTCCAGCACCTTTTATAAAAAGTCTAGGTTCGTTGGGTTTCTTATTTTTTAGGTAATGTTTAAGGAAACCTGTAATTTAGATCACAAACCAAATAAGTAACGTTTTTTGTTGTCATTGTGATAATAAGTTCCCCCCTTTTGTTAAAAATGTTAATAAACAAAACAAAGAATTCATTGCATATATTAGAATCCACCAGCGGCGCACTACAAAAAAGTTTATGGGGCGAAAAAGGACTTGAGCCCTGAAAAAATATGATGTAAACCCTAAAACCTAACCTAATGTTTCAAATTTGATCTTAATATCGCAAAAACTGAAAAAAATGAAAACAAAATTGAAACTTTAACGCTCTGTAGATCGGTAACGAAGCTTTTGCGGACACATGTTTATGAAAAAAAAATCTTATTTTGACCTGAAAAATACGCCCCTAAAATCTTAATACTGAATTTTGAAACACCCTGTATGTACAGATAATAAATCCTTTTTATTCACTTGATAGAGTTAACCTATCCTATATACTTATAAAGAGTGGGCTGATTGGATTATCACAATGAAAGAACCTTGAAACCAATGTCAAAGTCACAAATTAATACAGAAAAATACTAAAAACAATTTTTTCTAATTGTCGATGATCTAAGACACAATTGAAACTGGGCTTCCATGTAATGAAAAAATTACTAGACAAAAACGATCCTAACAATTCCACAAGAATCGAGAATGAACGAGAATAACTGATAAACCAACTCGATAAACAAGTGAACGCATTCCTGGCCTTGACTTTGTTTTCATACTCAATGATTTTGTTATTTTAAAAAACCGCGATTAAAATACCGGAAGTGCCCGTGATATGAACAATATGGATATTTGGTTTTTATTTCATCGGAATTAATCGAATCCGACGGAAAAAAACTGGTTTAATCAATTGTTTGGTTATAGTTCTATACAAAGAATGACATTCAAATGTTCTGTAAAACCTGTATGGCTTACCTATCTCTCTGAGAATGCACCTTTTAAGAATTGAAATCCAGTAGCTGTAGGCGAATATGTTTTTTTATTGGACATGTTCATTGATCTTGGATTATAAAGTCAGAAATAACATAATTCAGTATCAGCTGTCTTGAATAAATTTCCAAATAAAAGATGTCTCAGTAGAACTACCTCTTTTAAAATGCCTGGTGGTCATATATTAGTTGAGCATTAATAAAAATTAAAAACGAGTAAAAGGATAAAACTAGTTGCATTTTGTTATTGCTAGATCCAGGGCCGGCACATTCACATAGGCAAACTAGGCTGCCGCCCAAGCCGACAAAATTTAGGGGCGGCGTGACATTTTTTTACCCGACAAGGGCGAAGAAAAAAGGAGGGTTATGATTTTGACCGGTATGTATGTTAATCTGTTCCCGCATAACTTCTGAACTAGTTATCATAATTTGACAAATGAGGTATCGTCTGGATCGTCCGCTGGCTAAAGGCTATGTGACGTCACATTAAATTGAATATGGCGCCCTCTAGGGGAGTCATAAACTAAAAATATATTTTAATGTTGCCGTGTTGGATATCAAATGAAAGGGCTCAATTAGCACATTTCAAATATATATATATATATATATTGTTAGCTGGTGCTCGCGGCTTTGTGGAGGAACAACGTTTCTTGACATGGTTTTTTGGGTAGGTAATCCACAGTCTGAAATTGAAAATATAATCAGGAAAATCTATACAAGTGTAGAAAGGGCAAACTAATTAGTTCACCCCGATAAGTTACTGCGTTCACCAAATTATATTTCCTATAGACAAATGATTCAATTAGTCAGTAACTTGCCGTATTCTGAATTTGCCTATCAAAAAAAAGTAATTATTCAAAAGATACTTCTCTATAAAAAAATTTTAAAAAATCTGAAGAGAAAAAAACAAATTATTCAAACAATTAAAGGAGATTTAGAAAATTTTGAGAACGGGGGCAGATATAGTCCCCGAAACGTCTATCAAAAACTATATAGAGAAGTATCTTTTGAATTTTTACTATTTTTTTGATAGGAAAATTCAGAATACGGCAAGTTACTGACTAATTGAATCATTTTACTATAGGAAATATAATTTGGTGAACGCAGTAACTTCTAATTAGTTTGTTCTTTGTACACTTGTATAGATTTTCCTGATAATATTTTCATTTTCAGACTGTGGAAGATTAACCAAAAAACCATGTCAAAAAACATTACAATAATTACGTGTAAGTTGTTTATTTAATAGAGGATAAATATTGAATTGTTTGTACATAACAATTTCAGATGAGAATATTTTCTTGTTTCATACTTTTTAGAGCGTGATTTTTCAGTAGTCGGGTTTTAGTTTTTCAACTTATTTTTATTTGAATATTTTTTTGGGTAATTAATAGTAGATATGTCATTATCAGTTGATAATATTCGAGGGCAATGTTATGACAATGGCAGAATGGCAGTAATATGAGAGGGAAGGACATTGATGTTCAAAGAACGATTTTAGACATTAACGTACTTATGTATTCTTCCCAGCATCGACACATCGATAGGAGATTCTACTCCGACATGTACCGTCTTCGATTGTAAAACCTCTGAGTGATACACGATGGTCCAGTCGAATTGATGCACTAATTCCAGTGCGATATCAGTTGTCAAGTATTTGTGGTGCTTTGGAAGGAATCTCTGAGGATCCCTCACTTACAGGCTCCAGTGGCAATCGCGAATTTTAGCTCACCGAAACAAATAGAAAGTTCACAACAAAATCTAAAAATAATGTATGTCAACTGCCAATCCATCGTGAATAAAGCCCAAGAAATTGAAGTCATACTACTACACCATATAATATGTTTCTCCGAAACATGGTGCACAAATATTAATGTGAAATGTGTTCAGTTGAAGAATACGCCACAGCTGATTTCTTTGTGAGGCAAAATCACATTCATGGTGGAGTCACGATACTAGTGAAACGTGAATTAACCTATAAAAATATATCAATAATAAGTAGCGAATCAAAAGAAATGCACGTAGAATGTTGTGCGATACAGTTATTAATCGGCAAAAATAAATATTGTGTAATAGTCATGTACACACCACCAAGTGGTGATGTCAGTCAATGTATTACCCAAACAACGAAAATACTGGACCATTGTACAAACAACCATAATAGTATCATTCTGTGTGGTGACTTTAATATTGACTTTCATACTGATTCCATGAAAAAAGACATCTTTAACCGACGAAACCAAAAAAGAGGAGGTTCTCTAGTCGACGCGTATATTTTTTTTTTTTTTATGTATGACCACGCATAACTTTTTACTGAGACGTCCGATTCCGATAATTCTTTTTTCAGTGGATAGGGTGTACTTCAAAGTTGGTCCCATTTGAATATATAAGATGAAATCCACCCCTAAGGGTAGCAAAATGAAGGATATTGATCACTCACCCTCTGAATTCTGGTCCGTTAACCGATTCTATCAGGCATAACTAACTTTTTACTGGGTACTTCGATTTGGATGATTCTTTCTTTATTAGATAGGGTATACCTCATAGTTGATCATATTTGGATTTCGAAAATAATTATCCACCCTTACGAGTAGAAAAATAGGGGATAATTGATTTTTCACTTGTGAACATTGGCACACATGTGTAGTTGACAATGAAGATCGCTACTGTCATTACTTTTGTTCCCCTACATCCGTCACAATCATTATATTCTATGAGAGGATGGAATAATATACAAAGTAATGAAATAAACTAACCAGAACAACAAAAATAATTTATATTACAACAGATAGTAAAAGTAGATAATCGTATTATTTAACTGGTAATAGTTGAAGAAGGTGGGTAAGTATTTTGGAAATAATCAAAAAACAAGTAGGTAGTAATTAGTAAGATTTCAGCCACAAAAAAATTGAAAAATAAAAACTTTTTAACAAAAAATTAAACCGACGAAATACGGAACTGAAAAGTAAAAAATAAAATAAACCTTCTTAGTCTCAATAACTAAGCTCCTCAACTAATGTAAGTAACTCATTTTGAGTCGGCGCCAAACCAACAATCAACGAAGAACATTAAATTACTTCAAAAAAATTATCAGAATGTCACCGCCCAACTCGATGCCATCATTTTACGCCTTACCTAATTCATTTGCTTGTTTGTTTGGCGCCGACTCAAAATTAGTTACTTACATTAGTTTAAGAGCTTAGTTATTGAGACTAAGAAGGTTTATTTTATTTTTTACTTTTCAGTTCCGTATTTCGTCGGTTTAATTTTTTATTAAAAAGTTTTTATTCTAGATCTTATGCAATCTTACAATCTATCTACAAAAAATACTCAGCCAACAGGGTATTCAAAAATATTTACGGAAGGGTTACAAGCACAAAAATTGATGATTTTTTCAACAATTTACCCAGTGAAAACTATCACGAAAGTATCCATAATTTGAACTTAGCCGATCACAATGGCCCTGAGTTGAACATAAAAGTAGATTTATACATAAGGCAACGCCATCAATACAAAGGACTACTTTCTTTCTTTGAATGCCCTTGTTGACAGCAATGAAATATATAGAAGTTTTTTCGAAATGCTAACTTATGCACTCGATCTCTATTGCCCAGTTGTAAAAATATATCAGAATAGAGGCAATACCAACAAAAAATATTGGACAACTAAAGAAATAATCGAAATGGGAAAACTTAATTTTTTTTACAATGGCTAAAAAATATTTTAAATGAACCCTTAGAAAACATATAAACAGAATAAAATGCAAAAAAAAAAAATTAAAATTAATAATGAAAAGGGAAACATTCTCAATTGAATATTGATAGAAAGATTTTTCTGTGAATTGAAAAATCCACGATTAAAATGAAGTTATTTTTTGTGAATGTCTAACAGAAAACAACTACTTCCCCGGCTAAAGCCACGCTGGACATTGAACTACATCTGATAGATATTCTGAAAAGGCCCTAACTCAAAAGAAAAAATCTGAAATTGAAAATTTGCATTTTCATTCAGATAGTTATTTGATTTTATATTCCAGTCTTAATTAAGAACTCATAAAGATGAATGAGGCAAAAAAGAATGTTTTCCAAAAGAGAGTACTCACCAGAAATCATTCGTAACATTGACGCAGGAGAGACATCGCATTCACTAGGTCTTCAATACATTTTTGTCGACGAAAATCTATTGATGATCGTGGAAGCGTGAAATAGATTTTTGAAAGTGTTGATACTGTTGTCATTGATTTTCCTTTTTCTTTCATAAACTGACGGTTGATATTGACCAGAGTGTAGACTGAAGGATACTATTTGTCCATTATGGTCTCCGAATCCAAAATATTTATTTTCAATGCTTGAGATTAGTTTTGAATCTATATCTGTAATAACGTTATCTAGAATTGATGCACTGCCTTGGGTAACTCTAATTGTTTATTTGTGAATTTCCGATGAAAGATCAATGGAAGTTTGTTTTCCTATTTTATCATAATAAACAGGTGTAATTGAGAACAGCTACTGGTTTTCAACTCTTCAAAGGTGCAATTCAGAAAGATTGGTTATACGGAACATTTGAATTTATTTTTTTCATAAACTGTTATAACCAAACTTCATATTGCCCCAAAATGCCAATTGATTAAATCAGTTTTTTTGCAGTCGGATTCGATTATCTCCAATGGAATGAAAAACACCTTTACAGGCACGTCTGGTACTTCAATCAGGATTTTTTTAAATGACAAAATCATCTAGCATAAAAACAAAGTCAAGGAATTCATTCACTCTTTATTAAGTTGGTTTTTCAAATCAATCGCGATCCGCTTTATCAATTTTTGAGGATTTTTTAGGATCGTTTTCAACTAGGTATTAATTTTTTCATAGCCCAGTTTTATTTGTGCATTTTTCGTATTAACTCGTGAAATTGACATTGGTTTCCAGATTATCTCATTGTTATAGTCCGATCAGTCCACACTTTATATATTTCGGAGTGAACCTTCTCTCAAGTGAATAAGTGGTTATTATTATCATCTATACATATAAAAGAAGTTTCGACTGATTCATTAACCTCCAGGCCAAAGGGATCACCTTATCGTGAAACTACTAATGCTCAAATTAAAAAAAAAAACTGGGTGACTGGAAGTTTACGTATACTTTAAGGAAATGGATGAACAAATAATAGTTCAATGGAACTATTAAACACCGTACCCATCATTTGTTTATTTATATTTTTACACTTTTTAATGAAGACTGGCTTGGCGCTGTGGTGTCACACAATCAAAAATTGCACAAGTAACCCCTTCACCACACTATATGCGCATCTCGATAACTAAGTTATCATCATCAGTAGGTAAACTACACTTAACAAATGGCTACATGTTATTACAATGAATACCTGGTGTTTCTAATTGAGTTATTTTATACTTATTACTCTTCCTCAAATCGATACTGGGATCTTGATGGTTCTATGGGGATTGTTTACCCTAATCCCCATAGAACCATCAAAATGATGACGTTAGAAAATCAAGCACTAAATTGAAAGACTTCAGTTTTTTGTGTAAAAGTTTTCCTGTTTTTGAACCTTCTTATTGAGAGATGACACGAAAACATAATGACCTGATATCCAAAGCAAAAAACGAATATTACCAAAATAAAATATTTAATTCCAGCAATCTATCTAGAACCGCCTGGAAAGTGATAGCAGAAATATCCAACAAAAATATTCAGCAGGAAAATCTAACAATTAGAGTGGATAGAAAAATCGAATTTAAACGGTTTTCTTCACATAAAGGATTCAATATAAAATTGAACAGAAAATGTAGATCTCAGGTGAAAAACAACTACTTTCCTGGCAAATACCACGCAGAACGTTGAATGATATTCACCTCAAAATCCATGCATACTTCCATATAATATCAATGGACATTGAATGCAAATGTTTCTTTCTGATAAGCTCGATTATGTTCAATTTATGTCGTGTTCACCTAACAATCCGCATACCGGTTTCAGGCTTCTTGGCCCTCATCATCTTTTCCAGCGTACCTATAGGTGTTACAAGCTCGATGATGGTTTGTTTACGTTGTATCTCACTTCAGCCAGAGTTCTTTGGACCTTTGGCTGGTTGACTACTCCGTACTGATGAGGGCCAAGAAGCCTGAAACCGGTATGCGGATTGTTAGGTGAACACGACATAAATTGAACATAATCGAGCTTATCAGAAAGAAACATTTGCAATTCAATGTCCATTATATTTCATGGAAGTATCATTCGACTTCTTCGGTGAATATCATTCAACGTTCTGTGATTTGCAGAAAAGTTGTTTTTCACCTATCATCCATTTCTGGCATATCAATTTTATATCTGAAATCCTCTTGATGAAGAAAAGTTTAAATTCGGGGAATTTTCGTTTTCTATTCATGTCACTAGGTACCGCCATTAAAGTTTCATCTTTTCCGGCGTACCTATAAGGATTTTATAGCTCGATGATGGTTTTGTTTACGTTGTGTACTCGCTTCAGTAAAGTTTCTTTCCGGACCTTGGTGGTTGACTACTCGATGACTGATGAGGGCCATAGCCAAGTTCTTGACCGTATTGCGGTTGTTCGTAGACAGGGCATAAATTGAAACGTATCGATTGCTTATCGAAAGAAACATTTGCATTCAATGTCCATTGATATTATATGGAAGTATGCATGGATTTTCAGGTGAATATCATTCAACGTTCTGCGTGGTATTTGCCAGGAAAGTAGTTGTTTTTCACCTGAGATCTACCATTTTCTGGTTCAATTTTATATTGAATCCTTTATGTGAAGAAAACCGTTTAAATTCGATTTTTCTATTCATTCCACTTCACATGGCACTTATCTTTCACTATATGCTAGACGGGCTTGCCACTCCTACTGAGAAGGAATCTTTTATTTAGAAACCTATCGAGGTGGGAAATTTTCGGAGTGTTTCTTTTTGTCACTAGGTACCGCCAGTTAAAGTTTATCTTTTCCGGCGTACCTATAGGTGTTACAAGCTCGATGATGGTTTGTTTACGTTGTGTCTCACTTCAGCCAGAGTTCTTTGGACCTTTGGCTGGTTGACTACTCCGTACTGATGAGGGCCAAGAAGCCTGAAACCGGTATGCGGATTGTTAGGTGAACACGACATAAATTGAACATAATCGAGCTTATCAGAAAGAAACATTTGTATTCAATGTCCATTGATATTATATGGAAGTATGCATGGATTTTCAGGTGAATATCATTCAACGTTCTGCGTGGTATTTGCCAGGAAAGTAGTTGTTTTTCACCTGAGATCTACCATTTTCTGGTTCAATTTTATATTGAATCCTCTATGTGAAGAAAACCGTTTAAATTCGATTTTTCTATTCATTCCACTTCACATGGCACTTATCTTTCAATTAGAGTGGATGATCAAGAAATAAGTGATCCTGACTCGATTGCTCCATCATTTAACAAATTTTTCATAGATGCGCCCAAAAAAATTATTGATAACATATCTATCAAAAATGGAACTCATACGCTAGATAATATAAATATTCGATTCGACTCATTTTTTTCGAACTTCTTATACGGAAGATGAATTGGAAAGACTTTCACAAAATAAACTCAAAAATAAATGTTCGTCCGGATATGATGTTTTTGGTTAAAAAGATAATTCCCTCTTTGATTAAGCCACTTACAAACCCGGTGAATTTATCATTAATTACAGGTTTGTTTCCTAGTAGTTTGAAGGTGGGAAAAATCATTCCAATCTTCAAAAAAAAGACAATTCGCTACTTGACAACTATAGACCAGTGACTGTCCCTCCCTCACTTTCAAAAAATTTTGAGTATGCTTTTCTATCACGTCTTGGAAATTTTCTAGAAACATTCGAAATATTAACAGAAAAGCAACATGGATTCCGGGCAGGTAAGTCCATTGGTACGGCAATTCACTCTTTTTATAGTGAAATTATCAAATGTATTGAGGCGGCAGAGTGCCCGCTTGGGATTTTCTGTGATCTCAGCAGGGCATTCGACTGCGTTGACCACGGTATTTTAATATCAGAGCTATATGATTCCGGAATTAGAGGACAGCCTTTAAGTTGAATATCAACTTTTTTAAAGTATAGGAAACAATATGTTCAAGTGCAGCACATAGACCAAACCAAAATTAGGAAATATAATTCAGACCATTCTTTGGTAGAATCTGGTGTGCCACAAGGATCGGTGTTGGGTCCTTGTCTTTTTTTATTATATGTAAATAATCTTGATTCATTTCTGAATGGTCAATTCTTGACAATGTATACTGATGATTTATTTTTAATCATCTCCAAACCATCAACAGACATTAGTACCGACATAACGAATATTTTAGAAAACACATGTAAGTGGTTTAATGAACATCAGCTATTTTTAAATGCAGAAAAAACTCAAATAGCAATATTTCGTAACCGACAAAAAGTATATACACCACTAAATATATCGGTCAACAACTGCACGATTCGAGATAGTGTAGAGGCAATCAGTTTTCTAGGAATCAAAGTTGATCCAACTCTTACTTGGAAAACGCACTGTGAAACGCTAATATCTAAGCTTAACTCAATACATTTTGTATTCAAAAATGTTAAGTGTTCTAACCAAAGGACCCAACTAATAAATTTATATTATGCACACGCAGACTCCCGCATTAGATCTGGTATTTGTTTTTGGGGCAATTCCACCCTAGCTGGGGATGTATTCATTTCCCAAAAACGCATCATCCCATGTATTGTTGGTGTGAAATGTGCACATTCCTGTACATCACTTTTTGTAGATCTTCGAATTCTAACGCTGACCTCATTATAGATTTTAGAAATGTGTTTACACATATTTTGAAATATAGACAAATTCAAACTGAACAAAGATATTCACTCCATGAATACCAGAAATAATAAGGATTTTAATGTACCATTTGTAAAAATGTCTATCAGCTATAATTCACCCGACTATATGGGGTTGTGTATTTTCAATAATTTACCTAGTGAAATTAAATGTATTGGTAAAGTGACTCTATCAGAAAAACACTAAAGGAATTTTTAATAGATAAATGTTTTTACTCTTTGTCTTAGTACTTTTATTAGTGGTTTTTATTTTTGTTTGATTATTTGTCTTCCACACATCTAGTTTGTATTTATAAACGAGTTATGCTTTTGTAATCTCTGTTTTTGTTTTTTGTATTTTGACTATTGCTATATTACTAAAATGTTATCACTTGGCAAAATAAATAATATCTATTAGCGATTTGAAGAACAGTAATAAGTATAAAATAACATAATTAGAAACACCAGATATATATTGTAATAACATGTAGCAATTTATTTAGTATAGTTTACCTACTGAAGATGATAACTTAGTTATCGATATGCGCATATAGGTGTGAAGTGAGTTAATGATGAAGGGGGTGGGTTACTTGTGCAATTTTTGACATTTTTTAATATTTTTTACACTTTTAATTAATAATTCCGTGTTCCGGCATTAAATAATAGTACCTGGGCTACCGAGCATTGCTCGAGGTTTTTTTTCTGTAAAATCGTGTTTTTTTGGAGTCGCTTATTTAGATACGAATCACATACTTATTACATGTGAATACCTGGGCGACCGAGCTTTGCCCGGCGTTTTGTTTTTTCGGTGATACTCATTTAGATAAACTTGAAATATTCGGGTAATGTTATTACGCCATCTCATATAGGTGACTTTCCTGAAAAAAACGCGATTTTACACCAAAAATTTTTGTTTATAACCTAACCTAACCTACCGGTATTCAAGACTTCGTAGTTGAATCTGGTGGATTCGCCCGTACTACCAGACGTCTTAGTTGAATCTGGTGGATTCGCCTGTTCTAACCTAACCTACCATAAAAATGTTTTTTGTGTAAAATCGCGTTTTTTTCAGGAAAGACACCTATATAGATGATCTTAAAAAGCAAAATCCTATCTAAATACAAAATTTCATCCAAATCGTTAGAGCCGTTTCCGAGATAGCCGAAATATACAGGGTGTCATGTATCCTCTTGCACACCCGTGAATGACGAGTGTATAATGCCATTTTTAACGATTACAGTGGTTAACAATTCGAAAAAAAGTTTGAAAAAATGAAAAAATTAACATTTTTTTTTGTAAAATTTTTCAAATTTTGTGAAACGCGAAACAGCGAAATTTTGGTAGACTTTTTTTTCATATTTTTTTCTGGCATATCTGGTGGATTCGCCTGTTCTAACCTAACCTACCATAAAAATGTTTTTTGTGTAAAATCGCGTTTTTTTCAGGAAAGACACCTATATAGATGATCTTAAAAAGCAAAATCCTATCTAAATACAAAATTTCATCCAAATCGTTAGAGCCGTTTTCGAGATAGCCGAAATATACAGGGTGTCATGTATCCTCTTGCACACCTGTGAATGACGAGTGTATAATGCCATTTTTAACGAATACAGTGGTTAACAATTCGAAAAAAAGTTTGAAAAAATAAAAAATAAAACATTTTTTTTTGTAAAATTTTTCAAATTTTGTGAAACGCGAAACCGAAATTTTGGTAGATATTTTTTTTCATATTTTTTTCTGGCTTATTAATGACCTTTCGTAAAAATTTCAAAGGGAAAATCTATTTATTTTTTGAAGGACTATCAATTGTTAGCGGATGTGCAAGAGGGTAGGTTACACCCGTATGTATATATATATATATATATATATATATACAAGAATTGCTCGTTCAAAGATATAAGATAAGATTATTGACTCGAATGATAAACTAATATTCACGCCAAATGTTATTATCCTTTATCTTTTATCTTCGGTAACAATGAAGTCACCAAACTTCATATAAATAGTACAATTATGGCAAAACAAACAATCACAATCATCAAATAAACTCCAACTTAGCAAACATATGACGTGTTATCTCACAGCTGTTGATAATATTCGATTCAATTCAATATTATTGGCTGTTAATTTTTTTGGTCTGGAATGAATGGATGATAAATATAAAAATATCGGATATCCACGAAATATATCCATAATGTATAACATTCCCTTTCAAAAACTGCAGAAATATACCATTTTCATGCAATTGTCGAGTATAACATTACAATTATCACTCACAAAGTCTACCAAATGCTACAGATTTACTAAAATATAAAACAGGCCAAACTTAAAACATGCACATAGAAAAACTGAGAAATATTTCGGATATTTCGCTCCACACCATCAACACATTGTGAAACGATCAATATCATTAATAGCATTGGTGCAAGCATTAAGAAAACTAATCACCAAACAAAAAAGGATCAAAGGAAATAAATATCTTCTTCATTGGACCTTCGACATTTCGAGACTGCTGATATGCATCGTGTAGTGGATTTTACATCGGTTTAGTTTAGTATTGGTCAAAAGGTCCAATGCATAAGCATTGCAAACTACAACTAACCGTTGTGATAGACAGGGTAAGACGTCATACCCACAGGAGGGGGAAGTGGACCGTAGGCGTTTGGCACTAGCATAAAAATTCAACATTAGATTAGATATAATATTTATAAAACGTTCCACTTGGAACACATCAAACTGTTCAATAATTTGGGGAGGATTAAGCCAGTAAACTTTGGTGGACAGCAATAAATATGTCAGACTCGACAATATTATTTATTAGCTGACCCGACAGACGTTGCCTGTCCAAAATTTTTATTTCCCTAAAAAAACACTGGTCCGTGGAGAATTTCTTTTTTCCTATGTTTTCCTTTCTGTTGTTCCATATAGGTTATGCTTTTGACTATGCCCGCTTCCCGTTATCCACTTATCACTTTATCCCGTTTTCCCCTTATACAGAGTGTTATGTAATAAGTGCCCGATATTTTACAGGACGATTCCTCAGTTATTTATAAGGTGAAAAGTTCATATAAGCATGGGTCCGCAAGTCCTTCATTTTTGATATACAAGGTTTTCGGGGGATTTTTTAATATGAGAAATTCAAATTTGATCTTAGTTTTGCCCTTAATTGTAGAGGGCGCCGCCTACCGGTCTTTGTCTCTTTTGGGGAGTCACAATTTTGTCGTGCAAGTATGTATCACATTTTCTAGAAGAAAAATCGAATCCTCTATCATGTTTACGTGAAAAAGGTATGCTTTTCAAAAGTCGCTACAAGAAGCCGTTTTCTAGATATTTTGATTTAAATTACTCGGTGCATCCAATCTTCTTCTCATTGATTCGCGAACTCTTTGAAAATACAAGTATCAAGTAGGCTAGTAAGTTTATTCCAATGTTTTTTTTGTGCTGTCATGTCAAAAATAATATCTAGAAGCATAGTTAAATAGTTTTATTTATTAATATTGTGATTATTTGTTAAAAAATGGTAAACTTTAGCAATGCAGAGTATGCTGACCTACATTTTTGCATACGGACTTGCTAACGGAAATGCATATGAGGCTAGACATCTGTATCAGGAGCGTTATCCGAACCGCACAACTCCTACTTCAAAAACGTTTTCAAGAATTCACGCTCGGTTAAGGGAAACAGGAAGTTTTGAGAAAGCTAGTCATCTGTCGGGTGCACATCGGTAAGAACCCCAGAAACCGAGGAAGCAGTTTTTAATCTGGTAGGAGAACACCCGGAAACAAGCTCCAGAAAAATAGCGCTGACGTTAAACATTTCTCATGTTCTGGTATGGAAATTTTTTAATGATAATTTGTTATATCCCTACCATATTCAAAGAGTTCAGGCACTACTCCCTCGTGACTTTCCGTTACGTAACAACTTCTGTCGTTGGTTGCTTCAATGCCTTATTCAAAATCCTTTATTTGAAAATCAAATCCTGTTTACAAACGAAGCAAATTTCTCACGCAACGCTATACGCAATTTTCACAACAATCATTTGTCAGGGGTAAAACCCCCATGCGATACAGGAATCACATTTCCAAGAACAGTTCTCTCTTAACGTGTGGGCAGGAATCCTTGGAGATTATTTTATAGGTCCATTCTTTATTCCCAGAAGATTAAACGGAGAGAGATATCGTCATTTCTTGAAGAAGACTTACTTGCCTATTTTACTGGAAGATGTGCCGCTTAGACTACGAAATGAAATGTGGTTTATGCATGACGGTGCCCTGGCATTTTTAGCATCCAAGTGCGAGAATTTTTAGATCAAACTTTCGGCAACCGTTGGATAGGTCGGGAAGGGCCTCAACCATGGCCCCCTAGGACACCTGACCTTAACAGTTTGGATTTTTTTCCTGTGGGGACATCTGAAATCCTTAATTTACCAACACCTATCCAAATTTTCAAAATTGTTTCACTTTTTGACAAACACATGCATCGATTTATTTAAATCAAAATATCTCGAAAACGGCTGCTTGTAGCGACTTTTGAAAAGCATACCCTTTTCAGTCCTCCAAAGAAGTTGGTCTCCTCTAGTATACTTTGGATTTTATGAGACCCCATAAATGAAAATCAATAGGGGTTAAATCGGGCGATCTGGCTGGCCATCTGATTGGACCATTTGTTCCAATCCATCTCTCCCATAGGTATACTAAGATATTGCCGAACAATATTAGCATTATGTGGTCCTGCACCATACTGCTGAAAAAACATATTTTCCCTGATGTTCTCAGGTAAATCGTTGATATTATTTTGAATATCGTTCTCTAAGAATTGTAGATATCTTTGGCCCGTCAAAGGCCCGTCGAAAAGAATTGGTCCAATGATTCTTGTCCCTATGATTCCTACCCAGACGTTGAATCCAAATTTTTCTTGAAAATTACCTTCTCTCAGCAACCTAGGATTTTCTTGAGCCCAATACCTTGTATTATTCCTATTGAACATACCATTATTCGTAAACCTAGACTCATCTGTGAACAGTATCTTCGAGACAAAAACCATTATTCAAATCATGATGACGCAAATGCCAATTACAATGAGTTAGTCTCCGTTCTGGGTCATTTATTTCATATAGATGCTGATGCAAATTGTATTTATGTTTTTTCAATACTTTTCTGGCACTTTCCCTGCTGATCCCACATTCAATTTCTAATTCTCGCACTGAGGCAGATGGAGAAAAATGAACATATGCTAAAACATTTGTTTCCGCTTCTTCACTGACGATGAAGTGGATGTGGTTTTGATCAGCTGGTTCTTTCCTTAGCATCATTTCCAATTTCCTGAAATAGGTTTTGATGGTGCCGTCTTACGGATAACGAACAACGTATCTACATACTAGCATTGACAGCGTTCATCTGACATTCTCTGTATATCAATATCATAACGATTTGTTCGTTTCGAGAATAACGATTGTAATTTTCCATTTCAAAAAAAAAATTACAAACGAAACGAGTGACAAGTAAAATTGGTATTTCACTTTTGACATGACATTAATCACCTACTGTTTTCCATGATTCCACGGCTACCTTTCATTTCATCAAACCTAAACGGATAACTCATTGGAATTTGTAGGCATCGTATAAAATATTGTACAAATTCAATAACTGATCGTTTTTAGTTTTGAACAAAAAGAAAGTGGTACATCATGTATATCGTTGAATTGGTAATCAAATTCTCTATCGAATGGCAAGATGGCCCTCGATAGGTACCATTTGAAAAAAAAGATTTTTTTCGTTAAAAATGCGTTCAGAAAATTTCAATTGTTGCTGTAGGATTTGTTATTTATCTTATCGATGAAATGACTAAAAAAATTTCAAAGAAATTATTCTTTTTTTCTAGAATTGCCAATAATCTGTCAACTGAGTCAAGAATCACAGTTTATAAGACAATTGTTCAGCCACACTTCCACTACTGTTCCTCTATCCTATATCTCTTTAATCTGAATAAATTGTCTCAACTCCAAAAACTTCAGAATCGTGGTATGAGGATCATTTTGAAGTGCGGTAGGGATACTCCTATTAAGATTATGCTTAATGTTTTAAATTGGCAATCTATTTCCCAAAGACTGTTTTATTTCACCATGATATTCGTATACAAAATACTGAACAATTTAGGGCCATGCTATTTCAAACAGTACATTGTCTTCAATCATGACCTTCACCACCACTTCACTCGAAATAATAATAATTTATATATTAATAGAGCAAATCACAAAAACACCATGAACTCTTTGATTTTCAAAGGTTTCGATCAGTTCAATAAATTACCAAATCTAATTAAAAGTAGCCCACCTCTGAACATTTTCAAAAATGAACTGAAGAAATTTGTTTCAAAGCACAAATTGATATATATTATTTAAACCGACTTTTTAATGTTTGTTATATATTTTATTGTATATTTTTTTCAATATGTACCACATATCTATATCTCTTGCTTTAACTTTTTTTTAGCTGATTTTTATATTAGGATATCCTATTTAAATAAAGATCTATCTATCTATTACTATGAGTTACTGATGTAAAGTAACCTGACCAAGGTCTCCTGGGCTAAATTGAAAAAAAAATATATTTTTTCAATTGTAAAATAAAAATTTGGCAACACTGTCGCATGTAATTTGAGCCGTAGAATCCGAATTACATCATACATACAGGGTGTTGGTGGCTATTCTGACGAAACCGGAAGTTGGCCATTTCGTTTTCATATGTCTGTCAATTCGAAATTGTATCTCATATCTATGTACAAAATTTCATTCAAATCGGTTGATAAGTGAAGGAGATATAGGCAAGGCCCTAGTCCCATTGTCACCCGGTATACCAGCCATGTATGTAAACGTTTAGATTTCTTTGAGCGGCGACGTTACATGATCCGATCGGAAAACTGCGCCATGTGTGTCATGGGCGTTACTGTTTCATCATCCCAGTATGTCAAGTACCCGATTAAATGTTTCTATCATTTTACTTTCCATTATTTTAAATGGTCTACATACCTGTGGTGGGTAATGGCATGTTCGAGGGATGCGTGGGGTAAGGGGGTTGGTGGGTGGCGAAACCAGGACCAGGAGCATTGACGTGGGGCGTAGGGTGTCGGGGGTCGATCGGATACGGCGGCACGATCATCGGCGACTGAGTGGGTTGAGTAGTGGTGTGCGTTGTGACTGTGACCGAGGGACCAACTGAAAAAAAAAGTTCACCTACAATTTGAAAGGCATTGGTGTTCTGACAGTCATCTTAAATAGAATCTTATTTGCAGAAATTATTGTGCAGGGGTGATTACACATAATATTCGAATTTTCATTAGGAGGTCTTGTAAACTAATAGTACGATAAAATACTGTTTTTCAATGTCGGACCAGCCAACCGAGCCTTTACAAACAAATTGTTACGATTTGGACCATTTCAAATCACCATAAAATACATTTCAAAAAATGTTTTTTTATTTTAAAAATATAAATATATCTAACACTTTGTATACTTTTATAATCCTAGGAAGTCTCATTCTGGTCATTAGATGTTTCCATCAATTTTATTGATTCTGCTCAAAAGCCTTTTGTGCAATGGCAAATTACTCTCCGAACTAGGAATGGCTGATACCAAAATTTTCCAGCAACAGGTATGTGCTGTTTCTGTGACAGAGCCATACCTGCAACGTAAAACTAGTTCTGACAGCAGTCTAGTGGTCGAGTTAACAGAGTATCGTATATACAGTAGCACCTCTATTTTTGGACACCTCTATATAGAGGACACCTCTATGTAACGGACAAAAAACACATGTCCGGAATGCTGCAATGACCAGTTGTGTATAAACGACCCTCTATATAACGGACGCGGACATACAAATTAGTTACCAAAAGATATTATTTCTTTAAAAACTACCTCCATGTACCGACACCTTTTGTTACCTACCTACGTGTACGGATACCTGCAAAAGATCAGGTATAAAAATTTGTCCGGTTGACTGGTTTCTTGTTTCGAGCTTAAGATAGGGTGGGTTTGGTTTTCCCACTAATCCTCTTTATGGATCCTAACTCAAAATAAAAAATCTGAAAGTGAAAATTTCCATTTTTATTCAGGCAGTTATTCAATTTTCCATTCCAATCTCAATTAAGAACTCATAAATTAATTAGGCAGATAAACTTATGCCTACTACAATTTATCAAAATTTACGATGCCACACTAACATTGAGTATCTCAATTATCGACAATCAAATAACCTTTGATCCAAAGTAACCGTTGAGGTGAGGACCTAGCCCTGGAATGTACGCTTAATGCAAAATGTCATTCTCCTATTACCGACCCCTTTGATATATAACCGGTTTCATAATAGGGGTAGTTTTTACGGCCTGTGGAGCAAAATTCATAAGTGAAAAAAAACATATTCCCAAGTAAAAAGATAAAATAAAAATTACGTATTTTGTGTTTTTCTTACTTAACAGTCTCATATATGACTATTATTAAAGTATTCAGAGAGTAGGTTCAGCCCCTCTGTATACGAATTTAGGGAAATCCTTATTCAGTTTGTACCTAACTCAGAGCTGTGCTGAGCACTGACGAAAAGTGCTTCGAGCACTGAGCCCTTTTATTTCTGAAATGCACTTTCAGAAAGTAATTGGACTTAGCGAGCACTAAGTACTAAGCACTTTTCAAAAGGGTGAGACTGTTACGCACTTGAGTTACTTTTTTATATAGAAATTCTGAAATTTGGTCCAAATAAAGAAAAAACCTTTGTGTATTTTTGGTTTAAGGTAGTACCGCCACGAGACAGTTGAATTGGGAAATTATTAAAATTTGGCATACGTATTGTTCAACATGTGAACAACACCTCTATAAAATTTTAACAAGTTTCACCATATATATAATTGAAGTTGACTCAATTAACACGTAACATATGGACCATGCCTCGGACCATGCATAGGCAAACAGCACATTATTAATTCTACCGTTAGTACTAAAATTAAGAAGTTTATGAAAAACTAGGAGGAGCTAGAGCAGGATATCTGATTTTTTTTTTGCTGCGCTTTTCGGGGATATCAATTTTTTTAGTCGCCGACTTTCTATAACGAAGAAATTTTCTAGGGTCGATTGGGAAGGCAAGTGCCCCCTTCAAAAACATTTTTTTTTTCGCGTTTCAAATCGAAAAGTTCTTGGAAATTTTTCGATTTCCGTCGAAAATAATTTCCTAATTCAACTGTCTCGTGGCGGAACAATCTTAATCACGTCGAATTGAATCCTGAAACATCGATGGAAACATAATAATTATGTGAAATGCAATGATTTGACCCGTATGATATATTACTTATGAGTGTGGCGTGTGGCATTGGATAAACTGGTGTGGTGGAACGCTATAGTGCACTTCAAAATGAAAACTTTATTCACATAATATCGAATATTTTCGAAGATATCTCCTCGAATTATCGAATTTTGACAAATCATGATTTCCGAGCCTAAAAACCTAATTCATTAAAATCGGAAAATAAATAAAAAATCTCGTCCACCATATTAGATCCTCCATCTTGAATTTTGACAATAAAATCATAATCTGCGACGCCAAAAATTTCCAGATAGCAGTTTTAAATAGATTCAGCCAAAATCAGAGCCGCCATCTTGAATTCCTGAATTTTTTTCAACAAAATAATGATCTCCACTACCGAAAAAACTCCCACATACCAATTATAAATAGAATCGGACTCTAAACACATTAACACAGCACATTAAATAAAATTTCTAAAAATATTTCGAATTTTTTATTTTACCTGAGTTAGTTTTAGTGAGTGCTCCTAATTATTTTAAATTCAACAAAATACGTTGCAAAATGTAGACAACTGAAAATACGTTGAATCTTATAGAAAATTAAGACAAGTTTCTGCTCTATGGGATGTCTCTTGTGAAGAGTAGAGGGATTTGTTACAAGAAAATAGACGAAATAGCACGTTTATCAAAAGAATTTTCTACGACTACAGATAAAATAATGGTTTTTCCAACATCGTCGTTTTTTTGTTTTTTTATTTTTTATAATGGATATTTGCAGCACCAGCAGCTACATTTTTTATTTGACTGAACAACTTATTTGTTGTTGTTTATTAATATAATCGGCTGACTCTCCGTAGGAAAAGATACAGTTGGCCGACAATTTTGAACCGAGTATATTCAAGTCTTTATTTAATTTTTTACCTATAACTGTTCTATATATCTCATAATACAACATAATCATGTGTAGGAAGTCTATTCATTAAGTTTCTGCATTCAAAGAAAAATAGATAAGCACTAAACTCACTTCGCAACGCAAAACATTCAAAACAATGCTCATTTCAACACTGTAATCTCTCGAATATGCATAATATGAGGTCACAGACGCGTTCAGTAGTTCTTGGGGGTGCCGCTAGCCGCGTTTTCATGTTTCGAAAACATTTAGAGATTTATAGGTAAGGGAAGGCTTAGTAATCCCGAAAAGTGCTCCGGAGCACTGAAGTGCTCGGGAGCACTTTTCGGGATTACTAAGCACTAAGCCTTTTCGTAAAATGCTCGAAGCACTAAGCACTGGTTCAAAATTGCTCGGGAGCACAGTGCTTCGAGCACAAAAGTGCTTTGAGTGCTTTCACGAGCACTAAGCACAGTGCTTTGGGACAGCTCTGACCTAACTCTAATGCAAAATTTCATTCCCCTGTCACTGATGCTCTTTCAGGTATAACCTTTGCCGTTTAAATTAGTTAAATGCCCAAGGGCTCCGGAGCACTAAAGTGCTCGGGAGCACTTTTCGGGATTACTAAGCACTAAGCCTTTTCGTAAAGTGCTCGAAGCACTGGTTCAAAATTGCTCGGGAGCACAGTGCTTCGAGCACAAAAGTGCTTTGAGTGCTTTCACGAGCACTAAGCACAGTGCTTTGGGACAGCTCTGACCTAACTCTAATGCAAAATTTCATTCCCCTGTCACTGATGCTCTTTCAGGTATAACCTTTGCCGTTTAAATTAGTTAAATGCCCAAGGGCTCCGGAGCACTGAAGTGCTCGGGAGCACTTTTCGGGATTACTAAGAAAATTTAGTGCTTTCACGAGCACTAAGCACAGTGCTTTGGGACAGCTCTGACCTAACTCTAATGCAAAATTTCATTCCCCTGTCACTGATGCTCTTTCAGGTATATCCTTTGCCGTTTAAATTAGTTAAATGCCCAAGGGCTCCGGAGCACTGAAGTGCTCGGGAGCATTTTTCGGATACTAAGCACTAAGCCTTTTCGTAAAATGCTCGAAGCACTAAGCACTGGTTCAAATTTGCTCGGGAGCACAGTGCTTCGAGCACAAAAGTGCTTTGAGTGCTTTCACGAGCCCTAAGCACCGTGCTTTCGGACAGCTCTGACCTACCTCTAATGCAAAATTTCATTCCCCTGTCACTGATGCTCTTTCAGGTATATCCTTTGCCGTTTAAATTAGTTAAATGCCCAACGGCTCCGGAGCACTGAAGTGCTCGGGAGCACTTTGGGATTACTAAGCACTAAGCCTTTTCGTAAAATGCTCGAAGCACTAAGCACTGGTTCAAATTTGCTCGGGAGCACAGTGCTTCGAGCACAAAAGTGCTTTGAGTGCTTTCACGAGCACTAAGCACAGTGCTTTGGGACAGCTCTGACCTAACTCTAATGCAAAATTTCATTCCCCTGTCACTGATGCTCTTTCAGGTATAACCTTTGCCGTTTAAATTAGTTAAATGCCCAAGGGCTCCGGAGCACTAAAGTGCTCGGGAGCACTTTTCGGGATTACTAAGCACTAAGCCTTTTCGTAAAGTGCTCGAAGCACTGGTTCAAATTTGCTCGGGAGCACAGTGCTTCGAGCACAAAAGTGCTTTGAGTGCTTTCACGAGCACTAAGCACAGTGCTTTGGGACAGCTCTGACCTAACTCTAATGCAAAATTTCATTCCCCTGTCACTGATGCTCTTTCAGGTATATCCTTTGCCGTTTAAATTAGTTAAATGCCCAAGGGCTCCGGAGCACTGAAGTGCTCGGGAGCACTTTTCGGGATTACTAAGCACTAAGCCTTTTCGTAAAATGCTCGAAGCACTAAGCACTGGTTCAAATTTGCTCGGGAGCACAGTGCTTCGAGCACAAAAGTGCTTTGAGTGCTTTCACGAGCACTAAGCACAGTGCTTTGGGACAGCTCTGACCTAACTCTAATGCAAAATTTCATTCCCCTGTCACTGATGCTCTTTCAGGTATAACCTTTGCCGTTTAAATTAGTTAAATGCCCAAGGGCTCCGGAGCACTGAAGTGCTCGGGAGCACTTTTCGGGATTACTAAGCACTAAGCCTTTTCGTAAAATGCTCGAAGCACTAAGCACTGGTTCAAATTTGCTCGGGAGCACAGTGCTTCGAGCACAAAAGTGATTTGAGTGCTTTCACGAGCACTAAGCACAGTGCTTTGGGACAGCTCTGACCTAACTCTAATGCAAAATTTCATTCCCCTGTCACTGATGCTCTTTCAGGTATATCCTTTGCCGTTTAAATTAGTTAAATGCCCAAGGGCTCCGGAGCACTGAAGTGCTCGGGAGCACTTTTCGGGATTACTAAGCACTAAGCCTTTTCGTAAAATGCTCGAAGCACTAAGCACTGGTTCAAATTTGCTCGGGAGCACAGTGCTTCGAGCACAAAAGTGCTTTGAGTGCTTTCACGAGCACTAAGCACAGTGCTTTGGGACAGCTCTGACCTAACTCTAATGCAAAATTTAATTCCCCTGTTACTGATGCTCTTTCAGGTATAACCTTTGCCGTTTAAATTAGTTAAATGCCCAAGGGCTAGTATTTACCTGTTGGCCTTTAAAATTTAGAAACTAACATCATGCCTGAAAACCAGTATGGTTTCCGCAAATAAAGACTCAAAAATAGGTATTGTTTTTGTGCATTCGTCGATTTTAGGCGTGCTTTCGACTCTATAGACCATACATTATTATGGCTTAGGATGTACGAGTCGGGAATAAGTGCGAATTTTATTTCTATCATCAAAAACATCTATAATGTCGCTATGGTAAAAATCAAGGTGGATGGTTACTATTCGAAGAAGTATGAAGTGTCGGCGGGCGTCCTCCAGGGCGAAACACTAAGCCCCACCTTATTTTCCATATTTAATGTAGACATAAAAAACTTTTTCAGAAATCATGGTGCTATGGGGCTCAGTGTTTCCTCTCATTGTGACATACTGTGCGGATGACCTTGTCATACTTGCAGAATCGGAAATAGATTTGAGCGGAAACGTCGCCTTATTGGAAATGTATGCCAAAAACAATAAACTACTACTTGTTACTGGATATTATTTACATACAAATTTAATTGCTTCTCAATAGAAGACAAATAATTTGGTCAGTCTATTTAATTGAAGTTTAGTTATTGTTAATACAACATGCCAAACGAAAAAAGAAAACGTTTACCTTTAAAGGATAAGGTAGAAATTATCCATACGAGCGATAAATATAAATTAAGTGTTAGGAAATTAGCCAAAAATATGGTGTTGGAAAAACACAGATAAGCGAAATTTTAAAAAACAAAAATGAACTTTTAAAATCTAGTAATGACAAAGGAAATTCCCTAAAACTGAGGGCCTTGCTGTGGATCAGATTGTTTTTGAGTGGTTTTCCAAAGTACGAAATAAGAAGATTCCTTTATCTGGGCCATTAATTAAAGAAAAGGCACTAGAAGCTGCAAAAGAATTAAAGTGTGACACTTTCAAAGCATCAAATGGATGGTTGGAAACATTTTGCAAGAGACACAATATCACGTTCAAGTCTGTTTGTGGTGAGTCTGCACACATCAATTTACAAGAGGTTGAAAGCTGGAAAATCAAATTAAATAAAATCTTGGAAGACTATTCTGCAGAAGATGTTTACAATACTGACGAAACGGGATTATTTTATAGAGCATTACCTACAAAAACATTTGCTCTAAAAAATGACAACTGTGCTGGAGGAAAAGCTGCTAAAGACCGATTAACAATTTTATTTTGTACTAATATGGTTGGTCAAAAAGAAGAACCTTTAGTAATAGGTAAAGCAAAAAATCCGAGATGTTTCAAAGGAGAACATATCAATAAGTTACCGTCTAGTAAAAAAGCTTGGAAGAACGAAAACATAATGAGTTCATGGTTACATAAGTTTGAGAAGAAAATGGAAAAACAAAAGAGAAAAACAGCTCTCAGCTGACACTTCACCATTTCATATTACATATGAATAAAGGCGATTTTTTATTATTATTATCATTATTATTATATTATTAATATACTGTTGTTTTTAGATAATGCAACTTCCCATCCTAACAATATAGCCCTTAAAAATATTAAACTGATTTTCTTACCGACGAATACTACATGTGCCAGCCAGCCTCTAGATCAGGGAATTATAAAAAAACATTAAATTATATATCGAAGATTTTTAGTCAATAGATTACTTATGCTAATGGAATCCGAGCCATCTCTAGAGAAAATAGAAGAAACCATAACAGTTGCAAATGCTTTAATATGGATTGTCGCAGCTTGGAGAAAAGTTACGGCAAAAACAATAGTAAACTGTTTTTCAAAGGCTGGATTTAAAAAAGCTAGAGACACAACTGACGATGCCTAAGAAGAATTTGAAAATAATTTTACCGACCTATCCACTCTAATACAAACTGAAATGGGTTTGGATTTCAACGGATATAGATGATAGATGAAGCACTAACCACTGGCGATTCCGATTTTTCCATTTCTAAATATGTTGAGGACTTCGTGAACAATTTGATATTGATGAACAATTTGATACTGAAGAAATAAGTGACGAACAACAAGCTCCTAAAATTTCCAGCCTTAGTGAAGCATGTGCTAATTTAAGGGATCTAGAAAAATTCTTTTTTGTAAATAACAATGTGAACGCTTACACAAAAATATCAGAGATTTTGATAAATTGTAAACATGAATTTTTCGAAAACAAACTAAGGAATATGAAGCAGACGCCAATATTAGATTGTTTTTAAAGATAATTCACATCACATATGTAATTGTATTTTACAATTTTTTTAAATAAATGTTACAGTAAGTGGCAGTTTTTTATTCTTTTCTATGTGTGAAAATGCCTATTGCTAAAAATTTGTACAGAAAGAATAAATAAAACTTCCGATCGCTTTTATTAGTTTTATATTTTTGAATTTACTGTAAAAAGTATTTTTATTTTTCAATTTTGACAGCTTTATCTCAAAAATCAAGACTTTAAAGGTTTATATAACTAAACCGATTTAAGGAATTTTGGGTAACTTTAATTTGCAAGGCATTAATCGAACTACCTTTATATTAAAATTGTTAAACCTCTTAATAACGAACACCTCCCAACAACGGACATAAAAAAAAATCCCCTTAGCTGTCCGCTATTTAGAGGTTTTACTGTACATAAAGTGCAGGCGTTTTCGGATGGCGAAGTAGGCAATAAATCATTAGTGAGACAAAGTGCATATATTTATTTCATTTCAACTTTATCTGCTTATTTGATAATAAACATGAGTGACAGCTGTAGTGGCTACTTATTTGAATTTGCCAAATTCTACCGAATATACCGGCCATTGTTTTTATCCATCTTCTGCCACTCTGGTGGATATATTTCTAGTTTAAAGAGACTGCGTGGACGGAAATCATCAAACGTATCTTACTAATAAGGTACAGGTGGCAAATGAAATTTTCGCAGTAGAAAATAATTAACAAAATAATCCTACTAGTTTTAATGTTCCCCCAATGCCCAATATTAATGATTGTCAAACAAATAAAATTACTAGTGTGGAAAATATTCAGCGAAATAATTCCACTAGTTCCCATGTTCTTCCAGTGTTCAATACTTCTACTAATTGTCATATAACAATTAATTTTAAAATGTATTTTATAATGTGTTTAAATGGTAAAAAATAAAAAATAAATCGAATTTTTTTTCTCAGTTTACAAATAACTGCAACGACAAAAAACCTTTTTTTAAAAAGTTAAAAAAATGGAATATTTCTGATGGATTTTCGGAAAATGTTATTTCAAAATAATATGGACTAAAGTAGTCAAAGAAGCATTGAAGAACTTCAACTTTTTAGTGAAAAACTGTAAAGACTGCAAACATTCCAAAACGTATATACTTTCATATGTTCGAACCCAGCTTCAGTATGCAACGATTGTATCGAATCCATTTTATCAAAAATATGTAAATAGAATCGAGCAGATTCAAATATTGAATATTAGGTTAAGGAGTTTTCCTTCGTATCAATCCAACTTGTGAATAGGCGAGATCACAAATTTCTGGAAAAAATACCACAATGTCCAGAACGATGAGAAAAATTTTTGGATTTTTCTCAATTTTTTTTAAATAGTTTTTCAGAAAAAAACCCCAAAGAAATGTTCCCGTTTGAACACTGCGGAAACCGCGCCAGGATGTGACGTAACAAGTTCAGATCTATCGCCGATCGCCGAGATCGTAAGATAATTCGGTATACATACATATTATTCAAGAATAACTAAATCAAGAACAGCTATCTTCATTTCAACATAACACATAAGTTATGTTTCTTTATAGGATGAAACATAATAACATTTTCTCAAAAGTTCCTCAAAATAGTGACACTGGGGACTCGCCGATCGCCGAGAGTGACAGGAATTACAGCGTTGCCAAACGTTATTTATAATATTTCTTTACAATGTGAGCAGGCGGAAAAAATTATGACATAGCACTCGGTATACATACATATTATTCAAAAATAACTGAATCAAGAACAGCTATCAAATTTCATTTCAATATAACACATGCTGTTTTATTCATAGGATAAAACAGAATAACATTTCCTCAGAAGTTCCGCAAAATAGTGAAACAGGCAACTCGGGAAAATGACAAATCAATGGACTTATGACGTCAAAAGAAGCGGCAATAACGCTATGTTTGAGTGACTCACTGAATTTGAGGGTTTTAGAGCAGCGTTTATTCGAATATTTCACAATATTTCAACTTCAAGCACATATGAAGCAAATTGGTGATCTCGCCTATCAGGGTCGGATTAAAAAGTGTGGAGGCCCTGGGGCAACAAAAGAGTGGAGGCCCCTAATTATTTTTCAAACAAATTTTTTATTTTTTTTATTTATTGCGGAACAAATCAAATTATTTCAACACGAGCATATGTAGGTATAATAAAATACAAGAAATAAATTAAATTACAGCGTAAACAAAGGGATTCTTGCGAGCTTTTTTCGACGAAAAATCATTGATGATTTCGGTCAAATCCAGCATCCGGAGAAAATTCTTCTCAATGCTAAGAAGCGATAACTTTGATAGGCGGCTTTGTCTCATCGTAATTCGCCTATTTTTTCATTTTGGAAAATGAGTGCTTTCCAGTGCAATTTGGCATCATCACATTCTCAGTTGTAATATCACAAGAGAGTGAAAATAATTCGACAGATTTTCGAAAACTTGTTGCCAGGCAATAGACAAGAGAGACTGGCTCGAGTGGCTATTGCCAACAAGTTTGAGAAAGAAATCTAGATAATTATTTTCTATATATCGAACTCTCGTGTGGTATTCTTTAGATTATTTTTTGATGTTACGATCATAAACACATTTCCTTGCAAAATTATATAATGTACTAAACCTGTTTTGATTAATTTCACACTTTTCATGCGAATTGATGACAGACGTCAAATTAAAAATATAGGTTGTCAGACAATAAAAACAAAACACCTCAAATTATTCCCGCGACAATTTTCTAGGTAGAATATTCCCACTATTGATTGGCCAAAACGTATATGAATTATTTTAATTGAACGTTTCCATTGGTTTCTAGCAATGTCCAATAATAATCACTGTAATTTCAATGTTTGAGAATGTAGCTCTGAAATTTTAGTTTTCAAGAATTTGATAGTAGAACATCTTAGATAGATAGATAGATAGTCCTTTTCAGAAGGATTTACATTTGTTGCGGAATGTCATCCTTCTCTTAGGCTCACACTTTCAGATTTCGGGGATTTCTCTGTTACAAGCGCGCCACTCAGCGGACACTTGTCAACGCCAATAAATAGGAAAAACAGGTATAGACGGGCAAAGTGTTTGTAGAATCGGCAGAAAAATAGTCAACAGAATTTGAACTTTTGTTCTATTATGGAATGCGCACAGGGCTCTTATAAATATTTTTTGGTATGATGGGATGTTGTCTGTCAACAATACTGCATCCATATATTATTCAAGCATAAACATAGAATGTATATTCACAGTATTCTGTAGCTTATAACTCATTAGAGCGACTTAATTTGAACGCAACACGTGTCGAATATAAAAATTTGATGCAATATATTCATATATTGAAATATTATTCTTTGCTTATGATTATTGAATTTCAGTGTGTATCTAGATCGCTTGTGTCATTCGAAGAATACATCGACAGAGAATCCTTCATTTAATTTAAAAAAATGTATATTTTTTTATAAATTCAATTGTTCTTGTTTTTACAGCTAATTTCGATACGATATAATATTTTGTATAATAGTATGATGTTTTACTTGGTGATTGTTTCTCGCATATACACATGATTCATCAGATCGAAGATTAATATTAACCATGGATTTTGACAAGAATACGAATTATGTTTTTGAATGTTTAAAACGAAAAATGAGAGGAAAAAGTGGGAGAACTGCTCTTTCGTTGTCAGATTTTTTATATATAATTTTGCATATCCTTCGGTATTTGTTAGGAAATTTTACCTAGAAATTTATATTGTGGAGGCCCCTCTCTTGTGGAGGCCCCTGGGCTGCAGCCCCGTTTGCCCCCCTCTTAATCCGGCTCTGTCGCCTATTAACAGAATTGATGAACCAGGCAGCAGACGAAATCAGGTCAACTAATTTTTCTTTGCAAATTATTGAATAACCAAATTGATAGCGAATACTTACTGTTTGGAAAAATTAGCCTTCAAAGCAAATACGCAAATAATCTACAGTATCTAGTGATTATTCTTCAAATGACCCACTATCACGTATGCTACACATGTATAAATCTAATTGCTCAACAAAATAATTAATATTCGCTGAATTATCTGTTTATAAGTTAGTATGAACTAGCTCAACACATACATTTTGCACTAATCAATCTAATAATTGTGTGCGACTCCATAATTGAAACATTCTGTTCTGTTGAATGGAATAAATAAATAAGGACATATAGTGAGTGTGGGGTTGTGTCGACTTTTCCCCGGGGCTCAGTTCGGACCTGTCCAAAACCGCCGGAAAAATTATCATTCGATAACGTTTGTCTTCACAATGAAAGCTTTCACGTTAAGTTATATTTATAACTGTACTCACATTTGTAGAAATATTCCTTAACAATCCCAAAATAAAAAACACAAACACCAAGGCAACAAATATTGCAAAACCTATAATACTTAAATATATGTCCAGAGGGTCCATTTTGTTTTTAGCTACTGAGGATGATTATATATAGAATGTATGCTGTAACAGCATTTCAAACTATTTGAACTGAACTGTATGCAGGGTATCAAAGATTCGGGCGTATTTTCGGCCAGATACAAGTACATGGAATCACGTTCATAAAATCAGGGCCGGGTTTAGCGAAGCAAATTGGCACCTATGTATTTCAGAAAGTTGAACTATGCTGTTTCTGGGATGTTCCCTTGAAAAATAAGTTTATAATGAAACATTCAAAAATAAGAATATCGAAAATATTTCAGAAATTTTTCTAGATAGATAGAAAATTTAATCCATAAAATGAGCTCAAGAACATAGCTATTGGACAAGTCGAAGGCTAAAACTAATTAAAGTTATGTAGAGTACAATACACTGATCAGGTACAAAAATTCATTACATACAGTGCATTCCATTTAAAACGAGCCACCCTGAATAACTTTTGGTACAATCATTTTCAGGAAAAATAAAAAAACACGTCAACAATAGTATACAGGGGGACACATTTTGACATATTCACATTTGATGTTACTTCCACTATCGCACCCCCAGAGCATGACCATTTTTTTTTTAATGGATCACCCTATATTTTTTCGCATTATCAGATGCTCCATGATGAGCAGATTTCAACAAAGTATAAAACATACGGTCTGACGCATATGGTTCGGGAGCTACAAATTATTTGGTTGAAAACGAGCCACCCTGAATAACTTTTGAAACAATGATTTGCAGTAAAAATAAAAAAACAGGTCAACAATTTATACAGGAGGCCACATTTTGGAATATTCGTTCTAGAGACAAATGAAGCAATAAATCAAAAAAAGATATTTTTTATTAAATTCTTGAATTTCTGATGACTTGACTTGACAATGAGAAGAAAAAAAATTTCTATACTAAATGTTCAAAAACGTTTCCACCAACTTCCATACAATGGTACAAACGAGCTTCCATTGCCGCCCTCACATGGTTGAGAATCTCGGGAGTTATTTCTCTGCAATGCCTAATGATATTCTCTCTCAAATCTTCTAATGTTGTTGATTCTATCTCATACACTTTAGACTTCAAATGACCCCATAGAAAGAAATCTACAGGAGTGAGATCCGGAGACCTTGGTGGCCATTATGTAGGACCTCTTCTGCCAATCCAGCGACCAGGAAAATGATCATCCAAAAATTGTCGCACTGGAGCTGCATAATGAGGAGGTGCACCACTGCTGAAAAACTATTTCTTGTTCGAATAAATTCATATCCTCCTCAATTGCCCTATTGATGCACGGTATTATTCGATTCTCCAACATATCCAAATATTTCTCACCAGTCAAATTACCATCGATAAAAAAAGGTCCTATGATGTGGTCACCTGAAATTCCTGCCCAAACATTCAGTTTTTGAGGTCGTTGGGTATGAACTTGATGGTATAAATGAGGATTCGTATCACTCCAATATCGACAATTTTGCCGATTCACCTCTCTATTCAAACTAAACGTACTTTCATCCGAAAAACAAATTTTATTACATTATATCCGTTAAATTAGTAAGCATGAACTAGTCTAATCTTATATGGATGAAATTTGTACTTATGAAGGATCCTGAAAACATTTGTACGACTGATTCCTGATTCTCGAGATAACTTAGTAAGAGTTTGCGTATTTTCCATTAGTCCAACGTGCCCTAAAACTGCAATAGAAATAGCTTCATCGTTGACAACTCCTGAACGGTTATGCTTTTTTAACCGACGAAACCAAAAAGGAGGAGGTTCTCTAGTCAACCCGTATTTTTTTTCCATCATTTTTTTTTATGTATGATCACGCATAACTTTTTACTGAGGCGTTCGATTCCGATAATTCTTTTTTCAGTGGATAGGGTGCACTTCGAAGGTGGTCCCATTTGAATTTAAAAGATGAAATCGACCCCTAAGGATAGCAAAATGAAGGATATTGATCACTCGCCCTCTGAATTCTGGTCCGATTCTTTTTTTAATAGTATACCTTATATTTAGATTTCGAATGGAATTATATACCCTTAAGGGTAGAAAAATAGGGGATAATTGATTTTTCACTTATGAACATTGGCACACACATACGTAGTTGACAATGACAGATCGCTACTGACATTATTTCTGTTCCACATCCGTCAAAACCATTATATTCTATGAGAGGATGGAATGATATACAAAGTAATGAAATAAACTAACCAGAACAACAAAAATAATTTATATTACAACAAATAGTAAAAGTAGATAATCATATTATTTAACTGGTAATAGTTGAGGTAAGGTGGGTAAGTAAGTATTTTGAAGTAATCAAAAAACAAGTAGGTAGTAATTAGTATATTTTAGCCATAAAAATTGAAAAACAAAAACTTTTTAACAAAAAATCAAACCGACGAAATACGGAACTGAAAAGTAAAAAATTAAATGAACCTTCCTAGTCTCAGTAACTAAGCTCCTAAACTAATGTAAGTAACTAATTTTGAGTCGGCGCCAAACAAACAATCAACGAACATCATTAAATTACTTCAAAAAAATTATCAGAATGTCACCGCGCAACTCGATGCCATCATTTTACGCCTTACCTAATTCATTTGATTGTTTGTTTGGCGCCAACTCAAAATTAGTTACTTACATTAGTTTAGGAGCTTAGTTACTGAGACTAAGAAGGTTTATTTTATTTTTTACTTTTCAGTTCCGTATTTCGTCGGTTTAATTTTTTGTTAAAAAGTTTTTTATTGCTAACAGATCCAAGTTTCCATAAATTTGTTCAATAATTCCGAAACGTATTTGTGGCGTATATTTCTTCCTGGATGATTATCATTGAACATACGGGCAGCAGCTCTAGCACTATTTCCATTCTGGTAGTACAAACTCACTATTTCAATCCGTTCTCGAAGCGTATAAACCATTGCTTCTCAAGAATTCACAAAAACAGAAACACCAATTATAACCTCACCTGGTAGGTAATCGTTATTGTAGAATGAGACAAATTCAAAATGAAGAGAATATCGAATTCGAACTTAACTAGGCAAAATGAGACTTTTTTGAAGTATACTTCAAAAAAACACCTATGAAACCTAGGTAACAGATTGTACAGAAGTTCATTCAGGGTGGCTCGTTTTCAACTCAAATACTTTGTAGCTCCCGAACCATATTCGTCAGACCATATATTTTATATTTTGTTGAAATCTGCTCATCATGGAGCATCTGATAATGCGAAACAATATAGGGTGATCCATTAAAAAAAAATGGTGACATGCTCTGGGGGTGCGATAGTGGAAGTAACATCAAATGTGAATATGTCAAAATGTGTCCCCCTGTATACTATTGTTGACGTGTTTTTTTATTTTTCCTGAAAATTATTGTACCAAAAGTTATTCAGGGTGGCTCGTTTTAAATGGAATGCACTGTATATACGTAAGTACAATAAAATAATACAATAGTATATAAAAAAATAGGGAACTGAAAAGTAAAAAATAATATAAACCGTCTTAGTCTCAATAACTAAGCTCCTAAACTAATGTAAGTAACTAATTTTGAGTCGGCGCCAAACAAACAAGCAAATGAATTAGGTAAGGCGTAAAATGATGGCATCGAATTGCGCGGTGTCATAACTAATTTAATGATCTTCGTTGATTGTTCGTTTGGCGCCGACTCAAAATTAGTTCCTTACATTAGTTTAGGAGCTTAGTTATTGAGACTAAGGTTTATTTTATTTTTTACTTTTCAGTTCCGTATTTTGTCGGTTTAATTTTTAGTTAAAAAGTTTTTATTTTTTATTTTTTTGTGGTTGAAATCTACTAATTACTACCTACTTGTTTTTTGATTACTTCCAAAATACTTACTTGCCCACCTTACTTCAACTATTACCAGTTAAATAATATGATTATCTACTTTTACTATTTGTTGTAATATAAATTATTTTTGTTGTTCTGGTTAGTTTATTTCATTACTTTGTATATCATTCCATCATCTCATAGAATATAATGATTATGCCGGATGTAAGAGAACAAAAATAATGACAATAGCGATCTGTCATTGTCAAACTACATATCTGTGCCAATGTTCACAAGTGAAAAATCAATTCTCCCCTATTTTTCTACCCGTAAGGGTGGATAATTCCATTCGAAATCCAAATATGATCAACTATGAGGTATACCCTATCTAATAAAAAAATAATCATCCAAATCGAAGATCCCAGTACAAAGTTATGCCTGATAGAATCGGTTAACGGACCAGAATTCAGAGGGCGAGTGATCAATATCCTTCATTTTGCTACCCTTAGGGGTGGATTTCATCTTTTAAAGTAAAATGGGACCAACTTCGAAGTACACCCTATCCACTGAAAAAATAATATATATATATATATATATTATATATATATATATATATATATATATATATATATATATATATATATAAATATATAAATATATATATATATATATATATATATATACATATAGAGTGACCCCTTTGAAAGCGGGCCACCTCTCTAAAACTGTTATTTATTATCCGATTCGGAAGTTTGTTTTTTCAGTAGATAGAGCATCAATAGTTCTAGTTGAATGCCATAATTCGAATAAAATTTCAAGCTACTTCGAATTTTTTCAGGTCAAAATCAAAACATACTAGCGATTTTTTTTAATAAAATTCGACGAGCGCCACTGGATTTGTGGTGCTTTCAAATGGGTGTGACCAAAATTTCACGATTAAATTATTTTTTTCAACAGCAATATGGCATAAGTACATATCACTTTATCAAAATATTTCGAATAGTCGTCATATAAATCACAATCTTGTTAAAAATATCATTTAAAATGCTCTTTCAGGTTGTTAGCAGTCGAGTTTGTAAACAGCAGTTATTCAAAATGGCGTCAAATTATGTTTCTTCCAATTATGTTCTGATGAACATAACTATCTCTTATACTATGGAGTTACGTTTGGAAGAAACATAATTTGACGCCATTTTGAATAACTGCTGTTTACAAACTCGACTGCTAACGACCTGAAAGAGCATTTTAAACGATATTTTCAACAAGATTGTGATTTATATGACTATTCGAAATATTTTTATAAAGTGAATTTTACTTATGCCATATTTCTGTTGAAAAAAATAATTTCATCGTGGAATATTGGTCACACCCATTTAAAAGCATCAAAAATCCAGTGGCGTCGTCAAATTTTATTAAAAAAAATCACTAGTATGTTTTTTGGATTTTTTACCTTGAAAAAAATTCGAAGTAGGCCCTGAAATTTTTATTTTTATTTCGAATTTATAGCATTCAACTAGAACTATTGATGCTCTATCTACTGAAAAAAAAACTTCTGAATCGGATAATAAATCACAGTTTTAGAGAGGTGGCCCGCTTTCAAATGGGTCACTCTGTATCTATATATAAAATTTATTAATAAAAGAATTTATATAAAGTTGTTCAGAATGACATGTTATAGCTATGTACATGTTTTGAAGAAAATCTGAGTAAAAAATATAAAAATGAATTTTTTGCCATAAAAAAAAATTGGAAAAATTCATTTCTCACAAAGAAACTCAATAGTTAAGCCAACAGTAATATTTTAAATAATATTTTGTAAAGATTCGCAAGCTATTTCTATTTTATTCGGAGAAAATTTGAAATTTGTTAATTTGTCATGTGTTCAGCTGCTTCATAAGAGGCCACTGACAATATAATTCCGATATTAATAATTCCAGGACATTATAATTCCGATACTATTCATTATTAAGAAACTACCAAGTATCTACACAATTTTAATTTTAATTTTTTTTTAGAATAAATAATTGATTTAATTTTTGACATAACAAGAACTTAAAATTTTTTAACTTTTTATTTTCAAACAATACAAAATAAAATTAGAAACTGAAATAATTATAAACCAAACAGTTTCATACATACTCGAAACTTTGTAATTGTCCATTACTCGACATGTCTACCCTGGCGTTCAATACGTGTAGTTGTTCGGGATTTCATTTCTCTGGACACATTTTTTTAAGGTATCCCCATAAAAAGAAATCCCAGTGGGTCAAATCTGGGGATCTTGCAGGCCACGGGTTTTCTGAATATTGTCCTATCCACTTATGAGGAAAGTGTTCGTTAAGCCATGCTCTGACTTCAAGGGTACTATGTATTGACGCTGTGTCTTGTTGGAAAAAAATATAATTTCTTCTTTCCAGCAGTATTCCATGTAAAAAATCAAAGAACTCGTTATTTAAAAACTCTGAATAATTTCGTGAATTAAAGTTGCCCCTAAAAAAGTAAGGCCCAACGATCTGCGTATATAATATGCCGCACCAAACATTACTTTTGAAGGAAAATTGACTTTTTGCCTCTATCGTCCAATTTGGGTTCCCATCCGCCCACCATCTACAGTTCTGGGAACTGACAGTACCGTTTGATGTAAAAGTCACCTCATCAGTAAATAAAACTTTTGTATGGAAATTTTGGCATTCTTCAATTATGCCTCGGAACCAAAATGAAAAATCTAAGCGGGCATCGAAATCTCTATCGAGTAAGGTGTGGATGAATTTTGGTTTGTATGCACGAAATTTATTATTCTCAAAAATCTTCTAATGGATTTTTCAGGTATACCAGTTTGTTCCTGCCTCTAAGATAGTGTCATCTGTGGATTTTCTGTTACCGATAACAAAACATTAACCTTAGTGACGGGCTTACTATGTAGAATTTTGTAACGATTTTCTACACTGCCTGTAGCTTAAAATTTGTTTAAAATACGTCACACATTAGATCCATGGATATTCTTTTTTGGATATCTATCATTGAATATATCTGCTGCTTCTCTGGAACTATGAAAACTCTCGCCACTTATTAAGACGAGCTCAATTTTTTCTTGCAAACTTAGCTTTTCTTGGGGCATCTCTAATTTTTGTTAACGCACAACAAAATGTAAAATCACTTTTACAACGAAAAAAACTATATAAGAAAGACGATAAAAATACCTGGATAAATAATAACACTACTAAATCGTTTGAAAACTCTTAATAACATATTAGCATTATTAGTCAATTGTTTCATGGCCTCTTCGATCATGATGAAACAATGATAATATTGTAGGTATATATGATTCCAACAATTTGCCAAAAATCAATTTCTATTTTGTTTGAATAATTTTTTTTTATTAAAATTGTGTAGATACAAGGGCATTTATTAATAATAAACAGTATCGGGAATGAATTTCCCTTTATCCATGTTAGGTATTCATTCAGTCATCATAAATGGAAGTTAAGATCAAGACTGAGAAGATAATATGAATTTTTCGACGACCACATAGAAATATGGTCATTTTATGCGCTTTATAGATCAAGGAAGTAGGCAGATTGTATAGACATTTTCATTGTACATCGAAGGGTGTACTGTAATGATCATTTCAGTACAGGTCTTACTGAAATATAAAGCCAAAATAGACCCAGCCGGTGAAGCTTCGCAAAGGTTAACTTTTAGAAATTTCTACACTTATATCTTGAATCAAATATTATTCATTATAGAGTAAATATGATCCATGAAACAAGAATATGAATTTTGTACTTTTGACTTATCAAACCAATTTCAAATTCTCGATTTTTAATGCTGAATTGAACCAATCATATATCAACAACAGTCAGAAATGATTCGAAGTTTATCTGAGAATATGGAAGTTTCAAGAGATATCGAATTCGATTTGACTCCTCTAGAGATTTTGGAGAATGCAAAGCTGGCTTCTCTGAGTTTATTACCAGAAAAATCGAAGAAAAAGTACAAAATCGCCTATAATTTGTTCATGAACTGGAAGAGTTGTATGAAAACATCATCGTTCTCCAAAAGCATTTTGATCACAACGTTACGGACCCAACATTCTATGCAGAGGGCTACATTGAAATAATCAATGTAAAACAAGTTTGACGTAGCGAATCGAAAATAGAGGAAATGTATCATCAACTTCAACTAGTCAAGTCAAGAAAATTTAACTATGGAAGTTGAAACTAATAGAAGTCCAAATAAATCACTGTATAAATGTAACATTTAATATGAATAAACTAATGTTGAATAGTTACATATTGCAACAAATCAGTTAGATATTCCTCAGATCTACTATTCAAAGAATTGAAAATGCTTAGGCAATTATAGTTTTTCAAAGTGGTTACTGAGCAATATAAAAACCGAAAAAATCTGAGTTACATAAATCATACATATAATACAAGACATAAGACAAATGCATCTGTCCATACGATACTCTGCACAAAAACAATAATCCAGAGAACTTTAAAATTAAAAGCGTACGGACCAAATTTTCATTAAAAAAACAAGTGAAATATTTTCTAATTGTAGAAACGGATGGACTCACCATACAGACATCAAATGATACCTCCTTCACATAGACTGAACTGTAAGCATATTTACCACCGTAATTATATATTATATTTTATTGTTGATGTAAGCTTATATCGATTTTACTGTACCATACTGTATAATATATACCCGTCTCTCTCTATTGTATTCTGTACAATTCTACTCTTTTCCTCCAATTCACAATTATTGCACCCCTACAAATAGGTATGTTCTTAATTTAAATAAAAATAATTTTCATTATATTTTAATCACAAATGTACACTATATAATCGATAGTTAAATTATTTGCAATTTTAGCATCTCATTTCCACTTACTACTGTTTTGTTTACATATAAAGTTTATACATATTTTATATCTACACATAATATAACAATTCATATCAATTACTGTTATGATTATAGCAATGAACACCCACGCTCTGGCAATGCCTTAGTGGGTTCATGGTTTATTCATACTCTTTGAAATTCTTGTTCTTATCCATAGCTACTCACACCACAAATTTGTTCTATGAATAAACATCCAATCGATGTTCACATTTTATGATAGGTAACTTCATCGTAGGAGAAAATCGTTGTGGTCGTAGAAAAAGTATAGTTTATAACGTGCATACATGTGAGAAATGGGTATCATTGCATGCTCGTTGTACAATGTATTAGGTATTGTATCTTTTAGTTTTTACCTTGCTATATTACAATAAATTTCTAGTACTTACATCCATACACAGTACCCTCACGTTTCCTCTTGCAGCACCAACCGCATAAAGTGAAAAGAATTATGATAATAACACATATCGCCAGGGGCATAAAAATATCCATTTTGTTCTGATGTTTGGAAGACGATATATAACTGATTAATCGATCTATTCGTTTGAATAACACCGAAGACGCTCAAGATACGTTATTGCTTTCGTTTTCATGAATCACTCGATACTTGATAGCATATTTTTTTCCAAGAACTCTGTGAATACCAGAATGTCAACACAATAGTTGGTTATGAAAAATAATAAGAGTTCATAGTTGATTTATAATGAACGAAAACCTGGCGTTAAGGTAGAGTCAACAATTTTCAATCATTTGTCATCACAAATTTTTCACTTCACTTTAACTAGAGCTCCTTGTTTTCACCTTTTTGGAGAAATCAACTTACACACAACACAAAACTCAGAAAACGTCTATGATTGACAATTGACATTGATGACGACGGAATAAAAGTTTGTTCGTTTGTTCAATGTTTTTAATAATTCGAAATTGAAAACGTCAATTTCCTCATCACATTCAAAAACGTACCCCTGTGCGTCTGATGGACGTGTGCATCGTTACTTCACACAGTTCAAACTTTTACCGCTAGTTGCTTCGAACTATAATTTCATTTGTTGTTTATATGTTGTACTAATGTATTTATTATCATAGTATTTTTTATTGTTACCGAAACATCACATTTAAAGTAAGGTTGAGTTCATTTTTGGGTTGAAAGAAATACTATTGACTATCAGGCTACTTTCAGACTAGGCGGAACGCGGATCGCGGAAATGTCAAATTCCTTATAAGTTTTCCGCTATAAATAAAAATGCTTTCTCACTATGCGGAACCGCGAAATCAGATGTTTGGCGCTAACTATCATCAAACGTTTGAAAAGTTAACCTCTAATTAATTAAAAACCGATCTCCATCCATGATGAAGTCTAATAAATTGAAATTAGTCATTGGAGCTATATGCCTCAAATTAGTCAAAATGAAAAACAGGTCTCAAAGAGCTAGAGAAATACATTAAAAAAAATTGTTGACCTACAAATTATACCTGCTGAAAAAAACATTGAGGAATAAGAGAAGATTTTGGGTTCGAGAGATTTTTACTGATGACATGAGAATGAAGCAAGGAGAAAGCAATAATTTATTTGAGGAAATGAGGCTCCATGACTCTGATACATTTTTCAATTATATGCGTATGTCGCCTCAAATATTCGAGGAACAATTATGTATTGTAGGGCCGAATATCAATAAAAAGAATACAACTTTCAGAGAATCAATAACAGCTTCAACTCGTTCACAAATAACTATACATTACCTTGCCGTTTACTTTTAGGTTTGCTGAATACTTCCGCCATATATAACTCTTGTCTCTTGTTTATGCTTCCGCCAGTTCCGCCAGAAAAAGTTGACTGAAATTTAACAATTTACGCCGGAATGACCTTGAGATTGAATTCCAACGTTTCCATTGGCCTAAAATTGAAATTTGACATTTCCGCGATCCGCGTTCCGCCTAGTCTGGAAGTAGCCTCAATATTCCTGAAGGGCACCGATGGCTGGTCAGGTTGACGAGAGTCTTATCGATATCTGAAGCCAAGCATCGTCGGGCGTGGTTAGTACTTGAAAGGGTGACCACCGGACAAGAAGTTCCACGTATAATGTCCTAACAACTGTAGCGTAGTAGCATATTCGCAGCTGCAGGCGTCTTATCAATGAGCACGAGATAAGACGATAGATATGCCGTCCTTCGGAGGGGACGTTAAGATGACGGTCTCGAGTTCATACATGTTGAGCTCGTTAAAGAACCCTAACTCTGAAACAACAGATGATTCGGCAAAATTTCCGGTTGGGAGGAGTGTGCTCACTGGCGTCGGTGTTTTAGCCTTGGTAGCAGAAATAGGGCGACGTTAAATAAAGAAGGAAAAAAAAATTCTTGAGATAACCACAATTAACGCTAGTGTTTGGGGGAAGTTTTCCAAGTGGAGGTCAAATCGAGTTTGAATGAAGGAGCACCGTTAAACTTGAAAATTTCGACAAAATTTTGGGATTTGAGAAATTATTTTTACGAAATGTAATTTTGGAGAATCGAACTCAGGCATTGAAAAATTCAATCAATCAATCAAATATGTTTTATTGTCCGAAGAAACAATTCTTATCGACAAAGTCATTGTAGAGTTAAAACTTAAAACCTAAAATTAAGTAATAAAAATAGAAAAAACACTAAAAATGCTAAAAACGGTAGTGATACAGACGTTTTAAAATTTGTATGAGTAGAATGTACAAGCACACATGTTAACTAGTATGACATTTAAGTAAAATGATAAGCAGGTACAACCACATGATGCAAACATATTAAAATAGCTGCCGTCGTGATTGTCACTCCACAATTTTCTTGTTCAAACTTATCAACAACCTAATTATTGACCCACATATTCTGCAAAAACTCAATTTCAATGTACCTAGACCATCGTCTAGAGTAGACAACACGTTTTATTTACCAACACCACGAACAGATATCTTAAAATACTCACCGCTGCAAAACATGTGTGTCAATTGTAATTCTGCAAGTTGTCAGATTGATATTTTTGACTGTTCAATCTCTGCGATTAAATCCTATTACTTTAGTTAATCTCGATATGTATTATTACTTTGTTAATTTGTTATTTTGTATTGTACTGTATTTGTAACTTATATTCCTGTTCTGTAGTTGGGTGTAACCTGTAGAACAGTGTATCAATAAATAAATAAATAAATAAATAAATAAATTGATATTCAAAATGAGGGGAAAAGCATATTTTAGTGCTGACGAAGGGGTTCACTATTAAAAAATTCTTCCATATTGTAAAATGGATGGATAAGAAGCAATTCTTTTACATTTTTTTTAAAATAATCCAAGAGGTTCAATTTCCCTTGAATGTATTGGTAACTGGTTATACATGTTTAGACCTGTGAGGATTCTATGATTTTTGAACAGATCTCTGCAAGAATCACGCTCTTTTCCGTACAACCTGCACCATTTGTAGTAGTTGTTTGCTGCACACTCCCCAGAAGGCTATGCCATAGACCAGAGAATCGAACTCAGGCATTGAAAAATTAAAATAAAATCATGCGTATTCCCTATTCACCCGTTTTTCCTTGAAAGATACTCCAATGGAAGTTCTTATTGACACTCTGGGGCAAAGAACGAAAACGCAGATGATATCAGAGTTTATGGCCTCTGCAGTTATTTCAAATATAAAAAAGGGTACATTTATTTCAAAAACTCAAATCATTTAACCTGATTCATCGACTAATATGAGTGGGGATGAAACGATAAAAACGGTTAAATTGAATGTATTACATATTATGGCTGAAAATATATTGTCTCCATGTTGCTTTTTTTGCATACAGAAAATAGGTGGCGCCTAAATTGCAGTAGGGATGTTGAAGTATTTTACATACTGCTCAATGTCTCTGGTGGTAATGGAAACCGCGGATGTACGGTCATCAGTTTGTTTGTGAATAATAATTAAAACCCCTTAGGTGAATGCGCCAAACGGAAGCAAAAGCCAATAAAATAGAGAGGGAGAGAGAAATAAAACCCTAAAATAAGTGACGATCTGCTGGATAGGACGTTCATCCCTTCCTGAGATTCCAGCCCAGATAATTCCGTACGCAGGTGCAGAAGGTGCCTTTGTTCTTTTTCAAAACTCGCTGTTTTCTACTGATAAATCCACCAGTAGATTAGATATAGTTTTGCGATAAAACTACACTTGGTCCTGTCAGAATTAAATGTAAACGCATTCAATTCCTATATAGCAAAATAGGAAATGCAAAATTGATGGAATAAGGGATTTTGAGGTCACTATATACAGTGATTAGACATTTAAATTCAAATATACCTTTTTCAGCATGATAGAAAGCCTCAGTTTTTTAAGTAAGGAAATGAATAATATAATTGTTATTCTCAGTACATCAATAAAACAGTATATTGTTATTTCCAGTACATCAGTAGAACAGTTGTTAGTGTGTTAGTTCATCACGCGGTAGGCTCGGATTCGATCCCATACCAAGGAACATTTTTTAATCGGTTCCAGATACAAACATATTTGATCTGATAGTGAAAATTTATATATATTTTAGGTTTTTGGTTAATTTCAATGGCAGTGAATGATCATTGTAAATGAATGAATCTGTAAAACGAAGCATTTGGAAACGTTAATTATTCGGACACGATTCCTTGGATCTAAAAGAATTGTTGTAACTTTCCCCGTTGAAAATTATAATATACATGAATTCTGGTAATTTCATCCAGTTTTAAATGTGATTCGGGAAATATTCTTATCAAATATCATTCGTGCTAGAGGATTTTATCAAAAAATTTTCAAAATTTTCTCTCAAGCATTATGCATTTGTATTTGAAGCGTCCATTTTGCCTCCAAGAAATTTAACTCGTGCAATTTGGGGCTTTATTATCAAAGAATAAATCACTCAAGCTTCGCTTTCGTGGTTTAATCAGATAGGTAATAAGGCCACAAATCGCACTCGGTAAAATTTACAAGCAAAAAAACCTTTCTCGAAAATTTCAAAAAAAATTGAGCGATAAAACCCCTTGGCACTTATGATATTATCCTGGGTAAAACCACTAGTACTTATAATATTACCCTCGAAAAAAATCAGTTACACAGACAGCTGACACCAAAAATATTTAACTGAATGTCGCCAAATACTCTTGAGCAGAGAAAGCAGCACAGAATAAATAGCTGCTTCAGTTGTCACTCCATGGAAGGAAGTGTCTACTCGAACGCATGCTAGTGAAAAGTAGAGTCGAGCGTTTTTTTTTTGTTAACGGTTTGTTTTCTAATAAGAATATCACAGGGATTCCTGAACAACATTTCGACTCACTTGTTTGTTGACTTCCCGGTGTTTGAGCAGAATATTTTTTCGCGTCTAACAACTGTTGTAATGCCTCAATTTTTCGAGTGATTTTCAATATGAGAATTCAAAATAATGGATAATCCCTCTGGTGTCGATTTTTGAAACGATACATAAGTATATTGTTTACTTTTCGAAGCATTAATGTTTATATGATTTTAGCCATTGAATACTTAAATCTTGCCGAATCTCTTGTGATTGTTTACATTGAATTAAATTCTGGTTTACCAGGTGAATGTTCTGTGAAAAAAATGTTATTGTTGTGTCCTCAATGTGACACTTTTGTCAAAATGATCTCGTTGTATTGGAATGATTTTTCATCATTTTCCTTGAGCAAATGAACGTAATGTTCTGGTGCAGACTAATCTAGGAATGAGTGGTCTATAGAGAGACGACGGGCTCTTGAAGAAGAATACAGTACCTTCCCAAAATCTTCCTGAATCGTCTATGGCCAAGAAAAAAAGTGAAAAAGACAACCTTTAAAGAGAGTTGAGAAGAAAGAAAGGAGAGTTAAAAAGAGAAAACATACCGAAGATTAATCATACCGTATGGAAACACAGTGACTATATATGTATATCTTGGTGATAAGGTCACATTTTCATATCATCTTGTTTGCTTGGATGAAATTAAAGAAAAGATTTCTGTTAGTTTTATTTTAAATTGGGACATTCATAAATAGTGTAAAACATTTCTCCAAAATAATTCCAGATGACTTCACTAAGCTGTCCAGAAATTTCTAAAAATATTTTTTTGCAAGCCTATTTAGACCATACTTTGCCTTCTTCAAAGAGAGTTTTCGCAAATTAAATTGTCTTAAGATTTACATACACATCACTGGAGTCTTGAAATGAATAACACTACACAAAAAACTGGAAACGAATACAAATATTTAAAGAAAAACGCCAAACACAAGTTTATAACCTCTGAGAAAACAGACAAACAATGTACATATGTCTGGTTTGAATTTTCGCCACTCTGGCACTGGCATCTAATCTTGAATTCCCAATACCCAATACCGAGGCACAGAACGCCCTAACTACACAGAAGCGTATGTCCGCCTTCCCCAAAGAGAGTAAACGTTATTTGAGTAGGAGAGTCTATTCCCCATAAGACAATGGTGACACTAATAGAAAGAGATGAAAGATAATTTGTGAGTCATAGTGACGTATATGGACATGTCATGGCCACCATTCTCTCTGGACAGTGCCGGACTAGCGCACTCTGGTATCTGAGACTTACCGGTTGCAGTTTTGTTTCGTTGGTTTGAGTTCTGGATATATTTTCATTTCATGCTTTATGTCAAGTCATATTGTTTAATTCGATTAGGTATAACATATTCACGTTGTTATATCTGCTCTTGAATGTATATTCCTGTACTCATGTCCATGTACGTCACTACGACGCGTTAATGCTACAAAATTCTGATTGGCTAGAGCTTATTGGTACCTCCTACTCAGTTTACTCTCTTTGCGCCTTCCCGCCCAAATATTATTTGAGAGCGCTTGTGCTATGCTAATTGATACATTTGTCAACGTCAAATTCAAACTTGATGCAGGTTTTATTCGTATTTGCATTTGAAGTGTCCATTTTGATTTCGCTCTTCACTAGTTATTTGTTGATGAATGTATCACAACTGGAGCGCGTTCCAATTCTCCAACTTTTCATCCTAATCGTTCATAAACTCGGTGGATTCCCACTTATTAACTCGTGAAAGTTGTTTCTATACTCCTGTTGATTTAATCGGATGAACAACTCTTCCACGAACTAGAGAGTCCGTGAAAAAGTTGAAATCTTTCAACAGCATGCGCGTTGCACATTATAGTTAGAAGTGATTGAAGGTTGTCATAGGTTATACATTATTTTTTCAAACTAAAGCCTGTGCTCGAAAACAAAATGAGTATTACGACAGATACGCATTTTTTATTAGTGGATGATAAAGGAAATGTTGTGAGGGGTGAAAATCAATCTGCTCTAGTACAGAATGCAGGTTTGTTTACAATGTATGTGAAGTGGGCAAATGGGGTTAATAAAGTATTTGATTTTATTATCTACAAATTGTTTCAGTACTCCAGTAATGGCAAGAATAGTTTCTTCAATTCCTTCCATTGTTGAATCCTTAAACCATATCTTAAATTTCAATGTAAATTTGAATTATTTTGGACGATGACAACTGACAAATAACTGATTTGTTTCGTTTCGTTCCAAAAGAATCAAAATGATAATTGACACAATATATAAAAATTTTCACTCATCCTCCAACCGAGTTGGGGTATTGGAACGCGCCCCTGAGAAGGAAATCCAGAATATATTTTTCAATGGAATCGATAACCAAATTGAAAAGTATGCTGAAACTAGGTGCGCCTAGAACTTCTTTAATTCAAATTTGCCACTCAAAAGTGACAGATGTTTCACCTAGCAGAGAAGGAAGGTCACGAAAGTTCGCCACTTGAAGATCAGAGTCAAAGAGTAGAACAATAATCTTTGTCAGAGTGCCGCCGTTTACTTACGCTTCTGTGTAGTTTAGGTGTTCTGTGGTCACCGCCTTTTCGGATCAATAGACACTACTATTGAGTAAGGTGACCGGCGTTCAAATCGTAAACACTGATGATAACAAACGATTATAAATATCTATGAATAATCATTTCATAAACACTTTGAACCATGTTTAGAAATCTTATGATTTCATTATGGTAAGCCTATCAAGAAGTTTCAACACGAATTCAGGGGTGAGATTCCATGATGAAAAAAAAAGTGGGTACCTGACCTATTCTTTTGTAGGGAGCTACTTTCTTCAGCGAATCAGTGAATATGGACGACAGGGAACATATTCAACCCATTCTAGAATCATTTGGTGTTTTTAAGCCGCTGCGGACTATACCACTTTTCAGTTTCCATCTATTAATCACATTGATTCTAGATGTAGTAGCGATTGTATACGCTATCGAACACCGTGACCCGAACGGCAGATGTAGAGAGTATTTTACAATCATATATCTTCATGTTGGTCTATGGTTCTTCACTCTTGTAAGTTGATTTGCCCTTTAACCCAATAAATAGGAACACAGTTTCTCCAAAAACATTACAAAACAGCTGAAATTCTGGATTTAGGTAGATAAATGTTTGAAGTAAAGTAAACAGCCATATGAGATGGGTTAGGTTAGGTCCTTTTCAAGTGGGGAGATAACCGCCCCTTCCACTGCTACCTTCTCAGATCTATGGTGGCTCGATCCTAATTAAATTAGAGTCCACCTTCAAATCTGGCGCTTGGTGATACTTTTTTCAGGTCTTTGGGCTCTAGTTGCCCGTAATCCATACGGTAGAATCTTGTTCATTCCAGACCGTTGCATCTGCACAAGATGCGCTCTGCTGTTTCTTCTTCGTCTTGACAAAAGCGACACTCTGAGCTTTCTGCAAGTCCGATTCTTTGAAGATGCTTTCGCAGGTTTATTAAAACAAATAAAGATTTTGCACCCTTGATACAAAAATAACTATTTCAAACGAGTAAAAATAAATAGAATAGGTGGCGCCTTGTAACAAGGGTAGCTTTTTTACGTAGATATTATAGAGGAATTGATTTTTTTACTGAAAAATGTGCTAGAAGTATGCTAAAAAAAGTAATAAATCTGTAGGTGGCGCCCCCTACGAGTAAGAGCAATAATAACATCAGGTTCGAATTCGACACCTCAAAAAATCTCTCAATACCAATTTTCGTTTAATTAAGGCCAGTATTTCGAAAGTTATTTAAAAAAAAAATGAAAATAAATATGAAACTTTAACACCCTGTATCTTGGAAACGAAGCGTTTCTGGACATATTTATTTGGACAATTCATATTAGTATATTGTGAGGAATCACCTCCTGAAGTTTGTCAACGTACTTTTGAATCACCCTGTATAAAATACAACTATATACAACAATGAAAGTGTTGGCATTGATGATTAATCAGAAATGAACTTTTATTTTGGATTTGAATATTTTAATAGGCGGACTCATTTTGATTTCCATGGGAGTTTATTGTAATCAACTAAACCTTCGTGGAATAATGAATTTATAGTTCTTTTCATTTTGGTGAGATTAACATGAAAATCAAACCTCCCTCTAGTCTCATAATTGAGCATTTGATTGTTAAATGTGATAAATTCGTTGAAATATGTTGGGAATTCACAATTTACTGCTTTGTAAATTAAAATCATAGAAAAGTATATAATCCTCTTTTTTACTGACAACCACTCAAGAACAGATAACATAGAGTTAACAGGGGTTGAGGTAAGATTCTCATACCACAGTTTTGCAGTTTTTGTAATTAAGAGATGCTATTATTATCTAGTAGGGAAAGCAAACTAGGGCAATAATCAAAGTGCGGCTGTATAATAGTTCTTTCTGCAAACTGTGGAGGAAGATTGAAAAGATAAATGTGTTCTGACTCTAGAAAATAAATATAGACTTTATATCATTCAAGTAGAATATGAACAAAATGGGTTCTAAAGCACTGCCTTGAGGAACACCTGTGTATATGTCACCACTAAATGAAAAATGAAAATTTTCCATTCACCTTAGTCCTCTGTGACCTATTGGTGAGATAGCTCGTAAGCAATATGTCGATTTCAATAGTTTCAAAGGCACGTTTGAAGTCAAGAAAAACAGCTACTATATATTTGTTTTCATCCATTGTTTGTTTCCACTTGGTCAGTGTGAACTGTAAATCAGTTTTACAAGAATGGTTGTAATAATTATTTATATTCAAAATAATTTTTTATTTGGTTGTTCGCAACTATTTCAAGAAGTTTCTCCAATGATGTTTGTTTATGAGTCGAAAATTAATTGATTCAGTCGTATTGTTCACTTTAGGAATAGGAATCATTGTGCTTGTTTTTAATTCATGTGGAAATCTGCCGGTTTCAAGTGAGGTGTTTATGAAATTCAATAGAAAACTTTATTATTGATAATCCCGGAATTGCACTTATTATCTAAACTAGCTATTATTTTGTTGATATCATTTAGGCTAAGTGGTCTAAATTCATTGAATTCACTATCTATAATAGGAAGGCCATCGCCTGACCAGCTCTCTGAAAGAGGAATGGTTGATTTGATTTCCAATATACTATTGAATGTATTGAAGTTTTCAGCTTTTTCGACATCAGTTGTGCAAATTGTACTTATGCCATTATTTGTAAAGAATACGTTTTGTGTTAGATTAATATTTTGAGGTTTTAATAAGGTTTTAAGAGTTTGCCACATTTTTTTGTGATTAGTCATATATATTAACTGTACCATACCCATACTTTTTACAATTAGTAACTTTTGCAAAGAAACGCTATAACTTTTTTACAAGAAATTGTGATCTTTACTCACCCCAAATGACCAGAAATATCAGAAGCAGAAATGAACTGAGCATACCAAAACCCAATACATCATTTTTTGAAAAAGGGCCACACTATAGATCCATTAAAACATACAAATTTCTTCCAAATGCTATTAAAAACATCGACAATATGATGAAATTCAGACTTTTAGTCACAGAGTACCTAAAAACTAAAGTCTTATTACAGTTTCAACAGTTGGTGATGAGTCTCGATATAACTTGCCCGATTCACTGAGCAATTTTCAGTAATATCCAATTTGTATATTTAATTTGTAACATAAAGTGATTGTTCACCTGATTTTAATAATAATAATAATAAATGTCTTTATTTCCACATTCCAATTTCATTAAAGAAGGACAATTATAAAAAATATAGAAAAAAGATAAAGAGGAAATCTCAAGGGGAAGTTCACCAATTGGTGCTCTACCAATGAACCCTTGTCGTAGTAAAGTTTTATATTATTTTGCCTACCTAACCTAAGCCTAGCTAATCGTGATTAGCGTTTGGCGAGAGTGGTTGTGCTATTGTGTGTGTCCTGAATCTACTGTTATAAAAATCGTGAACATATATTAACCAATATGGTCCCAACGAGAAGCACCATGAAGCAAAATGATATCGATGACATCAAAACCTCAGGTGAGGACCTTAAATCATTCATTGAAAAACTATTAAAAAAACACACCACACATCTAGAGCGTCAAATCAGGGATTTGAAAGATGAAATAAAAATTCTCAAAGAAACCAACATAGATATCATAAAATTACTATCAAACGACAATCGACCATTTGAGAGTGAAAAAAATTATTCAAATAACGACCTTGAGGAGCTGAATTCACCTGCAGAAACGGTTATCGAAAATGATACTGAAAGAAATAAACCCCAAAAAAGCCATGTAAACATTCCACTAAATTCAGCTAAAAGTATGGACCGGCATTCCTTTAAGAGAGAACACACTGCGCATAGGCGCAATAGTCGGAATACGGCGATAATAGGAACAAGCAGTACTAGTGTAGCAGCGGAGTTCACCGGAGCTCGTAGGAGACTGTGGATATACGTAGGAAAGTGTTTACCTCGTTCTACCTCTAACGGAATAAAATCCTATCTAGAAAAAACATTCCCAGGACACCCATTCAATGTTGAGAAGTTAAACTCACAGGGAAGTCTGCATTCATATAGGATAGAAGCTGACATTTGAGCTACAGGACTCGCTGTACTCACCCACTATTTGTCCAGAAGGTGTACTAGTTCAAAAATTTACATTTCGTAGACAATATTCAGGAAGTTCATTTGACAAATTGAAAATTGTACACGTAAACGCTTAGTGCATCAATAACAAAATAAGTCAGTTTGAAGTACTCATATTCCAAGAAAAACCTGTATTATGTATCTCTGAGTCCTGGTGCAACAATTTAAATATAAATACTATTCAATTGCTACACACTTTACTAGACAAAACCATATACATAGTGGTAATTTGATTTTCATTCGAAAAAATTTCAGTTTCAAAAACGAAACCTTCATAAACAAACTTTCACAAGAATTTCAGTTCGAGGTTTGTGCAGTACCTTTCCAGTGCCATGGTAACAAATATTGTTTATTATCAGTTTATAGACCACCAGCTGGAATCACTGAAACATTTATAAATGGACTCTGTAGCATTGGACTACTGTAATGAAAAATTCAAAAATATAATTGTTTGTGGTGACATAAACATAAACTTTTTATATGAATCAAATAATAAATCATTTCTCACCGATCTCCTGGGTAGCTATGAACTAAACATACAAAATTTTGAACCTACGAGGGTCTTTACAAATGTAAATGGCAAATCGAGTGAGAGTAAAATTGACTATTTTTTCACGAATATATGCAATTCGAAATATCTTGAAACAGTTAAAAACATGAATGTTGCTGATCATTTCGGTATCATATTCAATTGATTCTGGACATGAATCCCATAAATGAACACAGGTTTAACCATGAAACCGTATCCTTCAGAAATACAAGTGACAAGAATCTTGGCATTTTACAATCCTTTCTAGAGAAAGAATCCTTTTGGTCAGTTTTCGAATGCTCTGAAAATATTCATATAATATACGAGACTTTCCTAAATACTCTTCAGTATTTCATTGACTTATCATGTCCTACAGTTGTAAAAAAATGCAACAGAAACTCAAATACACACCAGTGGGTGAACAAAGATATTATTTCTATGAGCAAAGAATTGAAAGAATTATTCTGGGTGATGAGGAACTCAAATGATAGCCATGTAACTGAAATCTACAAGGAATCTAAAAAAGTCTATCTACGAAAAATACAAAATACAAAAAGCGCATTTTACAAAAAAAAATTGAAGAAACAGGTCATCACCAGAAACAAAAACAAATATGGAATATAGTAAAAAATAGGAAATTCGAGATCTACATCAAATATTCAAATAAAAGTAGAAAATAAAATAGTTGAGAACAAGTAAGTCATTGCAAACGCTTTCGGTGCCTTTTTCTCAAACAATGCAAAAAATTCCGTAGAGCAACACTTTGGCTCGAAAGTATTCAACGATGATACTTCAATGTATGAAACTAACACATTCTATTTTTTCCCTGTTTTGAGCTGTGATGTCCTAGATGCAATAGGTTCACTGAAAAATTCTAACTCAGTTGGAATAGACTGTATATCCACCAAAATCATTAAGAGTATGGCTGTGTATATTGCTGAACCTTTAGCTTATATTATAAATCGATCAATAGAGTCAGGTGAATTTCCAAATTACCTAAAAACAGGTTTAGTGACCCCTATTTTCAAAAAGGGTGATACATCTATAATGAGTAATTTCCGACTAATAACAGTACCGACTGTGATAGGTAAATTTATTGAAAGATGTGCCTATAACAAAATGTATGCATTCTTAACCAGATTTGAAATTCTATCAAATTACCAACATGGTTTTTGTCCAGAAAAGTCGATTAAAAGTGCTTCCTACAACTTTTTTGAATAAATTTACGATTCTATAGATAAAGGAAAATATGTTGGAGCACTCTTTTTCGATCTATCAAAAGCATTCGATACCATTGACCCAAACATTATTGAAAGCAAACTCTACTCTTTAGGATTTCGTGGTAACTTTCTGTCGTGGTTGGTCTCATACATGCGCCTTAGAAAAATATCTATCAAAATTGAAGAACATAGGTCTGATTTCTATTCTATGGACCTGGGAGTTCCTCAGGGTTCCATCTTGGGTCCACTGATTTTTTTATTATTCATTAACGATCTACCACTTCATATAAGCATACAATGTCCCAAGGAACTCCAAGGTAAATTAAATATATTGTTAAAGGAATTCACAACCTGGTGTGAAAAAAGTTATTTAATTGTGAACTCAGACAAAACGGTGTGTATGCAGTTCTATCGCAGATAAAAAATTGTAACAAATTTTCAAGTAAGAGTGAGGAATTAATCTCTCTGAAAATACTAAATTTCTCGGAACTTTCGTAGATAGTGATATGAGATGGGAAGCAAATATAAATGCTGTTTGTAAAAAGTTAAATAGTGGTTATTATGCCATTCTACAACTGAAAACTATTTTTGATATAACTCAACTGATCAATATTTATTATGCCATAATCTACTCCCACATCTCCTGTAATATGAACATCTGGGGCAGCTCCAGCAACTCCAACAGAATATTTATTCTACAGAAAAGAGTCATCAGACTCATTTTCAATCTAAAGATTAGAGATTCCTGTAGAGAATATTTTAAAAGATTCAATATCTTAACATATCCATGTATATATTTTTTAAATGTATAATGTTATTTCTGAAACAGAAACATATGTACGACACTGTTTCCCAACATCATAACTATTCCACTAGAAACGGAGATCTCATCAGGATCCCGACTCATAACACATCATTCTTTAAGAAGAGTCCGACATATACAGGAATTACATTTTTCAACAATCTTCCAACTGATCTAAGGAAAATTCAAAACAAAAATATGTTCAAAACAAAATTGAAGAAATATCTGCAAGAAAACTGTTTCTACAGCATTTCTGAATTTTTAAACTTGAGATAAAATGTTAGTTCTGTCTGTGTATATATGACATTTATATTTTACATTTGATTTGTTTTAAATTCGAGATAAAATGTTAGTTCTATCTGTGTATATGTGACATTTATATTTTGTATATTGGTATTTTGATTATTTGTCTACCTTTTTGTGTTCTTGACGTATCCTATATCATGTATTTGATCTTAAAGGATTCAATAAATTATTATTATTATTATTAATCTAAACTTTCCATTACCAATTTTTACAAAATCATAAATGTTATGGCAAATTAAAAAAAAAAAATTCATATACTTAGTTCACCATGCATTTCTCACGTGTAAAAATAACAGCAACCAATAAAAAATTCTATATTTTTCCTGTCTGTGCATTAAAGGGTTAATGGATACTTCATATTTTCAAACTCTTAAATTCAGAATTTCAGCTGTTTTGAAATTTTTGTTAGGTCAATATCTCTATTGATTGGATTGCTCTTTTGGTTTATCAAATATCAACTTGAGGAATTCCAAGTAAGCATTTTCATTTGATTTTATTTTAGATAGTGGATCAAATCGCCAAATGGGTGCATCACAGTCTGAGGCTAAACGGCTACCTTGAATTTGATCAGAAAACCAAACTGCACATTAGTTTGCCTTTTTACATAACCAGTCTATGGAGCGCCGTGTTAATGTTTGTCCAGGCACTGATGCAGCATTTCTACCCTGACGATTTTGCAGAAAAATGTGTCAATGGTGGGGCTTTCGCTCCCATATCGTACCTGTGTGCCTTGATTACTTTGGAGTTTTGTGTGCTTGCTGGAATCAATGTAAATTACATGGGTAAGTGAATAGTGACACCTAAAAACATAAACAGTTCAAATCAGAGTTTCAATGAGATCCCCCTACAACTACATAATGAAGAATTTGGATTTGCAAAAAAGGCGTAGAACTTTTCAAATTTATAATCACTTGTCTTTAAACTTCCATATTTTCTGCCATTTGAACGTGGGCTTGTCTGGAAGACCCAAAGACGTTTCTTTTGATAGCGAACTCTGATCTTCGCTCTTTCCAACGTTACAATCTAATTAACACGTTGCCTGCCTAGAAAAAAGTTTGCTGGCAGCCTGGTGAGATATATACATGGTTGGTTGGTTGGTTGGTTGAAAGCTGACGAGCCAGAGGGTTGGCACTTGGCTTCCCTTGACACTGCGACCAGCTGGGGTCTATTGTATCACTCTGTCGTCAGTGGTTCCTCATTCAAACAGGTTTGTGCCTTTAATTAGGTTTAGTAGCCTGTTGATAAGGTTCTTTGGATTCATGCCTGTTTCCGGGCTGAGCTCTCCAAAGGTTCTGTGTCGCCTACTACTTATGGCGTCACAGTCGAAGATAATGAGAGGCTGTTTCCTCCTCTTCATCGCATAGCCTACACTCCACGGTTTCCCTGCGTACTCCCATGGTGTTTAGGTGTTTTCTTAGGCCGCAGTGTCCAGTCAACAGACCTATTATTATACGTGCCTTCGTTCTGTTCAGGTTCAGAAGGTCAGCCGTCAGGGTCCGGTTTGGATGCCCTACCATGACTTTGCTGTGTATTTGCCCGACAGTTTGATCCCAATATTGTTGGTGTCTTCTTTTTATCCACTCGTCGATCAGGGTCCTGCATCGGTTTTTGCTAATCCCATGTACAGGTTCTGGCCCTGTGAATAGCGTTTCAGATGCTTGTCTATCTAGCTGGTCCGCTTTGACGTTGCCTTCAATGCCTCTATGACCTGGCACCCACATCAAGGTGACCTTGTTGTGTTTTGCCTGCTAGATGAGCTTCTGGAGGCAGTCCCAGATCAGTTTAGACTTTATCTGTATAGAGTTGAGTGCATTGATAGCACTTTGACAGTCACATATAATGTAGATGTGTTTTTTTCTATAACCACTTTCTAGATTCTTCTGAATGCATACCATGATAGCATGTGTTTCAGCTTGGAATATCGTGGAGCATTTGCCAAGTGGTATTATGTAATCCCTTCTTGGCCTTACCCCATGTATTCCTGCTCCCGTTCCTTCAACTGTCTTTGAACCATCTGTATACCAGACTATGTCCGCAGTTGATTGTGATTCTATACTCGAGGCCCATCCAGATCCGTCAATTCGTGTTTCGAATGGTTTTTCGAATGAGTATAGGGGTTGCATGTAGTCTGAAATCATTTCGAGTTCTTCGATGTTGATTACATGAGTGATTCTGGTATGTCCAGTTGTTCGGATTCTCCAGTTTTTTGTTTGTTTCAGTCTGTATGCACTCATCCTGGCCTCTCCAATGACATGTAAGTCAAGGGGTTTGAGGTTTAGGATGATTTCCATTGCAGCTGTTGGAGTGCTATTCATTGCACCCGTGATACAGAGACAGGCAAGCCTCTGGATTTTCCCAAGGTTGGTTTTTGCCTGTCTTTGATTTGTTTTTGGCCACCATAAGAGTGAGCCATAAGTTATTCTTGGTCTTATTACCGCTGTGTAAAGCCAGTGCATGGCTTTTGGTTTGAGCCCCCAGGTTTTTCCAAAAGCTCTCCTGCTCATCATGAAGGTTATCTTGATTTTATCGGTTACATGTTGAAGATGCGGGTTCCAGGTTAGTTTCTTGTCAAGAATCATCCCTAGATATTTCACCTGCTCTACTACTTGTAATGTTTCACCGAATAGTCTGGGAGGTATGAGATCTCCCATGTTTCTTCTCCGGGTGAAGGGAATTAGTGTTGTTTTGTTCGGATTTGTCCTTAGGCTCTCTCTGTTACACCATTCCTCTATATGTAGATATTAACATAGAAAAACATTTAAAATTAATTTCCTACATATCAATGGATTATATTAAAACAATCTGAGCACACAGTAGATTCTTTTCCGCAGTATTTAGGGTATACTGATTTGTTTGAAAATATGAACAGGATGTTCATAAAATCAAATGTGGAATCATCTGCGACTGAAAGATAAACTTTAGTCACTATCTTCCATCGTCAAGATAACCTCTTGTGGGGTATTCATATTGAAAAGGGAAACATTCTCAATTGAATAGAAAGATTTTTCTGTGAATTGAAAAATCCACAATAGTAGTGTTTTCTGTTAGACATTCAAAAAAAATAACTTTATTTTTATCGTGGATTTTTCAATTCACAGAAAAATATTTCTATTCAATATTCAATTGTGAATGTTTCCCTTTTCAACATTCAGGATATGTTTGGATCCTTTTCAAGTGCCTTGCAATGTGTCTTCTTTTTCTTCTTCGCACAAGGTGGGCTGGTTCCGAAGAACCCCGTACACGTAGGCATCTCTATTTGGGCCCATTGTGCGCCCATTTGTTCTGAGAAAATCAGCTGGGCATGCTGATTTCTTTGACAAAATTCAGCAACTTCCTCTGCTGAATCTCCTTGACGTCCTCTGGGTTCAGAATTATGCTCCCAAGGTTGATCCACCTCTGGTGCACCAAAGCTGGGCACTCAGTGAGGATGTGCGACGATGTCTCGTCATCTTCCAAGCACCATCTACATAGGGGATCATCTGTGATCCCGATGAGCTCCATGTGCCTGTTCAGGTGATTATGTCCCTTTAGGAGCCCAGTCACAGTCTTGATGTCCCGTCTATTAAGTGACAGGATCTCTTTAGACATTTTTTTCCTTGGCTCCTTTATGTGGAGCTTTGATTGCCTCATGCCTGGCGCCTCTTGCCATGTTTTAAGGCACTGCTTTTGTAGCAGTTCCTCCATATTTGAGATTGCCAGGCTGATGGGTATTCCCAAGATGGGTTCAGGTCCAACTGGGGTCTTTCCCGATCCTATCTTGGCTAATCTGTCTGCACCTGAGTGTTTCGGGACCCATATGAGGCTGACTTTGCTTGTTTTCGATAAACTTTCTATGGCGTTTCTACACCCGAGTGTAGAAACTGGTGTCCGAACACCAGTTTGGATATAATCCTATTTGCGCCTAACGCCATAATAGCAGCTTTGCTGTCCGAGTAGATGGCAGTAGGCCCTCGACTTTTATTGTCGAGATTTTCCTGGACACAGGTGAGTATAGCATATACTTCAGCCTGGAACACTGAGGCATATTTGCCTAAAGGTACTGATATTTCTCTCTTTGTTCCTTCTTTGTAGACCCCTGCGCCGGACATTCCCCCAAATCTTGATCCATCTGTGTACCAGGTTGATCCATGGTTTGGGGGTCTGTCAGGCGCATTGTCTTTCCATTCCTCCCTTGTGGAGATGGTTATATTGGGTCCTTTTCTAAAATCCAGAACAGGCGGGGTACTGTCTTTTTCCATTAATAGGACTGGACATCCTTCCTTTGCCCTGTTCCAGATAGCTGAGTGTCCATGGTCTGCCTCAGTACCGATTCATTGGCTTGCGCCTTTGAGTCTGTATGCAGCACGCATGGCTTCATGCTCAATGACAAGGTGCAGAGGTGGTAGTCCTAGTAGAACTTCTAGAGCTCTAGTAGGCGTGGTCCTCATGGCACCTGTTATTCCAATGTGTCATCCGTGGGTTTGCTTTGCAGTTTCATAACAATTTTTACACCGGTTTCAGTTTGATATCTTTTGTTCCTAATTCGGCGTATTGTCCCAGCGCAATGCTGCGTTTCACACAGCGCAGGCTATGACTGAGTTTTTTTTTATATTTCCGCGTGGAAGAGTAATTTTGAAAAAAAAGTATGTGAGCCGTTACTATACATATAAAACTATCTTTGCGCACTGTGGCCTGAAGGGCAATTTTTTTTCACCAGTTTGAAAACCTTTCCTGGCGCAAGTATGGAAAACAGGTTTCAATGCTACGGCAGTCAACGTGTTAAAGCTTTGGAATATAGACATTATTATATCTCTGCTGCATCTTTTTTTCAGTGAAAGTAAGAAAATTCAATAAACAGAAACCCCCTCCGGATGTTCAGAGAGAGGAATGGTTGAATTGTGGAATACCCGATAATGTCGCACAGAGCGAAGTTGGATACAGACAACTAGGAGATAAAGTATATGACTTATTGGAAAAACAGGTAATAGAGGTAGCATATGTTAAGATTACAGTACCATAAGAATATTGAAAACATACTAACTGTTGAAAATAATTTTGAGACTTTGTTAACCCTTTCAGTACCGGATGCTATCCTAGCGAATATATTCGTCAGGTGTACAAAATTCAAAATGTGCCAAAAATTCTTTTATTTATAAGTCGTGCTATAAGTTTATATCTGATCTATCTGCACCCATATCTGTATGGAAAACCAGGTTTGTTATTCCAATCACAGTAATGACACATCGTGACATGAAGCAAACGCCATATTTAGGTGACAGTCAGCCAGGAGGTCCACAATGTATAGAATAGAATATTTATTCAGCCAGTGGATCATTACAATGATATAGGTCATGTCAAATATAAAATAGTATAAATAAGTACAAAATGTGTTTATTTGACCTTAACAATTATTCTATGGAATAAATAATTTTTTTTTAAAGCTTTAATAATAATAATAGTTATTCAGTAAGATCATCAATGATGATATTGAATAAGTCAATACAATACAAACGAATAAATCAATAAAACAATACAGTAGACACAAGAATAAAAATAAAATAAATAAATATAGCAATACATATATAAAGCATTGTCAGTAACAATTTGTTCAATATAGAAATGTAGATAAACATATATGCATTATATTATCACAGAATATCATTTAAATATTCATCTAGAGTATAATATGATTTATCCAAGAGCAACTCCTTGATTCTTTGCTTATAAAGTTTCACAGGGAGATTCTTGATTTCATTCGGTAATTTGTTATACACTTTTATGGCCATAAGTCTAGGACATGTTTCAGTTATTGTCAATCTGTGTGATGGAACTTCCAGCTGTTGCAAATTCCTCGTGTTATAATTTGTATTCCTGTTAAGACTCTGAAAGCTTGTTATATCTGATTTAAATATTGCAATAGCTCATAGATGTATATACCTATGAGTGTTAAGATTCTGTAAAATGGCCCTACAGCTAGTTCTTCTACTTACTCCTGCAATATACCTGATAGCCCTTTTTTTAATTGTAAATCTCCTGGTGCAGTCACGAGATGCTCCTCATGCCGCAATTCCATATGAGATAATAGAGTGAAAATGTGCATGATAGATCAATAATAATGGTTTACTCACACTGCAACGCAGTTGTTGAATGCAATAGGATATTGGAGCAATTTTTTTACAAATCATATCTATGTGTTTATTCCATTTTAAGTTTTCAGCTATATTCAAGCCCAAAAATGTTGTCTCTCTCTGTTGTTGAATTGAACCATTTACAGATTTCACCAAGAGGCTGTGATCAAAATTAGTCCTTGAATGATTGAATCTTAAAAGCACCATTTTTCTGTCGTTCAGTACCAGACCATTATCTGAAAACCATTTCTGAGCTTTCTGAATTTCATTAGATGCTTTATCAACCGTTGATATGATATTATTTTTAGTTATCAATAATGATGTGTCATCAGCATACATTACAAAGTGATCGCTGTAAAAGTCATTGACATATATTATATATAAGAGTGGACCCAAAATAGAGTCTTGTGGTACCCCTATAAAACAGGTTCTAGATACCGACTTTTTACCATTTACCTCTACATAATGGTTTCTGCCTTTCAAATAACTGACAAACCATTCATGAGCTACTCCCCTGATACCATACATTTGAAGTTTTGCAAGGAGAATATCATGATCAACCAAGGCTTTACTCAGGTCTAAGAAGATCTCCAAAGCCTTTTTTCCTTCATCCAAATTTTGGTACAGATTGTTAAGAAACTTTCTAACAGCTTGGCTTGTAGACATTCCCTTACGAAAACCAAACTGATTATTGTTGAATAAATTCCATTTTTCGAAAAATGTGACCACTAAATTTGAGACATATTTTTCATAGACCTTGGCAAATGGACTGGAAAGTGAAATTGGTCGGTAATTCTCCAAGTCCGTTTTCTTCCCTGTTTTATGAATTGGTACAATTTTACTTACCTTTATAGTCTAGTCAACAAGTGCTTTTTAGGTCAAATTTTTTTCGCATTCTCCGAAAATTATGATTGAAGTGTCATTCGATTCGTAATGGCATGTAGATAGTTTTTGAGAAAATGCTAAAGCCGCTCGCAAAAATTGCAATAGTTATAAACAATTAAGTGGGAAAAAAAGGGGGGTTTGGTTTTTCGCCAATATCTCAAAAACTATTCGAGATAATTCAAATTTGAAAAAAAGATTCAAAAAGAGGAGGAAATTTCCTAAAAAAAAGTCTCAACTCCCGGAACTGTAGGACCAATATTTATAATTTTCCCAGAGGGTTGAAAATACGCCCGAAAACGGGTACTCCGGCTTGCGCAAGCCACGCCCCCTTCGGACCTTTAAAGAATAAATATTATTTAAACTTATTAAATATGAAAATTAAAAATTGAAAAAATTCAGGCGCCTGCAGGATAGATCAATGAACAATAATCCGTGGACCAAAAATTTTTATCGCGATTTTTAAATAAGTTATTCATTAGTTAATTAACAATTTTTTGTAGCACGAACATTAACATTGCAAGTGTGATAATTGTTAAACTATCAATCTGATATTTTTTTCCTTTCGTGGAGCTATTTTTCAAAGGTCTTGGAATAGATTCCCATTGGAAAAATAAAAAAAATGTTAATTTTCGTTTTGTTATTAACAATTTACTAAGGTGAAAAATTATAAAGCTTCATTAAACATTGAAAAAAACTTTTTTTCATAATATTATTATTGATCCGCTTTCTTATAATCAGAAGCTACTTAAAAATGATTTTTTTTATTTTATCATATTTTATAATTATAAAACAAATAACATTTCTTAAAAAAATTTGATTTTTTCTTAAAAACACATTTGTTAAATAACTATTTTTTTTTACCACTTGTTATGAAAATTAAGGAACCATTTTTTTATCATTATTTATCTTGGTTTTAAGATTATTATTTAAATTTTCATTGTTTATTTAATAAACAATTTGTTATAAACAAATGAATTATCTCTTTGTATTTTTTTTTCTACTTAAAAAAAAAAAAACAACCATGTATTATTTAAAAAAAAAATATATTTATATTTTTTATTGAACTTTTAATTTTCTGTTCTCTTTCATTTCACCACTCTGACCTGGTTTTTTATGTTTAATTTTATTGTAACTTTTTAACAAATGGAGATACAAGGAAAAAATGTAAGACTTATTTATTCTTTATTGATTAAACAACAAATTTGAAGCTCTCACTCAATTATTTATTTAATTTATACCATTTGTTTATAAAAATAATCTTTCAGAAAAAAAAATTCTACTTTTATGTCTAAATATCTTATAAACTAATATAACTATGACCATACAACTTATGTAACTTTTTATCTAACGTATATTTATCAACAATTTTAGCTTATAAATTTTAGTTTCAATTTATTGTTCCGAAAATAACCAATTCGTATTGATTTTAATTTTGTTGATTCTTCTAGATTATGCTAATAAGTAATTTTTAATTTTCATATTTAATAAGTTTAAATAATATATATTCATTAAAGTTCCGAAGGGGGCGTGGCTTGCGCAAGCCGGAGAACCCGTTTTCGGGCGTATATTCAACCCTCTGGGAAAATTATAAATATTGGTCCTACAGTTCCGGGCGTTGGGACTTTTTTTAGGAAATTTCCTCCTCTTTTTGAATTTTTTTTCAAATTTGAATTATCTTGAATAGTTTTTGAGAAATTGGCGAAAAACCAAACCCCCTTTTTTTTCACTTCATTGTTTATAACTATTGCAATTTTTGCGAGCGGCCTTAGCATTTTCTCAAAAACTATCTACATGCCATTCCGAATCGAATGACACCTCAATCATAATTTTCGGAGAATGCGAAAAAAATTTGACCTTAAAAGCACTTGTTGACTAGACTATTAGGCATTCTGGGAAAATTCCTTCTATTAATGAACAATGAATCAGTTAGGTGAGAGGTTCAACTATAAAACGTATACATGTTTTCAATATGCTTGAAAGCTTGAAGAATACCTATATATATATATATATATATATATATATACACAGTGTGACCCATTTAAAATGGAACCACCCCTGTAGAATACGCATTTTTCAATCATTCTCAAAAAAATTTTTTTGTAATATTGAGCTCAAAAACTTTATCTTGACACAAATTTTCATAACTTTGGTTTCATTTCCAAGGCACTCTATGGTTTTTTTTCTTCGTCAAAAACGGCAAAAGTTTATTAGGCAATTTTTGTTTTGAAATTTGACTACACCACTGGATTCGTAGTCGTTATGAATTGAAACCATGGAAATTTCATAAAAAAATATTGGTTAACAACGAAGTTACAAAACTTCAATTTTGGAAACAAAGTATTTGATTATAATTTTTATTTAGATTATAGACATATTTAAAATCTGCCGATACAAAGTAGAACACCAGTGAATTTGTACAGCAAAAATTCGAAGTCAATAGCTCATTCCGTTCTACAGTTATAACTCCTGAAAGTATGGTAATGTGAGCGATTTGTGGTGGAAGCGATTTTGTAATAAAAATCTGACTACGCCACTGGATTTGTAAATTATATTCCCTTAAAATAATTTATTTAAGTTTAGGTTATAAGTGTATTCGAAAATAGCAGAAAATTAAAAATTCATTTTCAAGTTATGCAGTCTTCCATAGCCGATAAAAACGAAATGAACCGAATCAAGTTTTAAAGTATTAAAATTATTTATTGAATGATAAAACAGAAAGCAGGACAAAAAATGTTCCTTTTAAATTCTGCAAAACTCAATTGAAACAAGCTTTTAGAGAAGGTATCAATAATTTGAGAAAAGGTGAACTAATACATTAGGCATAGGTATTGTACTAAATCAATAGTAGGCTGTGATTTAGTACACCACAAATCGCTCACATTACCATACTTTCAGGAGTTATAACTGTAGAACGGAATGAGCTATTGACTTCGGATTTTTGCTGTACAAATTCACTGGTGTTCTACTTTGTATCGGCAGTGTTGCCAGATTTTAAATATGTCTATAATCTAAATAGAAATTATAATAAAATACTTTGTTTCCAAAATTAAAGTTGTTGTAACTTCGTTGTTAACAAATATTTTTCATGAAATGTTGATGGTTTTCATTTATAACGACTACGAATCCAGTGGTGTAGTCAAATTGAAAACAAAAATTGCCTAATAAACTTTTGCCGTTTTTGACGAAGAAAAAAAACCATAAAGTGCCTTGGAAATGAAACTAAAGTTATGAAAATTTGTGTCAAGATACAGTTTTTGATGCTTAATATTAAAAAAAAACATTTTTGAGATTGACTGAAAAATGCGTATTCTACAGGGGTGGTTCCATTTTAAATGGGTCACACTGTATATATATATAGATTTTATTTGAATTTTTATTGAAGATCACATATGTGTTCAGACTTTCCTTTTATATTCTAGGCTGATTTGATCAAGTTTTTGAAGGAACACAATGCAAGACTGGGAGAAAAAACAATGATTCTGAGTGCCCAACTACAGGAAGCTAGGTCTCGTCAAGAGCCTACATAATTTTAATATTGATTTCGTGATATTTGGATGATATTATTTATATCATAGTTACCATTTAAGATTTTGTAGTATTTTTTATAAATAGCAGATAAATAATAGCTCTTGATATATAGACTTTGTAGTCGGGAGCCATTGTTATCGACGCGTTATTGGTTGGTTCAAATGGAAGGCTGGTTGGAGCCTCATCATCATTAAGAATATGGCAATACAATGTATTTGTTAGGTTATATCTTATTCCTATTCGAACCGACTTGTAAATATTTGATACCTCTTTGAAGTAGCTATTTTTGAATATGAAGGGTAATCGATTATATTTAGTGTTCTCTTTTAGGTTTAACTAACCTAAAGTGACTGATAGCTATTCCCCATGATGTTCTTACCCCTTGAATATCATGAATTGATTGAGCATAACACAAATTGCGTTTTTTGAATGCATTAGGAATCCTACTAATGTGTTGATTCAATCACTTCATGATACTGTTATAAATTAATGATATGTATCATTTTGACAAATACAATATTTCTAAACCTTGGTTACTAAGTAAAATTGTTGGTAATATATTTTACATAAAATTCACAATTTTTGTATTTTTTATCCAAAGTGAAAACAACTAACCCTAGTGTCTGTATGTATGATTGTCAGCCACAGCTCACAACCTTCCAAAATGTAAGCCGTTCTTTCTAGGAAGTTTTCCTTGAAGTAAAATAAAAAAACTTGAGAGGTGTCAAGGGACACCCGGATGGAACGAAGTTCCTTTCGATTAATTAGTGAAGGAATTGTAATAGTTTTTTTTTTTAAGTTATAATTTTTTTATTTTTATTATTAACAAATATAATGTAATATAAACTTAATCAGTAGGCTCAATTTTAGTACATACGCATTGATATTGTAATATTGAAATATAATTTGCTTTTAAATGTATTAAAGTTATGACGCTTACACTTGCTAAACACACAATAATGGAGAGATTATAACGCGTATGACTTGGTTAGCACAATAGTAAAGAGAGGTTATAATGTGTACTTGCTAAAAATACATAAGCATTTATTATTGTCTGTATAAAATCTCTACTTACCTAACTCCATCAGCAATATCCGGAACTTGTGCAGAAACACTAACTTGTGCAGAAACACTGTCAGGATTCAATATTGTTATTATTTTTTATTATCTATTATGTACAAAAAACCTGTATACACTCAACAAAAATAATCGTCGCGACACCACACTGTTCAATGCGAAATAGAAAGACGAAACGAAAATAACTGGCTTGCTTTCTATGATAGCTTGTGCAGAAACACTAACTTGTGCAGTAACACTGTCAGGATTCAATATTGTTATTATTCTTTATTATGTACAAAAAACCTGTATACACTCAACAAAAATAATCGTCGCAACACCACACTGTTCAATGCGAAATAGAAAGACGAAACGAAAATAACTGGCTTGCTTTCTATGAGAGAGAGAGAGAAACAGACAGAGAAACACGCGCACGCCGCACGGCTTACAACTACAGCAAAAAGTGTCATTACAACTTTTGGTCTTAATTTATTCCGTCTAGCCCCCTTTCGCAACGCGCAATAAAGAACTTCGTTCCAAAAAATGCATGATAGGTTTTTTGGAGATGGAGGAAATTCTTGGACACCTTGTGGTAGTTTGGGAGTCCCTGAGTCAGATTTACCCACTGAAACCTCCACCACGCAGGCTTGTCTGGCCGTGGCCTCCGATGACACTTGAGCTTTTGGCCCATTATATCCTACCTGAGTACAGGTTCGAGATATCTCAGTTGATTTGCTGTACAATAGCTCTCCACTTTTCGCTCTCAGACCTTTTGTTTCACCTTGTGGTTCCCAATTAAGGACCACTTCGAGGTCCTTCCTAGCAACTACCTTACAGTGCTGGAGGTTCATCTGGACAGCCCCTATCGTTTGTTCAGCACCGTGAAGAGTCCTCTTCCGATCCCATAGATCGCTTGGAATCACATCCTCTCTAGTGCCCTGAAAGAAAGTGAGAAGGCCAAGAGTTGCCTTCATTCCCTTTCGGCTCAGTGGTCATTTGTTTCCACGAGTCAGTGAGGGGAAATGGGTATCAGAGGGTTGATCCAGCACTGTGGTGCCCCCTGCACAGGGCTAGGTTAGGTTCTTTCCAGATCAGATCTATTGTGGCTGGATCCTAAACGATACAGTAGAATCTTGTTCGTTCCAGACCCTTGCATCTGCACATGATGTGCTCTGCTCTTTCTTCATCATCTTGGCGGCACTCTGCGCTCTCCGCAAGTCCGATTTTTTTCAGATGCTTTCGCAGTTAAGATGTTTCGCAGTCTACAGTGACCTGTCAGTAGTCCTGTTATAATCCTCTAGTTTTCCCTATTCAGTTCTAACAGGATTGCTGTTCTTCTTTTCGGAGGGTTTGGTATAAATGCCTTGGAGTGCACTTGTCCCACTGTTTCATACTCACATTTTTTTCGCTCGGTCCAGTCTGAAAACACTCCTTTGGTTATGCTCTTTGATATTCCGAAGAAGGGCTTTGGTCCTATGAATTCATATTACTTTGTCAGAAGGTCGGCTTTCTCATTTCCTTCAAAGCCTTTATGCCCAGGGAGTTATTCTGTTGACCCTGCCTACGCTTTGAAGGGATTTTACGCAGTTCCATACTAATCTGGATTCTATCCGACTTGATACCTGTGTGCTGCTTGGATGTCAGACATGATTTTGATCGATTGACCTTTAATGTTTCTGTTCAGAATTTCTTGTAGGCAGAGTTCAATTGCATGGACTTCTGCCTGGGGTATTGTGGCGTACTGTCCCAGGTTTACAAGGTTAAATTCTGGCTGTACTCCGGCCCCAACTCCGTCTTCCGTTTTGGACCATTGTAGATTGGTCCTTGTGAGTTATCATTCTTTCGCCTCCCATTCATCTCTCCGGGAGAAGAATCTCATAAGGTCTATGAAAGTTGTTTAGGGGATCATTGTGTCTGATGGCATTGCTAGAATTGGATGGGATTTTATTTCAATCTTGCGACAACTTCCTCCCCTATTACTCGTTGACCTCGACAGGTTTCTGTATATACCCACTCTTACCTCCTTTTCCAAGCAAATGTGCAAAGGAGGGATGTTGAGGACTTCCATGGCTGCTGTCGGGATGGTGGACATTTCCCCTGTTATGATTAGACATGCTTGCCTCTGGAGTTTGTTGAGCTTTTCTTGGGCACTCTTCTGTGCCCCTTTGCTCCACCAGACGACGCTCCGTAGGTAAACATAGGTCTTACCACTGTGAGGTAAAGCCAGTACATATGTTTGGGTTGCATTCCCCATGTTTTCCCACAGATTCTTCTACAAGTCTTGCCTTGCTCTATTGGATACTTTTTCTAGATGAGTTTCTTATCTAGAATTAGCTCTAGGTATTTGACTTCTTCCTTGAATCGAATTGTTTCACCATAGAGGACCGGCTTTCTTAGTGAATCTAGCTTCCTCCTTCTGGTGAATGGTACTATCACTGTTTTGCTGGGGTTGATTGATAATTCTTCTTTTTCACACCACCTACTGATAGTCCTAAGAGCCGCTTTGAGTATGTCCGATATTACCTCTCTAAATTTTTCTCTTATAACTATGTCGTCAGTATAGGCTCGAACCTCGATTCCCTCCGCCATGAGGATCCTGATCAGATCGTCTACGAGAAGTACCCTTAGTAGGGGTGATAAAACCCCTCCCTGATGTGGACAGCCTCTCACCCCCATGGCCACGATTTTCAAATGAACCGATTACGCGCGCCACAAACAGTAATAAGAAAGTAAGGATTTGTTTTGGTTTGGTGTTGAAAAAAATTGTTTTGGGTAAGTGAAAATACTGAATAATTGAGCAACGGTTAGAAGCTTTCAATTTTATAAACTGTATGCAACCCATGCAAAAAGCGTATCTACTTAGCACGTTATACACGTTTCAGTTGATGAAGCCAGACCGAATTTACTGCAGAAACAGTCAATAATGAAGAAATTAACCGACAAATAGAAAAAAATAAAAAATGAGTTCATGAACACGCTCACCAGCATTAAATACTTAAAATTGTTAAAAAACTTTAGCCCCATTAATTCCTACATTACAAGCTTTTAGAAAACAGAATAATTCTCTTCCAGTACATGGACAAAATAAACACGAATCTCACATCAAAAATATAATACCGCAGAGAAGATTGTATAAAACAAAGAAAAACAAACAGAAAACCATAAAATGTAATAGAAAAGCCTACAGTTTGTGAATCACAAGATATTGCTGTATGTTTATTGAATAGTAATAAATAAATATTTAATTATTGTAAAATCGTTTTTAAGTTTATTCTAGTTTACTATAGAGAGAGAGGGAATATACTTTATCATCATAAGAAACCATATTCTTGTTGACAAAGTTTGCTTACATCTAAGAAGTTTTAAGGTATGTCTAGTACATACTGGTCAATGATTAATATAAAGTAATAAGATAATATATGTCAGTTTCCTACTAGTTAATATGTAAAATACATGTATAAATAAAAATAGACAACAAATACAATATAATTACCCAAACAAACAGAAATTGTATAGACTAGCCGATAACAAATAAATAGGATATTGTAAAGTGTTAAAATGTGTCCGAATAAAATTCCTGTAAATTATAATAAGGTTTATTTAACAGCAAGTTTTTTACGGACTTTTTAAAAATGTTCAAATTGGCTGTGTTTTTGATATAGGTAGGTAGATGATTGTACATCTTGCAGCCATTGTAAATAATAGATTTTTTTATTAGTGATGATTTAGGAAGTGGCAGACTTACGTTTATAGCTTGTCGAATGACATAATGTGAAGGAAGTTTGTTAAACGTGTTAAGATGTTTCCTAATCAAATAAACGGTTTCCAATATGAAGATTGCTATTACCGTAAGTATTTTAAATTTAATGAATAAAGGCTTACAGGAGTCACGACTTTTAGCTTTGCACATAAACCTCAGCCCTCTTTTTTGAAGAACAAGAATACTGTTCATGCAGTTATCATTACATGCACCCCAGAATGGGATGTCGTACCTGAGATGAGACTCAATTAGAGAATAATAAATGACTCTAGCCGCACACGATCCCAACTCATTTGAGACAATCTTGACTGCGAAACACCCAGACGATATTTTTTTCCTCAAGGCCAGAATGTGATCCTCGAATCTCAACTTCGTATCAATAACCAATCCTAGGAATTTTGTGTTGAATTTATTTTCAATAACATTTGACCCGAGGGGTAAGTCATCAAGTGAGCATCGGAAGGTTATTAAGTTGGTTTTTGAAATATAGAGTACAAGACGATTAGAATCACACCAAACTTTAATACTGTTGACATCATTATATATCACCTCTTTGAGTTCACTACTATTCTTGGCGCGCCAAATTATTGTGGTGTCATCAGCGCATAGTGTAAACTTTCCAGATATGCTGATATTCGACAAATCATTAATATACAACAAAAACAGAACTGGGCCCAATACTGATCCCTGGGGCACTCCACAATTTATAGAAGATTTTGATGATTTTGAGGAGGTTACTACTATCTGGCTGCGATTTGATAAGTACGATTTTACCCAATTCATTGTTACTCTCTGAAGCCGTAACACCCAAGCTTCTGCAGCAGTATTTCATGATTTACGCAGTCGAAAGCTTTAGACGAATCACAAAATACTGCTGCCTCAACATCACCATTGTTGAGTTCAGTATATACTTCATAGAGGAAGGAAAAGATAGCATAATTTGTATTTTTACCGGATTGAAAGCCAAATTGTTGTTTGCTGATGATACCATTTTTAATCAAGAATTCCATTACTCTTTTTTTCACTAATTTCTCTATTATCTTGGCAATTGTGGGAATTGGTCGAAAATTTGCCGGATTCTCGGTGTCTCCCCCTTTATGGAGAGGAATTACAGAAGTGATGTTTTTAAAAAGTCAGGGAATAGCCATCACGAAAGGAATCATTAGTCAGACTTGCAAAAATACTGAGAACATTGTCTGGGAGATTTTCGAAGATTCTCGCCGAAATTTCACCGATTCCCGAGGATTTCTTGTTATGTATTGACTTTATAACTGTTTTTAGTTCCTGAAGATCTGTATCATAAAGTAGAATGCTATCCGCAATTCTTACGTTTGAGAGGTAATCAAGTGGATTTTTATCGGACGATAGTTCGACCGTTAACTTCTCAGCTACTGAGCAGTAATACTCGTCTAGAGTGTTAGGATTTAGGGAAATTTGAAGTGTGTTTGAAATTTTTCCTCTGAGCTCATTAATGATATTCCAACTTTCCTTAGGTTTGTTTGCAGCTTGCTCAATTCTGTTTTTGTAGTATAGATCTTTGGCTAGCCTCAACACTTTCCTGTAAATCCTTCATTCATTCATTCTTCCTATCAAATTGCTTCCACCAAACACCAAAATAAGTAAGTAGTGCGTACACACAAAAATATATTACAAGGCGCGCGCACTCGGTTCAATTGTGTAGCCTGCTACGTAGACACTAGTACGATTTTCTCCTGGTGGAGAGGACTCGATCGCCTCGATCCAGTTACAGTTTCCGATATCCCTTTGTTGATTGATGCTCTGTGTAGGGATATCAGTAGTGCATTGTTGAATGCTCCTTCAATGTCGAGAAAGGCTGCTGCTACTGCGATTTCTCCGCATCTCAGAGAGTCGTCAGTTTCCCGACAAGGTTGTCTAATGCAGTTTCTGTTGATTTTCCTGCCTGGTAGGCATACTGAAGGATGCTGAGAGGGTTTTCCTTCAGCACCTCTTGTCAAATGGGCCTATCCAGGATCACAGGACTAAGACTGATTTCGCCCTGTTTCTCGGAGGTTCCGTTGCAGCACCGTTTCTTTTGAGACCCCGGTGCCACACATCCGTCGCCGCGGCGATCACAGCTTGGATTTAGGTCTGTTTGCCAGAGCCTCGTTATTCAAGACGCGGCCGCTTTTTAAACCACCAAACCGCCCCATTCGCTGCACGGCCGCGGCCTGTTCAACCTATGTGAAAATGTGGTTGGACTTTTAAGGGGCAAAAGTAAGTGGAAGTAACACAAAATTTATGATATGTTACTAATGAGTTCAAAGTTTCTATACCCATATTAGAAGTTTGCGAAACGCAGTAAGGTATCGGGGTTAATCTTTCCAAGAAAATATTTAAATGGTTTGATTTTTTGAAAGTATGAACAGGGTGTTCATACAATCATCTGTGACTGAAAAATAAACTTTAGTTGCTTTATTAATTAAGATAGTATTAGACATTAACAAGGCTGTAGAGCTAAATAGATTAGATAAATCTAAATATTCATCCAACTTTATAGTTGTGTACTAATTTCGGACATTCATTGGACTCGCACTAATCGCTTATTAAATCTTAATTTAAAATTGAAGGCATTGAAATACCAAATTCTACCTTAAATTCCAATTGTGAATTATCAACATTCAAAAGACCTTTTATTCTTTGGTTTTTTTTCACAAACACACCGATTATGTGATTCATTGAAAAAACATGTTTTTTCAATAAACGACGGGATATTTTACTTGGGGCCTGTGGAAAAGTGAGAAGTTAATAAAAATATTGACTTTTTTCTTTTGATAAATTTATTAACAACCGGAAACCAGACTTTTCAAGCAATAATTGTTACATCAATTGACTAGGGGTAGTCAAATTCTACCATAGAAATATATTTTTCAAATACCAAAGGTAGAAATTCTATATTTATGATGAATTCCAGATTATGAGCAGTCTGGCAGTGTCATCAGCTCTTAGTTTTCATCAGGAACACCCAATTAGAGGAATTATATTGAAATTGGCGCCCCACGTTGGGTGCCATCTCCCGAAGTTCCAGAATTGAATGGTTGTAAACAAATTACTATGGCTCTCAGGATCCAGCCTCTCATTTATCAAACTGGAAAACATTTGGAAAAGAATAGATGTTCCAAATTGAATCTGCAGTAAATCTTATCAAAATACTTCTCTGGCAGCTTTCAATGACATTTATAGTTAGGAAGATTGTGGCTTAGGATCAACACCACAATTTTTTGTATAGAACTTGAGATTTCACAGAAGTATTTAAGGTAATCAGCACCAAGATGGATCCAGCATACATTTTCCTTGAAACCACATGTATTGCAACTGATTTTCAGAGGAGTAATTCTCCAGATTTATTCCTTTCAGTATTTCTTCTCTATCCTGAAAAAGTTACAATGTTTTATCACCAATGAAATGCACGGAAGATTCGGAAATTCAATGCAAACAAAACACGATATTTCAGATAAGAAGAATACATGAATTGATGTAATGTCATTATAAAATTACACGAAATTTGTCTCTATGATTAATTATAAAACCAATAATGACGGTTACTTTTTTGTCACTTAAAGAGGAAATGGTATATTTTTCAGCTTGTTTATCAAGTAATATAGACTAACTCAGAAATAATCGACACTAGCCAAATAAATTGTTTGTAAGTAACATCTAAATAAGGATAACAATAAACGAAACATTGAACGAGTTGTTTACGACCCCAGTGGCTCATCTGTGGATTATCGCATAAACGTTGTGTAGAGTGAATTCAGTATTGAGACAGCACAATCATCGGTACAGAGGGGGAAAACACGATTGTCATCGTGTGCAGCAGTGTCATGACATGCAGCGATTGAAAGGTTACGTTTATAACGTTAATGAGTGTACTTTATTCAATTTTGTTTACTTTTACCTTGCAAAAATGCCCTGGGGTCTGGAGTAAGTACCTTTCAGTAGCGGAAGAAGAAATTATGGCGAATGATATCAAATTCATGATACGTCTTGTGTATCGCTTTTACTAAATCATTTGGTACGCCTACGGAATTTCTCGTAATAACTTTGCTTTGGACATCTTCGAGAGGAACGAGGAACTGTTCATTAAGCGGGGTAAGGACAAACATAATGTCTCAATATAGTGAATGCACTCTAAATATAAAACCAAATCAACTTAAATTGCCTAGGAAATTGTTCATTCTCAAAAAGAACAAGCCTCCACCATCAAAACAACCATAAAACGATTTGTTGATCTGGTGAATATCTTTGCAGCGTTGCCGTTTCGACCATGAAATTTGTACATCCCAAAACGGTAAAATAACGAATAAATCTTTCCAATAGAGTTATTTTTGATTACAACGGACACCTAGACATTTTTAGTTTTTGGACGACGTGAATATAACGCCCAGAAATCGCACTGAAGAGATAATAAAACTTGACAGCAATAGAGAACTGAGCGATAGTATTATGATTGGATGTTGCATTCGGGTATATTTGTGTGTTACCCACCTATTATATGTTTACCTGATGGGAGGTGCTATTAATGTTAGTTTATAGGAAGACGTTGGTTATATTGACTCACTGAATGTTTATATACATTCATAATAACTGTACTCACCATTGGTGGGGGGAATATTCTTTTACAATCTCCCTTATTGAGATGTTCCTTGAAAGATTGCACCAGATACTGCCTGGTATCTGGAGATAAACAAGGTTTACACAAATGACAATCAGGTGATACGCAGCTGTCTCGGCAGATATTGCTGTTACATTCTTTGGGAAATACAGCCAAATTCTTGTCTGAAACGAGCATCTCCTCCTCTGACTTAGATCTAAAACATATTTCCTCAGTAGTGGATTTGAGTTTATCAATGAAATGAAGGATATAATTGAGGTAACTAGCGAATTCAATAGATTGTGTTATCTTGGTTTCAAATTAAATTTAAAATGTACTTTATTGTCCAAGGAAAAATCTTATTGACAAATCATCGTTGAAAATGATGAAATAGAATCTACAAGATATAAGTTTACCAAAATATATCTTGTTGACTTTGTCAAAACTACACATTAAAAACAATATACCAAAACAAAACTTAAACATAATGCAGCAGTTAAAATGATTGGTTGAAATAAAATGAGAAGGTGTTTAGGACTAGTCACATAAAATGAATGGTGAGATTGTCATAATATTCTTTTTTCAAAAGGACATTTTTAATAGCTTTTCTAAACACTGTAGGTTTTGCAATGTTTTTGTAGAGACCATGTAGGTAGTTATAAATCTTTTTGCTCTCGAATATAAAGAAATTTTTCGTCAGTGTTGATGTAGGTCTAGACAGATCGATATTATTGAGTTGACGGGTAAGAAAGCATTTTTCATTGGCCACATTCGATTTTTTTGCATTATTCATTTTGATTCAAGAATAAATATACAAATTGGTGATAAAATGAAAAGAGGGTTACTGTTTCAACTAGTTGTTGCAAAAACTAGATACCCCAAAAGGCGATGCCATATCTTAGGTGTGATTCGATCAGAGAGAAGTCATTCTGCTTGTACTGAAGACAAGTTCATTGGTACTGATTCGGGCGGAATAGCAGCCTGCGCTATTAATTTTTCGTTCAGATTTCTTGTTTGTACTTCTCGGCTTATTATCATCTAGGTATATACCCAAAAATTTTGTGAATGGTTTATTAATTACCCTATGGTTAGCCAGATAAAGGTTATCAAAGATGAATTTGAAATTTAAGACACATCGGTTTGACTTTCTCCAAGTCAGTAAGGACATTTTCTATTAGGAGTTCTACATTATTTCTGTGCCACATTATATAGTGAAGTCATCTGCTAACATAGTGAATTTTCCATTAATGTTCATTGTACTGAGGTCATTTGAATAAATAAGGAAAAGAATTGGCCTGAGTACATAACCTTGAGGAACACCATAATCAATATTATGCAGAACTGTAGTGGGATCTCATGTAATTTTCGTTTGATTCCAGTGTTACATCGAATTTTTCAGAAGTAATAAAATCACCATCATGAAGGAAAGTTCTCATCCATTGTTATATTCCATATACAGGGTAAACCAAATAAAATTGTTGATAATACAGGAACAAAATTGTAAAAATCAAAGAGTGTAGAAGCAAGTTATGTGACATATGTCTCATTGATTCGGAAGTTATATATGATTAGGTACCTGAGTGCCAGCGAATTCCTGGAGAGCATTTCACCAACGCCTAACAATCCAAACACGTTGTATAGAACTTGTTGATACAGAAGTCGGTTTGGTGGAAAATGTGCTGAGGACAGGTTTGGGCTCATATTGGCTTCCAATAGATATATTTTGAGGTCTTCGTCTATCACAAAATCAAAACGCATCATTTCGAAGAAATTTCTTTTGGATTTGAACCTAGAGTATATGAAAAATATAAATGGTGTTTAACGTTTCCAAAAATGCTTAGGAATTATAAATTGATCAATAATACATCATTCATCGTGTTTCTAATGATTCTGTTGACTGAATTTGACAAATGTCTTGGTTGTTCTTACTTTCTCAGAATATCGACTATAAGTGGCTCCTTAGCCAATATGATGGTTCTGATGGCATCTTCAATTTGCTCCCAAATAACGGCTGGGTCTTTGCCTTTCGATTGCAAATGAGCATTCAGGCTGTCTCTCATACCGAATCCAAGCTCATTGTAGTAGTAGTCTAAGGCTGGTACTTCCCATACGGGCAAGTAATCATCTCCAACTACATATTTATCCAAATTCTCAGGGTCGAAGGGGTAATATTTAGTCGGACAGAATCTGAGAAGACAATATGGATTATTAAAATATATATATATACATAGATTCGGAAATAAAATCGAAAGGTACAAGAGCCAGTGGACCAGCACAAAATATAACTGATATACGCGACGGGTAAACAAGTATTTAACAAGACCACTGTAGAATATTTCGCCTTCTTACTGTTGCACCTCAGGCGATAGCGCGTTCAGTCGTCCCCAGCAGGGTTGATAATTTGCCAGAAATAGAGAGCCTTGCCAGTAGGGGCTCGGTAGCGAGGATGTCAAAGATATGTTCATTGAAATTCCAGACAAATTAAACAGTAACAAAAATCGACACATTATTTTTTTTCTATTTGTTTACCAAATGAAAAAAGATATCTGGGAAAACCTGCTCACAAGAGCAGAGAAAGGACGGAAATTTTGACTACAAGGTAGTTAACGGTTTTTATTATTTTTGTTTTAGGCTCTCTTCAAAAATAAAAGAAATTTTAACTTTTTTAAGATGAACTTCAATGTTCTGGAACCAAAATATGCAAACAACGCATGCTCTTCAACAATTTTCCTTTTTAAACCAAATTGTAGATAAGCAAGAATTAGACGATTTGAGAAGATTGTAATTTGCCAGATAAAAATATCGGGTAAAAGTTCAATTTAAAAATATTAGCAATTCCGATATTTTTTATAATTCGAAGGTTGTAAAAAGTTTGTTGCTAATATTGCGCTAGTCTCGAAAGTTCAGTGAACTCAATAATGTTAAAACAGATTTGAGAAATTGATTAAAAACTGATAGGTATTCTTATTGCAATATTAGCAACAAAAGATTCCATTCTTAATTATCACAATTTAATTGATTTGTTGAAAATATAAACAGGATGTTCATAAAATCAGATGTGGAATCATCTGCGACTGAAAGATAAACTTTAGTCACTATCTTCCATCGTCAAGATAACCTCTTGTGAGGTATTCATGTTGAAAAGGGAAACATTCCCAATTGAATATTGATAGAAAGATTTTTCTGTGAATTGAAAAATCCACGATTAAAATGAAGTTATTTTTTGTGAATGTCTAACAGAAAACAACTACTTCCCCAGCTAAAGCCACGCTGGACATTGAACTACATCTGATAGATATTCTGAAAAAGCCCTAACTCAAAAGAAAAAATCTGTAATTGAAAATTTGCATTTTCATTCAGATAGTTATTTGATTTTCTATTTTATGAACATCCTGTTTATATTTTCAACAAATCAATCTATCATACCCCATGACAGGTTTGAATGTCAGAAAACACTAATTTCAAAGTGCCTCTCCAAAAGAAATGATTCTAACTTTTTCCATCTTTGCAAAGTGAGATTGCTTCTTGAAAATGTGTTTCCCATTTCTTCCGGTCTTCCTGATGTCTGGAACGAAAAGATTTTGAAAATGTATTGAAGACCTAGTGAATGCGATGTCTCTCCTGCGTCAATGTTACGAATGATTTCTGGTGAGTACTCTCTTTTGGAAAACATTCTTCTTTGCCTCATTCATCTTTATGAGTTCTTAATTAAGACTGGAATAGAAAATCAAATAACTATCTGAATGAAAATGCAAATTTTCAATTACAGATTTTTTCTTTTGAGTTAGGGCCTTTCCAGAATATCTATCAGATGTAGTTCAATGTCCAGCGTGGCTTTAGCCGGGGAAGTAGTTGTTTTCTGTTAGACATTCACAAAAAATAACTTCATTTTAATCGTGGATTCTTCAATTCACAGAAAAATCTTTCTATCAATATTCAATTGAGAATGTTTCCCTTTTCAACACAATTTAATATTTCCTGATACAGCATTCATGGACAGTTATGAAAAATGGCTATGCTAACGTACTGCCTTTTGGGGATATTATATACCTACCATACATATTTTGTTATTAATCATCGAGAAGATATATTAAAATTTACACAAACAGATAAGATGCTTGATAGCTCAATATGGAGAAAAACGTAGATGATTTTAGTACAAAGGGTACTGATTTTTGTACTTCAATATGTTTTACCTGATTTTCAATTTGTTATTTTTATTGTGTAATGATATTATTTACTTGTTCGATTTTTCGTTTTCAACTTTTATGTTTAAGTTTTATTGATTTTGTTATTCTGATACTCAAAACAGAAAACTATGCATTTTACATTATCCATTACTGTAGAAGATTTTGAAATAAAATTTGTTGGTATAGCTCCATTCGATTTTTAGGGATTTTAGATAGTTTTGAGAAAAATTGCCAGGAATGGAATCATTTTTAGCCAGTCATTTTTCCAAGAGTTGTTGGCAACGCTGGTCCCCAGTTCAGGTTGAGTCAGTAATTACAAAATGTTAGCGTGAAGTTGTACTTCTAGCTTAGCTAATTGAGATTTTGTTTACAACGTTCCATTGCACGCGAGAAATTATTTGCTATAATAAATGTTACAATTATATCTCTTCTGAAAATAACTGCTGTGGTTCCTTTTTTGCCTTTTTTGTGGTTCCTTTTTTGAAAATAAAATTAATTATAAAAATTAAAAAACTAAAAAAACTCTAGAAACACTAAACATTACAAATCTAAGGTAACGAAGGTTCAATTAAACCACCTTGTTGTACCAAACAATAGCCAAATCTGTGAAACAGTGATTATCTCATATATCTGAGATTTGGCGTAATGTTGGCGCACAGTTGGATAATTTTCTCCCTCAATTCGTTAAGATCTCTTTCAGATACCCCAACGAAAAGAAATCAAGCGGAGATAAATTTAGTGATCTTGGAGGCCACATGATCGTACTACATGTAAATATTAAACGATCAGGGAAAGTAGTTCGGATAAATTGTGTTACTACCGTGCATTGTGACTCGAACAACAGTAACACCCTGTAAGGTGTTATGTTATTATTGTTTTTTTTTTTGGCTTTAATGAAGTATCTATTTTTTTGGTAAAATATGAGATTGAAATTTTATTATTGTAAGAAATAATGGAAGAGCTAATATCTTAAGTCATTAAGAAATTTTATTTTCTTTCATTGAAATAATATTCATAAGAGTTGTTGAATTTATTGTAAGTGAAATATTTCTCTACATGGTGGTTACTTGAAGTCAACCATCAATCTTCGATTGGAGATTGCAAAATAATCTATTATCGGTTTAGAGTTCAATTGTTTATTTAAGTTCGGACGTTTGTCGAGTGTTATGGTGTAATTGCCGTTGTGATGAAATAACAAGAATTATTCGTGGAAAAGATTCATCTGGAAAAATAACACCATAATAGTAGCCAATAGGATTTGAATATGCAAAAGTACAACTTAACTGAAAGACCAATAAGGGATTTTGAAATGGGACTCCGCCTTGACGCTAACTTGGAGCGGAAAATAAATGAGATGAAATTAATTAATTCGGTCTGCGGGCTTCACCCTAACAGGCGTGCTAGGCACGGGCGCAGGGGTTCGGTGGAAAATGTTTGGTAACAGATTCGGGTTTTTTTTTTTGTACGACGGTGGGGAATAATATTTTATTAGACTAAAATTTTGAAGCGTCGAGGGGTCAAAATGGGTGGTGTTTAAGTATGGGATTTTTATTGTATCGGTAGATCGAAAGGGAATATATACGAGTGTCTATCAAGCATGGGACAGACAACTGGGACAACTATTTGTAAAAATTGGCAACAATTGTTCTACAGGGTAAGTGCAAAGCTTTTAGGAAAAAAGTAGTTCAAGGCTTGCTTATTTATGCGCATTTATGCAGGTGTATTACCTGTTCTGGTATTGGCGTCAATACCAGAACAGTGCACAAAAAGTTTTATTAAAATTAGGGAATTATCGGTATTATTTGTTTTAAAAATACAAGAATGAGCTCTTTTATTGAAATAAATTTGCTGTTGATCGATGCTTTCAAATTTATGGTTCCAATCTTTGGTTGAAGCTAGATATGATTTTATTTGTCCATTTTATTATATTGTTATTGTTCTTCGATGTTTTTTTAACGATGTTATATTTTTTATGCTTTTATTCAATAGAAGTATTGAAGTTATTTCGTGTATTATTTGAAAATAGAGTAAAGCAAAAGATAAATTGAATTCAATTTAAAAGTCATTTTATTTGAGAAGAAAAGTATATACCGTGTGTAACAGGATCATGGTACACCCCCCGTATCTCCTTTAGTTTTGAAGGTAATTGATTGAAATTTGAGATATCCCATATACATAATAAGCGGCACTTTTTGAACCACAAATAATTTTTTTTTCACTTACGGTTTCACCGGAAGTGATACCAACTTTCGATTTTTGAAGGGAACACCCCGTATATTATTACATTTCTGAAATCTGCATAATTTTCTGAATCCAATGATACCACATAAGTCACATTTCAAAAGTCAATATTTTTGATAATTAAATTTTTAGTTTTCCATTTAAGTGTGCCATGATGGTTTCGATTTATTCCAATTCACCCGTCTAATGCTAGAAAAATCGAAATCCCGTCAAAAATACTAAATTACGTTTTTTATGAGCAAATAAAGTTCATTGTAATCGATTTTGGGGTGAAACTCTATTTTTTCAAATGGAACCATATTGGTACCGTGGTACCATTTATTGTACTATTAATAAGGAATTTATTCATACCTGCTAATAAGATGTGCGATAAATACATTCAAAATTACAGCTAAAAGAAAATAAGATAATACAATTACGTTGTTCTAATTTAATGCTAAGAAGTTACTAAGGTGGCTTTGAAATACAAAAAATGAACACAAAACATTACAACAATTGTTCGAAATGCTGTCCATTAACGTCAATGCACTTCTGAACTCGCATAGCTGTTTCTTGAAGAACGTTCGCTAATTGCTGGGCCGTTATACTATTAATTGCTCGTCTTACTCGCAACTCCAGGTCTTCGCGGGTGGTAACGGCGGTTGTATAGACAATGTTTTTTAAATGGCCCCAAACAAAGAAATCAAGAGGTGTCAAATCAGGACCATTTGTCGAAATTACGTTTTCTTGGAATGCCTGTTGAAGGTAATCAGTTACTATTCTTGAATTATGGGGAGGAAATACATTCCTTGTCGTAGATGGACAGGTAATTCAGTTAACCTGTCCTCAATTTCATTTTGCAGAAATCTAGTATCTATCTGCAGTCAAGCATCCTCCAAATATTATTGGACCAATGATTCTACGACCGAGTATTCCAAGCCAAACATTGAAACCGAACCGCACTTGAAAGTTAGCCTCCCTCAATAAATTTTGATTTTCTTGTGACCAATACCTTGTATTATGTTGGTTAAATAATCCCATATTTGTAAACCTAGAATCGTCCGAAAATAAAATCTTTCTCAAAAAAGCATTGTTTGGCTGCACATTATAGCTGCAAGATCCAATTGCAATATTCCATCCTACGTTCATAATCATTTTCGTACAGGTGCTGGTGCAATTGATATTTGAAAGATTTATAATTATGTTTGTGCAAGATTCGGCTTACCGTTTGGTGACTAATTTCCAATTCAAACCCAATTTGCCTTAATGAAACAGTCTTATCAACATCTATTCGTGCTAAAACATTAATTTCCGTTCCTTCGTCGATGATAACGTTTTCTTCTGGATCATGGTTAGGCTCTCTTCGGAATTGATTTTCAAGACTATTAAAATAATTTCTCGCTGGACATTGTCTATCAGGATATCGGTTGGCATAGAGGTTTCTAGCCGCAACGACATTTTTTCTACATTTCCCTTAAATGTCCATTTTTTCATCCCTTGTATAAATGTGGGGCATTTTGAATAAAAATAACAACAAATGTAAAGACTTTTCCAATACACAATAAAAACATTTATTTGACAATCTGAATGAATAATTTCATTGTTTTCAAAGCCTCCTTAGTAACTGCTTACCTTCAACAGGCATTCGAAGCTATGCGAGTTCAGAAGTGCATTGACGTTGATGGACAGCATTTCGAACAATTGTTGTAATGTTTTGTGTTCAATTTTTGTATTTCAAAGCCACCTTAGTAACTTCTTAGCATTAAATTAGAACAACGTAATTGTATTATCTTATTTTCTTTTAGCTGTAATTTTGATGGTATTTATCGCACATTTTATTAGCTGGTATGAATAAATTCCTTATTAATAGTACTAAGAAATGGTACCACGGTACCAATATGGTTCCATTTGATTAAATTGAGTTTTACCCCAAAATCGATTACGATGAACTTTATTTGCTCATAAAAAACGCAATTTAGTATTTTTGACGGGATTTCGATTTTTCTAGCATTAGACGGGTGAATTGGAATAAATCGGAACCATCATGGCACACTTAAATAAAAAACTAAAAATTTAATAATCAAAAATATTGACGTTTGAAATGTCACTTCTGTGCAAATTTCAGAAATGTAATAATATACAGGGTGTTCTATTTAAAAATCGAAAGTTGGTATCACTTCCGGCGAAACCGAAAGTGAAAAAATAATCATTTGTAGGTCAAAAAGTGCCGCTTATCATGTTTATGGGATATACCAAATTTCAATTAATTACCTCCAAAACTGAAGGAGATACGGTGGGTGTACCATGATCCTGTTACACACGGTATATTTCTTCATAAAAGTCAATGTCAAGATCATTTTATCATTCACCTAATTTAGTTTTTATATTTGGTTTTTATCTCAACCTGTTCTATTGGTGTTTATAATTATATTTTCCACAAAACAAATGATGTCGGATGTGAGGGCGGCAATTGATTCGGAAGCTCTGGAGTTCCAGTGTGGAATATGTGGAAGGAGATTCAAGAATGGAAGAGGTTTGAATATTCATACAAAAAGGATGCACCGCTCTTATGATAAAGGCTCGGCTTCGCAAATGTGTGATGGATCTTTGACTTGGAATGAAGGTTCTTTTTCTAAAAATGAATCTTTCTCTGACAGCCTAAATTCCCGTTTGTCGTTCCAAAAGTTGAACTCTTATATTATAAGAAGGATTCCAAAATCAGCAAGAGTGAGCGCTGCTGAAGCATTGTGCAGAGCAATTGACAACTGTGTTGAGTATAACTCCTTAGAAGCCTGGGAAAATCTGTTTTTTTTCGCATATAAGTCTTTCTATCTTCCAACATCCAATAAAAATCGTAAAGAATCTCTAACGTCGATCATAAAACGTAATATAAGAAACAATAATATTCCACAATATATATCTAAAGATATTCAGTCATTACCACCAACCACGAACCTTGCCAAGTGTGTGATCAATAAAGTCTCTGATGGGGATCTCATATCTGCTGTTCGAATCTTGTCGTCATCTGACACAATCGCAAGTTTTGACAGTCATACTCTATCTGAATTACGTTTGAAACATCCAACTGATTCAGAAGTTGAATATATAGGAAGTGAAAACTTTATTCCATTACAAGTCAATGAAATTGAAGTTTCAAAAGCAGTGAAATCTTTCCGTACTGGATCTTCTGGTGGACTTGATTCGTTGAGGCCATCGCACCTTCAAGATTTGCTTTCCAAAAGTTCTGGATCCATGGGCGAAAAACTTTTGAGTTCTTTGACTTCGTTCTGCAACTTCTTACTCACTGGAAAAGTCATACAGGATGTGATTCCCATACTTTACGGAGCCTCATTGGTTGCTCTTAAAAAAAAAGATGGTGGCATTAGACCTATTGCCGTCGGCTTGATTTTAGACGGCTTGTGGCAAAACTAGCTTGTTCGACGATAAAAGAAACTTTAGGTGAATTATTTCGCCCTATTCAATTTGGTTTTGGAACCCCAGGAGGATGTGAAGCCGTTGCTCACGCTGCTCGTCGATTTTTAAATCAACATCCAGATCCTGCCTCCACAGTATTCCTGAAAATAGATTTTCAGAATGCTTTCAATATGATTCATAGAAATATCCTTTTAGAAAGAGTAGAAGACAAGATTCCGAATCTATATCCTTTCATAAGCCAATGTTATAAGAAACATACCTTTTTAAATTTTGGAAATAACACTATTTTGTCAGAAAGAGGTGTCCAGCAAGGAGACCCTTTGGGCCCAGCACTCTTCTGTTTATGCATTGATAATTTAACCAAATCAATCGAAGCTGATTTCAACTGTTGGTATCTTGATGACGGCTCCATAGGTGGTAAATCTGATGTAATTTAGAACAGTTCAAGAAAATAATTTCAACATCAGAAAAAATTGGTCTTAAATTGAATTTTGAAAAATGCGAACTATATTTCTTGGACGACCTGAAAGATGACATACCAGAAAAAATTTACAGTTTTGCTCCTGGTATGAAAATTATGAATAAAACCAACTGGACCCTCCTTGGTGCACCCATGTCAGAAGAATCTTTGGCACAATCCCTGAACCAAAAGACTGAATCTTTGAATTTGATGGCATCCCGCATGGATTCCATTCCAAAGCATATTGGGTATTTTCTTCTGAAGAACTGTCTAGCTATACCCAAATTGATATATACATTGAGATGTTGCCCGACTTGGCGCTGTCAAAATGAACTTGATCTCTTCGACTCAACACTCCGTATGATTTTGGAGCAGATTACTAATAATAATTTCAGCCTTTCCACGTGGCTTCAAGCAACACTTCCCGTAAATAAGGGTGGTCTGGGTATACGACAAGCATCTTCACTTGCTTTACCAGCTTTTCTTTCTTCGTTGAACAGCATTCAACATCTAGTTGATCAAATTGTACCTGATTATTTCTCCAGTGTGTCCGATGTTCACTATATAGAGTGTGAATCTGTATGGTGTTCTAAAACTGGAACCTCTGCACCTGATAATAACATTTCCCAAAAATCCTGGGATCTTCCTCTCATCGAATTGTCATCTAAACAACTCCTTGACTCGGCTGTTAATTCTCCTTCTGAAGGCAGTTAGTTCGAAAGAATCTGGAGCTTGGCTCAACGCTCTTCCAGTTGCATTCCTTGGAACTTTATTAGATGATGAATCTTTCAGGATTTCTGTGGGTTTACGTTTGGGCTGTTCTATTTGTGTGAGTCATAAATGCAGATGTGGATTTATCGTCAACGAAAAAGGGACGCATGGATTGAGTTGTAGATTCAGTTCGGGCATTCGCTCTGTCATTCAACAGTAAATGACTTAATCAAGCGAGCTTTATCAACTGCTGATATTCCTGCTGTCTTAGAACCTTTGGGAATCATTCGTGATGATGGTAGCGTCCAGATGGGATGTCTCTCATCCCATGGAGTCATGGAAAACCTTTAGTCTGGGACTTCACCTGCGTAGATACCGTTGCAGCATCACCTATTGATTCAACATCCAAAAATGCTGGTGGGGCTGCAGATTCTGCTGAAAAGTCCAAATTGAAAAAATATTCTACTTTAAAAGATCACTACATTTTTTATCCAGTAGCAATTGAAACTTTCGGTTCATTTGGTAGTTATGCCTCCGAAAAAATCAATCATATTGGACGAAAGTTTATCAATAAAACAGATGATCGAAGAGCAATGACTTTTTTGATACAACATATCAGTATCGCCATCCAAAGAGGAAACGCAACGTCAATTCTGGGTTCTATTCCTGCTACTCAACGTTTGGATGATATATTTATTCGTCCACAAAGAATAAATATGTCAAGTAGTACCCATAAGTATATTATTCGGAGCCAAATACCTGGAAAGTATAATTTGGATTCAACCACTTCCAAAAAAATAACGCGATCTACCATATCTTTATCCAACTCGATTTCAAGCAGCCTCCAATCGAGTTCCTCATTGCGGCGCTCCAATGATAGAGAAAATCATTGCATAAGAGACTGTCCCTTTGAAGATAGCAATAGCGGTGAGCGCATCTCCCTCAGTTATGATTTCATCAAACCACTTGTGTTTGGAAGCTCCAAAACTCTTGGTCTTAATGGTTTGAAAAACATTGGCAATACCTGCTTTATGAATAGCGCAATACAATGTTTATCGAATACCAGATGGTTGCTGGAGTATCTGAGAAAAGACGAACATTTGAAGGATATCAACACAAGCATATCAAGTATGAAGGGTGCTTTGATAAAAGCATTGAAGAAGTGGTAAAAGAACTTTGGTCAGAAGATTCGTCTGATGTGGTGGTTAACACTGTTTCTTTGAAAAGCCTGATACAAAGATTTGCACCTCGTTTTATGGGTAACGCTCAACAGGATGCAAAGGAATTTTTCAGATATTTATTGGAAGGTCTTCATGAAGATGTAAACAGAGTAAGAGAAAGGCTTAAACCTATGTTCATAGAAATAGATGAAAATTTGAGCGATAATGAAAAGGCAAAAGAGTCTTGGTCAAGATATCTTCAAATGGACAACTCGAAAATTGTCGATAACTTTGTTGGTCAACTGAAATCATCGTTGAAATGTACTTTCTGTGGCCATTGTTCTGTCACTTTTGACCCATTCTGGGACCTTTCACTCCCTATTCCAGAGAGTACTGGCAAACTCAGACTGTCGCAATGTTTAGACTTGTTTACTAGGGAAGAAATTTTGGATGATGACGAAAAACCCACTTGTTCTAAATGCAAGGAAAGGAGAAAATGCACGAAGTCATTATCTATTCTAAAATTCCCTAAAATTTTTGTAATTCACTTGAAAAGATTTTCGCAGATGGAGAGATTCAGAGAAAAACTAAATGTTTTCATTGACTTTCCTCTCGATGGATTAGATATGAATATTTATGCAGTAGATAACGCAGCTCCGTGTCGCTACAACTTGTATGCTGTATCCAACCATATTGGAACAACTTTCAACGGACACTACACGGCTTACTGTAGGCACCCTTATGCAGGCACTTGGCACGAGTACAATGACTCGAGAGTATCACCGCTATCACCAAAATATATCGTGAGTGGAGAAGCATACGTCCTCTTCTATGATCAAGAGGACACCAAATCACAGTTTTAAATAGAACATTTTACTTATTTACATTATTTATTTTATAAAAAAAAAATATAAAAATAGTATAAAAACAAAAAATAAATTGAATACAAACTTTAAAAAAAAATGTATTTGAGGAAAAAATTACTATTTGATTCATTGGAAAAGAAATGTTGTTCAAAAGAAGACCTCGCATGTTAAGCCGAGGCCGAATTTATTGTCCTGAAGGACAGGTGACTAAAATTAATCAGTGTCTTACAAGAATTTTTCAAAAATCTGGTGAATTAAATAATTTTCAAAATTTGTGGAATGTGTGAAAAAATCTATTTTTGGCCATTCCGCTGGTGACAGCTGCCCGTATAATATTCAAAATATTATATGTATTCTTTTGGTCTTATTAGAAAAAAAACAGATAGTGTGTAATATGAGACATCAGAGAAAGATAGTATTAGTAAGTATGATTTTTTGTTTAAAAGTACGGTATATTATTGACTACTTTTACACTGGTGACCAGTGGCGCGATTGAAAAAGTATAGTTTACATTTTTCTGTGTAATATAAGAATTTAATTATATATTTTTTTCCGATAATTGTTTATAAAAAACAAAGAGTTGATTATGACTGAGACTGAAAACTGGGAAGTAAATTGTGCTATGGCTCAAGTTACATTTTGTGCTGGTCCGCTGGCTCCAGTACCTTTTTTTTAACCCATTGTAAATCCTATATTATTTCCGATTCTGTATATATATAAATCGCCTGTATGAAAACTAAGAAAGGTACGAAACTGCCGATTGAAACTGGTCCAATTATGGTCTTGGTTTATGTAGCTATAATTTCAATTGATGTTTATAATTGGTTGGAATAGATTAATGTAATTTATAGACCACTCACCTCAAGAGTGCTTCTCCATTATAAATATAGATCCTCAATGGTTCCACCGAAGTTATAACTGTATAAATGCCAATGTCGAATTTGTGACCGTTGATCAGCAGTGGTTTATCGACGTACTCTTGCACGAAGGACCCTTCTTGATCCAAGTTGATGTCTCTGATTTTTTTAATCTTTATTTCTCGGTGATCGTTATTTTTTTGGACGAAAGATATGTTGGGATTTGAATTGGAGTATTCGAGCAACTTCTCCTTATCGCCTGGTAGCTTGAATGCAGGTGGGATATATTTCAAGCCACTTGTAGCCAAATTCACCTTGAAAGATATACTATTCATAAAGATATCAAAATGGAATGTTTGTGGAGCTGAGGCTGCTCTACAGCTTATTCTCTACTACTTTTTGGGTATGAAAATCTGTCAGGAAATCCATACACACAAGTGTAGGAGGATAGATAAATCAGATTGCTCATATGAGTTACTGCGTTCATCAAATTATTTATCCCAAATAAAAAATAAAATTAATTAGTCGGAAATCTAAATTTTGCATAATAGGAATAACTGAACCGTATTGAAGGATGCTTCTTTATATACAGTGGACATTTTTGAAACTATATAATAATATATTTACCACAAAAAAGTGTACATAAATTTATAAATAGGAAATGTATAGATAAATTATTTATAAATGAGTAATAAGTGAGTTGAATATATTTAGGTTCGCATAAAATTACATTGAATTTATTCACAATATTTGTTCATATATCAATGTTTATTATTGGTAATTATAGGTAGCCCACAACGGGATAAATCCCAATTCGCGGGTAGAATAGCCAGAATTTTCAATTATACTCCAATATATAAAATAGTATATTACACTACAAACTACAAGGGCAGGAAGTTAAAATTAATTTCCTGCACTGTGCGACATGATATGATGTTATGGTTAGAATCGTCTATCTGACAGATGTCGTATACGAGGGGCGATTATAATGATCTATTATAAAAGGGTTAATTGCTAAGTAGAAAAGTATTGCTAACCATAAAACTAGTACTTTTCTTTACGGTTTTCTCTCAATAATAAAGTTTGGACCCATTTCTACAAAGCTAATATTTAGTTGAATAATTGTTTATACAATGTGATTCATGAAAGCTGGAATGTACCAAGCTTTAAACGTTGCCGACATTAATATAAAAAAACCATCATGTAAATGTCTTATACCAATATATGACTGAAACTTTTTACAGTGATAAAGGATACCTAAAAGTACAGGGAAATGATAGTCTACCGCGTCGAAAGCGCTGCTATAAAAGATCTACCACCCACATAAAGTGTTGAAAATACAATCTTGTTTGACTCATTTCTAAAGGCTGAAATTTGTTTTCTCCGTTAGTTTATTTAATAAAACGACAAAAAAAATTAGTCTACTGAACATCTGAGGTTGTTAACATCTGATCCGTTACAGGCCGCTCTGAATTATTGCATTTACAGGCATCAATTGAAAATCTACAGAGCTAATGTTTTTTCTACAAACAGTTTATTTAACTTATTGTTGATTAAGCGTCGTCTACTTTCAGTACAATGGACCAATCAATAGACATTTTTTCGTGACAAAAATACTACCAGGTAACCGACTGTGCCATCATACAAAAGATGGTCCGTAGTTACATCCTGTTATGTTTCCTACTCGCAACTGTCATTGCTTAATTTGTTATAAATATTCAGAGCGGCCTATAACGGATCGGCGCAGCGGCTGCGGTCGGGAGACCGCCCAAGTAGCACACAGAGGTCATAATTCGGTTGTACAGACGTCTACTAGACCTTTCGCAAAAGTCCATGACTTATATCTTGTAAAATGCTAAGACATCGCTACGTATGCCAATACGACAAAAAGGCACACTCTTGCGACGTCACATCGACGTTATAAAGTAGTGGTAATGACTTGCCAATATAGACTTATATAAGCCAGTCGCAAAAGGGTCGTTCTGTGGTCTTAGTGTAGTCATTATATCATTATGCATGAGGGTCATAATCTTTCTATTATAGTATATAGTATATGTATACCATATCAAAAGATTTTATATAATATCAATATAATATATAAGTCAGCCTTCCTTTACATGTTCATGATACTCTTTGACCATGATAGTTATCGAGATAAAAATGATTTTCATTTATGTGTCTTTAAGAATTGTTCTGAAACTCTAGTGACCAAGCAAATCCATTTTTACGATCAAAATTCAATTCTACTCACTTAAAATTCATGCGCCTCGAAAATGAAGAGAAATAAATATTTATTTTCATTTCAGAAAAAAAAATTCGCATTAATCGTTGAAATATGTAGACCATATTACGAAAGATACTTGATTAGCACATCTCCAATGATTTTTAAATTGTTATAACACCCAGGATTCCATATTTTTTATTTTAAATATTTTTGTTCCAATATGGCTACCAGAATGATGTTATCAATCAATCGAAAAACATGGATGCCGTCCTTCTAGAATAGTTTACGAGTGTCTCAAAGACATCGCAATATCTTACATAAAAAAGTTGTAATGTAGTCGCTGGTGACCACAAGTAGCAAGTTTTGTTGTACTAACGTCGTAACGCTATCAAAACAGAAAAAGATATACACTGAGTGCATACGCATTCCGCTAGTTCCGCCTAATGGAAAACGCTAAAAATAACTGACATTTACAATAGATGTTGAACAGTTATATTTGATGTTGAACAGTTATATTTAAATATTTTTTATTAATCACTCGAAGTGCACATACATATTATTTATGTCTTTCCTTGTTGTGAAAACAATTGAAGGAACTGGATGAACTTCATTTTTTTGCAGTGTTCCGATAGACTGATTAATTATTTCAGATGTTAATTTTGGCACTCATCCTTCCTCTTTATATTTTTCTATACGCTTCAGTTCTCTTGTAAGGCAGATTGGATTTTTGTTTTGTCATTTTAATCATTCATACGGAACTGAATATTCTACATACATAACATAATATACCTATCCAACAAAAATAACATAACCAACAAAAATAATCTAACCATAGATACATAATGTAATCATTACGACCAAAGTTCATCAGTTGATAAAACTACATTACATGAGTACAATATGTAGTCGTAGAAACGTTTCAAAAATCTATTCATTAGAACCACATATGTTCATTGTCATAATAACCTCACAGCAACTGCTCTTAAGTTCTACTTAACGACTCATACAATTTATTTACATACAAACCACAGTACAACTTCATCTCGAGAATTCTTTATTGTACTCTCGTTATATCTACTACACGACGTCATAGCAACGCCTGAAGGTTATAAAACGCACATTAACTTTTTGGTTCTAAAACATACAAATACGTGGTCTTTAAGACGGTATAAGAAGTATATATAATTTTATGACTCTGTGCTACTTGGGCGTGCATTCCGTTGGCTTTAACAACATCAGATTTTTGGTAGACTACATTTTTTTGTCTTTTTATTAAACAAACTAACGGAGAAAACAAATTTTAGCCTTGTAGAAATGAGTTTGTATTTTCAACATTTTATGTGGGTTGTAGACCTTTGATGGCAGCGCTTTCGACGTGGTATACTATCATTTCCCTGTACTTTTAGGTATCCTTTATCACTGTAAAAACTTTCAGTCTTGTAGGTATAAGACATTTACATAATGGTTTTTTACATTTTACATAAATTGTTATTAACGTCGGCAACGACGATCTTGCAGTAGACTGCCATTTTGTTCCCTTATTGTGATAGCAACACAACAAAATAAGAAAGAATCAGCTTTGTAGAAATGATGACAGACCGACTGTCGCCGCCTCCCTTACTATAAAGTATGCTCTTTTCCATTAAAAAAAACGAAAAAGTATGTTGAATATGCATTTTTTAAGAAGGTAATTTCACCAAAAGGAGACATTTAGAATGAAAAATAAGCTACACTGCGCTTGTTTCAATTATTATAAGTAAGGAAATAATAATGCAACTCGCCTTATTGGTGATGTAACCACACCCAGGAAAATGATTTACTCTCTGATGTGGTTTCAGATTATTCAGTCGCTGAAACAAATTCCTGAATGGGTAGTCATGTGCCCAAAGCAAATCCCAGTCGCTAGCATTCGGATCGTTTCTGTAACCCAACCTATCCAGAACTGTGAACACTTCTTTCAAGTGACCACCCTCTACGTTTTTGTTGTATGCCCAAAATGTTTTTTGGGGAGGCACAAAGTTTTCAGTGGGGGTTATGTTTTGCCTGTTGAAACATTGACGGCATTCGTCAGCAGCAACGAATACAATTGTTAGCACTGAGGTGGCTGCTATAAGAGCTGCTAGAGTGTAGAAGTTTCGGTTTGAGTTTGATATTTGCTTCGGAGTTTTCCTTTCAGAAGATACCTGAAAAAACAGAGAATGGATGAATTCACTTAGTACTGTAACTAGTGTGAATGAAATTTCGATTGATACAGCCTATTTACAAGTTTAAAACGATGTATATTGGTTTCTCTTTCTTTCGACATATAAAATCTGTTTACTACAAGACTGATAAAATTATTTTTTTCGTGCATTATGAATAGGAGCGTGTTTTTAAGATGTCTTCAACATGAATTCACAGGGCCGGATCAAGAGGGGGGCAACAGGGGCTGCAGCCCCGGGGACCCCACAATAGAACTTTTTACATAAAATTTCCTAACGAATACCGAATGATATGCAAAATTATACTGGGTGGGGCACCCCATACGACACGGTCACTGTAAACCAAACCATCAATTTTTTCGGGAATTTCTCCATTTCATTATATGTATATTGATTAAGGCTGCAAAAGGAAATAATTTTGGAGTCTACAGAGTGGCTCAAAAAAGTGTGACATATCAAAGTTGTGTTTATTTAAATGGAACACCCTGTATTTCGTTACACTTTTGAATAGGTCAGGAAAAATAATGATTCCATATGAGGTACTATGTACCTAACTATGACCGTTCTCGAGTTATTGATTTTTTTATGAAAATGCTAGGTACAATTGGAAACTAAATAACATCGAAATGTATAGAAATCATCCCTTCGAACTCTGACCAAGCATAAAAGAGGTTTTGGGCTATTGATTTCGATAAAACCCGTTTCTCAATATTATACAGAATGTTCAAAAATCATTGTCACTTTTTTATAATTTCGGACAAAGATAACTTTGTTATTTCAAATAGAACACCCTGTATTTTTTTGGTCTGAACAATATAATATTGGGGTTCCCTATACCTAACCTATAGTTTTTCAGATATTGGCTTTTTCAAATAGTAATTCTTATTTCAATGCATTCTTTGAATCAAGATAGCTTTGAAACGACATTTATTTGATTTGCTCACAGAATTCTCATTGACAGTTGTTATACTTCACTTTCATCGAAAATATTTACTGTTCACTATAATGAAGTTATCATTTACATTCATATTCTGACAGTAGTTCATTAAACAGACTATACAATTTGTTTTTATTATTCAACTGAAACAACAACAAAATATGAAACACAAATGTATTTAATTCAAAGTAGGTGCTCGAAATGACGACCATCCTGTTGAATACAAAGAGCCACTCTCTCTATGAAAGACTTCTTAACATTTAATAACATTTGAGGCGTCACTCTTCGAGTAGCAGCCCTTATTCTCTCCTTCATATTTTCCAGTGTGGTTGGAGGAGTGTCGCAAACCTCATTCTTCAAGTATCCCCATAGAAAAAAATCGAGGCAAGTCAAGTCTGGTGATCTCGCTGGCCAACTTTGTGGTCCTCTCCTACCAATCCATTTATTCGGAAAGCTCATATTGAAAAACTGTCTGACACTGAATTTGAAATGTGCCGGAGCTCCATCCAATTGTAACCACATCCGTTGTTTGATATTTAGCGGCACATTCTCCAGAAGCTCAGGCAGATAATCTCGTAAAAATTTTAAAAATTTTTGACTATTCAAATTTCCATAAAAAAAGTATGGTCCTATAACTTGTGTATCTATAATTCCTCCCCACACGTTAACAGACCATCTATTCTGGTGATCCAGAGTGGGGAAAAATGAGGATTCACATCACTATAATAATGGAAGTTGTGTCTGTTCACTAGCCATTATTATGAAAAGTAGATTCATCAGAAAATAAAATGGAATCAAAAAAATGTTCATCCTCACTAAACTTGTCCAGAACCCATAGACAAAACTCGATTCGTCGATGGAAGTCCATTTCATATAATTCCTGGTGCATCTGATTATGGTACGGGTGAAATTTGTATTTTTTTATTACCCTAAAAATGCTCGGTCTACTTATCCCTGTATCTTTCTCGATCTTACTTTGACTCGTATGAGTGTTTTCTATGATTGATCCCATAATAAGAAATTCATTTTCCTCATTTTCAATGATAGGTTTTGATCTATTTGCCTTTTCATAAGCTACACTTCCAGTCCTACGAAATTGATGTAGCAATCGTTTGAAAACTAACTTGTTTGGATGATTCCGGTCTGGATATTTTTGGGCATACACCCTTGACGCCAAAAGGCAATTCTCTAAACACTCACCAATCGCTAAAATCATATCTATCCGCTCTTGAATGGGATAAGTTTTCATTTTCGACGCAAATAATTCAGTGAATGTTTTGAATAACGTAAAACACAATAACTGTCAATATGAATTCTTTCAACAAGTTGAATAAATGTCGTTTCAAAGTTATCTCGATTCAAAGAATGCATTGAAATAAGAAATACTATTTGAAAAAGCCAATATCTGAAAAACTATTTAGGTTAGGTATAGGGAACCCCAGTATGAAATGAAAGATAATTGAATTTTATATTGTTCAGACCAAAAAAATAAAGGGTGTTCTATTTGATTTTTGTCCGAAATTATAAAAAAGTGACAATGATTTTTAAACATTCTGTATAATATTGAGAAACGGGTTTTATCGAAATCAATAGCCCAAAACCTCTTTTATGCTTGGTCAAAATTCGAAGGGATAATTTCTATACATTTCGATGTTATTTAGTTTCCAATTGTACCTAGCATTTTCATAAAAAAATCAATAACTCGAGAACGGTTATAGTTAGGTACATAGTACCTCATATGAAATCATATTATTTTTTCCTGACCTATTGAAAAGCGTAACGAAATACAGGGTGTTCCACACAACTTTGATATGTCACACTTTTTTGAGCCACCCTGTATACTCCAAAATAATTTCCTTTTGCAGCCTTAATCAATATACATATAATGAAATGGATAAATTCCCGAAAAAATTAATGGTTTGGTTTACAGGGACCGTGTCGTATGGGGTGCCCCACCCTGTATATAAAAAAACTGACAATGGAAGAGCTTTTTCCACTCATTTATCGTTTTGAACATTCCAAAGCGTGTTTCGTATTCTTGTCAAAATTAATGGTTAATATTAATCTTCGATCCGATATCATGTGTATATGCGGGAAACAATCACAAAGGAAATCATCACACTATTATTCACTAAAGAAATGAATTCATCCACATCGAAAAATATAAAAATATATCGTATCGAAGTTAGCTGATTAAAAACAAGAACAATTGATCTAAATTTTTTTAAATTAAATGAAGGATTCTCTGTCGATGTATTTTTTGAACAACACAAGCGATCTAGGTACACAATGAAATTCAATTATCATAAGTAAAAGAAAATAATATTTCAATTTATGAACACGCTGCAAGTTTGTATGCTGCAGCAGAAGAATTAGTAAAAGTTTACATAGACGATTTAGATGTTAGTCTTGGTAATGGCTTGTCCAATTTGTATCGTAGATAGATTTCTACAAAAAGGACTATCGAAAAAACCATTCTAAGGAGCTGTTCTACTATCAAATTCTTGGAAACCAAAATTTCAGATCTACATTCCCAAACATTGAAATTACACTTACTTATTGATTTTGTTAGTGTCGAATTGCACTGGAGAGCTCATTTTCCAAAAAAAAAAATTATAAAAAATAGGGTGGGAACAACGTTCTCGCTTCTTAGCATTGAGAGGGATTTCCCCCGGGAGCTGGATTTCACCATAATCGTCGAAAAAAGAATTTAATTAGATTTATTTCTTGTATTTCATTATACCTACATATGCTTGTGTTGAAATAATTTTTTCCGCAATAAATTATTCAAATACTTGAAAGAAAAAAAATTATTAAATAGTTTGAAAAATAAATAGGGGCCTCCACTCCATTGTTGCCCCAGGGCCTCCACACATTTTAATCCGGCCCTGTGAATTCATATAGCATAGAAATTATTCATCATTGAAAATTCTACAACTATATACATACTGTTACAAAATTAGTAGTACGCCCCTGTTCATCTCGCACGTGCTAGACAGTGCGGCCGTCGGTACCTTCCGATGACGTCATAGAATCATCGGGATGATTCCGGAAATGACGTTCTCAGGGATTCTAGACTTGTTTTTGAATATATAAGCAGGTCGCACGCGATATAGGAACAGTTTAGGTATCGATGTTATTTATGCATCATTGTGTTGTTTTCAAGCCAAATCAAGGAACAGTAATCAACTAGAGTATTTGTTGAAATCACGGACCCCAGTTGGCGTCAGAAGTGAGGATTTTCAGTGAGTATTCGAGGATAATTAACGGTGAATACGAGAAATACACCCTACGACGAGATGGATGCCATGATGGAAATGTTCAAACAGCAGTTTGCAGAGCAAGAGATACGACTGATGGAAGAAAAACGAATTGAAGAGGAAAACAAGATGAAGAAGAACGTCGGCAGAAAAAAGAAAACAGCTGATGCTTCATGTCAATATAATACATGCTGACACAAGTTCTGTTTCATTCATAGGATGAAACAGAATAACATTTCCCTCAGAAGTTCCTCAAAATAGTGACATTGGCAACTCGCCGATCGCCGACAGGACCAGGAATTACAGCGTCGCCAAGCGTTATTCCTAATATTTCTTCACAATGTGAGCAGGCCGAAAAAATAATGACCTATCACTTGGTATACATACAGGGTGAGTCAACAGGATTCCCGTGGTTCATTGCTCCTTAATATATCACTATTTCGATTTCACAATTATTTTTTTGCCAAAGTGACCATCTGAAACCACCTTCCAAAATAATTTTCATTCATACAGGGTGCATCATTGATGCGTGGCTAACCAAAGTTGTTTTATGTATATAAAACTATGATATATTTCACTACTTATTTGTATTACCAATGTATCTTTATTTTGTAAATCACTCAATAAATCAATGTCAATAAAAAAAAAAAAAAAAAAAAATGAAACACCCGGTTTATTTTCATATATTCCGATCGGCAATTTTTCAATTTCGAATTTCGTTGCGGCGTTGCCGAGTTATTCAAAAGAAATCTATTTTGTAGACTTATTTTAGAAAAATGACCTATTTCACATTTCGAAATATTTAGTAAAGATAATTGGGGAATCGTTGGTCGATATGATGATGTTCATTGAGAATACCAAGAATTTGGAATAAATTGTACATAACGTTCGACACAACAACACAAACTTAGCCATTTTCAAATATCGGTATTTTGATTTTTTCAAATGGAACACCCTGTATATTTTCATTTAAATCAACTCCTTTTTAATGACTCTACACTTTTCATCCTTGACGTCATGTACCTTAAACAACCTGTTTCCGAGATATTCTGGTTTAAAGGAATTGTTCAATATCAAATCAACAATTCTATAGATTTTTTTATCTACATGTTTGTTCATAGAAAATACTGATACTGAATTATGTTTCAATTATTTTTTTCCATCTTCAAAAGCATTCTTGGCAACTCATGAATAACTAGCATGGCAAAAGAAATTTTCAAATGTAACTATTTTTTCTAGTTTAGTTATCCACGACTACCGCTGAAAAAATGACTATCGGAATTTGTAAATAGAGGTAGCTGTCAAACTACAATCCAGTTGTGTTAAGAATTATTGTGGCATTATGAATTATCGCTTAGAGGACATGGTTAAAATGGTGTATGCTTTGGGGTAAAGTGATGGCAATCTAGATTATACGAACAAAAGTTTCATGAGAGAAGACATCCAGACCAGCGAGCATTTCGAGACCTCAAAACAAGATTTGAGGAAACCGGAAAAGTATTTTACAAAAAGTTTGAACGTGCTTGACCTGCAACGAATGATGAAAATACTCTTGATATTGCATTGCATATTACCGAGAATCCCCATGTGAGTACACGTATTTTGAGTAGGGAGTTGGGAATATCTCAAAGTAGTGTTTCTCGGATGGTGAGAAATTGCAATTACCATCCATATCATATGGATTTTCCAAAACGAATGCGGTTTTGCCAATGGGGTGTAGATAAAATCAATCAAAAACCTAATTTTTTTTCGGACGAAGCCACGTTTCACAACAATGGCCATGTGAATCGGCATAATATGCACTATTATGCAACTGAAAATCCTCATTTTGTTAGATATGTTGTTGTCTATCAAACTCCGCCTACAACTCCTGAAGAATTCGTACTGCTTTCAGGGAAATTTCAGAAGACACATGTGGATACTAATTTCCGAAACAGATTGAGAGTGTGTATTGGTGAAAATGGCAGGCACATTGAACATTTGCTGCATTAATTATTGTTATTTTGCGTTAGATTCGAATAAATATGATTTTTATGCAAAGTTTAATTCCAAATATGATATCAAAGGCAAACATTTTGTCAATATTTTCTGTGGAAAAATATCCATCTTTTGGATGTAGAATATCTGTGAAACGGGTTGTTTTAGGCCTGACATGGAGAATGAAAAGTGTAGAGTTATTAAAAAGGAATTGATTCAAATGAAAATATACAGGGTGTTCCATTTGAAAAAACCAAAATACCGATATTTGAAAATGGCTAAGTTTGTGTTGTTGTATCGAACATCCTGTACAATTTATTCCAAATTCTTGGTATTCTCAATGAACATCATCATATCGACCAACGATTCCCCAATTATCTTTACTAAATATTTCGAAAAGTGAAATAGGTAATTTTTCGAAAAAAGGCTATAAAATAGATTTTTTTCAAATAACACGGCAACGCCGCAACGGAATTCAAAATTGAAAAAATCGTTGATCAGCCAATGGAACAGCCGATCAGAATATATGAAAATATACCGGGTGTTTCATTTGAAAATTATTTTGGAAGGTGGTCTTAGATGGTCCCTTTGACAAAAAAATATAAGAAATCGAAATAGTGATACATTAAGGAGCAATGAAGCACGGGAATCCTGTTGACTCACCCTGTACATATTATTCAGGAATAGATAAATCAAGAGCAGGCATCAAATACGAAGTCTTCATTTCAATATAACACATGCTGACACAAGTTCTGTTGTATTCATAGGATGAAACCGAATAATTTTTCCTCAGAAGTTCCGCTAAATAGTGACACTGGCAACTCGGGAAAATGCCAAATCAATGGACTTATGACGTCAAAACGGAAATAGTGCTGTATTTGGATGTCTCACTGAATGTGAGGGTTTTAGAGCAGCGTTTAATCGAGTATTACACAATATCTTCTAGGAAAACCTCTAGCTTATAACAAGCAAATTTGTGAGTTTGTGATCTCTCCTATTCTACTCCAAAGGTGAGAAAAATTTAGCAAAAATGTGAATTGGTACTAAATTTGATGTCGAATGATTACGAATCTGTAAACATTTTGAGCCTATCTCGCCTCTTATTTATTTTTTTTTGCAAAAATGGGTATTTTCATATCGCTTTCGGTGCGCAGTGTATGTCACTTTTGATCGTAGAGTTGAAGTTTTCACAAAAAAAAATACTGCGTTTGTGTATTTCATTGAAGATATGTCCTATTTTTTCTGACACATCTTCGTTAGCTTGATTTCAGAATCAATAAATTAATTGTGAAATCTACTTTTCCGACTGGCCGCACCATCGGTTTTTTATATTAATACCTGTCTTTTCGTATTGTCTTTTATCTATTTGAATTTTCCGATTCTTGCTCATTTAGATTGTTGCATAGTTACAGTCTTGTCGTTTATGATATTGTATTGTTCGTTCTGGTACTTTATGGCCTACCATTTGGGATTGCAGTAAAATTTGAACTTTTTGGTTATGCCGGTGTCGAAAAATATGTCGAACATTTCTAAAAGCCGACGGATTTGTTCTCGGCGCCACTGATCAATCATTTTTCTTCACATGAATTAAGTTGCTTGGTGAAAATAAAATTTGAACCAATTGAATATTGTAAAACTATTGCTTGGCTTTTTTCATTCAATAATTCAATCATCAATAACAAATTTCTTGCGCTTTTGATACCGTCACCCATTCGCGTACCTATATTGTACAGCAAAAATATATACACACCTTATCTATTTTCTCAACTTCACTTAGAGTAACATTATTTTCACTTAACGTATTGTTTTCCGTCATCTTTGTCCAATATATTTTTTCTTGAAATGGCCATCCTATCGCAAGAATGTATCGTGTGTATATTTAACGGCATTACCCATCATGTGCGTGTTTGTGGGCCAATGAGTCTCTTTGTCTCTTTCACCTCCTTACCTACATATCCTCATCTCATTCACGTCTCGATTCTATAAAGTGTATTGTGGTTATTCGATTGTGCTCCTTAAAGACGAAAAGCATAAGCTACTGAATTCAATGCACTGAATGTTAATCATATGCTGCCTTGGAAAACGGGAAATAAGTGAATTTGCATTATAATTACTTCACTTAGGTAGGTACCTGTGTTTGAAAGTGTGACAGGCAGACGAATTAGATACGTTTCAATTATTTTATCCGAGATTGAGCCACAGAAATTGTGTATGTAGTGATATGTGGGACTGAAAGCATATGATTTTTTAAAATTTGACTCATTAGCGTCAGTGATGACATACCTACCTAACGTGACCATATATTTTTTCCATCAGAGCGGAACGCCCTTAATCATCTGCGAGTTAAAAGTTAAGTTTCAGCATTGTTTATCTCTTTAAACAATGGTTTCAGTCAGTATCTTCCCTCGTTCAAGAAAACCTTTTGAAACATTTCTGATTGGAAATCGTCAAAAACTAAGAAAAAAATCCGGAAGTGAAAATTTGCATTTTCATTCAGATGACCGATTGTTTTTTTTTCTTCTGAAAATTTGGATGTGAATGTTTTTCAAAGGATGCACTAACCAGAAATCACTCAAAACATGATGCAGAAACTAGTTTTATTTTGACTCTCTAATGTAAAAACAACAAATCTGATGAAAAAATTCACATTTCTATCCAGCCATGATATCTTGGTCTCTAGAATTCCATCAGAGTGCTTGCTAGTGGTCGATATCGAAATGTTACTTCGATTCACTAACTTGTTACTTTGCACACATTCAGCAGCCGAAGTTTTTTTCGTTCTGAAAAGTTTTTTATTTGCTTGGCAAGGTAGACTATTTCATGAAAAACTTTTTAACAAAAAATTAAACCGACGAAAAAATCAACTGAAAAGCAAAAAAAAATAAACCTTCTTAGTCTAAATGATAATTGAGCTCCTAAACTAATGTAAGTAACTGATTTTGAGTCGGCGCCAAACAAACTAGCAATTGAATTAGGTGAAGCGTAAAATGATGGCAGCGAGATGCACGGCTGCGTTTTGATGACTTCTTTCATAGATAATGATCTTCGATAATTGTTTGTTTGGTTGGCGCCGACTCAAAATCAGTTACTTACATTAGTTTAGGACCTCAATTATCATTTAGACTAAGAAGGTTTATTTTATTTTTTGCTTTTCAGTTGATTTTTTCGTCGGTTTAATTTTTTGTTAAGAAGTTTTTATTTTTTACTTTTCAGTTCCGTATTTCGTCGGTTTAATTTTTTGTTAAAAAGTTTTTATTTTTCAATTTTTTGTGGCTAAAATCTACCAATTACTGCCCACTTGTTTTTTGATTACCTACTTCCAAAATACTTACTTACCCACCTTACTTCAACTATTACCAATTAAATAATATGATTATCTACTTTTACTATTTGTTGATGTAATATAAATTATTTTCGTTGTTCTGGTTAGTTTATTTCATTACTTTGTAGAGTTCGTCCAGTATTGAAACGACCTCTTTGGCCTTCCCCCACCTAACAACCAATTTTTGTCGAAGATACCCGAGCCATTGTCTAAATGTGGCTATTAATAGAAATTCCATAGGCGTACCAAATTATTTGGTATAGGCGATTCACGAGACGTAGAGAACTTACACTCATAACTTTCCTAACACTCCTATTTCGTTTTCCGCTACTGAATAGTACTTACCACTGGGCATTTTGGCAAGGTAACGAGTAAACTATCGCAAAGTTGAATAAATAACTGCACAACCTATTTATTAATTAAACAAACCTAACCTTTCAAACGCTGCATGCCAAGACACTGGTGAAGATTCGCCGTAGCACAGCAAATCGTGTCCACTCGTGTTTTCCCCCTCTCTACCTACCAACAGGTCGTTTCAATACTGGATGAGCTCTATATCATTCCATCCTCTCATAAAATATACTGATTTTGACGGAACAATAATAATGTCAGTAGCGATCTGTCATTGTCAACTACGTATGTGTGTGCTAATGTTCACTAGTGAAAAATCAATTATCCCCTATTTTTCCACCCGTAAGGGTGGCTAATTCCTTTCGAAATCCAAAATTAAGGTATACCCTATCTATTAAAAAAAGAATCATCCAAATCGAAGAACCCAGTACAAAGTTATGCCTGATAGAATTGGTTAACGGACCAGAATTCAGAGGGTGAGTGATCAATATCCTTCATTTCGCTACCTTTAGGGGTGGATTTCATCTTTTAAATTCAAATGGGACCAAAGTCGAAGTACACCCTATCCATTGAAAAAAGAATTATCGGAATCGGACGCCTCAGTGAAAAGTTATGCGTGATCATACATAAAAAAATATGATGGAAAACCATAAAATATACGGGTCGAATAGAGAACCTCCTCCTTTTTGGTTTCGTCGGTTAAAAATAAAACACATGTTTCTAATATTAGTCATGGAATGTTTAACAATCAAAAATGAAAATAAGAACTTGTACAATCTAGTGGGCTGGCTTTTTATATTTTCCGGATGAGCAAATTTGCTTTATTATATCATATTTAGTTTTTAAATAAGAACTGTTGGTATGACCTGTTGATGTTATTTACCCTTTGTTATCAAAATGGCTTTTCTTTATACCTTGGTCAAAAGTACGTATTTTCGCTCCATCGATTTTAAGGTAGTTGTCGTGAAATCCACTTCCAATCAGATTGCGTTTATATTTATACCACTTTTATTTATACATTATTACATGTATCATATTAAATTTTTGGAATGATTTACCACACTGAAAGCGAGATATAAGGCTTCAAAGTTGCAACGTTTGAAACGTAATCCCTATATAGTGAGCTACCGCGGACACCATCATTTTAAGGCATAACTAAAAACCCTCCATTCAGATATTTTTGAAAAACTAGTATATTATTAAAAGGTAAATAACAAATTTTATAGAAAAAATTAAACACGCCTAGCCATACAGTTATTTAGTTATTGCTATAAGAAGTTTCTAAATTATTGCATATGAGAAATGCAAGAGAAGGAAGGCTGAGAATATAAGCGAGAGCGCGAGGGTCTGTCTGTTTTGAATTGAACTGAGTTTTGGAATGAACATATTTAATAATAATTGAATAATAATAAAATTGCGTTAATATATACTGATGCATTTTAAACATATTACAATGGGAATAGATATAAAATAAATTAACGGCAAACAACAGTGCATACATTTTATTTTAATTATACATTTGTACAACACATGTACGTATAACATAATCCGAATATTTTTTAACATAAACAAAAATGATTCAGATTTCTAACAGCCTAATAAAATATAACGTATGAATCTACAAAAAATATAAACAACAATGAATGTAATTGATTTGTTTGATGATATGAACAGGATGTTCATAAAATCAGATGTGGAATCATCTGCGACTGAAAGATAAACTTTAGTCACTATCTTCCATCGTTCAAGATAACCTCTTGGGAGGTATTCATATTGAAAAGGGAAACATTCTCAATTGAGAATGTTTTCCTTTTCAAAATGAATGTAATATTATTTATTTTTAACTATTATACTAAATAATCACTTGATTGACTAAACATTTATTTTTAAATCATTAATGATTTTACGTTCTCCTATTTTTAGTAACTCTAGGTTTTCCTTTCTCCAATTTTTCAGTTAGGTGATTAATCACAGCTTCTTTTGTTTCATCGTAATACATTTGTTTCAGAAAATCGTATGTTATATTTTGTTGCGCAATTTTTTTCAATAAATCCCTTGATATAACATTTTTTAAGGCACTTAAATTGGGTAAATTACAATATATTCTTTCGTTCTCAAGTCGCTCTGAAATACATTCTTTATATGATTCAATGCATGTAGATAGTTCTGACTCTTTACCGCTGAAACGAACTAATTTGTACATCATGCATCGCTTCGTGGAAAATCTTCTATTAAATTATTATTAATGATTGCTCTTAGTAATCTTTGCACATCGAATCTCGCATTATGCGCAACGAGTGAATTTGGAGTAGTTTAAAAATTCTTTAAATGCTACCAAACAATCTACTAAATTTAGTGAATCGAATTGTACATCACTAAAATATAATTGACCAACTTGAGATTAACAATGCGATTTCCTTCAAACACATCATGTTCATTAGACTACTATTTTTTGTTCGTATTTCGAGCCTTTTAGCAAAACTACCATTTTTTTGCGCGAAATGGATCAATCCATAGCTTTGACTGCTTGTTCACAATAGTATCTTGAAAAATCCGAGCGATCGTTGGATTGCGACGTTGTCACCAGTCCAGTCATGGCTTATTTGCTGTATCACGCATCCTAGTTGCGTTTCTGAGTGTACAGTTCCCTTAAAAAAGAACCCTCTAATTCAGAACATGTATCGCGTCGCGCTACAATCGAGCCTAATTTTTGACACTGTTTGTAGCACGACAACTACCTTAAAGGAGAAAGCCTTGCATTTATGCATCGGTGACATTGACAGACCACGCCCTCCCTAAAGCGGGAGCAAATATTTTTCATGTACACCGAGATAGATGGGATTACACGCTCGTTGCGCTATCTTGTTTAACTTCTGCTCCGCTCTTCGTTTCTCCCTTTCTTGCGTGTAATCCCGCATCTATCTCGATGTACATGAAAAATATTTGCTCCCGCTTTACAGAGGGCGTGGTCTGTCAATGTCACTGATGCATAAGTGCAAGGCTTTCTACTTTAAAATCGATGGAGAAAATACGTACTTTCGACCAAGGTATAAAGAAAAAACAAGTAGTACGGACAGAGAATAACAGCGCGTGTGACAATAAGGCTTGCTTGCTGTTAACCTTTTGTTTTATCAAAGCGGGCAGGGGCGCGCCAAGCCATGCGGCCACAAAAAATATAATTTTACACCCCTTACCCCTTTTTTTAGTAAAAATGTATACATGGGTGGGTACACATAAATAAAATACGTGCTAATACCGAAATTTAATTTTGATACTGATACATCAGATAAGGGGGCAGGTACACACAAAATTGAAATAATCGCTATTACTTATCTAATTTTGAAATGAAATATGTGTTAATTTATATACCGTATAATGTATAATCTATAATTTTAAATCATCATTATCATTTGATGTTTGCAAATAAAGGAAATGAGTATTTCCAAAAGCTCAAATAAAAAAAGTTTACTGATTTTAATCAGCATGATACCTGACTACTCATCCCCATAACATTTAGAAGATGAAAAGGGAAACATTCTCAATTAAATATTGATAGAAAGATTTTTGGTGAGTACTCTCTTTTGGAAAACATTCTTCTTTGCCTCATTCATCTTTATGAGTTCTTAATTAAGACTGGAATAGAAAATCAAATAACTATCTGAATGAAAATGCAAATTTTCAATTTCAGATTTTTTCTTTTGAGTTAGGGCCTTTTCAGAATATCTATCAGATGTAGTTCAATGTCCAGCGTGGCTTTAGCCGGGGAAGTAGTTGTTTTCTGTTAGACATTCACAAAAAATAACTTCTTTTAATCGTGGATTTTTCAATTCACAGAAAAATCTTTCTATCAATATTTAATTGAGAATGTTTCCCTTTTCAACATGAATACCCCACAAGAGGTTATCTTGAGGATGGAAGATAGTGACTAAAGTTTATCTTTCAGTCGCAGATGATTCCACATCTGATTTTATGAACATCCTGTTTATATTTTCAACAAATCAATTTAGAAGATCTTGACAAGTCTTAGACATAAGGATTAACGAAGAATGTAAAAAAAGCAAAGCAATAACAAAACTGACAAAACAATAAAAATGTTACATAACAGAAAAAAAAGAATAAAATAACTTATTGGAAGCACTCTTTTCTTGCCTTTTTTCGGCAAAATCTTCAATCAACTCGTCTAAAGGAATACAATCCATAAGGTCACTTTCTATGGACATAATTGCCAAATAACTGAATCTCTCTTGTGCCATAGTTGATCGTAAAAAAGTTTTTAATAATTTTAATTTTGAAAAAGACCTTTCTCCCGATGCTACAGATACTAGTAGCGTTAAAAAAAATTCATATTGCCACTGCATATTTGGAAATGTTGAAATTAAATTGTTCTCTAAAATGTGTTGAAGAATTAACTGATGATCTAACTCATTTTGCTCTGGTAAGTGGCATTTTAAACAAATAATTTCATCAAATAAGTCATCTGCATCAATATCTGATTCTTTACGTGCTTCATCTTTCAAATGAAATGAGAAATTTTCACACGAGTTTACTTAGAGAATTAATTTTAAATAAAATATATTACCAGATTACTACAGAGCAAAAATAAATTGTAGTTTTGGATTTTTGTTGCGAGCGATCGAGCAAGGTGTGATGTACTAAAATCTTTTGAAGATGTGGATGCATCCATTACTTTTAAAAAAGCATCATAAACCTCACCAATTTGATATCTCAAGGTTTTATAGCGTTTATTCTACTGGACCAGCGTGTATCAGTAGTGGTTTTAAAGTTAAATCTGTAAGGCACGTTTTCAAAATTGACCATCTTTTGGTTGACGCGGAAAAAAACACATATATCTCTTGAACAATGTCAAAGAATCCGGACACCTCAAAAGAAATTTTAGCAGCATCGTTAATAACTAAATTTAATGAGTGCGCCGAACAAGAAACAAAAAATATTTAAGATTCATGTTTGTAATCCACTGTGTATTCCACGCAGGTTTGCTTCATTATCATATCCTTGTCCTCGCAAATCATATATACTTAAATTTAATTCTACTAATAAATCTGTCACATAGTTATACAAGCCAGCACTAGTAGAATTAACTATAGGGCAAAATAAATAATCACGTATTTAATTTTTTTCGTCTACACATTTAATAAAACGAACCTCAAAACTACACTTAGTTGTTCCGTATGACTCACATCCGGTGTCAGTCGAGGATTATAGAGTAATATTTATGTTTTCTTACTAGATCTAATTTAGCAGTTTCTACTTTTGAGCCGATTAAATTTATCAATGAATTTTATAGCCTAAATAGTTTGTCATACCGCTGCCGCTGCTTTGATTTTTATGTGTGCGTCGAACATGTTGCTCCATTACAGAATCAAATTTGGTGAACGTTTCTATTAATTTTAAGAAGTTTCCGTTATTATTTTCATATAATTTGTTAGATCTACCACGTAAAGCTAAACATTGACGACCTAAAAACTGCATTGCTGAAATTATTCTTTCAATGACACGATACCAGAATTTTCTTTCTACGTGCAATGAACGTAATTAGCTTTCATTCATAGTAACTCCCTTAGATAACATATTTGATAAGTTTAACCAAGAACCAATATTTTTATTATGGGAGTCACTCTTCTCGTGTCTGTGTTTAGCACTAGTGACAAATGTTTCCAGTCAGAATATCTCGAAACAGATGAGTTTTGATATAAAATATGCTACATGGTGATCTATTTGAAAAAAAATTGTTTTACATCTGTCTTTACCAACAAATTGGATTTCATTTTTTGAACCCCCTGTACAACATTTGTTGAAAATAAATATGTATTGGTATGTATTACAGGACCTTGAAAAAAATTACCTAAAAATACTTTACAATTAGTAGTTGGTAGTTGCAATTTTAAATGTCAAATATCGAAAACTACTGAGTTTTGATATAGAACATGTTTCAGAAATTTTAAGAATCAAGCGTAGAATAGTAAAAATATACCGTATTTAGTTTTAGTTACACTACTTACCATTTTTTACATTGAAATATTCATCTCACTAACTATCTAATCAACTAATCTTATTTGCAGAACAAACTAGAATGACCCATTTTACAAAATCCAGACATATTTATAATAATTTTCATTTTTTGCGGCTTCTGACAGACGACTTTTAAGCCTTTCTCCAATAAAAAAAGCAATAAAAACATTTCTCTATGTTTACTCTCTTTGTTTTTGATACTTACCGTTACCGCTAAGCCACCTGTGATACTCCGGTCTTTTTAAGCTAGCCGCTAATAGCAAAAGAGTACTGAAAGAGAATCACGCATTAAACATGAATTTGAGCCGACGCGCGGCATTAGAAAGAAGAGGTCGTTAGTATGGTTTATTTAGCCAAATTTCCGCCCTTAGATTTTGCCGCCCGTGGCTTTTCCCTACATTCGCCACATAGTTGGCACGCCCCTGAAAGCGGGATATTTTCAACACGCTTTTATTAGATTCACTTGTAACTAACAAACAATGTAATCAAATCTTGGAAGTCAATTTTAACCTACTTCTAATCGTCGTATCGAAATGAAACTTGGTATGTATATATAGTTTGGATGACAATACTATAATTTGGTAACTTGGAGCTGAGCTGATGATGGAGCCAGGAGGCCAATAGTGGAACTCTTCAGTGGCTACTAGCAAAATATGGTGAATGCACTGAGGCCGTTCTCACCATAATTTACAATTCAAAGATATGGCGAATGCACTGGTTCTCAGCATTATTATAAAATTGTTTATTTAAATTATTATGCAAATAGATCAAAAGTGACATAATCTGAAACTGTACTATTACTTAATTGAATGTTGAGAAATTTAAACGAACTAGAAAAATTCGGGTTGGCAAGGCCGTTCTCTACATAACTAAAACAAAATGCCTGGAGAGATGTGACTGTTCAAAAATCTCAAACGCAACGGGTTCCCTTCAGAAATCTTCATTCTTAAATTCAGACATCTGCTAATAGTCCAGTCATTACAGGCCCTAAATATCTACGATGACAATTATTTTTCCTCCCAAGCCACGAAATATCTTCATTGGTCGAGAAATACAATTTCAATGCTTACGTGTTGAAAGTTTAAAAAACCCATCAGATTTTCTTATCGATAACAATTTTTTTTCTGTTACTCAACTATTCTCTGAGGAAGATATTTTGTAACCCTCAATTTGAGTACCTTATATGGCATTACTTGGGAATAAAATAACTTATTCACCCATTTCTACCGGTGATCCTGGTTAACTATTCGTGCCAAACCATTGGCAGCCACATATTTTGCATTCAATAATTCCAACTGAACGTATGCTCTACTAAGAACATTATTTTGAAACAAGCATATTTTGGAACCCATTTGAGAACAAATGATACCTCTTTTTGTTACCGGTCAATTTTCGTCGACTTTGTAGAGATATAATTTTAAAATATTTTGTTTTCCGAACATCTGTTGTGTTACATAAGGATACCCATTATCTCTTCTTGGCATGTTTTTTGGGTAACCTTCCACAGTCTGAAAATGAAAATATAATCAGGAAAATCTATACAAGTGTAGAAAGGGCAAACTAATTAGTTCACCCCGATAAGTTATTGCGTTCACCAAATTATATTTCCTATAGAAAAATGATTCAATTGGTCAATAACTTGTCATTTTCTGAATTTGCCTATCAAAATATTTTTTTTTAAATTCAAAAGATACTTCTCTATATAATTTTTGCTTGACGTTTCGGGGACTATATCTGCCCCCGTTTTCAAAATCTTTAATTGTTTTAATAATTTGGATTTTTTCTCGCAGTCTTTTTCGCTTTTTCAACTGACGGATGTCAATTGAGATCTTGTAACACTTAGCAAAGTGTTATGTATATAGAAAAATAAGATGGTTGTTAGAATAGTTTGATTTGAAATAATAATTGTTAAATTTATAATGCTATTGAGAAATGTTATGGTTTAAAGGAAATAATAATCTGAATTTTATGGGATTATTGTATAAATAATAACACCTTGTATATGTTTGTGGATTCTTGAATGAAGTCATTTTCTTCAAGATTCATTTGAAATAATATTCATAAAAGTTGTTGAATTTATTGTAAGTGAAATATTTCTCTTCATAGTTACTGGAAGTCAACCATCAATCTTCGATGGGAGATTGAAAAATAATCAATTATCGCTTTAGAGTTTAATCGTTTATTTAAGTCTGGAAGTTTGTTTATATATCTTCACACAGTAAAGTGTTATGGTCTAATTGCCGTTGTGCTGAAATAATAAGAATTGTTTGTGGAAAAGATTCATCTGGAAAAATCTCACCATAATTAGTAAGCCAATAGGATTTGAAAATGCAAAAGTAATACTTTTCTAATTCTAATTTGGAGGGCAAAAAATGTAATCAACGAGAGGGACTCCTCGAGGGCTTTTGTGACGAATAGTCGATCTTTAAAATAACGGGTTGATTTTCGGGCGAGTGTTGTCGCGAAATACTAGAAATTTGTTTCGCGTAATTTTCCAAGGGAAAAATAGAAATTTTCCCCGTTGAAAAATAATAAGAAATATAGAGCGAGTTAAAATCCAATAGTGACCTTTTTTGGAGAGGGCGCAGATATTCATCGTTGGATGAAATACTTGGTAAGAATAAATTTTGGGTATTTGGTTGCTAACCTAACAGATGGTTTGAAGGTTGGTGGTTTGGATTCTTTCCTTTTTGCTTGTTATATTTTTTTCATGTATAGGTTGAAAAGCATATGAGGGTGATTTGGTATGAGAAAATTTTTATAGCCTCTAGTAAAGCTATAGAGGGATATATTTCACGCATTTTGGGTTTTGGGCCCATGAACATTAAATATGTTTTAAAATATTATAAATAGGATTTGATAAGTTTTATAAAGTTGAATATTTGAGTTGACCTTATTTCGAGCTCTTGTTTCAATACAAAAAACAGTGTAATACATTTTAAAGATGTTTTGAAAAAAAAATGTAATTTTTTTCCTTTTTCTCATGATATGGTGGTTAACAATGAATTCGGTCTTTTTATTGTAGTAGAGTTTACAACCTCCTTAAGAACTTTTATGGAAAAAAAATCACCTAAGACTCATCAATGGCTTTGAGCCGAATTCTAGCTCTTTTGGACTAGAAGGTGATAAAACCAGTGAAAAAAGAAATTGTGAAAAATTTAAAAACAACTTATTGGTGACAGTGTTAGAGCCCTTTATTAGATTTATTGTATTCAATAGAGCAAAAGAAAGAGCTCATTTTGGTTAGGGCAAACATATATAAATATATATGAAAATAAGGGCAGGTCCTTTCCAAGGTGGACATCAGAGAAAGATATGGTTAGTAAGTATGAATATTTCTTTCCAAAGGTATTGAAAAAATGGTAAAACAGAGAACTGTCGAAAGACTGGCTCTTCGTTATAATTGGTGACATCAGCGGGACATTTTTTTTATGAAGATCATTGTTATTCATTTTTACTGAAGTGGCTAGTATTACAGGGGTGACAGCGTCGAGAAAGTTATGAAAAGATAAATTTCTCCTTGTCAGGTAAAGTTAAAGGTATTATCATTTTTTTTTTCTATATAAAACAGGAAAATGGGTCTAAAGCCAATTTAGCCCTGTTACAATCTGCCAAAAAAGTTTGAGAGTGACGTATTGCTCATTTGATATATGGGGTGTTGTTCAGATCAGTTTATTAGCATTCTACCAAATCTCACTTCCTCTCTGAGTAGAGGTAACCATGTATGATCCATTTCAACAGAATTTGTTGAAAAGCAGTTGTTATTGAAAAGGAGAATACAGGCCGTTTCTTTCAATTTTCTCCTCTCTTGATGTGGTTCATTCATCAAGACTTTTGTCCTATTCAATTCAATCGTATGATCGCCATTGGATGTGAGGATATGTTCTGCAATTTTTGATCCGGTTATTTGTCGATTTCTGATGTAACTCTGATGTTCACTTTGGCGCACTTCCAATGGTCTTGACGTTTCACCTATATAACTATCACCACACGAACAAGGTATGTTGTAAACACAGTTTTTGATACTTTCTTCTGCGTTTTTTGGTTTTGTTTGTGTTAGTATAGATCTCAGTGTGTTTGTTGTTCTAAATGATGTTCTCACATCATACCTATGTCCCATTCGTTTGATCTTTTCAGATAATCCGGGGACATAAGGTATTATGTTGGTTGTGAAATGTGTAGGTGGTGGGAGTGCTCCTGTTGGTTGTGTTAATTGGTGGTTGTTTGATGGATGGATTGGTTGTTTGATGGATGGATTTTTGTTTTCAATGTCAGTGATTGTTTTTTCCACAAACTGATCCGGATATGCATTTTCCTTGAGAACAGATTTTATGAAGTTTATTTCTTCCTGTAGATTCTGGTTGAAATTGCAAACTGTTTGGGCTCGATTATAGAGACATTTAACTATGCCTTTTTTTCACACTGGCATGATGGTTTGAGTTGTAGTGTAGATATCGATTGGTATGCGTCTTCACAAGTTCCTCTTACACACCACTGGCCGAAGGACCACTCATGGTGCCCACACTTTGGTTACGGAAGCTGTTGATAGGGTTACATTTAAAAAAAAACTATCTCACATATATTTTATTTACAAAAATTGTGGACGTACTTGAATAGTACCAAACAAATAAACAATACTTCATTGTTAAAAGGTAGAAAAACTGCATAAAATGATTTTGGAACTAGTTGAATTACGTCAAAATACTACTAAGAAATTATATTATCCCGATTTCGTGAAGTTTATTTTTCATTTTTGTGATGGTTCCGTCCCACAAAGTCTGCAAAGGTTCCCGCACTATTTCTACTGGTAGGTTGGTCATAATGCTGATAGCAGCTTTCAGGGCAGCTACCATATCACCTAAAAACACAATTGTAATAATATATATATATATATATATATATATATATATATATTTATCTAGGAACCACCAGATCACTGCTGATACAGATTAATAGAAAGCCAGAGAGTGCCATTAGTTTCAAATGGGATGCAGTAGGATTGATTTGTACAGACAGCATTATGTTAAATATGTTTACGCTAGTTGCCCCAGAATAATAAATTTATCATTTCTGGTGAAATGAAAAATAGTGTTTGTGTATTTTCTATAAATGAAACAACTGTCTCCAAAGATAAAAAGTTTCCTACTAGCAAACGAAAGTATTTTTAATGAAATTAATATTGTGAGAAAACTTGTCATTTTGAATTTCCAAAGTAACACTTTTCACAAAATATCACCTACCATTGCAATATATATTGTCGATAGCTTTCTTCAATAGATTCTGGGAAGCTTGAGCACTCTTGATCTCTCCATCTTTGATACACTGACAGATTGAATCCGCCAGTTTTGGCAGAATATTGATACTATTTCCCATTATGCAGGTGAATCCACTAGCTACAGCACCCAACATAACCTAAAAGTACAATGGTTTTCACTATATAACCATATGGCATATCTCAATTATTTCTTCAAAATGAATTGATTTTGGGAGATCAGAATGGTTTGGTCAATTTTGATTGATATCTAAAGACAAAAAATAAGACTAGATCTCACTCAAATGGTCACCATTTGAGTGAGATCTACCCTTATTTATTGTCTCTAGATATCAATCAAAATTGACAACAATGCAATATCAAATAATAGTTCTTTTTAACATTACCGCCACCTGGTACCTGGTACTAAAACAGTTGGCACCACTGTAATAATTTAATATATATATATATAATTTTAAACAATGTTAATGTGTTTGTATTAAGGTTGAACTTCGTTTTATTCCTTGATCTACGATTTTTTCTTTTGTATCACTATGTTAGATGAATATGTTTAACCAACCTCAACAAAGTTGTAAGTAGCATAATGTTTCGCATTTGAATATGTATTACTGTTGGTTTTTTCCGTCTATTGTAGTTATCCTGATGATGAAAATAAACATTTCCGAAAGCTTGGATAAAGATTTTACTTTTTCATTGCTGCTTACCCCAATATCCCTAGTTTTATACCTAACTAGTCAGCAAATACTATATATATATATATATATATATATATATATATATATATATATATATATATAAAACTAGAGATATTGGGGTAAGCAGCAATAACAAAGTTTCTCTCTTTAAGGTTTATCCAAATTTTCGGAAATGTTTATTTCCATCTTTAGGAAAACTACAATAGATAAAAAACCAATAGTATTACATATTCAAGCACGAAACATTATGCTACTTACAACTTTGTTGAGGGTGGTTTCAATGATGTTAAACATATTATATAACATAGTAACACAAAAGAAGAACGTAATCAAAGATTAAAACGAAGTTCAAAGTTAATAAAAAACCCACTGAAATTGTTGAAAATTAAAATAAATATAACTGTCTACTCCATGTAGTGTGACTAGTGAAACTGACAGGTTAGGAATAATTCCCGCAATTTTATTTAAGCCAACGACACCTGACGAGTGTTACTTGGAAATTATTACACTGATACCAACTGTTGGATTAGTACCAACTGTTGTAACCAGGTGGCGGTACTATTATTTGATTTTGTATTGTTGCCAGGATTTGGATTGACAATAAATAAGAGTATATCTCACTCGAATGGTTAATCTGTTTTTTTTATTGATGCAATCGTTTTCTTGGGAAATAAAAGCCATTTCTAAGAATGTTCTCTTTGTTGTATGTGACTCTGTCGCTAGCACTTTCACTGAATTGTAATTCATCTAGTGGTCAAATTTATTCACATGTTCTGCCAGAGCACATCTTTCAGGATGCAATCTGCAGTCACTTTTAAGAGAAATTATTCTGTTTGATAATGATCTCTGCATTTGACCAACATATATTGTTTATTATAACCATGACAAGAAATACTATAAATTAATTTGTTTGAAAATATGAACAGGATGTTCATAAAATCAGATGTGGAATCATCTGCGACTGAAAGATAAACTTTAGTCACTATCTTCCATCGTTCAAGATAACCTCTTGTGGGGTATTAAGTTGAAAAGTGAAACATTCTCAATTGAAATATTTTTCTGTGAATTGAAAAATCCACGATAAAAATGAAGTTATTTTTTGTAATGTCTAACAGAAAACAACTACTTCCCCGGCTTTTTATCGTGGGTTTTTTAATTCACAGAAAAATCTTTCCCTTTTCACTATAAATTACATTTGACATTGAAAACAATGGAGTTTTTTATCTTTAACTTTACAATAATTGATCTGATTGTTAGAACTGTTTTATATGCTATTCTAAAATAATCTGGAGAGTTTGGGAGTAATCTCTCTTATATATAGTAATGAAGTGAAAAAAGGTTGAGTAGGGGTAGTGTTAGTTTCATTGTTGTTTGAGAGTTATTACTGTTTGAGGCTAGTACTTCTAAGTGAGATGATACATTATATAGAATATTATTAAGTAACGTTTTTGGATATGAATTTTCTAAAAATGGTTGAAGAGAATATCTAAATTTTGTTTGTGGAATTTTGGATCTGATATTTTCAGTACTCTTAATTTAATTTGTTTTACCAAGTTCACTTTCATAGACTGTTTGTGATATGAGTGGTAATTCAGGTATCTGCCTGACCTGCATGGTTTCCTATACAAATCTACCAGTAGCTGGTTTTCTGTTGTTCGTATAAGCTTGGTATCAAGAATTGGTACGGAATTATCGTTGATCTCAGTTTCAATTGTGAACTGGATGTGAGGATCGTAGCTATTGAGAATATCATCCAAACCATCATTCGGTAATGCTAATGTGATATAATCAACATATTTTTTTATGAAGTTAAGATTGAAAGATAAAACTCGAATAACATTCTCTAACAAATCATCCATGACGTACGCTGCCAAAATGGGTGAAATGGAGGTCCCCATTGGGGTACCAAGGGTTTGTTAGTAAATTTTATTATTGAAAGAAAAATATGTATTATCAAGAAGGAAAGTCAACAATTCTAAAAATGTCTCTTTGTTAATGCAACAATAATTACTAATACGATCCCAATTTTTGTGTATTGCTCTAATACAAGCACCCAAATAGACATTGCTAAAAAGGAAGAAGATATCTAGACTTGCCAGAATATAATTGTATGGAAGTGTTGAATTATTAAATTTATTAGTGACTTCAAAAGAGTCTTTGATATAACACTCACTTTGGTTAAAATTTCTGTCGGAAATAGGTTATCCTTTCAATAGGGACTCCTATAGAAGCCAGTATAGGCTGACTGAAAGGGTGAATTTTGGTACCATTATAGCATGTGAGTTTCTTTTTCATAACTTCATCAATTTGGTTTGTTTTATAAATGTCTTTAGAATCTTTCGGTAGTTCTACATATGAACTACTCTTGATTATGATGTCATTGGATAGGTTGAGATATAGATCCTTGTCCATTATGACTGTTACATTGCCTTTGTTTTATTGTGTGAGAATTAAATTGGGATTATCTTTCAAACATTTCTTGTATTTAAGAAAAGACTCCGAAGCTTGAGTTATGGTTATAATGTTGGATGTGATTTGTTATATTAGTTGCTCTTGCTATAGTGATATTTCTTTCTCGTGGTTCAGTGAGATATCCTTTACCAATATATTGTATTTTACTTATAAGTGTCGATGTAATTCAAAAGGCGATATGTGAATAAATTATTATTATATTGTAAGTTTTGGTATTAGTGGTTCAATACTGAATTTGGGACCCAAGGATAAAAATTGAGACACGTCCTCAGGAGATATTTTTTATCCAATTTGGTTTGGTTTTCAATTTGGTTTTTAGTTGAATGTCTTTAAAGTTTGTAAAAATTTCGAATTTATATATGTGTATGTATATTAATTTATATTTTACAATCTATGTATTTTATTTTTATTCTTTTTGTTACTGTTTATGTATCTTAATTTGTTATGGCCATTTTAACCTGTCAACATTTCATTTTATACCTTTATATTCCCATTTTACATTGCAGTGACCTGAAGATGACTTTATAAAAGTCTAAACGTCGGCAAAGAATCAATAGTGGTTAATCCAGAAAAATTCGTCAAGAAAATACAGCTATGTCCGAGGTAATGCTGGAAACATTGTAAAAATACAATTCAGTCTATAGTAGTATATATACGGGCTTTTCACGATGAGCGTTAATTAGACGTTTCTGGAAACCAGACAACGGATCAACCTGAAAATTATACAGTATGCATAAATTAATATGATCTACACGCCTAAAATATTTTAGACGATGCGGCGTTGCCGCTTCTACTATAAAGTAGCGGCTACTTTGATTTTTCAAATGAAACACCCTGTATATAATATCATATTATGATTTCTTATCACTTTGTCAACAACTTCATGTATATTTCCCTATACCTATCTGTTACCGTTTAGAAGATATAAATTAATTTCGTTTTTTTTTACCAACTGTACTTTTATAAACGCTGATAATCTTGAACTCTCTGTTATTAAGACGATCAAATTCGAAATGGAGTGGAGCGATACCATGAGGATCTTCACTTCGAGTCATATTTTTATTTGCCTCATACAGGGTGTTTAAAAAATGCAGATACTTTGTTCACATGAAAAAATTAGTGGAAGTCAATTTTTTCAAATGGAACCCTGTATATTTCCACATTTTTGAGCCCTACATCTAATTTTAGATTGACTTTGTTCAGATAAACTGTTTCAAACAGAAAATGACGTGGTTTCCTTATATTCATCAATTATTTTTGAAATTTAACATCTATTTTATACCACGTAATATTTCTTTACGATTTAGTTTTTCAACAGTCTCAAATCAGTCAATTCGAAATTGATATGTACCTTAGAATAGGTTACAATTTGTATGCATTGAGGTATTGAGTGTCTCTACCGTACAACATTGCAAATTAATATTTTTTAATAGTGTGCTTTGGAAAAATGAATGATCCAATTTTGAAACGTCAAACTTTCGTTGGTGGTTTTGACTGATTGTGATACCAATTATAATAGAAAAATGTCAACAGTAATGAAGATTTCTGGAATTTATTAATAATTTATGGTGAGTGCAATAGAATTGCAAGTAGAACATGCCGAGTATTTCATGAAAGATATCCACAACTTTCGAAGCCGAATAATAATGTGATAAATCGACTACTAAAAAACTGTAGGTTGAATGGAACCTTTCGTCCGAAAATCATTCGTAGAAAGCCTGAAGTGGATGATGATAATGGCATAACAGTTTTGGGATTTTTTCATGCATTTACAAATGCTTCTCTACACGAGGCTGAAAGGGAGATAGGTATACCCTATGTGACAATTTATCGCATTCTTAATAAGCACAAATGGCATCCCTATAAATTCTACTGTGTCCAACATCTGAAAGAGACTGATTTGCCTCGTAGAGTGGAATTCTTTGAATGGTTACTTGTCAAGACTCAAGAGGATGAACATTTCCTCGACAATATCATATGGACAGATGAGGCCAAGTTACAAAAAATGGAGGTTTAAATAGACACAACAGTCATTATTGGGCGCCAGATAATCCCCATGTCGTTCGCCAAAGGGGTTTTCAAGAAAGATGGCAATTTAATGTATTTTGTGCCATAAAGAATGGGTCAATTTTTTATATCGAGTTTTATGATGATAATAATAGGCCAGGAAGAGAACGTGAATGGTACCAAATGGATGGTGCTCCACCCCATAATTCTCGTTCAGTAAGCGAAGCTTTAACTGAAATCTTCGAAGACAGATGGATTGGTAATAATGGACCTTTTCGTTGGCCTCCTAGAACACCAGATGGCAATCCATTAGATTGTTTTGTGTGGGGTTTCATTAAAAATATGGTTTACTCCAACCCAGTAACAACAATGGAAGATATGAAATCGAGAGTTAGAACTGCTTTCAATAGTTTAACTCTAGAATCAATCAGAAGTGCTACACATGAAAATATTTTGAAGAGATTACATATTTGTTCAAGTATAGGTGGAGATGTTTACATTTCTGAAATACACTGACAATTGAATTAACTTACTAATTCATGAAATTATTTTCAGTTAGTGTTCAGCGTTAATAAAACTATTGTTTGAAGAGAAGTTTCAATTTGATGGTTGAAGAGTATTTCAATAATTATTTATTCATTGTATTATCTGTGACTGATGAGGGAACATCGAACGGAATCTGTAAAATTTCAAAAATAAGTGATGAATACAAGGAAACCACGTCATTTTCTGTTCGAAACAGTTTATCTCGAAAACGGTTCGAAATCAAATTAGGATTCTCTGAACAAAGTCAATCTGAAATTGGATGTAGAGCTCAAAAATGTGGAAATATACAGGGTGTTCCATTTGAAAAAATTGACTTCCACTCATTTTTTCATGTGAACAAAGCATCTGCATTTTTTAAAGACCCTATCTGAAGCAAATAAAAATATGACTCGAAGTGAAGATCCTCATGGTATCACTCCACTCCATATCGAATTTGATCATCTTAGTACCAGAGAGTTCAAGATCATCAGCGTTTATAAAAGTACATGTTTGGTATAAAAAAATCGAAATTAATTTATATCTTCTAAACGGTAACAGAAAGGTATAGGGAAATAGTACATGAAGTTGTCGACAAAGTGATAAGAAATCAAAATATGATATTATATACAGGGTGTACAATTTGAAAAATCAAAGTAGCCGCTACTTTATAGTAGAAGCGGCAACGCCACATCGTCTAAAATATTTTAGGCGTATAGATCATATTAAATTATGCATACTGTGAAATTTTCAGGTTGATCCGTTGTCTGGTTTGCCAGAAAGGTCTAATTAACGCTCATCGTGAAAAGCCCTGTATATATTTGCAGTTCTTCCCATGGGATAAAACAGTTTTATATTGAAGATTTGGATGTTTGGAATATGCGGTACATTGAAAGATGTTAATGAAAAATATGATACTTCATCGATGTTTTTGTTATGTAAATTACCTCGTCTGTGCCCATAAAGACAACATACTTCTCAGGATTCAATGTGAGAGCTGTCAAACCATCTTGCAAATCATTTGTACTATATATAACACCTACGAAAGATTCTATTTCTCCTGTTATGTCCAATAAAAATGAAGTCATGTCAACTGAAAAATAAAATAAATATATTATAGTGATAGTTTCAATCCAAAACGTAACTTTTCACAATTGGGATAATTGCAGAAATGGTGATTCTTTTACTCAATAAACTTTGGAATGCCACTGTTGCCAATTCCACTTGTTTACGTTTTTCTTCTTTATATTTGTTCTTGTTTTCATATTATTTTTCATTATACTATAGGAAAAATTGGATTCTTACTAGCAAAATTTTCGGAAAATGACTATGAAAACCAACTATTGATCTTAATTTCTTGATTACAATCTATATTTGATAACAATAACGTGAAATTCCAATATTTTAAGGAAATTCCAATAAAAATTTGAACAAACTAAGAAACTGTACTGAGACTACTGATGTAATTGATGAAATATTCAAGCGGGATACTCACTGTTATAAAGCTGTGTATACTTTGGATAGTGATGATATAATATAGGAATTTTACTTGTATAATCTGATACAATCTTTATATATCTTATGAGATCCAAATGACTCTTTGGCCGGTGGTATAGATCTGCCATTAGCACAATTGCTCCCACTTTGAGTTTTTCCGCATGTATGGCCTAAAAAAATATTTTAAGGGACAATTAAACAATGGATTTGAAAAACTTCTACAATGAGAATAATACTATTATTGTTTATGATCCTATGGCGAATTGGTAGTGAAAACTATGTTTGTTCATCTAGAAAAAAGTCTAAGACTTCGATTTAGACAAATCTTCGAAACAATCCAATCATTTGAAGTGGAAATGATTTCTTTCATACCATTTCAATGACATTCTTCAATGGCGCACCTCCAACTTGTACCATCAAAAATTGATTTTTTTCTTTACAGATGTCATGCCAGAATTCCAAAAGTTGTTTTCGTTCGTCCACAGTCAGTGACATTCCCTCTCCTGCCACATCATTCACTATAGTAATTATAATGCAGAAATTAATATTAATAATTGACAATGAAATAAAAAGTTCATTAACTCACATAGAATTCCTTTAACTCCGCAAGCTTTCAAGAACTTTGAATAGGGTCCGATCAATTTGTAATTTACTTCTTTACTTCTGAAATGGAAAGTTGTTTTTTTGTTGGTTTGTTCATTAACTAAAAATATATCATTACCTGCTTTTGACAAATGGTGTTATAACTGGACACAGTAATCCCCTGAACATGAATTTATTCTGTAACAAAATATTCATAGTTGGAATTAAAAAAAAATTATTCAACAGAATGGAAACTTGAAGTAACTAATCGAAGGAATTAAAAAAAGTGGAAGACAATTAGAGAAATATAAATACAGTCATGACCTACACATTTGGCGAAATATAGATGAAATGATATTGATACATTTTCACGAACAGTCCCTGGAATAACTAATATTGAAGTTATAACACCCACCTTTCAGTTGTTAAATCTACTACTGCAGCAGAGCTTAACTGTAGAAAGAAGTAAATTTCATAATGAAATAAGCTGCTGGGGTGACGAAGTTCAATACTATATCAAATAGATCATTGAACCTTTCACATAGATAATGAATGAATGATTCTCTAAAACTTGGACTATACAGTGCTTCTCAAAAGTGAAAATGAAATTTGGAAACTGAATATTAAAGGTTGTAAACTTCCCTACTAGTGATGATAGATGACGAAATCGTCAAAGATGACGTCACAAGGCCATTGTGACCAATAATTTTAGATGGAACCCTACGGCAAGCGACACCTCTTTTAAAAGATATTGAAAAAACCTATTCAATGATACTAATTTTGTTTGTGTTTATGGCAGTTTTGGCAACTCGCTTTTAAAAAACGCAAAGCTGTGATGAATTAAATCAGTTAATACTAAAATTCCAAATTCAAGCTGGATAGTTGTCAAATAAGCTGACGTTTTTGTTAGTCTCCCTAATTCGACGTTTTTGTAATTATCCAAGTTTTTGTACATTTAATAATTTGTGTACTGTTGATCTAACGTTTAACTGTTTTAGCAGCTTTTGGTACTTTTAATATTTTTGTACATTTTAATAATTTGTTAAACTGTTGTGAGCCGAACGTTTAAGTGCTTCAAGAAGCGAAATGGTACGTGCTTTAGGTGATAAAGTAGCAGCAATCCTAATTCTTGGTGAAACTACAAAATATTTATGCAGCAGAACGCATTTTTAATGAGAGGTTTCCCGATCGCCCCGTTTCGAGGACTTATTTAAGGGAGCTTCTTCGTAAGTTTGAAACAACGGGTAGTATCAATGATGCGAAACGATCTGGCAGACCACAAATTTCTGATGAGAAAAAATTGATATACTGGTAGAAGTAATAGTTAATCCTACTTCTTCAACAACTCACGTTGCATCTACCTGTGAAGTCAGTCGAAGTACAGTACACAGGGTGTTGAAAAAAAAACAAATTTCATCCATACAAATTAAAAATGGTTCATCAACTCTCAGACGACGACCCAGACTGAAGACTAGAATTTTGTGAAAATATGGAAACTAAAATTAACCAACAGCCAGACTATGTCAAAACAATTTGTTTTAGTGACGAAAGTACTTTCTATCTAAATGGAAATGTAAATACACAGAATGTGAGGTATTGGCGTGACGCAAATCCTCACCTGTTTCGTGAAACACATACCCAATTTCCCCAGAAGGTGAATGTTTGGGCAGGTATCCTGGGAAACCACATCGTTGGACCTCTTTTTTTAAATACTAATTTAACTGGCGAGGTTTATCTGGAGCTGTTGCAAAACGCAATAGAACTGTTAATCCTTGAAATTTTGGAAGATAATCCAGATGAATTCGGCAATTTGGAAATAACATTCCAACAGGATGGTGCTCCTCCATACTAGTACGGTGCAGTAAGAGGTATTTGGAAGAGGAGTATCGTGGTAGATGGATTGGACGACGAGGTTCAACGGAATGGCCAGCTCGATCACCGGACCTCACACCTTTGGATTTTTTTCTGTGGGGGTACCTTAAATCGAAGGTTTACGCCACTGAACCTGACACTATTGACGTTTGAAAACAACGTATTGTTGCAGAATGTGAGGCTGTTTCCGCAGACACATTTGCAAAAGTACGAGAAGAGTTTAAAAATAGGATATTTCACTGCCAGGAAAGTAAATGGAGGTCACTTCGAGCAATTTCTTTAAGTAGATCTGATTCTTAAATCTGTAATTAATATCATACTGACTGGAATTTAAATTTTAATGTTTACTAATGAGCCATTAAAACTGCCATAAACAAACAAAATTAGTATCACTGAATAGGTTTTTTCGATACCTTTTAAAAGAGGTGTCGCTTGCCATAGGGTTCCATTTAAAATTATTGGTCACAATGGCCTTGTGACGTCATCTTTGACGATTTCGTCATCTATCATCACTAGTAGGGAAGTTTACAACTTTTAAAATTCAGTTTCCAAATTTCACTTGTTTATTTATAATCGTTCCAAAAATAAGAGGGGGGGAGGGGACTTTTGAGAAGTACTGTATGAAATTGTCTTCAGTATAATTTTCTAGGAATTTTGAAAGAATTATTGGTAACCACCATGTGAACTGTCATTGGTGTGCGAAAGGTAGGTTTACCTAAACAGCAGTCTTCCAATTTCTTCAAGAATATCCTTGGTTCCGGTAGAGATAAGAATAGTAGATTATTCTATAAGTAAAGATAAGTGATAGTTTTCTATTGAGTGGAAATATCTTGATTCTCGAGCGTAGCGAATTAAACAAATTTCCACGAGATAGAAAACTTACTTTTCTTACGCATTAAACGCGCTGTTTTTTGTAGTTTTAATGGACACATTCACTGCCTGGATCGCCCCTGTGGCGGGCATATGACAGTGCTCGCCATGCCCAGGCCCAAGAGGCGTTTCCGCATATACGAGTTTTTAAACGAAAAAAGTAGATGGCACCAAAACAATTCATACATGTCACCTGGGCAGCGAATGTGTTAATAAAATAAAAATCATAGATCATTATAGTGCCCCTGATATACTACATCCGTCAGATAGATAAATAAAGTAAACAATTTGAATGAAATTTTGTACATAGTTATGAGACACAATTTCGGATTGACAGACATATGAAAACGAAATGGCCGACCTCCGGTTTCGCCAGAATAGCCACCAACTACGTTTTTCAAATGTATGTTTGCTGTTTTTCGGATTCTACGGCTCAAATTACATACGACAGTGTTTCTCAATTTTTTTTTTAGCCTCGGAGTCCTTGATTAGGTCAAAATCTATACTAATTTATATCAGTAACTCATAGTAATAGTCATTTCATCGATAAGATCAATAACAAATCCTACAGCAGGAATTGAAATCTTCTAAATGCATTTTTAACGAAAAAATAGTTTTTTTCAAATGGTACCTACCGAGGGCTATCTTGCCATTCAATAGAGAATTTAATTACCAATTCAACGATATACATTATGTACCACTTTCTTTTTGTTCAAAACGTAGAGAGCAAAATGAAATAAATCTGAAAAAATAGGTAGGTAACATGACTTTACTTCAGAATGGTAACAATGAATTACCAAAAATAATCGAACAATATGTAATGATCATAAACCCATTACAGAAAAGATAACTGTTTGAATAAATCTTACGACTGAAACAATGAAACATTCAACATACAAATTATTACTCACAATACCATTATCCTGTTTTCAATAGAAGAGTTTCACAACCATCGAAAAGTCATTTTATTTATTAATGACCAATAATATGTTCGAAGTTTTGCCCGTTTTCCCTAACACATAGACTAGTTCTATTTATTGTACACCTCATCACATTTATCAGTTCGTGAGCAGGAATTTCCTGAAATGCACGCTCAACTCTATATCTCAAGTCCTCCAAAGAAGTTGGTCTCCTCAAGTATACTTTGGATTTTATGTGACCCCATAAATAAAAATCAATAGGGATTAAATCGAGCGATCTGGCTGGCCATCTGATTGGACCATTTGTTCCAATCCATCTCTGCCCATAGGTATCACTAAGATATTGCCGAACAATATTAGCATTATGTGGTCCAGCACCATCCTGCTGAAAAACATATTTTCCCTGATGTTATCAGGTAAATCGTTGATATTATTTTGAATATCGTTCTCTAAGATTTGTAGATATCTTTGGCCCGTCAAAAAGAATTGGTCCTACCCAGACGTTGAATCCAAATCTTTCTTGAAAATTACCTTCTCTCACCAACCTAGGATTTTATTGAGCCCAATACCTTGTATTATTCCTATTGAACATACCATTATTCTTAAACCTAGACACATCTGTTAACAGTATCTTCGAGAAAAAACCATTATTCAAATCATGTTGACGCAAAAGCCAATTACAATAAGTTAGTCTCCGTTCTGGGTCATTTTCATATACATGATGATGGAAACTGTATTTATAGGAACGATATTTTTGTTTTTTCAATACTTTTCTGGCACTTTCCCTGCTGATCTCACATTCAATTTCCAATTCTCGAACTGAGGCAAATGGAGAAAAATGAATATATGCTAAAACATTAGTTTCCGCATCTTCACTGACGATGAAGTGGATGTGGTTTTGATTTCCTGAAATAGGTCCTCGATGAGTGCCGTCTTAACGGATAACGAACAGCATATAGCATACTATCATTGACAGAATATTTTGAAGACATATTTTGAGTACCTGAACCTGTGAGGTAATAATGATTGATTTATAATTCATTTACAACTTACGTCAAATCTTAAACTGTTCTGTAGAATCCTACGTCCTATCTACATGTAAGCTTTATACTTTGTGTTGTCCCATTTTACTTTTATATATATATATATATATATATATATATATATATATATATATAAATTAAGACATTCATACTTTGTTAATAAGAATCTTTTCTTCGACAATAAAGTACATTTTGAATTGAAGGATCTCAATCACTTAAAATAAGGAATGCACACACACTAACTTAATTTGTAACAAAGGATCCATACACTACCTGTGTTTGAAATAGAGGATCTATAAACGACTTACATTTGAAATAAAGGATCCATTGAATATGGCAATCGAGGAAATTTCAACTAGTCACTAATATAAAGTAAAAAGATGTTTTGCCTAGGTGATTTACTACAAAAAATATATGAAAAATACGCTTCCTTTGGTAACTTTTCTTTTGTCTGTACTTAATCGATTTTTATTTAACAACTTGATTACTATGAATGTAATTTCCTTTAGAAAATTTTTGTGCAATATTTCATATCCATTATTAATGATAGTTGATTTTTTACCTTAGTAGAATAGCAACCGCTGATATGATTTCAAGTGTTGAATTGGCGGAAGTTTGGTCGGAATGATGAAGAAGAAACACAAATTTAAAATTGTCAACGTTTCAAAACTTCATTGTTTCCTCTTCAATGCCAACTTGAAATCGATTTTTTGTAAATTTTTTCTTGTTTTCAGTTTATTTTTGTGAAAGCCAATATTTTATTGATCCATGTTTTCCGATTCAGTTTTTCTATGAAAGATGTCAGATACGCTTTTGTGATACTAAAAATTCGAGATTATTTTCTTGCCACAGATCCCCCACTGATGGTCAGACTGGTTGGAAGTCTGAACAAAAAAGTATAGTTGGCCGACTGGTTATAGACTATATACCTTCCCAGATGGCATTGGATCCACTGCTGAGAAGTTACTAATTTTTTGCTCACCTGTACTGACTGATTGGTGCTGCTCAGATGTTTTTTGTGTTTCATGGCACTCATGTGTTTAAATATTTCGGTTTTTCCACATTTGTAATCTTTTTTGCAGAATCTGCAATAGAAGTAATGAGGACCATGAATACTCTCTGAAATCCACGGTTTGACAGTTGGTATACTCTCCCATTCTTTTTTATACTTTTGGGTGTAGTTTTTCTGGAAATAAATTTGAAATATATACATGCAGTCAACATGGTAACATATATTTTTGACATAAATTGGGATTAATTCCAAAAGGCCCCTTCAGACGTTACGATTTATTTGACCCGATATCAGGGGACAACGTTGGGCCTGATTGGCTCAACTATACACACGTTCTGAATTTACAGATAGTGCTATCAGTTACTAGTTATAGGTATGTGAACTGGCAAGGATGGCTCCTGCTCTGTCGATAAAGGTAAAAATTGGGATTGCTCTAACAGGGATTGTGTAGTGCAAAAAAGAAAGAAGAAAAAAGGAAGTTTAGGCAAAACAATTGTGCTAAGAACGGCCCAAGTTCATCCAAATGCAGTTGCTGGCTGTTCTGGAATGTGATAAAATTCGATGTTCTTCAAGGATGACACCACAAATATTTAATGAACTCCTCGGCATGATAAGACCATACTTGGAAAAAACTCGTTACTCATATCCTTGTTGTGGTAATGAGGGCTGATTGGATACCAAAAGCACTTATGTTATTTCCAACACTCAATTAATGCAATCATCACACTAGTTTCATTTTCAATTAGCTCAAACCGGTTTCTGGAACGTCCTTAATTTCCACGTTGTTAGTTCAAGAAAACAAACAGTTGCCAGAGAAACGAGAAGGATATTAATTGAAGGGGAAAAGGAAGTCGTGTCCCGATAGGTCCGGTCGTGCTACAGACGTGCCAACCAAAAGAGAGAAAAGGTGGGCGATCGGGCTGACCTACCTGGTCAGGAGGTCAGACCTCCCGACAACCTGAAATAGGGACACCAATTATTTAGTCGGCACTTAGATGTCGGATCCGATAAATTGGAACGTCTGTAGGCCCCTTGAAGACTGTATTCCCTTTTTTCTTTTATGACTTGGTGTTTTAATGTAGATATGACTTTCGCAGGTTTATCCAACCAACATTCACAGTGGATACTATAATATTAATCATATATTTTCAGAGTTGGTTGTTCATGGGCAACAAATGAATGAAACTACGAATTTAATTGAACCTTTTTTTTGTGTGGATCCTCGTTTGTTTCCTTAGATTTCCCCTTAGGACTGCCCTTCTTTTTTGTTTTTACCCTTTTAGAAAGGGGTTCATCGTCGGAGTCCGAATCAGTACCAAATGTTTCGTTTGGTTCAAAATCGGACTCATCCGAAGCTTTGAAGTCCGAGAAAAGGTCTTTCGCTGTTTTCGGTATTGAGGGATCCTCCTTTATTTGATTGTTTTCTACTAAATTCATATCGATCATTTCTACATTGTTTGGTTTATCATTTTGTTCGTTTTCCATTTTGTTTATGGGGTCTGCGGTCTACGCTTTGGTTTTCGAGGCATCCGTCAAGAACTAACCTAAAAACTTATAAAGTTTTGTGCGTCTACCAGGGTTCATTAAATGATTTTAGGCATTTCTTATTGATGAATCATTTTGCTCTGTCAGAAAAATCAACTCATTTCGACAGAATATTGCTACATCGCTAGATATGACATTCGCTACATTCAATTCAGTTCCAGTTCAAATACGTTCATTTCCTATCAAGTCACAATTTTAATCAGGGTTGTGTAGAGAATTACAAACTGAATATGCTGGATCATTTAGTTTTAATCCCAAAGTGTTTATATTTTTTAGTTATTAATAGGGAATTTTGTGTCTATATCTCGAGTGTTGGTGCTTGCCCCAATCTTTATTTCACGAAATATTGTTTGTGTCACCAACTGTTCACATTTTTTGACAGAAAATCTCTATGAATGACACATTTGATATAAGAAATATATAAGCGCTTTATGAGCAGAAGTAACTGAATTGATATATCAAATTGGTGATTTTCCATACAACTGAAGTCAAACAATTGCCACTGGGGAGGCAGAACTTTTGAAGGTTTTTTTAAGTTGGTAACATGTGCGGCACTCTCCTATTGCCTGATACAATAAACATTTGAATATGTGGAATATTGAATTGATTGTTTGGGAAATGTACAAAAACCTTATGAACATTCGTTGTAGACTACCAGTGATACGCATTTGAATAAAAAATAATGTTAATTTTACATTAATCAAAACAAAAACGTACGTGATAAAACAATGGTCACCATCTTGGTATTTTAGAATACGAATAATAGTGGCGCCGTTTTTGCGGTGGTTTCCTCCGACATAACCTTAATCTAGACTGCTGATCCCATATGATGAGAATTCATCCAATTACAAGAAATCAAAGAGCTTTTAGAGCATGCGTATTTTGTGTATTTTGTGTCTGTGACGAATCAAAATCACATAATGGTTCCTCGTTAGATGTCAATGTCTGAAATGACATTATTTGTGCTTTCTGCGCTTTGCGCAGACACGTTCACGTAAATTCTATTTGGAAGAATTTTTCGAGTGGTGGGGATATGACCTCTAGCGGTCTAGATTAAGGTTATGTCGGTGGTGGTTTCCAACAAAGTTGCCAAACTCTGATTTGACATTTGGTAGCTCTTATTACCCAGCAATGGACTCATCTAATCCATTTATTAATTGAAAATTTCCCTGGATAAAAAATAAAACGAGATATTTCAATCTAAAAATTAACAATTTTCAATAGGGTTTTTTTTATTTTGTTCTTGGATTTTCCATAAATTTGACATATTGATTTGATTTTGGCGGAAAAACCGTTTAGTTGATAATGGTGGAAGTTAAAACATGTTTTCAAATATATAGACTGTAAAACTTACTCAAAATATGGCAGAAATATTTTTTCAACAAATCAATATAAATTATAAACTTGATCCGTTTCCAAACCTATCAAAAGCCGTGAAAAATGTTGAAAATGGTTGGGGCTATGTGGTAGTGAAAAACTTCTTTCGAAAAATTTTACCAAAGAACTTTATATATGTAGCAAGCATTTCATGGAAAAATTAAAAGTTTAAAAACATACATACATACATACATACAAAAATAAAAGACTCATAAATTGCATGAGATTCAATACCAAATCTAACAACTCTGTCTATAAACATCGAATCAGTAGGATTCAAAAGAGTTAACCCATACAATAAAATGTCGATTCTTTTTCACCGGTGGCACTGGGGTGTACGAATAAAACACAGCTATAGGAGAATAGGGAACACGCAGGATTTCATTTTATTTTTCCTTTGCATCAAAATAACATTTTGTGAAAATAATTTCTCAAATCCAAAAATTTGTCAAAAGTTTCGAATTATAAGGTGCCCCTTGATTCAAACACGATTTGACCTTCACATGAATAACTACCCCCAAACACTAGCGCCAGTTGTGGTTGTTTCCTGAATATTGATAGACAATATTATTTTCACAACCCAAACATAAATTCAACCCCAAAGAGAGTAAACTGAATAGGAGGCACTAATAAGCTCTAGCCAATCAGAATCTTGTAGCATTAACGCATCATAGTGACGTACTTGGACATGAGTACAGGTAGCCCACGTAACATACAGAGTGGTCCAATATACATTCAAGAGCCTGTAACTCTCAGATACCAGAGTGCGGAATGCGCTAGTCCGCCACTGTCCAGAGTGAATGGTGGCCATGACATTACCATATACGTCACTATGACTCACAAATGATCTTTCATCTCTTTCTATTAGTGTCACCATTGTCTTATGGGGAATAGACTCTCCTATAACGTTTACTCTCTTTGATTCAACCCCACTTTTAATGTGTTTCAGTAACAATTGAAAAAACAATGATAATAAAAATGGTACAACATATAAACGAAGACAGACGAAATTATAGTTGACAGTTCGAAGCAAGTGAAGTGTGATGCATACATCCATCAGGAGCGCTAGGAGTATGTTTTTTAAATGTGATGAAAAAATTGACGTTTTTAATTTCGAATTATTCAAAACATTGAAACATTTTTCAATTTCTTAGTTTGTTGCTGAGTTTTCTAGGTGGTAATCTTCATGTTCAAATCATAGACTAGAAAAGGGGCACATGGGTGTTCCCTATTAATCAGCCTGTTACGGCGCCTATACCCTATCGGAGATGAACTGAACAGTTAGGAAAAGGTACGTTTATATTACAGCCCAAATGACTGTTGTGTGAAGACTAACCACCAATTCACCGAAGAGTCCTGAATGTTATCAAACGCACAAATGAAAATGTTAACACAACATTCAAATACTAATGATATCTTCTCTTTGTCATTTATAGGAAACGGTGGCGCCATAGTCGGTCGATTTCCTTTCCTATTGTTTGTACAGTGGCAAACATTGATACTTTCAGCGTATCAAGTCCTAACCATGAGAGATAACATGAAAAAATTATTCAGAAGGAAGTTCAAAATTCTTATTTGGAGACCGAAAAAACTCAAAGTTTCGTCATAAACTGCATAAAACGTTAGATATTTATTATTACTCTGAGCATACAACGTTCTCCCACTTTCTTTCGAACCTTACTTTCGAGGTGATTTTAAACTTTCAATATTTGTCAGATTAACATCATTGTAGGAGCTAATTTCAACGAAAAAATGGAATGTTTCCAGATTACTTGAAATAACGAGAAAATATGGCCTGGCAATGCGAAAAACAGAGACAGCAAACTTCACAATGGACCTTTTTATGCACCATGAGAAAACACTGTAATTAGAAAGTATATGTGCTAATATCACATGGGTTTTTTTTTTCTGATGGGTAGTTTTTCCATAATCCGGGAAAAAGTGGATTCGTGACGTCACGTTCACTAAAAGTTGATTTGGCATCGTTGTATGAGTTGCGAATCATGGAATTGTGACGTAATGACATTTGTTATTTGATACTTTGATAGGTTCGTTCGTTTGCTCCACGGAATGGAATATTATCAATCGTTTGTCTCTCTTCAGCTCTTTTTCTTGCATATATCTGATACGAGACACGAGATATGCAGAATGCAGAGAACTGCTGCAAATGAACAAGCTCTCCATGAATGTTTGGTATTGAAAAATGGTAAATATCTAGTTACATCACACATGCACTCCGAATATGGGGAAAACACTTTTCTTACGTGTTTTTGCCTCCTGAACACGAATCCGGAAGAAAAATGCGGCGGTCTCATACCGTTTCAAAGTTACATCGCTTTTTCCGAAATAAATTTCAACAGTTTCTCGCACAAAACTCACTCAAATGCCTCTTCTTTTTACCAGCATAAACAATCACCTAAATCACTTATTTTCGGCAAATAACAAAATATCATCGCTTTACGAAAAAGATTCCCTTCACAATCGGATCCTTTATTGCCAAAGAGAAAAATTAAAAAGTGAATAAATGTCATCTGTCAAAGAGATTAGAATTGTTCATTTTGCAAATCCGGAAGAAGGAGGATTTTTTCGATAAAAACGACGATATTTTGTACAAAGTTGTGCCGAAAATAAGTGATTTAGGGTGTATTGTTTATGCTGGTTAAAAGAAGGAGGCATTTTGCGTGAGTTTTGTGCGAGAAAACGGTGCTTGAAATTTATTTCGGAAAAAGCGATGTAACTCTGAAACGGTATGAGACCGCCGCATTTTTCTTTCGGATTCGTGTTCAGGAGGCAGAAACACGTAAGAAAAGTGTCTTTTCCCCATACTTTGGATTTCCGTCATAAAGTTTTTATGTAACTAGATATTTACCACATATTGTTCTTTGGTTCCAGCTGAAAGAAGATACTATGAATTGGGAATATGCTAGAACAACGGGATCCAAATTTATGTTCAAGAAAGATGTCTGTCCACATATCAACCTGAAACGACATTGGTCTGACAATGTTTCATCATAAGTACATGGTACATGACCTACCAACGATGAAGAAACCCAAACCAAATGAAAACATCACTCCTTCAGCTAGTAAAACTGTGTTGAGTGACATTACATCCATGGGAAATATTTACTCAAGAGTTTCGAATAGTTCTTCTCCTAGCAGTAGCCAAGCTAGTACATTATCCGATTCACCAAAAAAAATTCTGAGTATATTCCTAGTCAGTCTTCATCCAATCCTGATTGTGAAAATATCGAAGGACAGCAGCGCACTTATAGAAAAGAAGAGTAATTTTATTTGGGGCTCCCTGAAAATGTTTACCACATTGTGAAATACATTACCAAAATTGAAGAAATTAAATATATGGATGTTCTGATAAGTTTAAAAAAGATACGGGTTGGGGATGTATACTCTCGATTGGCTGATGACTTTGACTTGTGCAATGGTTTTCTGCGGTTTCCCGCTGCACGTTCCTTAAGAATGCCGAATGGCATGAACTACTAGGAGGATAGAAAAGAGCCGCAGCTCTCCTCACCCAAACAAAAATATCAAAACTTTAGTTAGAAAATTAATCTTGTAACCAGAAAGGAAAATGAAATATTAGCTGTCCCTGAAAAGAACGCAAAGTTCTATAACAGGGACATAGGGAAAAATTTCAAATAAAATAAGAAACATGTAAACAAAAAAGATTGAATAAATTACTTTTGATTGATTTGGATGACTTTGATTGGAGTTAATCAAGTGTTCACAAGATTTTCACAAAAGCTGTGCCTATGATGGCAAATTGTTTACAAGAGCTTATATATTGGCCTGACATATCTGAAATTGAAAGAAATTTGCCGATCCCTTTCAGAGCTCGCTATAAGAAAGTTAATTCAATTATTAATTGTCTGGAAATTGAAAAACCCTCTGATCCTGTTTGTCTGTCCATGACTTGGTCAGAATAGAAAAAATGCAATACTGTAAAAATTTTAATATCTGCTACTCCAAATGGCACAATACAATGAATTTTATTTCAGGAGCATACGGTGGACGAATTATTTAATAACTTTGTCGATAAGATTCATTTCTTCTATTTTGATTGATTGAAATTCAAAAATACTTTAAATAACTAGAATGTGCAGTATTATGTCAAAGTTTTCTAAGGTTTGTTGTCACATTCTCTTCATGAATGCCAATATCTTCAGATTTTTTTTTTCTATAGCTTTGTAACCATAGGGAAAAATTTTACCATAGAAAATGTAAGCCTGTATTTGTAAAAACTAGATGAGTTAACGTCTTTACCTTTGAATTAGTATCCCTCAACAAAGAATTGGTGTGAAATAAGTAAATAATTTTGCAAAAAATTTACGAAATTTGTATGAACATATTTCAAGGCTATTCATTCTAAATTATTAATTATATTTTCAGTAGTTCAAACTTAATAAATATTTGACTCATCACATGAAGGAAACACTACTAACAGGTACCGAATATGAATTTATATATATTATAATACAAACAGACAAAGCCTACATATATATTCACAGTATAATGCATTTATGATTGATTATATCTAAAAATCACAGAAAAAATAATTAACCCCAAGGTAAGTTCAACAGAATTTTTAAATCAAAATAAAAAATAGTCCATGTCATTTTGAGGAATTCATCCATTGCTTGATCCATTCTGTGTAAACTGTACAGATGCTAGATGAACATGAAACAAAAAAAGATTATGAAGGTAGTCCATGTCAGGTGGAGTTCTAATTAATTAGTAGAAAAAATCAAGTCTGCTCCACAGTAAGAAGCATTTATTTCTAGGAAAGAAAATAGCAATGCATTTCGGCAAAGTATTTTGCCATCTTCAGGCTCTCTAAAATATACATAGAAAAGATACAAGGGTGAACATCGTAAAAATTGGTAGAAGACTTAGCACAAAAATAAATATAACATCACAGACTTACACAAACATTGAATTTAAAATGTCAACTCATTAATTCAGTCGATAACCTATGTTATATTAATCAGTTGACATTTTTACTTCAATGTTTGTGTAAATCAGTGATGTTATGTTTATTTTTGTGGTAATTCTTCTATCAATTTTTACAATGGTCACTCTTGTATCTTTTTAGTATATTTAGAGAGCTGAAGATGGCAAAATACTTGCGAAAATGAATTCTTTTCTTCCCTAGAAATAAATGCTTTTTACTGTGGAGCAGACTTCATTTTTTCTACTAATGAAAAAAAAAGCTTGATATTTTTTCCAAAGGATAATCAATAACTTTTTTAATGAAAAATCAAAGTGGTTTCAAATATAAATTAGAAAAAAAAAACATTTTCACTTTATATTTCTTATGAAATAACCAGAGGTTGTGAAGTATCCCATGTTCAATTTTGATATAAAGTATCATTTAACCAATATATTAGGAGTAATTTTGACAAACTTGAAATAACTAAATAAAATAATCCTCACCTTCATTGGCAAATGCTACACTGGGCCAATCAAAGGAGCTTGCGATCTCAGGGATTACACAGTTCTTTGATATATTCTGTATTCTGTGCATGTGCTGAAACATGAAAACAAAATCAAATATTTATATATAATGCCTGTGGCTTCCCGTTTCCCATTATCTCGTTTGGGTGCCATAATTGATTTTACAGCAAAAGTAATTTTCAAGTTAGGTTACACAAGAATTCTTCATTTGTAATAGAGAGCCAAAACACCAATGTTCATGACCGTAACTCAAAAACTACCGAAACCCCATAAAAAAATGTACCCTTCATTTGACCCCATTAGGGGGTGAATTTCAAAAAGAAAAGCTCAAATACCAGTTTTCAATATACACACCTTCAGAGGCCGAACAGTCTAAACACGGACATTGCTTCTTCGTCTACATGCACCAAACAATTATTTAAAAAAATTGTGGATTTTATGTTACGGTGTGAGCTTTGCTTTCACATTGCAGACATTTTCTTGGCGTTTCAACTGTATGTAGCCAACAGCATTATCACCACTGGAGTCACTGGTAGATCTGTAAAAAGATAACATGTGTTGATTTACTTTTTTGAGGCGAATAAGTCAGTTGAAAATGATCTCGATATTTATTTTAACTATATACCTAGCACAAATTGCTTACCGTTATCACATTTTTCATTTCAGCACTCAAAAAAGTCATGTTTGTTAAATAAAAAGAGTAAATCATCTCATAATCCACCTTTCATTATGTTTCATTATAAACACACCAAATCGTTTATGATATTAAGAAATTAATAAGTTGATAAAAATAAACATTGATGGTTAACCTCAAATCTCAATATTATTTTCATGGGAACTGGGAACCAGTGCTGCCAATTGAAAGTGCACAATATGCTGACTAGCTTCTATCAAAATGCGGAGTTCTACTCCGAGAATTTTGAGAATGCTTATGAAAACTTTACAAACTTAATTCATATGTAATCTATGGTATATATGGATTATTTCGGGGATCGACTTGTTCTAATAGATACTGATTCTGAATCGAAACCAGAATAAACTAGAGTAGAAGAACAACTGAAAATGCAAATGTCTACTCTGGCTAGGCTAGGTCAGAAGTTGGGTTGGTAGCATTGAAACCGTTGATATAATTGATTATGAAGATGAATTTATGTTATAAGAAATATTATTGTCTATCTAAATTCTTGAAACAACCACAATTGGCGTTAGTGTTTGGGGGAAGTTATTCAAGTGAAGGTCAAATCGAGTTTGAATAGGGGAGTGCCGCACAAGTTGCCAACTTAAAGAAAACTTCTGCCTCTCCAATGGCAATTGTTTGACTTTGGTTGTATAGAAAATCGCCAATTTGATTTAATTTTCGGTCTAAATATGTGAATAGTTGGTGGCACAAACAATATTCTGAGAAATAATATTGACAGATGACAGTCAATAATGCGCGAAAGCACGAATCAGATTAGGACATGCACCAACACTCGAAATATAGAGACAAAATTCCCTATCGATAAAACTAAAACATATAAATACTTTGGGACTAAAAATATTTTCACAAAATGTAATCTTTGAGGACCGAACTGTCGCAAAGAAAACATAAAATAAAAGCATGCGTGTTCCTCATTTTGAATTTCGATAAACAAACATAACACAGAACTCAAACCAAACTACTATAGACAAAGACGTGAAAGTTAACGACTAACGCGTTTTGTGCCTGATATGACTGGCCATTGGCTTATACCACACGAAACAAACAGAAGTAGTCAGAAATAGGAACGATTTCTTTTTCCACTCCTTAGTGCAAATTGCTTACAAAATCCTTACAGTTCGTCATTGCTCCACGATTACTCCGAAGCTTTCAAATTGCTTACAAATGGAGTAATTACTCTCAAATCGGCAGCGCTGCTGGGAACTGTCTGTAACATTTGCGGTGTTGCCAATGATCGGTCCTCATCAAAAGGAAGGCCCGTTCAGAAACTTTGAATGTTTTAAATAAAGAAACCCGTTGTTGAAATGAGATTTTTTTTATGAGTCCATCAATAAACAGAGTTCAATAATATATTAATGGTGAGCTATATTTTTGACAAGAACAGTAATGCGTGTTTCTGAACGTGGATTATGGAGGGGGTAGTTTTCGATGAACGTGACGTCACGGGTACTCTTTCAACCGCAATATCTTTTCGAAATAAAAAATATATGATGGCATTCTAAGTCAATTGGACGTTTCAAATGAAATACAATCGACCTATATAAGTTTTGGAATTTTTTTTCCTAAATGGAAAGGTCCATTATAAATCTTGTAGATTGAGGATGTTCTTCGACGATTTGCTGTTGCGTTCAAATTAACAGTGCTGCTCCTAGGTGGCGTAAAAAGTTAGTAACAGAACACTGTGTGAATGATACATAGACGTGTAATCAAAAATGATAAGGGATGTAGTATTGCTTAGAGCAAGACTATCTGCATCCCTTCGATACACCCTCTCTGTCTACGCCGGTTGAAGGCCGAATGGGAACGGATTTTCCGCAGGAAGAGATGTCCATATTGCGCCATACAGGAAGCAGAGGACAATAAATGTGTGTGAGAGAGCGGGGGAATGACGCAGGACGCAGTGGTTTAGCGTCCCACTCAGGGCGGGTTGTAATACAGCTGATCATCCTTTGGTGAAGGTTAACTACAGGTTTTCTCTCTTCCTAGATCATGGCAATAAAAAGAGAGGGAAGCTGCTGTAAGCAAAACCAGCTTAGAGCAAGACACGCTGCCTCCACACAACATCTTCCTTGTCTACGCCGGTTAGAGACCGGATGGGAACGGATTTTTTGCAAGGAGGAATGTCCTGTATGCGCCGAGTGGAAGCAATATACTCTGGGCAAACTTCACAATGTATTATTTGTTAGGTTAGGTTAAGGTGTATCTATTTTCGTTCGAATCTATACTATTTTTATAATTATGCAGATAAAAAGGTAGTACCCCGGATAAAAATGTCGCAGATTATGCTAATTATTGCCACGGCTCACCTAGTTTATTGTCCTTTCACCAAAGTCGAGGAAAGTTTTAATTTACAAGCCATCCACGATATTTTGTATCATAAATTCAACCTCACACAGGTAAAAGTATCCTCTCCATATAAGTATCGACAATAATTTATTGTTTTCAGTATGATCACCTTGCATTCCCGGGAGTCGTGCCTCGTACTTTCATCGGTCCATTGTTTATTGCTTTATTAGCTTCTCCTATAGTTGCAGTTTTACAGTTTCTAAATATCAACAAATTCTGGGCCCAATACTTAGGTAAAATCTTCTATATCTGCTGATTTGCCTTTGGAACAAGGGCGGATCTATGGAGGGGTAATGGGGCTAATTACCCCGCCAGATAATAAACAAAATACTATAATTCAAAAACATGTTTTCTGGCTACTATATACCTATAGTAGGCCAAATTCCATACATTTTTGCGGCTTGCCCAAATCATCCCTCCTGTGACTGACTGCACGCCCCTGCGGTCTGCGCTCTGTGCTTTGAGTTAGTCACGTCAAGGCTGTCAAGTCAAATGCTATTGCCACTGCCATTGTTTGTTTCTTAACACGCGCCCTATCCTTCACAGTTTCCGTAAATTTCTGGACTTGTTTTTAAGAAGTAATTTATGTTTGTAACGAGTATTTTGCAAAATTGTAATTTTTACTAGTACTAGTTTGGTTTAAAATGTATTTAATATTTAAATGTAACAGACATATTTCGTTTGCTTGAAATGTATTAATTTATGTTGAAAAACAATAATTGATAAATTAATAAATCCTTTTTATGTTTCGTGTTTTACAATATGTACTTTAAAACAATGTATTTTTTTTTCCAAAATTGGGGCGCACCCCCTGGTTATGACTATGTTTTAACTCCTCAAAAAAGTTGCTTAGATCCGCCCTTGCTTTGGAAAAAGCGAATTATGTTATCTTTAATAGTATATCAGGAAAAAAGTTCATATGGTTTGACTTACTTATTCATTCATAATTTTATTGAAATATGCATTTTTTCAGTGAGGACCATTCTAGCCACTTGCGTGGTGTCAAGTTTTAGTATACTGAGTAAAACCTTGGAGAAACAGTTCGGCTCAAGATGGTTGCAGTGGTTTATTGCAATAACCGTAACTCAAAGTCATTTTATGTTCTACCTAAGCCGTCCACTGCCAAATATTTTCGCATTGCCTTTAGGTTTGTATTCCATCTATTTGGCAGGCAGTTAGTTTTATTTATATTCCACCTTTTTCAGTACTTCTAGCTTTGAACAGTTGGCTGAACAACAACAACAGAAGCTTCATATTATTTTCTGGAGCCGCAATAATTATTTTTCGAGCTGAATTAGCTTTATTTCTTGGAATACTTTTGCTATATGATCTCTACTACAAGAGGATAACAGTAAAACGGTAGGTCAGTAACTCCCTCATCATTTATTAATAAATAATAATGTATAATAAACTTTATTTTCCTTTTATCAATCACTTGTATAGGACTCGTCAATAAAATCTTACATACTAAAAACACATGTATTCTTGAATACTGTAAAAACAATTACACAACAGAAATTCTTTCAGTCGTTTCTGGAACTTACTCGATGTTCTACTATTTTTTATGTTACTTGGCAATAAGTTGAAAATTCTAGGTGCCATAGTTTAGGGGAGTTTACATTTACCAAATGGGACATATACATTTTTTTTTGCCGTGTATTCACATTATATTAAGATTTGTACAGAACAAAATTACTTTCTTTATTTTTATATACATACAAATATAGTTCAAGTATTGATAGTTGATAAATACATTTCTACAAGATTTCGTTGAAGGTATACCCCCAATTTTGTACGTAATATTCTTTTTTATGCTATAAAAACCTCTTTCCAATGAGAGGATAAGCCCCAGAAACATAAACCATACCTTAATCTAGAATCAACCTGAGCATAATACAACCTCAGTAATTGATCAGTGTTCAAAACTGGTTTCAGGTTTCTGAATTCTTTCAGGTTTCTGAATTCAAGTTATTGAATTCTTGGGTTTTCCACGATATTTCTAATATCTATATATTCTTCACCCTCAAATAATATATCTTAGTTAACAGTTAAACTCCGAATGGCAGTCACAGACACCTATACAAAGAACTTTATTTATTAAATCAAAGTTTAACTGAAACTTGAAGTTTAAAATAAACCTATACAAGTGGGCCTTAAATTGCTATTCGAGCCATTATAACAGTCAATATTGAAATCATGCATACTCTATTAAAATTTGGTTTGAAAGTAAGAATAAGAACATTAAACAGTTTAAAAAAAAATACCACAGATTTAAAAATATTGTTCAGACTAATATATTGATTTCATTTCATCTGTGCTTGCATAGTGCAGTTATTCTTGTTCGGTCTATATCATACATGACATTTTTTATTTGAAAAAAGTATTCTAGAATAATTTTTGTGAATTATTCTTTCACAAGTTTTTCATCACATTAATTTATTTCTTGGTTTTTCTACATGTTTCACGTATGTAACATACTTTATGAGGTAAAGAGGTGTCAAATGTGTAATGAGATCAAGAAATTTCACCAAAAATACAGTTCAAATAGACTGGAAAGCTACTGTTTGATAATACTGATATTGAATATGTTTTTCATTAAAACAATTAACCTCTGAATTAATTCTACAGATGTTTTAATGATATAACTCTCAATTTCAGAATATGATTTTAACAGCCTATATATTTTCCAGATTGTTTGAGCTTGCAATACCTGGCGGAATGTTGCTGTTGGCACTATCTGTTACTATAGATTCATATTTTTGGAACCGTTTACTGTGGCCAGAAGGAGAAGTACTTTGGTACAATACTGTTCTCAATAAGAGTTCTAACTGGGGAGTATCCTTTTCCTTTAATGTATGAATGGATGATATACATAAAACTGGATAGCCATTTTACATTTCAAGTGTTTTTTTCCATCAAAACAAAACTTTTTCTTAACTCGATATGCAGACCTCACCATTTTGGTGGTATTTTTACTCTGCTATACCCAGGGGTATGGCAGCATCGTTCTTGTTGGTTCCAGTGGGGTTCTATCTTGAAGAGAGGGTGCGGAAACTCGTGATTCCTGCATTACTATTTGTTTTGATTTATTCATTTTTGCCACATAAGGAGTTGAGGTTCATCATTTACATTTATCCATTTCTGAATGCGGCTGCTGCCTCAGTGTGTCATAGAATGTAAGTATATTTATAATAATAAACAGGTTACACACTATTACAGGACATAATAATGATTTCAAAATAAAATATGAATATAATGTATTGAAATATGGCCGAAAGTTCAATTTAGATAAGATCCGGGTGCAGTCAATATGGTTGATTGTTTATAAAGAAATACAATTGAGGCACATCTGCTTATTTTTTATCAAGGAGTTGGATATATTCCATGACTTTTAAAATTTGTAAATAAAAAAATTACTAATAAAAAAACTTTTTAAAGACAAGCTTTTATTTGAGCTGTGTACTAAAACGTATAAAATAAATTTAAGTCATCGCTGACAATGATTTAATTATTTTTGTTGAATTATTTGTTTTCAAAAACCTTGTCGGGCGAAGTGTTCATGAAAGTAGGTGCCAATTGATTTCATTGGACAATGATTGGTTGGTAAGTAACAACTTGTCGAAGTATTAATTTTATTACAATTCACGCAACAAGCTTTATAAAACCAAATATTTTAACAAAAAATTATTAAATCATTGTCAACGATAACTTAAACTTATTTTATACATTTTAGTACACGGCTTAAATGAAAACCTGTCTTCAAAAAGGTTTTTCATTAGTTATTCTATTTTTTGCTTTTTAGTTAGTTCACCTTAATCTGTTCATTTCTAATAGAGCATCGTTATTACAAGGTATCTTCCCTGTAAGTTTTGGGCTCAAATAAATCATGATCTCCGACCCCAAAAACTCCTACACACCAATTTTGAATATAATCTGACCATAATCACAAAACTTGTCCGTCAGCCTGAAGTCGCCATCTTGAAATTCATAATCTCCGAACCTGAAAACCCCCACATATCAATTTTGACTGAAATATGACTATGATCAGAAAACTCGTACTCCATCTTGGAGCCGCTATCCTGAATTTATACATTTTGACAAAACATTCATAATTTCCGACCATAATCACAAAATTCGTCCGCCATCTTGAATTCATGAATTTTCACAAGAATTTCATAATCTACGACCCTGACAACACCCGCATACCAATTATGAATCGAATCGGACCATAATCACAAAACTCGTCCTCCATCTTGGGGCCGCCAACTTGACTTTATTAATTTCGACAAAAATTCTACCTGAAAACCCCCCATACAATTTTGAATGAAATATGACCATGGTTGGTTGGTTGAAAGCTGACGAGCCAGAGACAGGGTTGGCACTTAGCTTCCCTTGACATGCGACCAGCTGGGGTCTATTGTATCATTCTGTGGTCAGTGGTTCCTCATTCAAATAGGTTCGTGCCTTTAATTAGGTTTAGTAGCCTGTTGATAAGGTTCTTCAGATTCATGCTTGTTTCCGGGCTGATCTCCAAAGGTTCTGTGTCGCCTACTACTTAGGGCGTCACAGTCGAAGATAATATGAGAGGCTGTTTCCTCCTCTTCATCACATAGCCTACACTCCACGGTTTTCCCTGTATGACCATAATCAGAAAACTCATACTCCATGTTGGGGCCGCCATTCTGAATTTATAAATTTTGACAAAAAATTCATAATTTCCGACCATAATCACAAAACTCGTCCGCCATCTTGGAACGGCCATCTTGAATTCATGAATTTTAACGAAAATTTCATAATCTACGACCCTGAAAACCCCCACATACCAATTTTGAATCGAATTCGGACCATAATCACAAAACTCGTCCGCCATCTTGGAGCCGTCAGTTTGAATTTATGAATTTTGACAAAAATTTCATAATTTCCAATCCCGACAAACCCCCCATACCAATTTTGAATCGAATCGGAAAATAATCACAAAACTCGTCTGCCATCTTGAATTTATGAATTTCATAATCTACGACCCCGAAAACCCCCCATTCCAATTTTGAATCGAATCAGACCATAATCACAAAACTCGTCCTCCATCTTGGGGCCACTATCTTGATTTTATTAATTTCGACAAAATTTTATAATCTCCAACCTTGAAAACCCCCGCATACCAATTTTGAATCGAATCAAACCATAATCACAAAACTCGTCCTCTATCTTGGGGCCGCTATCTTGACTTTATTAATTTCGACAAACATTTTATAATCTCCAACCTTGAAAACCCCCACATACCAATTTTGAATCGAATCGGACCATAATCACAAAACTCATCCGCCATCTTGGAGCCGTCATTTTGAATTTATGAATTTTGACAAAAATTTCATAATCTCCAATCCCAAAAACCCCCGCATACCAATTTTGAATCGAATCGGAACATAATCACAAAACTCGTCTGCCATCTTGGAACCGCCATCTTGAATTCATGAATTATGACAAGTATTTCATAATCTCCAATCCCGAAAACCCCCGCATACCAATTTTGAATCGAATCGGAACCATAATCACAAAACTCGTCTGCCATCTTGACTTTATTCATGAATTTTGACAAAAAATTTCATAATCTCCAACCCTAAAAACCCCCGCATACCAATTTTGAATCGAAAGAACCATAACACAAAACTCGTCCTCCATCTTGGGGCAGTCATTTTGAATTTATGAATTTTGACAAAACATTCATAATCTCTGGCCCCGAAAACCCCCACCTATCAATTTTGAATCAAATCGGACCATAATTACAAATCTCTTCCGCCATCTTGTAGCCGCCATTTTGTTTTTTCTCTAACAAAAACTCCATGATGCATTGCCACCGGAATTATGAACATCTGCCAAATTTCAAATTAATCGGACGACTAGAAGTCAGTCAAAATTCACTTGCAAGATTTGACCCTAACGAACGAACGAACTAACAAGTGAAACTAAATAAAAGCTTGTAAAAAAGAAATATCCGCATGTTGGTGGTGGTGTGCTCCAGATTATTGGACATTATTTCAATTTTGGTATAACCTATGAATAGTACATTTTCAGTGCATTTACATTACTTACAATTCTACAATTTTTTATAATGAACCAAGCATTTTATTGACTTTTGTTAATGTGATTTGAAAAGGACATCTTGTTATAAAGAAAACTCCTAAATCTTTTTCTCGATGCACATAAACATTTTTAAATCATAGACAAAAATAAGCTATTAGATTAGATTATTAATGCATAGTTAAAACAAAATTTGACCCATGAGCTACACTTGAATTAGCAATTATTGTGTTTGATTTATATCCATTATATGCTGAGTTTATTACACTTCAACAAGTGAGATATAAAATATGCTATAACATTCTGGCTAAATTCATTTTTCCCTAATTTTGAAATCACATACATATTAGGTTTATTACTGCGTATCTTGTTATTTAAATTTTTTATTCTTGGTAGAAATGTAGATATGTTTATATAGAATAATTTCCAATGCCTTCGTGATTGAGATTATTAATATTGCTACTTTCAGAGTGGTGCAGACAAAACAAGTCCAAAGTCTTTTCCTAAGAAGGAGGATATATATATATATATATATATATATATATATATTTTATTCACTTAAATTTTATAATTAAAATATTCACATGTTATGAGAATCTTCTAATTCTTGATTGTCATAGTTCATTTCACCAGGAATCCTAAAATTCCTTTTTATTGAATGTACAAAACCAATTGTTATTTACAGATGAATACATTATTTATAGATGAATGAACATGCAATAAACGAGTTTCAATTCTATTTCTATTTTTATGTTACTGCTTGGGTTTCAGTAATTGTTTAAACAGAATCGTTTCACTGGATATTTATGACCCATTGGTTTATATAATGCTATATTTGCTTTGAAAATTTATATATCTATTCAGATAACTCACTAATTGCAAGATTAACATCAGTGGAGGTGTTTGAAAATTACCATTCACATTTCACATTCTTGCAAAGCCTTTTAGAAGGATGGATAATTAGCTCTTTTGAGATAATATCTTTTTTCGGAGTTTTCTAATATGAAGATTTTGCACACTGAGCTGATATCAATGCTATTTTCAACATAGATAATTAATATTTGTTGAAGCTTATTTTATGTGGAAGGGCATTCATTCTTAACCAATTTTTTATTTAGGTATACAAATATCCCAATACACTACACAGTGTTATTGCCATTATTCAATTCATTAGTTATATCTAGGTCTTTTTAATCATTCAAATGTCAACTATATAATATTCACTACTCCTAATTTTTTGAATTCTGATAAACTAAAAAGTGTTCTTTTTGATAATAATTCAGGACTACTTGATAAGAATTTGAGTCCATGCAAACGGCATAGGCATGGCATCGGGGGCAGACATACATACACACACAAAAAAATTGTATTCAATTTTCTCGAATATAATTTTACAATAAAAATATTGAAAAAAATTGAAATTAAATACAGGTGAAGAAGAGAAAAAATAATGTAAACCAATTTTCTATATAGATAAACAATCTAATTAATAACATGTTATTATCTAAATACAGGGTGATTCAAAAGTACTTTGACAAACTTCAGGAGGTGATTCCTCACAATATTCTAATATGAATTGACCAAATAAATATATGTCCGGAAACGCTTCGTTTCCAAGATACGGGGTGTTGAAGTTTTATTTTTATTTTCGTTTTTTTTAGATAACTTTCGAAAAACTGACCTTAATTAAACGAAAATTGGTATTGAGAGGTTTTTTGAGGTGTAGAATTCGAACCTGATGTTATTATTGCTCTTACTCGTAGAGGGCGCCATCTACACGTCTTTTTCTTTTTTGAAGATTCATAACTTTTTTGAGCGTACTTCTAGCACATTTTTCAGTAAAAAAATCAATCCCTCTGTCATATCTATGTAAAAAAGCTACCCCTGTTACAAGTCGCTATAAGCAACCGTTTTCTAGATATTTGGACTTGAAAATTTCAAGTCGATTATTTGATAATCGATGCTGTTGAAGTTATTACCATTATTTTGCATTTTTCAAAGAATGCTTGGGAAATTAATTTGACGTTTAAGTAAGTAAGTAAGTCCAAATATCTAGAAAACGGTTGCTTATAGCGACTTGTATAGTTTTCCCAATATCAATTGCAGAAGCATAAAAAAGTCTTGCGGCGAAATCCTGTGAGCAGCAGTGGCGGAGATAACTAATTTTATTTAGATATTTTAAGATTTTAAAAATACTTCATAAATAATGAAAAATGGAAAAAAATTAAAGACAAGCTTTTATTTATACAAATACATTAAGAAAGAAAAATAATTTCTTTTATTGTTTGATGTAGGTTATTATTATATCCTAAAACGTATTTCGATCGGCACACACCAAGACCATAGACGCTACTGGTTTTTAATCTTTCAGAGCTATTAAAACACAAATATAACGCGTGATTTATGACCTCCCATCGTAGAGACACAGCTGCCAGCATCGATGTCCAACTCGATTGGCCCAGACGAATCGGGTATACAATAGACAGCCGTCACTCGAGTCCACGTTGACTATCGGCTCTTTTGATCTACCGTTTGCCGACGGAAAATGTTTACGAGTAGTACAGATTATTTTTCGTTCTGTTTCTTCGATATAACGCTATGTTAGCAAAGTGAGTTTTCATTTGCTCCCTATAGAAACAGCTTCTGCAATTGATATTGGATGGACTATAACAAGGGTAGCTTTTTTACGTAGATATGATAGGGGAATTGATTTTTTTACTGAAAAATGTGCTAGAAGTACGCTAAAAAAAGTTATGAATCTTCAAAAAAAAAAAAGAGTAAGAGACGAGTAAGAGCAATAATAACATCAAGTTCGAATTCGACACCTCAAAAAAACTCTCAATACCAATTTTCGTTTAATTAAGGTAGTATTTCAAAAGTTATTTAAAGAAACGAAAATAAAACTTTAACATCCTGTATCTTGGAAACGAAGCTTTTCCGGACATATATTTATTTGGACAATTCATATTAGAATATTGTGAGGAATCACCTCCTGAAGTTTGTCAAGAGTACTTTTGAATCACCCTGTATACCCTTTCAGACATTAGTCTTATATTAGTGTGTGTTTTTATTTTTAAATCCCGAGGAAAGGATCAAAATTTTCTTTCAATAGAGAGATTTGTGCCTTATTTGATCAGTTGGGATTTTCTTTCCAGTCAAAGACCAATACACTAAAGAAAAAAATGAATAAGTTTCAAAACAATATTTTAAATGATCATTTTCTGTGATATGCTCCTTTCTGAAAATACTGTCTCTTCTAGCTGGGAAAATAGAAACAAAACTCCACTATACCATCTCCTCTCAATGGGTGTGGCGGGCCATTTGGCGTTGAACGTCATTTTCACTTTGTTCCTACTGAGCATATCGAGTACCAATTATCCTGGGGGTACTGCCATTTCTCATCTGCACCGACTCGCCAGAGACGATCCGAACGTTCGAGTTCACATCTCTAATTTAGCTGCACAAACAGGAGTATCCAGGTTCACTCAGATCAACAACAACTGGACGTAAGTCAGGATTCTTCATGATATATTTTCCATACATGATATACATTTCTCAATGTCAAAAAACCCTGCTCGTTAACATGTTCAGTGCCAAGGCACTGGTGTCCGCTCAGTAGTTCCAGGTATGGTTTGTTTACATTGGAAAAAATATTTCAATGAAAGGATTTTTTTTTCGTGTTTTCCACATCTTAAACAGTTTTTCTATTTACAAATTACATACAGTAGAAAATAATAAGAATCCCTCAAATCCATATGCTTTCGATAAGAAGCCATTATGGCTTCCCCTTTTTTGTGCCCTCAAGAATATGTTGGAATAGATAAAAACTGTTTTTTAGTTCATTTGTCCAATGCACAATAATCTAATGATCTCTCAATTTCTTCTGTTTTTTTTTCAGTTACTGTAAAAAAGAAAACCTGAAACCAGGGGACTACGAATTATATCAATACACACATCTCATTGCTGAAGGCAAAAGTAAATTTTCCACATCTCTAAGACCTTATTCGGCCACACATGATATCATAGACACCATCGAAGCATTTCATCAGATATCTTTCAACTATCTAACAATTCCCCCAGTCAAAATAAAAACGAAACCCGTTTTATTCATCTTGAAACGAAGACCAAACTATAGAGAAATATTGCAACTAGAGGAAGAGAGCCTGGAAGAAAATAGTCAAGATGCAATAAGGGATATTGAAATACCAGATGAAATAGAGAAAATTGATGGAACTCTGATAAAAAGCTCTGACGAAGAATTGGAGGAACAGGTAAAGGAAAATTTGGAAGACGACATCACCGAAGAAGAACTGAATGATAACACTCCCCTGTTAGACCAATATGAACATATCCCAGTTGATGAGAGAGAAGACAGCGTTGAGGATGAGAAGGAAACGATAGAAAAAGTCGACAAGGAAAAAGATACGAGGAAAACAGATTTAGGAAAGGCGAAGATTGAGGAAGAATTGGAAAAGTCCGAGGAAGGTATTATTACCGAAAAAGTGGTCCAACCAAATTTTGAAAACAAACCCCCATCAGAAAGCTCTATAGATATAGATGAAATTGTCCAAGTAGAAGAAAACTTTGAAGATATTGGGCATTCAGAAGGAATTCAAAAAAGCACCAAAGACTAAATATTCTCTTAAAGCAAACTCCAAGAGGAAAAATACTGATGCATCTGAGTATCATCAAGATATTCTTGAAAAGACTGATGAGACTGAAGAACTTCCCAAAAAGTTGCCAAAATTTAAGTTATTGAAGAAGGAATCCACCGAGAAAACAGCTGAAATTGTAATGAAGAAACTGAAGATGCCATTGACAAGAAGTCAACTATGGTGCCAAGAATTAAACCCCAAATGAATGTTAGGGAAGAAATTGAAGAAAAAATATCTGAAACTGATGATTCTACCAACAAGAAAACTTCAAAATCATCGATTGATACAGATATTTTGGAAAAAGAAGTTTTTCAGGTTGATGTGCTAGAGCCAAAAAAAAAATTGGAAAATATACATAGCGATCCTAAAAAAAGCCCGGTAAAATTGTAAAAGTGAAAACCACCCAAGAAAAAGCTGAAGTCCAAAAACCTTTCATTGAAGTACCAAAAGCTAAATATATGAAGAAAATAACAAAAGAAAGAGATTTAGCAAAGAGTAATGATATAAACACTGAAAATGATTTTGAAGACTTGTTAAAAAACATTGGATCCAGTCAGTTTGAGGATACTTTATCTATTAGGACAGAATTTGTGGAAGAATATATTAAAGAAAGTGTCGAGAGGCCACAAGCCAGAAAAGAAAAATCGAAACCTACCACAACATCTTCAGGACATAACAAGGATTTTTTGAAGAAAGAGGCATCTGAAAAACTTGCATCGTTGAAAAGAAGTAAATCAGAGGAAAAAATCAACAAACTGAAACCAAGGGAGCAATCATCAACTCCAGAAAAACCACAAAATGATGAAGCAGAAGCACATAGAATAACTGAAAATAAATATCACGTTAAGCAAAACATAAGAAAAATCATTCAAAGGTACAAGAGCAGAAAAAAGTGAACGAGCAACAAAACAAACCCAAAGAAGCTTTTCATACAAAAGATACAATCAAAAAACTCATCGAAGAAGAACGTAAAAAGCAAGAAAGGGAGGAAATGCTCAAGATTCAGCAACAAATAATGGATATTATAGAAAACAATCAAAGAATAACGAATAAAGAACTTATCAAATCCAAACTCCAAGACACTATCATGAAGGAATTGGTCAATTTGATTGACTCTACCATTGTTGATGATGACAGGGAAAAGAAGCAACTTGATAATTCAGAGGTTATCGATGTACTAGGAGATGAAATTAAATCTGAGTTGGAGAAAGAAACTGGAGAGGATTTGAAGGCACCTTTTATGGACATTAAAATGAAGATGAAGAATAGAGAACCTGTCAAAATTGTTCTTTTTGAAGATATTCCAGCAATAGAAGAAAGCTTAGAAAGCCTCGGAAGCAGTGATGAAGATTATACAACAGGGGAACAGGATGACTTTCCCCAGTCTACCTCAGAAATATCAACAGAGGAAAAAATTGACAAGCATGAGTTGAAAGAGGAGAAATTGGCGTTTGTGAAAAGGTTCAAAAAGGCAAATGAAAAACTGGATAATATCATGTCTATTATAGATGAAATTGTAGATACAATAGAAATTACCGATGAAGAATCAGAGGAAGAGATGGCGAGATAATGTTTGGTGTGCAATTATTGTTGAGTTTTTTTTTGAATAAATGTGTTTTGAATATCGCCAGATTTTTATTCAAGTTACAAAGTGTTGAGAACTCCGCTGAAGAATACATTATCGTTCATTGAAAGACATTTTCTGGTGTGGACAGATTATTGGAAGCTTCAACAGGTGTAAAGGGGTCTCTCCCCCTACTATCAAACTTTGGCGCCTTTCACTGTTCTCGGTCTTACCTCGGGTGCCACCTTTTGGTTTATAGTGGAAAAGGCCACTTTTGCTCCGGCAGTCTCAGTGAAGAAAAACACTCCAGGGGTCAGTATAGTCGTGCCAATGCAACGGGGCCAGAAAGGCAGGCTTCAATTGCCTTTAACTGGGTTTCGAACCTGGGTGCCGACTGCGCACTAGGTGCTAAACTTCTACTCAAGATAGTAAATGAAAGAATACTCTAAAAACAGGATAAACAGGTACATTGATAAAAGAGATACGGAGGGCGGCTGACGGCAGCCTCAAGTTATCACAATAAATAAACAACTGGCAAGCACTATGTACAGAGAAAAGCGGGGAGTGTGTTTTCAAGCAGGCGGGGTAAATTTAACAACCAAAAAGCTTTTGCGGTGGGGGGGTATCGTACGGATTAGTATGCAAGCTCAACATTGAAATGCATATGCGCCTCTTACGGCTATGGTTCGATCATGTGCACATCGCACCTGTGGTAAATGTGTTTTGAATATCGCCAGATTTTTATTCAAATTACAAAGTGTTGAGAACTCTGCTGAGGAATACATTTTCGTTCATTGAAAGACATTTTCTGGTGTGGACAGATTATTGGAAGCTTTAACACGTGTAAAGGGTTCTCTCCCCCTACTATCAAACTTTGGCGCCTTTCACTGTTCTCGGTCTCACCTCGGACGCCACCTTTTGGTTTATAGTGGAAAAGGCCACTTTTGCTCCGGGCAGTCTCAGTGAAGAAAAACACTCCAGGGGTCAGTATAGTCATGACAATGCAACGGGGCCAGAAAGGCAGGCTTTAATTGCCTTTAACTGGGTTTCGAACCTGGGTGCCGACTGCGCACTAGGTGCTTAACTTCTACTCAAGATAGTAAATGAAAGTATACTCTAAAAACAGGATAAGCAGGTATATAGATAAAAAAGATACAGGCAGGGCGGCTGACGGCAGCCTCAAGTTATCACAATAAATAAACAACTGGCAAGCCCTATATACAGAGAAAAACGGGGAAGGTGTTTTCAAGCAGGCGGGGTAAATTTAACAACCAAAAAGCTTTTGCGGTGGGGTATCGTACGGATTAGTATGCAAGTTCAACATTGAAATGCATATGTGCCTCTTGCGGCTATGGTTCGAACATGCACACATCGCACCTGTGGTACTTACAAATATTTCCGATTTCACCTGATATAAAATATTTACCCAAACTCCGATCTTACTGCTTCGGCAAGGCTCGGGACGGTCGTAGACTGCTTCGGTATTTGGCTCACACTCTGGATACTAGTGGTCGGACGCGTGACTGCTTCTGCTAGGCTCGGCAAGCTAATGAATCTTTGAAATATTTCGAAACGGAACTACAGTCGGCTTCCCCCTCTTTTGCGGATTCCTCTCGACCGAATTATAGGCGCGCGCCGTTTTGTGGACTCTGTCGATCGAGATACAAATTATATTTTCCCAGTATAATTACCCAGCTTGTAAAAATTCTCCTTGCTATCAATCCATGTGGTGTGACGTCGGCCGGATGACGTCACTGATTTCTCTGGCTTCTATCGGATGACTGAATTCTCTCGTCGGCGTTTGTACATAGCTCAGCTGGCTCGATGAAAATGTTTCCTCGAGAGTCGCTAGCTGGCGCAGGTAATACTCGCGCGTGCTTTATATATACGCGTCGCGGTATTGGCGTGATTGTAACACTTAGCAAAGTGTTATGTATATAGAAAAATAAGATGGTTTTTAGAATAGTTTGATTTGAAATAATAATTGTTAATTTTATAATGCTATTGAGAAATTTTATGGTTTAAAGGAAATAATAATCTGAATTTTATGGGATTATTGTATAAATAATAACACCTTGTATGTGTTTGTGGATTCTTGAAGAAAATGACTTCAATATGGATTCATTTGAAATAATATCCATAAAAGTTGTTGAATTTATTGTAAGTGAAATATTTCTCTTCATAGTTACTGGAAGTCAACCATCAATCTTCGATGGGAGATTGAAAAATAATCAATTATCGCTTTAGAGTTTAATCGTTTATTTAAGTCTGGAAGTTTGTTTATATATCTTCACACAGTAAAGTGTAATGGTCTAATTGCCGTTGTGCTGAAATAACAAGAATTGTTTGTGGAAAAGATTCATCTGGAAAAATCTCACCATAATCAGTAAGCCAATAGGATTTGAATATGCAAAAGTAACACTTAACTGAAAAGACCAATTAATGATTAGAAACGCTACTACGCATAAAAAATATTCTAATTTGGAGGGCAATCAACGACAAGGACTCCTCGGCGGGCTTTTGTGACGAATGGTCGATCTTTAAAATAACGGGTTGATTTTCGGGCGAGTGTTGTCGCGAAATACTAGAAATTTGTTTCGCGTAATTTTCCAAGGAAAAATAGAAATTTTCCCCGTTGAAAAATAATAAGAACTATAGAGCGAGTTAAAATCCAATAGTGACCTTTTTTGGAGAGGGCGCAGATATTCATCGTTGGATGAAATACTTGGTAAGAATAAATTTTGGGTAATTGGTTGCTAACCTAACATATTAGATGGTTTGAAGGTTGGTGGTTTGGATTCTTCCCTTTTTGCTTGTTATATTTTTTTTCATGTGTAGGTTGAAAAACATATGAGGGTGATTTGGTATGAGAAAATATTTATAGCCTATAGTAAAGCTATAGAGGGATATATTTCACAAATTTTGGGTGTTGGGCCCATGAAATTAAATATAATGTTTGAAAATTCTTATAAAGTTCTTATAAATAAGTTCTATAAAGTTGAATATTTGAGTTGACCTTATTTCGAGCTCTTGTTTCAATACAGAAAAAAGGTGTAATACATTTTAAAGATGTTTTGAAAAAAAATGTTCCTTTTTCTTATTATATGGTGGTTAATAATGGATTCGGTCTTATTATTGTAGTAGAGTTTACAACCTCCTTAAGAACTTTTATGAAAAAAAATCACCAAAGACTCATCAATGGCTTTGAGCCGAATTCTATTTCTTTTGGACTAGAAGGTGATAAAACCAGTGAGAAAAAAAACTGATGTGTAAAATTTAAAAACAACTTATTGGTGACAGTGTTAGAGCCCTTTATTAGATTTATTTTATTCAATAGAACAAAAGAAAGAGCTCATTTTGGTTAGGGCAAACATATATATATATATATATATATATATATATATATATATTATATATTATATATATTATATATATTATATATATTATATATATTATATATATTTATATATATATATATATATATATATATATATATATATATATATATATATATATATATATATATATATATATATATATATATGAAAATAAGGGCAGGTCCTTTCCAAGGTGGACATCAGAGAAAGATATGGTCAGTAAGTATGAATATTTCTTTCCAAAGGTATTGAAAAAATGGTAAAACAGAGAACTGTCGATAGACAGGCTCTCCGTTATAAATGGTGACTTCAGCGGGACATTTTTTTATGAAGATCATTGTTATTCATTTTTACTGAAAAAAATTGAAATACGGTCAAAGAGGCTACTATTAGGGGTGACAGCGTCGAGAAAGTTATGAAAAGATAAATTTCTCCTTGTCAGGTAAAGTTGAAGGTATTATAATTTTTTTTTCTATATAAAACAAGGAAATGGCTCCAAAGCCAGTTTAACCCTGTTACATGATCTACGGAGGGTGTTTAGTCTATTTATTGGGGTAGGTGTAATCCACGGATTTATTACGAATACGAATGGTATTTCTAGTCCTATTATTACTGTCAAGATGAATTTAAATCCTTACAGGGAGCTTTTGGTTGAACATAGCGGGAAAATAGTAACTTCGTTACACACGTAATAAAATCATTTAAAAAATGCCGAATGCCAATTCAATAGTTGAATTTTGTGAATGTTGGTTCGATTTGGAATTTGATTTACTGTTGGAGAAGAAAAGAAGTAATTTATGTCCGTCATCATTCTTGAAAGTATTTGAGTGACACTCAATGTCACAAGGTCTGAAGAACAAATCTGTGTGTGTGGATGGTATCCAGAGGCGGTTATGTTCATCACTTCAAGGGGGACCAACCAGGGTCTATTGCAAAAAGGGTTATCATCATATCTAAATAATTAACACAGGCAATAAGGATAAAATACCTGTTATTGCTATATTACACTTTAGCCGAGCAGAGACTGTAATTAGGAACGAACCTGTACGCGAAGGTTCGATGGTGGCCAAGAAGATATACCTCACATTGCAAAAAGATCCCACTTACCTTGATGGCAGCTACCTGGCAGCTTGCGGTTGCTCTTGACTTAGCTCTATTTTAATTTTGAGGAAATCACGTCACGAACGTTACTCTATAGATTTGATTGAATATGATTTATTATTTATTTTTAACATAGGTAATGAATCCACTTATTCAGCTTATCCCTTGGCTCCTAATTTAATATATATTTTGGCTCTCTACTACTGAAAGGAAAAGTCTAACGAAAAGAAAAAACTAATATTGATTTTCATAAATTTAATAAGGAATTATATTGATGATATATTGTCCTTGAATTTAATTTATAAAATTGGGGACTAACTAGGATAATGAATCACTACGCCAAATATTAGAACAATAAAAATAAAAAAACGAACAAAAAACCTTTTTAAAGACAAACTTTTATTTAAGCCGTGTACTAAAACGTATAAAATAAGTTTAAGTCATCACTGACAATGATTAAATTATTTTTTGTTGAATTATTTGTTTTCAAAAACCTTGTCGGGCGAAGTGTTCATAAAAGTAGGTACCAATTAATTTCATTGGACAATGTAAGTAACAACTTGTCGAAGTATTAATTTTATTTCAATTCGCGCGACAATTTTTAAAAACCAAATATTTTAACAAAAAATAATTAAGTCATTGTCAGCGATAAGGTACTACCGCCACGAGAGTTACCACGAGAATTGGGAAATTATTACAATTTGGCATACGTATTGTTTAACATGTGAACAACACCTCTATAGAATTTTAACAAGTTTCACCATCCCGAACCCGATATATATATATATATATATATATATATATATACATATATATAGGGAAATTATTACTATTTGGCATACGTATTGTTTAACATTCTCCCAGTTGCTAAAGGGGCTGTAGAGAAATGCGGATTGTGCCAGGGGACTTTTTAAAGAAGGACGGGGGACGATTTGAGGGTCTGAACGCGAAAAAAAAACTTCTCCCAGTTGACCCCATCTTTAGAGCATCGTTATTACAAGGTCTCTTCCCTGTAAGTTTTGAGCTGAAAGAAATCATGATCTCCGACCCTAAAATCTCTCACACTCCAATTTTGAATCGAATAGAACCATAATCACAAAACTCGTCCTACATGTTGGGGCCGCCATCTTGAATTAATGAATTTAGACAAAAAATTCATAATCTCCGACCCCAAAAACCCCTACATACCGATTTTGAATCAAATCGGACCATAATTACAAATCTCGTCCGCCATATTAAAGCCTCCATTTTGTTTTTTTCTCTAACAAAAATTCCATAATGCATTGTACCCGGAATTATGAACACCTGCCAAATTTCCAATTAATCGGACGACTAGAAATCGGTCAAAATTGACTTGCAAGATTTGACCCAAACCAACAAACGAATGGTAACTAAAAACAATGCCAAAAGAAGTATATTTTTCATCCATTTTAATTTTGTTGTGAACTATGAATAAATAAAACTGTCCGTCTCTCGCATGCGACCCGCTTATATATTCTCGTTTGTCACACACTGCAGAAAATTCCGGAGAGGTTGGTTAATTGTTAATTTTGTCCCGACCATTCTAGACCGTTTTCTTGGAATCAGCGATGGTTGGATTAAGAATCTAAAAGTCAACGGTCGCTTCCGTACACAGGCGTGTACTGTACAGATTTACTTATTTTCGTACGTTATCAGGGCCGGATTAAAAGGTGTGGAGGCCCTGGGGCAACAAAGGAGTGGAGGCCCTTAATAATTTTTCAAACAAGTTTTTTTTTTATTTATTGCGGAACGAATCAAATTATTTCGACACAAGCATATATAGGTATAATAAAAAACAAGAAATAAATTAAATTACAGCGTAAACAAAGGGATTCTTGCGAGCTTTTTTCGACGAAAAATCATTGGTGATTTCGGTCAAATCCAGCATCCGGAGAAAATCATTCTCAATGCTAAGAAGCGATAACTTTGATAGGTGGCTTTGTCTCATCGTAATTCGCCTACTTTTTCATTTTGGAAAATGAGCGCTTTCCAGTGCAATTTGACATCATCACATTCTCGTGTGGTATTCTTCAGATTATTTTTTGATGTTACGATCATAAACACATTTCCTTGCAAAATTATATAATGTACTAAACCGGTTTTGATTCATTTCACACTTTTCATGCGAATTGATGACATACGTCAAATTAAAAATATAGGTTGTCAGACAATAAAAACAAAATACCTCAAATTATTCCCGCGACAATTTTCTAGGTAGAATATTCCCACTATTGATTGGCCAAAACGTATATGAGTTATTTGAATTGAACGTTTCCATTGGTTTCTAGCAATGTCAAAAAATAATCACTGTAATTTCAATGTTTGAGAATGTAGCTCTGAAACTTTGGTTTTCAAGAATTTGATAGTAGAACATCTTAGATTGGTCTTTTTGATAGTCCTTTTTCAGAAAGATTTACATTTGTTGCGGAATGTTATCCTTCTCTTAGACTCACACTTTCAGATTTCGGGGATTTCTCTGTTAGAAGCGGGCCACTCAGCGGACACTTGTCAACGCCAATAAATAGGAAAAACAGGTATAGACAGGCAAAGTGTTTGTAGAATCGGCAGAAAATTAGTCAACAGAATTTGAACTTTTGTTCTTTTATGGAATGCGCACAGGGCTCTTACAAATAATTTGATGCAATCATATTCATAAATTGAAATATTATTTTCTTTTGCTTATGATTATTGAATTTCATTGTGTATCTAGATCGCTTGTGTCATTTGAAGCATACATCGACAGAAAATCCTTCATTTAATGAAAAAAAAATGTAGATATTTTTTTAAATTCAATTGTTCTTGTTTTTACAGCTAATTTCGATACGATATAATATTTGTATAATAGTATGATGTTTTACTTGGTGATTGTTTCTCGCATATACACATGATTCATCAGATCGAAGATTAATATTAACCATGGATTTTGACAAGAATACGAAACATGTTTTTGAATGTTTAAAACGAAAAATGAGAGGAAAAAGTGGGAGAACTGCTCTTTCGTTGTCAGATTTTTTATATATAATTTTGCATATCCTTCGGTATTTGTTAGGAAATTTTACCTAAAAATTTATATTGTGGAGGCCCCTCTCTGGTGGAGGCCCCGAGGCTGCAGCCCCGTTTGTCCCCCTCTTAATCCGGCTCTGTACGTTATTGCCGGCTTTACCAAAATGTTGTACAGCCAGTGTTATCATAAGTGGTCTTATTCCCTAAAGGGGCGTCTGGCCACAATAGGTGTGGTCTCCCCCTTTCTGGCTTTTTTTCTAGATCTAAAATGGAGTAAGTAAAAACTCAACACTATTGGGATTGATGCGTTTGTGCCACCACATGACTTAAATTAAATGTCTTTGATGAACCATATCTTCGCCAATACATCTCTGTAGGCATATAAAGAAAAAAATAATTAGTAAAAAAAACCTTTTTAAAAACAAGCTTTTATTCAAATACCCTAAAAAGTACAAAATAATTGCTTTGGATGTGTGACGTAGGTTATTCCGTGAGTTATAGATTCAAGAGCTTGTCGTGCAAAGTTTTCATTTCGAATACAGATGCGACAAGCTTTTGAATCTATAACTTACGGAATAACCTACGTCACACATCCAAAGCAATTATTTTGTACTTTTTAGGGTATTTAATGAAAGCTTGTTTTTAAAAAGGTTTTTTTATTAATTATTTTATTTTGTGCTTTTTAGTGAGTTTTAGTGAGTCTTGGAGCCGACATTTTCTTTTTTTTCTTTAACAAATGCATAATGCATTGTCACGGCAACTATGAACACCTGCCAAATTTCACGTTAATCGAACAATTAGAAGCTTGTGAAAAAGAACAAAAACAGAACTTCCAGTACCGTTTAAATATTTTTTTGGGAAGTACAAATTGCGTCTCAAAAAAAACATCAGTGTGCCTACATTTTGCAAAACATCCATGGGATGTTTGTACTTGCTGGGTCTCGAGTAATAATGTATTACTTCTCGCTCTTGAGATATCAACAACAATTTTATGACTTTGAAATGATTGAGACAAAATAACATCCAAATATACGCCATTTTATTATAGCTCTAACAAAAATCCAAAAAGTATAATACAAAACTCTATAACTACTTACAATGTTCTTTATACACAACAAATATATTTAACAACTAATATAAAAAATAATTTTATGCGTTATCTATTCACGGTAGGTATTGCTATTTAAAATACAAGTTTCACCAGGTAGGGTCAGTAGGCAAAGTGAAAATATTAATATGAATGTCATTTTTACAAGTAATTGTGAAATTAGACATGAAAATTGTTCCACATTTCTATCCTCCTTCCTACATTTTATGGAAAAATTTCATTAATATACCCAACAAATATGATATGACCTTTCAATCCTTTGGCAGAAAAATCTGCAGAGTATTTCCAAATTAGATTCTATTAATGAAGACTTAAAATGATTGGTTAAACCTGACTGGAGTCCAAACAGACCATGGAACTAATAATAAAATGTTGTTTTGGGGATGTAGAAACATATGTAAAATTCCCAAATATTTTTGTTCCAGAGAACCTTCCTGAGTTATACAATTTTCTATGAAAATAGTTTACGAATAACCACGATGTGAACAAACGTTTGAGCTATAAAGTCATCAAAGTTTGTTTATAGAACGAATAGAGTAGTTTATTATTATTGGAAGTATGAATATTTTTTCAGAAATTGAAAATTAGAAAAATCGAGCATTTTTTTTTAATTTCTGATGAAAATTATATACAAGTGTAATCTAACCTCTTGCACACCCATGAATGTTGCGTGTATAAGGCCATTTTATAACGAATTGCAGTGTTTAAAAACTTGAAAAAAAAATTAAAATGTTTTGTTCTTTATAAAATTCGAAAAAAAATTGGGTAGTGCCACCCGCCTAATTTCTGGTGACCTACTCAGAGGAAAACTTTGGCAATTGCCGAATGCAATAAACATTTAACTCGACATTTGAATAATGTAAAATGTTGAAATGATTTTGTGGTAAATGTATACATTGCAGGCTGCCTGAGATAATCAATTTCAAAGTGGAGAAAACAACTAACTTTGTTTTATCCAAACTGGTGATAAAGTCAGAACTAGTTGACCTCATACTCTGTTTTGGGGCACTTATCATAATTATCACTTGTGAGAAACAAGCGACACAAACAGTATTGAAAAGGAAAGCATTCGCAATTGAAAATTGTTTTGAAGAATAATATCACGACCATTGTAGTGAAGACACCAACAATATTGGGATCAAACTGTCGGGCAAATACACAGCAAAGTCATGGTAGGGCATCCAAACCGGACCCTGACGGCTGACCTTCTGAACCTGAACAGAACGAAGGCTCGTATAATAATAGGTCTGTTGACTGGACACTGCGGCCTAAGAGAACACCTAAACACCATGGGAGTACGCAGGGAAACCGTGGAGTGTAGGCTGTGTGATGAAGAGGAGGAAACAGCCTCTCATATTATCTTCGACTGTGACGCCCTTAGTAGTAGGCGACACAGAACCTTTGGAGAGATCAGCCCGGAAACAGGCATGAATCCAAAGAACCTTATCAACAGGCTTCTTAACCTAATTAAAAGCACAAACCTGTTTGAATGAGGAACCACTGACGACAGAGTGATACAATAGACCCCAGCTGGTCGAAGTGTCAAGGGAAGCTAAGTGCCAACCCTGTCTCTGGCTCGTCAGCTTTCAACCAACCAACCAACCATTGTAGTGATTCAGACATTCAGAACACGTGAACTGAACACTGTTGCCAAGCAAGATTCTCGCATGCACGGTTTACAAAGCTGTCTACGAACGAAAGTTTGTTGGATTCTACTGGTGTTTTCTAATTAGCAACCAATTAGAAAACAGTACGCGATGTGCAGGAGAATTAATTTGAACGTTATTATCTTTGCCTTTTGCTGGATCTTAAAACTTAACACCGAGCTGTTCCGTGCGTATTTCGAAAAGTAGAAGACAAGATGAATCACTCGCCGCATTAATGAATGAAGTAGTAAATTTTAATTCTTGTTCGACTCTTTGTATGTCCACCTATGAACAAAAAGTCATTCGAATTGGTGTAGAATAAATCTTTCATAAGGGTGCACTACCTTTCAAAAATTTCATATTTTGTCGGTCAAACATGCCCCATTTTTTTATCAGCTATATATCGTTGATGACAAATGTCTGATCATTAGCGGATCATTATCCCGCAAACTCATCTATTCTCATTTTTGTCTCTAATCAAAGTCCCGATACTTATTTTTGTGGCTTGGTTTATAATATGACATGGTTGATAAAATAACAAATCGAATTCATTAGTGTACGCGTCTTTGTGCCGTTTCGGCAAACAACATAAAAAGAAATGGACACCATCGACTTGGAAATTTCTATCGACATTATCCTCAAGTTGAGTAAATTCCCGCTAATTTCAAGGCTAAGTAATTGTGGAGTTGCCAATCACTGTGCGGGCGATTTCGTACTAGATATATTAATATAATAAAAATTATTTTTTGATAGAATGGCAAATTTTTGAAAAGAAAGACAATAATGTGCACATTTTGTACTGTTTTCTAATTAGTTGTTAATTAAGATCTCAAGATCTTTGCCATTCACCAGCCAATCAGAAAACACTAATAGAATCTAACAAACTTTCGTTCGTAGACATGCGAAAATCTTGCTTGGCAACAGTGTTCAGTTTACGTGTTCTGAATGTCTGAATCACTACAATGGTCGTGATATTATTTTTCAAAACAATATTCAATTGCGAATGTTTCCTTCTTTAATACTGTTTGTGTTGTTTGTTTCTTACAAGTGACTGTGATAATTATGATAAATCCCTCAAAGCAGAGTTTTGACTTTATTACCAGTTTGGATATTACAAGGTTAGTTGTTTTCTTCACTCTGAGATTGAATATCTATCTCAGGCAGCCTGCAATGTGTACATTTACCTCACAATCAGTTCAACATTCTACCTTATTCAAATGTCGAGTTAAATGTTTATTGCATTCGGCAATTGCCGAAGTTTTCCACTGAGCAAGTCACCTGAAATTAGGCGGGAGGCGTTTCCCAAAATTTTGTCGAATTTTACAAAGAACAAAACAAGGTATTATTTTTTTTTCAAATTTTTAACCACTAATTCGTTATGAAAGGGCATTATACAATCGATATTCACGGGTGTACAAGAGGTTAGATTACACTGTATATTTTGTTGGAGACAGATCTGATGGAATTATTCAATTAATTCGTATTTTTTTCCATAGAATGAAAAACACTGGATTTTCATTTATTGGTGCGTAAAGTTAAAATTTACTATTGCTATAAAAAATGATAAATTTTTAAAGAAAATTTTTTTTTCTTACAAGTTTCTGATTTGTATTTTCTACCGATCGAATATAGACGATAAACAAACCATTTTTCTTTTTAAATATAAATAAATATTTTTTATTCATTCAAGCTGATATCCAGTGAATCAGTTGGAGCATATAAACGGGGAAAGTAGGCTCCAATAAAGGTAATTTGAATATACATTTCTAACTTTTTTGCAGATATTCCAATGGCCGTAAATCCGATATTAGCAGTTCCCCATACTGATATTACATACTGTCACTTTGAAATATATAATTTCGTGATATTTTAAAGAGATACGAAACACCAATCACAGGAGAGAATTTTAAATTCAAGTTCTTCACCAATATATAATCCATTGTTTTAAATATTTGATATTTTTCCATTAAACCTAAAGATTTAAATTTTTTATAAAGATTTTCAACTCTCAGATTAAGAGTGATTATTCAACCAAGACGAGAATATTTTTAAATCAGCATTGATAGTAATTAATGCCTTAATGATGGGCGATCATTGTCATGTGGTTCATAAACACTAGCTAGGAAAATTATTTTTAGATCGAAGTTTTCCACATCAAAAATATGTCATTCTTATTTTTTTTCCGAGAAACATGCTGTAGGGAAATTAACATTAAGTAACTCATTAATAAAAAAAACAAATAGAATGGAAATTCTACTAATATAATAAAGCCTGTACGCCTGTACTAGTCTGATTTTGAACTATGGTTTATATCTCATATTTTTTCAAACGAGCTGGTGAATCATTACACGGAGATATTTGAGAAAAACAACTAAACATCGCTTGTTCAGCAATATTTTATCGTTAAAAATATTGGGGTACCTATTCGCTTTCCCATATGCCCAATACGATATTTTTAATGGTTTGTTTCAACCTGACCAAACTTGTAATATCTAATATATATCTGTACAAATTAACTTTTTTATATACTTAGCAATTGTTTTTTCCCAAAATCTGTTCAGACTCCAGATATCCATTTGCATCAGTTTCATTGGGTTATATTAAATAATTATATCCATCGCAAAGTATCTCAAAAACTATACCATTCAGGTCCATCAATCTTCAGTATATGACCATATATATCTACGAAATTGATATGATTTGATATTATCTGTTACAAAAACTGCAGTCTCCATTTCATTCTCAGTCATTCAACCGTTTTATATTTTGAAAACGTTCATCATCCGATTATCTAAATTCTCCGTGTTTGTTGATTTTCCAGAAAAAAAGTTCATTCCTAAATTAAAGACTAAGGATTTTGTAATATTATTCATCATGCAAGAAAATGCTATTTATGTATAGGAAAAGTCTTATTTTCATTTGTAATCTGAAGACTATTTTTTTTCATGTCTAATTTCACGAAGATGAGTATAATTCCAACTTGCTTGGGGTATACAAAGTGTTGATAACTCACCATTACAATATCTTAGGGTTTTTATTAAAAATTAACAACGTTTCACAACCTAGAGACTAGAAAATGCAAATATAGGTGGATTGTGGTAGAAAAACATCAACACTCAGTATACAATTGATACCTATATTATTTATAGAAAAATGTGAAAACATAGGATTCAGTTCACTTTTCTTGAAAAAAAAACAATAAGAAATTTGTGTCAGATATGGAGGATGTCATATGATCAAAATATAGGGTAATCCATTTATACTAGCTTTTACAAAGGGTAACATCTAAGAATATTGAGTTTACTGAGTAATATATTCGATTTATTTTCATTCTAGTAATTCAAAGATGAAGTAATTATAGTATACAGTATATATTCTTATATTTTTGTGCATATTTTAATTTGTGTGATGAAAGCCGAATAGAGAAACATGGATATATCATTACGGGTAACAACGATAACATTTTTCAACAAAGATTTATTGTCAGGTTCCAACTAGAGGGGATATTATGTTTCATTTCAGCACAACAAAGGTTTCTGAATATGTTCCTCGAAGTCTGACACAAAAATTCCACTGAAAATATGTGCAAACATTCCATCCATTCAAAATTTATATATCAGCCAATTTTTCAAAGTCTTCTCAAAGGAGGATGGAATGTTTGCCGGGCAAATTCGAGAGTGAAAGTGATTGTTTTATAGTATATTTGAAAGTGGAAATAAATTACAGTGAATCGTTAGGTTATGCAACAATTTAATGAGCATAATGACATTTAAGTATTCTTTTTCTTCATATAATCAACACTGTTAAAATATTCATCTGAAGGTATCAGAATTAGGAAGAAATCCAATCGACAAGATATTAATTTACCCATGCTATGCTATAACAATGTGTCCGAACAAAATGTAGCGCTTCTCTCTGGGTTCCGTACTCTTCTACGGCAAAAAAGAAGTAATTCAAAAAAAAATCTATACAAGTCTTTGAGTTACTGCGTTCTGAATCTGTTCATAACAAGAATGAGTTGGAATAATTTTCCAAAATATTTCTTATTCGTTTCTGTGAAATAATCAACTGAACGAATGTCAATATGTACGGAGTGTTTCTTGAATGGGCATGTAGAACCAACAACACCTAGAATAAGGACAAAGTGCTTACTTTGAAAACGATAGTGACGTCACGCTTGGGGGTCCTACGTATTTGGCAACCCTGTTACGGTATCGCACAGTGACAGTATGGACGCTGCATTTGCTGTTTCATGTTCTGTCAATAAACTCCGTCAAATTAATTGATTGTTGAACGTTTAAAGATTGATTTAATGCGTTTTTTGTACTGTTAGACTAACTTCGATAGTGTAGTGCTCTGTGTACTGTATCATAATGCCCCAGAAGTGTTGTAAAGGAAATTATGCGAGCGGTACAAAAGTGGGGTGTTTCTTTCCTAAAGACGAAAAACATCGCAGAAAATGCTAACTGCAATTCCCCCGAAAATTTTGTACCAATAACAATAGCCGAGTGTGAGTGCCACTTCGAAAAGGAAGATTTATTACAAAATTTCCCAACAGGATACGAAAACCGGTGAGATCGTTTCAGTTATTTTGACCTTACCACGATCAAAAGAAAGTAAATTTCCGAACTGTCCAAAATACTTGTCGAAAAAGATATCATATCGAAAAAGCAAAGACGAATAACATAAAGAATTAGATTGAAATTCGTTTTCAACAAGCGATTGAAGAAGGTAAACAGGAATATTTAACATATACGAAACTTACGGGTTATACAACTTTTGAGGAACACAAGCATTTATTTCGTTTTTTTTGGGTGAGGGGTGGTTTACAATTACTGATCAGAATGTCTTAACCATATTCAAAGTAGAACACACACCGGGGCGTTAAATTACTTGGGCCGTTGTAATTGCCAATAACTTACAAGTAAATACATATTTATATGGACAATTATTATAAATGTAGAAGTAAGTAATGTGAAGACACTTTTCTTGTCAAGTAATCTGGACGAAATAAGAAATTTACGTGATACGATTGACAATTCGATGATGACTCTTTCATTAGCTTAATCAAAGCTTAATCATGTTTTGAACTCAATGTCCAATGTACACAAAAACTTAAAAATAGGGGACGAAAATTAATTTCTGATCAACTTAAATTGCGGACATTATCAAAAGAACGTTATAGATATTCCATGACCACTATGGTTTTTTGTTCACTTTTATATACAATCAGTCTTAATGCATACGGATATTTACGAAATCGTGGACCTATGCCTAACAACACAAGTACATCCTCTGTACATCCCAGGGACGTCCTTCATTTGCTACTGGGACGTCCCTGGGATATCCTTTGTCGGGACGTGGTACATGGGTGGAAATTAGATGTCCCTGGGTCATCTAATTTCCACCAAAAAGGACATCCAAGGGATGTCCTTTTGGTACGTCCCATGGATGTACCAAGTCCCGACAATGGACATCAAAGGGACACCCTAGGGATGTCCCAGGGTTATCCCTGGGATATATGGTACATCCCCTGGACGTCCTCAAATGTCCTTTTTTTTCATTCATTTAATTTGAAAAATTTCATGGAAAAACAAACATTTTCAAAACAAAATATCAACTTTGAATTTTTAATGAACATTTTGATGAGTTTCGACGATTTTTATATATGATAATGGATATCAGAAATACCAGGGACATGAATGGGACAACCTCTGGATATACCAGAAGGGATGTCCTCTGGACAACCTCTGCGGGACATCCCCTGGATGTCCCAATCATGTCCTTGTACCGCGGTACATAAAAAGGACATACCTAGGACATCCCTGTGTTGTTAGGGATAATTTTGCCCCATCCCGAAACAATCGAAGGGGTTTGTAATAATTTTCTAACTGATCCTCATATTGATGAAACGAACACTTTTTTAACATATGCACATAGAATCTTTAAATATTTAAAAAAAATAAGGACAAATATGTTAGTTTACTCATGGATGAAATTCACATTGATCCACATTTAGATTATACAGGTGGTAATGTTGTAGGAGCTGCAATAAATAATAAAGATTCGTTAGCGACATCTGCGTATAACTTCAAATTTTAAAGAAGTTGTTCATATCGCCCTGTGTCTAAAATTACTTTTCAGTTTTCTCAAACCAATTATAACTAATAATTCATAGATGGAAAGCTATATATGAATAATTTTTCAACAAATGAGAAAGTTAGCATTATGTATCAGCATCCTGTAAATCCAGAACAACCTCTGTTCTATTTATTTCATTCTGTCCATCTCTTAAAGTGCATTTTTATTAACTGGCTCAATACAAAACCAATCAAACATTCACTTATCCTGACTTTTTTACCGGCGATGAGAAATGCGCATGGTTTTCCACATTAAAAAAATTGACGATTTGAATCCGGTAAATTACTAAAATTTGGGTATTCCTTAAATTTGAAAGCTCTGTATCCATCTAGTTTGGAAAGACAAAATGTTAAATTAGCATTAAAAAATTTTTTATCCGTTTGTTGTCGAGGGCTTGCCAAAACTTTGGCAAAATATATTTCCCATTCACAAAAGATACTGCAGAATTGATAAAAATGGTGGAGTATTGTAAATGTAAAAATACCACTAAAAGGAAAACATTCAATATGTATGGCAGAGTCTACAGTCCACAAAATTCTGAGAAAAGCAAAGCACCATCCTTATAAGGTACGCCTCATCCATGAGCTGAATGAAGACGACTTTGATCGGCGAAATCAATTCTGTTTGCAGAATTGACGGAAACAGCTATGCAATAATGATAATAATTTTGTGAAAAATATTTTTTTTTCTGACGAGGCTACGTTTGTTTGAACGGCCACGTCAATAGGCAAAATTGCCGTTATTGGGCTACCGAAAATCCCCGACGGATGATGGAGTATCACACTCAAAATCCACAGAAAGTGAATGTATGCTGTGGCATAGTTGACGGAAGAATTCTGGGTTCCTATTTCTTTGACGTGAATCTGACTGGTGCAATATATTTGGATTTTCTTCGATTCGACCTCATTCCTGCTCGAATAGCTTTGTATCCAGATCTAGAGGAACCTGATCTTCCGAGAACTGATTTATTCTTCCAACCAAGATGGTGCATCGCCCCATTATGCAGCAGCTGTCCGCGACTATTTAGATGTGGTGTTTCCGAATCGTTGGATAGGGAGAAGGGGACCGATTGAGTGGCCAGCTAGATCTCCAGTTTGGCACCACTTGATTACTTCTTGGGGGTACTCAATAGACCGGATAATTTAGAAGATTTAAAAGCAAGAATTCGTCACGAGATACAATGTATACCTCCTGACGTTATGGACAATGTTCAAAAAGAATTCATTCAACGTCTTGGCTACTGTCAGATAGCAAACGGTGCACAATTTGAACATTTAATTTGATCGTTGTTTGAAGCTATCATTGCCATTAAATTCATATTTCAAAATAGTTTTTCTTATTTTATTTCCATTTCACCCATACTAATAATCATCTTTTCCCTTTCCGTATTGAAAAATAGAGTTGCCATTAAAAAAATACCTTTGATGCCATTTCTCCTACACGAATCATTCTGCATGTATTAATTTAATTTGAAAGAATGCCCAAATTGAAATAAAATTCGACGGCTTCGAGCGTTTTTTCCAAAAATTATTTACGAATTTATCCACTACTTTACGAGAGCACTGAATTTAACGGACGCACTGTATACAAATCCTATGTGTGATATATTTTTGAAATCAGCTTTTCATGGAGATTCCAAAAATTTAAAAATATATAGGGTGTTCTATTTGAAAAAATTGCCGTGGACGTCATTAGTCAAACGTGGATCACCCTGTATATTTAATTTTCTCTTTTAAATGTGGAAAATTGAGATTAAAAATCGACCTGTCCCAGGAGATTCCTCAGAAATGGACAGTTTGGCTAAAAATGAATTTATTCAGTATTTCACGATATCACTGTATACCGGGTGACACAGGATATCGGGCCACCCCTGTAATTTCTGCATTCGTGAACGGATTTTTCTGAAATTTGGTACAGTTATATAAGCAACCATTTCGGATTTGATCACATTACAATCCAATATGGCGAACTTCCGGTTTTTCTGGAAATGCCAGCAACTTTATTTTTTCAAATAGAACTCTGTATATTTTTTACATATTCCAGTTCATCAGGTCAAAACAAGTCCAAACCTTATGTCAAATGTAATTTTTTTGAAACAATTAAAATTAGTAATTTTTAGTTTTATTTTACCTCGTGGATAAAATGAGATTTGGTCAAAGCTATTCACAATGAGTCGCACATAACAGAAAAACTTAATTTTTTCTGAAAAATTATTTTTTGTTCACTTGTTGATGAATCAATTCAGTCACATCACATTTTGATCAAAAATTATTTTTTTTCAAATGAACCCATATGGGCCACCTACATGTCTCTCTAGAACATACATTCAGGACAAAAATTACACATCATTTTTGTATTTCGGTGCAGTAACAAATTGTATACATTCAAAAATCTACAACTAGTTCATGAGTTTCCTTGCAGTTCAAGAGTTTCCTTGCAGTTCGAATAATTTTTCAACTTAGTAAGCTGTGGAAAACAACATTTCTGAATCTTGTCAACTAATTGTGTTTGCTGTCATCTTTCATCTCAACTCTCAAAATTAGTTAACTTCCGAGAATTAGTTTAGTAGAAATGTAAAATCAAAATTATAGGTTCACAAGAAGTGAACAGGTTGATATGTTATTAATTTACGGAGAATGTCTTGAAAACAGTGTTCATCCAAATTAAACAAATAATATCTAGCGTTTCATTAATGATTGAACCTATCCAAATGAAAGGGGTAGCTTATCCTAGGAGTGTCAGAGAAAAATGTAGTTTCAGGAGAAAATATCCTAACCAAAGTCTAGGAAAGAAAAATGAACATGTTGTTTTCCACGGCTTACGGCTTAGTTGAAAAATTATTAGAACTGCAAGGAAACTCATGAAATAGTTGTAGATTTTTTAATGTATAAAAATTTGTTACTGCACCGAAATACAAGAATTATATGTAATTTTTTTCCTTAATGTATGTTCTAGAGAAACAGGTAGGTGGCCCATAGGAATTTTGAAAAAATTGAATTTTTGTAAAATTTGACTGAATTGATTAACCGGTAAGTGACAGAAAAATAATTTTTCAGAAAAAATTAAGTTTTTCTGTTTTGTGCGACTCATTGCGAATAGCCTTGACCAAATCTCATTTATCCACGAAGTAAAATAAAAAAACAATTTTAATTTCAATTGTTTCAAAAAATTTACATTTGACATAAGGTTTGGACTTGTTTTGACCTGTTGAACTTGAATATGTAAAAATATACAGGGTGCTCCATTTGAAAAAACAAAGTTGCTGGCATTTCCAGAAAAACCGGAAGTCCGCCATATTGGATTGTAATATGATCAAATTCGAAATGGTTGCTTATATAACTGTACCAAATTTCAGAAAAATCCGTTCACGAATGCAGAAGTTACAGAGGTGGCCCGATATCCTGTGTCACCCGGTATAGAACTCGATATAGACACATGTCTTCCCGAGTGTATTTCGAAAAAGTTAATCACCAATAAATTTTTTTATAGTTTATTGCAGTAATATTTTTGTTTAATTGGATCTTTATATTAATTGCCAAAACTACATTAAAACGATTTCAGATAAATAATTACACAAAGCCCATAGTAACATAAGTATCTCGTAGGCCTCTGGGTGATGACGTCACGCGGCAGCATTTTGTCTTTACCTTCTAGGTGTTGATGGTAGAACACGCCATTTAGAACGAAAAAGTTATATAATTTTTTTCAACTAAATATCGGAATTTATATAAAAAGTGATAACTGGTAACCCCAAATAACACGCTGTACAGGAAAAAAAAACATTTCCTTTAACACACGTAAATAAGCATAATAAACTAAATAAAAAAGCTAATAACCAATTTCGAAAAAATTTGTCTAGAAAATTATGAAAAAATTATGAAAAAGTTGAAACTCTGAGATGTTATGGTTATCGGTCTATCGCGTTACATCTACCGTGAACAAAATCACGTTGGCGGTGTTCCAGGTGTCGGAAATTTCTCCAGATTTCACCTTATACTCATAAAAATTAAAGTTATTTTTTTCTAACACTATCCGTAGTGAAATCAACGTAGTATATGGAGAAAATGAAAAAGGAATATTTCGAGATATTTTTGACGTAAATAGTTGAACAAGATTTTGAATAGAGAAGATGGTTCCCATAACGTCAAATTAATGTAGGTTTTACGTCAAACACATTTTTTATCATTTGTTGCAATATTTTTGGACACACTCTATAATTTTGATTGTTAATCTTCTAGCTGTTGGTTATTTCAACCAGAAAGGACATCTCGTCTATTGGATCTCCCCCTGAACAACTTTGCTACTTCAGATTCAAATATCACTTTCTTGTTATCAGTCCACTTGTGTCAAAGTCGCGTCAAGACATTCGTCCGAAAAAATTCGTCACAGGATTAATGGCTCGGAGTCACTCATCAAAACACACACTCGCATTGATACCAACTATACATACAGTGCGTAAAGTTGAAGATTAGGCATATTTCCTTGGCTCAACGAGGAATGAAGGCCATCGCCGTGGTAAGGAAACGTTGCTCAGTTTTGGTTCTCTCACCGTATGCCTAAGACTCGCTTTACAGCCTGCAGTAGCAATCACTCCTGCTTACACGTACCACTCTTTGATGTCCTTGCTGTCTCGCTTTTTCGACTTCTGCATCTGATTCTTGTCCCGTTTCTGAGGCGCCGTTCAGCTGATACTGCGTCTGGCCGTTCGTGCTGAGGAGTTCCCCAAGAGCGCTGCATTGGGCCCTTGTTGGTAGCCTTTGGAGTCGTCCACTTTGAATGATCTGTCGCTGCGCGATTTGAATTTCAAGATGACCAGGATGATGAGTATTATTGCGATGAGTGCTCCTGCGATTATACCTAGAACAAAAAGTGTTTTATGGATTTGAGAAAAACATGTTTTGGTATGATAACATAATAATAACGTATCAATCAAAGGTTTCCGTAGTTGCCCACGTAGTATAAAGTGCTCTTTGAATTTTCAAAATACTTTGGGATAAAACTTGTGAAAAATATCACAATTGTGTTATTTGTGAAGATTGATTACCTGTTTTCAAAGCTAGAAGAGAAATTGGGTTCTAGAATTTTCATTTTAATGAATAAAAGTGAATAAAAGCAGAATATTGTGCAGTGACATTTTGTCAGGATGACTAACTATATCAATGAAGAAAACCAAGAAGATGGTTGAAAACACAAGCTCTCTGATGGAGTTGAATGAGGGAGAAGTTGACTACAATAAATCTATTAGTGAAAAATATTGCTGTGAAAATTAAGACCTGAAAAATGAATATGAAAAACTGAAAAATGAAAACTCGTATATACTAAATTTACTTGAATCAAAAGAAATGCTGTTGACTGAAAAAGACAATTACATTGAACAACTTTCAATAGAAAATGGAAGGCTTGAAAGAAATTATGACTTGATCTCATCAAATATAGTAGAGAAAGATACAATTATGGAGATTCTGAGCAGGATGAATGAAAAAATATCACTTGTTGAAAAAATGCGAACAAATCAGACAACTACCATTTTGGCCAAATCTTACTCTGAGGCTGTTGAATTAGGACATTCACAAGGTAATTTTCCAAAACAAATTCAAAATTCAACATTATATTTGAAACCAATTAAACAGCAAGAATTGAAAGTAACCATGTTAGATTTAAATAAAAACTTGGATCCCACGGAACTAAAAATTAAAATAGATAAAATAGATAGTCAGAAAGATGGAACCATTCGGATAAAATGTTACGACCAACTAATCTGAATGCTGAAGAAAGAAATCACAACAAAAATGAAGAAGGATTATTCTATTGAAGAGAAAACTTTGAAGAATCCAAGGATAAAAATTGTAGGAGTAAAATTTACAGAAAAACTATCAAATAGTGAGGTTGAAGAACAATTCAAGAAACAAAATAATATAACTGAAGATAATATATTCAAAATTGATTTCATAAAAAACATAGAACAAAGAAATAGTCACACTATATTTGCCCAAGTTAACGGAAAATTATTCAAGAAAAGTTGTATTTCTGTATTTAGGTTATATTTTGATTAGCAGTCTTGTTTGGTTTACGAAAATAATGATATAACCCAGTGTATGAATTGTTTTGGATTCAATCATAGTACACACAAATGTAGAAACGAAAGGATAATCATGATAAAAAAAACTGCACTAAAGTTTCTAGTGATGAAAAATGTCATAACTGTTGTTTGTCAAATGGAAAATATAAAAAAAAATATCCAAGCAATCATGTGGCAACTGAAAATGAACTATGTGAAACATACACATTTCTTCAAAGGCAAAATTTTTCAATTACTAATTTTAGTAGTTGAAATGGATTGGAATATAGAAGTTAAAGAATTTCAGTCAATTTCAGATTTTTCTTCAAAAGATGATAATTCATTGAAGATTATGTATATTAATGCCAGGTCGATGAAGAATAAAATTGATGAACATGAAATAATAATAAATAAATGTAAGGCAAATCTTGTAGTAATCTCAGAAACATGGGTAACCAAGAAAGAGCAATGTTATTATAATATTAAAAATTACAAATCAATTTACTGATCTAAAAAAAAAAGGGAGGTGGTATAGGGATTTTTATTGAACAAAAAATCAAATTTGAGATTCTTCAGAAAAAAGAAAGTCTATCTCATATTCCTTATAAAAGTTGAATCATTCAATTTTATAATTTGTGGTATATACCGTCCTCCTAACTATAATATTAATGATTTTTTAAGATTTTTAGATATAAAATTCCAAAAGATAAATGAATTGAAAACTGACTGTTCTATTTTTGGGGACATGAATGTTGATATATTCAACAATAAAAATAGTGATGTTAATAGACTTCATGATTTATGATTTATATGTTGCTAATAATTTTTAATTGTGTAACATCAATATCTCCAACAGAGATATGAATAATAAATTCTTCCAGACTCAAACAATTATCAATTTTAAATACAGCGACCATAAGTTCAAATAGCATCAATAGATATTCAGTGTGAGAAAAAAAGAATGAGATATAAAAAAGTTTTCACCAATTACAATGTGAAAAGTATTAAAAATGATCTTTTAACTTTAGACACTAATATTTTTTTAAATAATAATATTGATATAAACTATGGAAAACTTTTCCAAATTTTGATAGACATTGTTTTAAAAAAAAAATTGGTTTTATAATAATGATGAACCATGATTTAATGCAGAAATTTCCAAATTAATTGAAATCAGGGATAAATTTCATTAAAGAAGAAAAATCCTTAATGTATACTTTTTAGAATCCATTTTTGTAATAAATTGTAACAAGAACTGGAAAAAAAGTGGAAAACTACCGGAAAATATAAAAATGGCCAAAGTTATACCTATTTTCAAAAATAGTAAAAAATATGATCCCAATAATTATAGACCAATATCAACTCTCAACGTTGTTTCTAAAATTTTTGAAAAGTCTATACACAGCAGATTAAAGGAATATTTGGATTCAAAAACATTTCTATATGGGGGACAGTATGGCTTTCGTAAACACAGTGATACAGAGTCTGCAGTTTTAGATGTCATAACAGATATCCAATTACAATTAGATAATAATAAAAAATGTGGACTTCTTTCACTGGATCTACGTAAAGATTTTGACACTGTTAATCATAAAATTGTATTGAAAAAATTATATGAAATAGGAATTCGTGGAGTGGTTCATATGTTATAACCGGGGACAGGGGGAGACTCTAAAGACCCCACCACTGACCAGTTATTGTTAAAACCTGAGTATATACAGAGTGTTATGAATACCCACACCACTCCGAAAACCCAAGTGTTTGTCGAACCTCACAGTAACCTTTATTGAAGAAACACTCTAGAAAATCCAATAGAAGGATTTTACAAATACCATCAATTGATGTCTAACTATACTGGTATTATTTGTATGCACTCACTCAATACTAAATCTTTTCACACTTTGACGTAAAGAGTGTTCTTACAAAAGTCATTAGAGGTTCATACTGAAGTTTGTGCAACTAAACGTTGACACAAAGAATGTACTTAGAGAGCGGTCAAATCCAAGTAATTCCTTCAAATATATGATCGAGGTTCGTTTAATCTATGTACTCAGTCATACCTCAAGCTATCAAAACAGATGAAATAATAATATGGTTGTAAATTTAAAAGATATAATTAAAATCAATATTCGAATCAATACACAAAACCATTGATCAACAAATCGTATAAACCCATTGTATATAAATTCACCAGAAAATATGAATGTAAAAATAGCAATAAACTCATAGCAATAATCAAATCGTATCAATTACACAGTTTTATAATTTTGAGGCATGAACAATATATTTTTATTCAAAGATAGATAAATCAATCATAGTAATATATTCTAATACTTATTTCCTGCGTTATCAGTATATTGTAAAATTGTATTTATCAAAGTTCACAAATCTAAAATACTTAAATCAATTCTCTGGATTAAAACAATTAACATTGTAATTGTTTTTCTTCAATGGACAACATCTTTAGTATGTTGTAGGACTTTAAAACATAATAGCAAAATTTTCAATAAAAATCAATGGATAGTATTAATCATTTTATACATATTTCTGAAACAAGCCACTATCAAAATCTGATGAAATAATAAATATGTATCAAAGTAATTGAATTACACTTCAATGAATTTAAAGTATGAATGAGGAAAAATGTACATTTTATAAAGCCTGGTACCCAATAAATCAAAGAGAAAAAATATATAGTCTCACCCTGTAATAGACACGATGTTCACTTCACTAAAATCAATTCCGTTATTTAATCTGAGAAATCCCGATAAGTAATTTATTAATTTGATTTACTACTGGAACAATGATGAAATCGGATGAATTCTTCTAATTACATATCAATGTATGCAAATACTTTTAGAAACTCATCGGTGTGAGTTCTATTGACTGGTGCCTTGAAACTTGGTTGCATCTGATTAACTTGAAGTAGAAAAGTCTTTATCTATTTGACTAAAACATTATCTGATCAAAAGGTGCAATTTAAATTACATACTGACTTGTAATGAATACCCGAATGGAATATCGAATGGAATGAATAGAATGGAATTGTTCCAACTCTTTATATATCCTCGTTTTACCACATATAGAGAAACTTCAACCGACTATATGATGACCAATTGGCTTCGTGTTATTTTAAATATAATTATTACATTGTCTTTGCAGGTATAACTTTTAGGTCGTTTATAAATAGAGAATCTATTTTTCTGATGAACTCATAATTAGATACTATTTTAATGGTACCTCCATGTTTGGGAACCTTTGTTTCAACTTCAAGGCGTTCCACGTGTGGTTTATAAATAATTTGGTCTCACGCATAGTTACATGAAATTATTTTTAAAAATGTCTGATTTCATCGAGTTCAATATTCGTTAGGATAGAATAATTTTTACGTAATACGAAGTTATATTTGAATACTGAATTTCAATAGGTTACAGGTGAACGTTCTAAATGAATATATTCTTTCGAATCATATTTCTTTTCCAAGCTCTATAAGCAGATCATGACACATAACTGGTTTGAAAATTATTTATATGGTAGGAAACAATATGTTATCTTGGAGATTATAATGGTCTTTTAGAGATATATCTTGTGGGGTACCTCAAGGATCTATATTAGGACCATTACTCTTTCTAATTTATATAAATTCTGCTTCAAAATTGAAATTAAGCGGATCATTGAAATTATTTGCGGATGATACTACATTAATTTACGATAGTTATGACTTGGATTCCATCAAAATTTATATGAAAAACGATTTGAAAAAGTTTTTTATCATCAGCAAGTGTATCGATAACTTGTTATTCCATTCACAAGTGAATCGGAAATGATATAGACTCACCTATAATAAGTGCGATAACCTCCGAAGTTTCTGAGCTGACTCGTTCGGGCCGCTTTGTCGAATGAGGTCTATAGTTGATGTCGATTGGATAGGGCGGCTCAGGTGGCAGTGGGGCTGGGATGATGGGCGGCGGGGTGAATCTCTCGGTGGTGGTTGTGGAGGGGGTGGTGCTCTCCTCCGGGTATACGACGTTAACGGTGATCTCCGGGTGCTTGGTGGTGAGCTGCTGTTGAGGGTGGGTTGGGATTCTGGCTCGATGCTTTGAAGCCGATGGTGGTGATGTTCGGAGGTGTTGTGCTCGTTGGTTCCGGGCCGGTAGGGACTAGTTCGGTTGTTTTTGGGCTGCTGGTGTTTTCTGAAGTTTGACCGGGTTCGGTCGAATCAGCTGGTGAGAGAGAAAATTCAAAATATTGATGAGATTGAAGCTAGGATAGTGTAATCCATTTGATTTATTATTCCACCATGAAATGTGAAGACATATTTGCTAAGGACAACTATATACATTTGAAACCAAAATGTAACAGATTGTTTTCAAAACTCTGCCACCTCCGTATTCCGTCAGAGGGTTTCTTATGGATATTAATGAAATATAGTACAGTACTTGATTGAAGTATAGCTACTTGATTACAAACTGCCATTCGAAGAACAAGTTAATGCCATGTTCAAAAAATGTTACATGAACTTAAAAAATGATGTAGCCTCACAGACAATATTTAGGAGTTGTCGTGAAATTCACTTCAGATTTCGTTTATATTCATACCACTTTTAGTTAACATTTTTACCTGTATCATACTCAATTTTTGGAATCATTTACCACACCGAAAGCGAGATATAAGGCTTCAAAGTTGCATCGTTTAACACGTAATCCCTATAGTGAGCTACCTCGGACACCACATTTTAAGGCATAACTAAAATCCCTCCATTCAGATCTTTTAAAAAAACTAGTATATTATTAAAAGGTGAGTAAAAATTTTTATAGAAAAGAGTAAACACGCGTAGCCATACAGTTATTTAGTTATTGCTATAAGAAGTTTCTAAATTATTGCGTATGAGAAGTGCAAGAGAGGGAAGGCTGAGAATCGTGGCAACGCCTCAAGCGAGCGCTCGTGATTCAAATAAGCGAGAGCACGAGGGTCTTGGGGGTTTGAATTGAACTGTGTTTTGGAATGCACATATTTATAAATAATAATTGTGAATTTTTTCGTTGATATTGATACTGATACTGATGCATTTCAAACATATAACAATAGGAATAGATATAAAATAAAATGTTGTTTTAGCGAGTAAAGGCAATAAACAGTTCATAAACTTTATTTTATTTTTACATTTGCACAACACATGTACGTATAACATAATTCGGATATTTTTAAACATAAACAAAAATGATTCAGATTTCCAACAGGCTAATAAATTATAACGTATATATCTACAAAAAATATAAACAACAATAATGTAATATTATTTATTTTTCTATTATATTAAATAATCACTTGATTGACTGAACATTTATTTTTAAATCATTAATGATTTTAGTGAATGCTTTCCTATTTTTAGTAACTCTATGTTTTTTATTCTCCAATTTTTCAGTTAGGTTATTAATCACAGCTTCTTCTCCTTCCATCGCGATACCTTTGTTTCAGAAAATCGTATGTTATATTTTGTTGCGCAATGTTTTTCAATAATTCCCGTAATATAACATTTTTAAGGCACTTAAATTAGGCAAATTACAAAATATTCTTTCGTTCTCAGGTCGCTCTGAAATATATGATTTCATGTATGTTGATAATTCTGACTATTTACCAATGAAGCGAACTAATTTTTGCAAAATGTGTACATCATACATCGACTCCTGGAAATTATTTGATGTTTCGTTTGGTATTGAATCTTTGGCTAATTTTGATAGCTCGAAAATTCCTAGCCTTTTTCAATCTGGGAACGTTTTGTTATATCCTGATATATGGGGAGACTCTAAAGACCCCACCACTAACCAGTCATTGTTAAAACCTGAGTATATACAGAGTGTTATGAATTCACACACCACTCCAAGAACCCAAGGGTTTGTCGAACCTCACAGTAACTTTTATTAAAGAAACACTCTAGAAAATCCACTAGAAGGATTTTACAAATACCGTCAAATGATGTCTAACTATACTGGTTTTATCTGTATTCACTCTACTCAAATACTAATTCTTTTTCACACAATTGACAGTACAAAAGCGTGTCTTATAAAAAGTCGTTAGAGGTTCTATACTGAAGATTGTGCAACTAAACATTGACACAGAGAATGTACTTAGAGAGCGGTCAAATCCAAGTAATTCCTTCAATATATGATCGAGGTTCGTTTAATCTATGTACTCAGTCATAACTCAAGCTATCAAAACAGATGAAATAATAATATGGTTGTAATTTTAAAAGATATAATTAGGATCCATTTTCAAAACAATTCACAAAACCATCAATCAATGAATCTTATAAGCCCACTGTATATAAATCACCAGGAAATATGAATGTAAACACAACAGTAAAATCATAGCAAAAATCAATATCATATCAATTACACAGTCTCATAATTTTGAGGCATGAACAATATTTTTTTTTTCAAAGGTAGAAAAATCAATCATAGTATATATATTTAATACTTATTTCAAGTTTTATCAGTATAATCTAAACTTTGTATTTGTCAAGGTTCACAAATCTCAAATAATTAAATCAATTCTCTGGATTGAAACAATTAACATGGTAATTGTTTTTCTTCATTGAACAACCACTTTAGTATGTTGTAAGACTTTAAAATAATTATATAAGTAATTGAATTACACTTCAATGAATTTAAAGTATGAATGAGGAAAAATGTTCATTTTACAAAGCCTGGTACCCAATAAATCAAAGAGAAAAAATATTTAGTCACACCCTGTAATAGACACGATGTTCACTTCACTAAAATCAATTCCGTTATTTAATCTGGAGAAATCCCGATAAGTAATTTATTATTTGATTTACTACTGGAGCAATGATGAAGTCGGATGAATTCTTCTAACTACATATCGATGTATGCAAAATATTTTAGAAACTCATCGGTGTGAGTTCTAATGACTGGTGCATGAAACTTGGTTGCATCGATTAACTTGAAGTAGAAAAGTCTTTATCTATTTGACTAAAACATTATATGATCAAAATATCTCAATTTAAAATACATACTGACGTGAAATGAATACTCGAATGGAATACCGAATGGAATAGAATCTTATTGTTCCAACTCTTTATATATCCTCGTTTTACCACATATGGAGAAACTATAAACGACTATATGATGACCAATTGGCTTCGTGTTATTTTTAAATATAATTATTACATTGTCTCTGCAGCTGTATGACATCTTAGTTAGGATCGTTTATAAATAGAGAATCTATTTTTCTGATGAACTCATAATTAGATACTATTTTAATGGTACATCCATGTTTGTGAACCTTTGTTCCAACTTCAGGGCATTCCACGTGTGGTTTATAAATAAATTAGTCTCACGCATAGTTACATGAAATTATTTTTAAAATGTCTGATGTCATTGAGTTCAATATTCGTTAGGATAGAATAATTTTTACGTAATAAGAAGTTATATTTGAATACTGAATTTTAATAGGTTACAGGTGAACGTTCTAAATGAATATATTCTTTCGAATCATATTTCTTTTCTAAGCTCTATAAGCAGATCATGACAGTTTTTCTAAAAATAATTAAGTTATCCACAAATCCTGCTATCATGGTAATATCTTCTATTAAATTATTATTAATGATTGCTCTTAGCAATCTCATCAAATCTCGCATTATGCACAACGAGTAAATTTGGAGCTGAAGATAAATTAAAAAATTATTTAAATGCTACCAACCAGTCTACTAAATTTAGTGAATCGACTTGTACATTATTCAAATATAATTGACCAGAAATTGTAGACATCCCGTAATTTTTGTCGCCACAGGATTGCTGCTTCGTAGGGCTAACATATATATAAAAGTTCTCTATTTTCACATTTGGCGGCGATCTGTAAAATGTCATCAGTCATACACAATCCAGATGTTTTCAAATCAAAATAAACTATAGAATGATTTATTGATATTGATTCGATGTTTTTTAATAATAGTGATGATGCTCTTAATTCGTTAATTCCAACGTTTGGTTGATATGTTACACCTCTTACTTTTTCTTTGATTTTCTTAACATTTCCCTTTTTTGGTCAAATCAACTCTGCGCAACTTTTTTCTCTCTTGATATTAGCAACAGTTTTTTTATTATCAGAATCGTATTTTTGAACATATGTATGACTACGTTCCAAATTCAATTTTTTTCTTATATTCAATAACGATACCTCGCCAATGTTTTTAGAGCAAAGTGCACTGTATCTTGAACAACTAAATGCAAGCGATCGTTGGATTGCGACGTTGCCAATAATAATCCAGTCATGGCTTATTTGCTATGTCACGCATGCTAGTTGCGTTTTGTGTACAGTCCCCTTAAAAAAGATCCCACTAATTCAGCGTTTGAACATGTATCGCGTCGCGCTACAATCGAGCCTAATTTTTGACACAGTTTGTAGCACGACAACTACCTTAACTTAAGATGTAAGTAGTATATTCTTCCAGCTTCATTATTGCGTATCTGTTTTTGGGTCTTGTTTAGATATGACCGCTCTATGAAGCAAGCAAAAAATGTCTATGTCCGTCAGACATAAACTATATATGATATATAATTTTGATAAATTATTGAAATTCATATTTATTCTGAATGGATATTCGACAAATATTTTTAATACATAATAGCAATTTTTAAGCAAATTTTATAATATGGCTGATTGCACCAGAAAATCAGTTTCAGAAAATATATACCTTTCGAAAATTCAATGAATATTTCGTGATCTACATAATTGAAAAATCACCCAAATGAATCGCAGAATATCATTATGAATGTGCAAAAATAATCATTTATGTCCATTGTAGTGGGCACCTAGGTTATATATTTTATGGGGAAGTTGATCACGAAAACAATTGTTTTTTGGATAAATCGCTATATTAACTTGGTAGGTAGTAAATATAGATATAATAAATATTTTTTATGGAAATGCTTCATTTACCCTTTAAAGATTTCGGGTTTAATGCGACTTTAAAACGCGCGTTTTTAGAATGGTGATATCTTGACAACATCAACAAATCTGAGAAACAGTGAAGTCTAAATGAACAAATTTTTGATTAGTGATCTGACAGGAGTACTTGTAACGTCAGATGAAAATACTAACAATTGTTCATTTTTGTGTCTCATCCATTTATGAACTTTTCATTATTCTTTTATATATATCACTGGATTTTCGCGGTATTGACCGCGATTCTAGTCATTATTCAAAAAAATCGATATTAGAATTTCATTTTGAGCTCTGGTACACAAAGTTGATCTTGGTAACAAATTACCAAATGAATTTTTCTCATTTCCATGACAACGAAAGGTATACTGATGTCACTCAATTCAACCTTCTTGCATTATTAGTTCTTATTTCTATTTTTTGTAGTAATAATACCAGTATATATGATTTCAAAGTGCACCAATAAAAAAAAATAACGTAAAGTATTCGTGGATAACTGGTCTTAAAAACACTTGCTCTATTTCGAGCACTCCGGCTGCGCCGTCGTGCTCGAAAAATCGCGCGTGTTTTAAAGCCCTTTTTATCCACTTATACTTTGATATACTATTAATAACAGGAAATGCTTCAATGAAAAGACAGATAGATTTTTTCGGGTTTATGGCTTTGCCTGATTGCTTGATATTTGACGTAATTGAATTAGAGATGGATGAATATCTTGAGTAATGTAAAAAGGGAGACACACTGGAGAATTGACAAATTGGAGAACAAAGAACAATGAGAGAAAATTCCAGACATGGGCTCACGATTAACAACATAAGTCCAGAGAGAGATTCAGGGGATTTTTGATCATTTTTTGTTTTCTTAGGAAGTTTTGCGGCCGATTAATAGATAGGTTGAAGAATACCTGCCGATTGCGGGAAATTGCAAAAAGTTTGCGGCAATGAGTCTGCTGAGGTAGATTTGTGCAAAAAGGGGTAGATCTCGGTGAGAGAGGTCGAGAACTTTTCTGCTGATTGGAAAAGAAATACTTCGTACCAAGTTCTGGGAGATTTAGGAAGGAAAACATCCGAATTACCATGGTGAGTTGAATTTTAGGGTTATGGGTATTTGCATGTGAGCTGAACCTTTTCTGAGATATATTTTTCAATGGTCCCCAGCGAGCACAAATATCCATGGGAGGTTTTGGGATGTTTTGAAAATGTTGGCATAGGATGTTTTTTTGAGACGCAATATGCATTCCCAAAATGAATGTAAAGGATGCTGGAAATATTTATTTGTTCTTCTGTGGCATTTATTTGTATGCCTTCTAGAGGTATTGGCGCAGTAAAAAAATGTAACCGTGTAGATGTTTTTTCTAGACATAACATAGTTTGCCTTGAGAGGTTCATTCCTGATATTGAATATACATTTATTGTTCAGTTTCATAATGGTTTTCGACAATTTTATTGGATAACACAGCAAAAAGTTAAAATTTCATGTGAATTAAATCTTAGAATATTATAGTTTTCCAATTTTTTACACAGGATAGAAATAACATTTATATATTTTCATAAGCAATGAAACCAATATTATTCATTATAATAAAAACCAATGTCCAAATGAACTATCAACTCATTTTGTACTTTCATTTTAAAATTCCCGCCATGTTACATTATTACAATTTGGCCATTCAGTGTAGTACACCTGATAAACCTTGAACATGTATGGCACATGGAACACTGCATTCAGTATTCAGTGTATTCTAATTCTACCGTTCTCTTACTGTTGTTTTGGAGTTGACGGCTTTGGTTGAAGTTTTTTTTATTTTTAATGAAAAAAAGTGGGAAGTGTTAGTCTATGCGGTATGAACATTGCATTACTAAGTAGACATTTTTGATATCACTGAATGAGTAAATGAAGTAGGTATTACATGAAATAAATGTATTAGCATAGTCCAGAAACATTATATAACCTCAAAGCACTTCTAGTCTATTTTGATGGATAAAAAAAAAAAAAAAAAAAAAAAAAAAAAAAAAAAAAAAAAAAAAAAAAAAAAAAAATAAATGTATAAGCATAGTCCAGAAACATTATATAACCTCAAAAGCACACAATGTGTATGTTTTGAAAAGATGCTCGAATTTGTAATGCTATGGTCAAACTGTATCATTGAAGATTCTAAAAAAAAACGACTTATTTTCTTTATCATTTTTCCATTGGGACTTTGTTAGTTTTCAGATTATGGGGAATAAAAAACAACTCCTCATGTTTTCCAACAGACTTATGCGACCTGAAATATATTTACACTTCAAATAGAATTCGGTTTGTCATAAAACTGAAGAATCACTGTGAAAATGAATATTTTTCTAAACATAATTTCAACTTAATCTTCCTTCCTGGAGATACAACTGAAATTATATATAGGAAAATATCTGATCATATTGCACTTATCTTCATAATTGGCGGTTAGTATATTTCTCATCCAATCTGTTTTCATGAGATGAAATCTTAATTTCAGTACCCTAAGAAATAAAAAAGCCTTGGAAGTTATAAAAAACTTTATTTTTATTTTTCAACACTATCATCCTAACAGAATAAATCAATGGAAATTTCACTCAGAATGTGTCTGTTAATTTTTTCAAGACATCCTAAAAAAGGAATGCATTCCTGGTGATATGAAATTTGAAAAAACTTCATTTCAAATAGAATGTGACACCTTCACATGTCCAAATAAACAACAAAAGGCTTCAGAAAGTGATCTCTGAAAATGTTTTAACAGCGACTTAATGTGCGAAAAACTTTTTGGGAATGTTCTGTCGTGTCTATGAAAAGGCTATCAAAAAATCTTAGGAACAGATATTTTTGTGACATCCCAGGGTCATCCTGAAAATCATCACCTGTCGCGGACATTGGCTGTTCTATAAAAGTTCTATTCATGTATAAACAGAACATCGCAGTGGATGTTTCAAAATCTCATACTTTTAACATTTCTGAGATGTTTTTGTGCTCGCTGGATCGTATTACATATTTTTGAGATATATAATCAGCGAAAAGATGTATTTTTCAATTTGTTGAATTATTTTTGTATGGATTGAATTATGTACTCTTATTCAGTTCTTTATTTCCATAACGTTGGATAGAAAATCTCATTAGAAGCATTTTTGGCCGATTACACATCCCTAGAAAATTGCTTGGCTGGAGGTGCATGCTTCATTTTCTTATTTTTTTTAATTTTGGCATAACAACGAACACCACCACATCATCGTCGGAATCGCTACCTAAAATTCGAAGTACCATTGCTCATCTTTCATGTCCTCTCTTTCCCCTCTCCCGCTATTTCTCTGCTTTCTTATCATTGCTACCTTTTTCTTTTCCTGCTCATTTTAAACTAGTCAGTAGTTTATTAAAGTTAGGGAGATGGCGAGCATTTCGGTATATGATTAGCACAAGTTTCACATCGAGGTGGATTGCAGTTTAGATCACTCCGAATTGATTCGGTCCAGTCAAATAAGGTTCTATGTCGCTGCGTTTCCGCGTTCCAGCGGATTGAAGTTGCTTGAAAATGGGGAGGGTATTAAATCATTTGCACATGTCTGCCTCGGGAGTTCATGGTCACAATCATCCTGGAAACGACGAAAATCGAATAGGCAGACATTCAGGGCTCCGCATTATCACGGGACGGAGTTGTAAAAATGTAAAAAAAAGCTCTATTAAGTCATTTGCACACGGTTCTCATTGCTCCCATTCGTTTCTATATGACTCCCTGGATACGAAAAAATATTTGGCAGACACTTTGCTCACTGATTTTTAGCTGTACAATTGTTTGAATTTCACGAAATCAAGGGAAAGCGGGTATTGCATTGGATTATTGTGATTCTTTATAGTTTTACTATCATTATTTTGTTAAATATTATTTGCTGAACTCACGGTAACGATTCAACTTCTGGAGCTGAAATCTATGGAAAAATATTTTTTTAAATGCCAACCAGAAACAAAATGTGATTGGAACTTTTATTAGAGAGCAAATTTTTTTAAAAAGAAAAAAAGCTAGAATAAGATTTTGAAAACATTCCTACAGATTATATTAATTATTTTCAATAATATTCAGTAGACGTAGAATTTTGTACTCGTAACTTGGCGCGAGCGTCGGCTTGGAAAAAAAATCAAATGGTCTACCTTTGGAATATCACAGGCCTGGATGTCTGCCTCATCGTTTTTTGGTTTTTATAAGAAATCTAAACATCAGTTCAAGAGGCAGACATGTGCGCATAATATAGCACACCTTTTTTTTACATTTTTGAAGCGCTGTCAATAGAAAACGCAGAGGCAACATGCTGGCAGACTATTTTTCCATGGTCGTTCTCATTGTTTTTAATCGAACAATTCAGGTCTGCCAAGTTTGCACTTTATTTACAGTTGTTTAAATCATAAAAATAACTTTAAAAAATCAAATACTACAAAGTCAGAGCCCTGGATGTCTGCCTCTTTGATTTTCTGTGTTTACAGGATTATTGTGAATATCAGCCCCAGAGGCAGACATGTGCGCATAATATAGCACCCCTTTTAATTAAACATTTTTAAACGCTGTCAATTGACAACGCAGCGCCACCATGGTGGCAGACGCGGTCCTTGATGTTTCTAAAGGTATAATTCTCGCTATTAATAACGTCTGCCACGTGTGCCGATTATATCGGAATTTTGCTCGCCACCTCACTAACTATTAGGTTTTGGATTAAGTTTCAGGGTTGGGTCTGAGTGAAAGAGCTGTCTCTCCCTAGCTGGTAGAAAGAGAACTGAACTCTAACCTCTTATTCACCCGAAATATATTTCTAATAATGTAACTGAACTTTCATGGTGGCTAATAAACGCATTATTATTATAGATAGAAACGCCAACAATACCCACCAGTCTTCGTAGTGGTCTCCTCGGTAACCTCCCCGGATCCGGAACCGTCCGGAACGCAATCTTCGTCATCGCAAGGTTTCGTCGTTTCATCTCCGTCTGACTTCTTCGGCTTCTTGGTGGGCGGTGGTCTGGTAGGCGGTACGTACACCGGCGTGATGAGATCGTCGTCGCCGGATCCGGACTCAGGGAGAGGCGGACACTCGTCCTCGTCATCGCCGTTGCAACCGGAGCCGCACCGCTGAAGACGAGGTCATCTTCTAGGCCGGGAAAACCCGAGGCCGGCGTCTAGAAAATAAACATGTACCAAAATTAGAAGAGCTACTGAAAATTGGCAAAGGGAAGAGTTCAGAATACCTGAAAGTAATCATACTCTTACGTACACTACGCCACTGCATGTAAAATAAACAGAAATATCGAGGGGTTTTCAAGAATCGAGCGATTTCGGGACAGGCCTAGAAACTACCGGTGGGTGGGTGCTAGTGACCACTATGAAATACACGTACGCTGGTGAGGGAATTTGTTCATTCAAAGCGATTGATTTAGATCAGAAATGCAGCGACGTGCGCGGTATAGATAGATTGCATAGATCTTTATTGTTTTTCAAAACTTTACAGTTTTATGATAAGGATTCAGTTTTTTTACAGATTATAATGATGAAAACAGTATATAAAACAGTGATGAGGTATTGTGTTAGTGTTTTTTTCTACGACTAAATTTTCGCAATCTTCGTCACGACAAAAGAGGCGTGGAGTAAATAAAACAAAAGACGCCGTAACCAGGTAACATTGCCGTAACCATACAGACAATATAATCACGAACATAAGTGACAATTCAATATTTCTTTGACAGAACGATATTATAAAGGTATTTTGAAATTAGTTCAGCATGGAAAGTAGTGACAGTGAAAGGAGTTTAACACCGCCAAGTGTTATGGAGGCAGCAAATAACGCTTCATTGAATTTAGTGCCTGAAAAATCTAAAGAAAAATACACAGTTTCGTATACCCTATTCATGGACTGGTGCAAAGAACAGAAAACTAGTTCTCGTTCAGAGAATGTTCTGATGGCTCACTTTGGAAATATATCAAATAAATTTAAATCTTCCACTTTATGGGCACACTATAGCATGTTAAAAACGATGCTTGGTATCAATAATGGCGTGGATATCAGTGAATATTCCAAATTGAGAGCATTTCTAAAGCGGAAATCAGATGGATACAAAGCAAAAAAATCTGAAGTTTTCACAACGAAGGAGATTGATACGTCCATCAAAGAAGCCCCAGACAACGAATTCCTTATTAATTAATTATAATTTGTTTATATTTTTTCATTGCAGGTTGTACTTATCATGGGAATTATGGGTGCTTGAAGGAGATATGAGATGTACAAAATGAAAATTCACGATTTTGAAGATTTAGGTGCCACAGTTTTGGTCCACATTCCGAACACTAAAACAAAAACTTCTCGAAAATTTACTGTAACGGGAGAATATGCTAACATTGTGAAAAAATATTGGAATCTGCGACCAAGTAATGTCAACGAAGCTTATTTTTTCTAAATTATCAGAAAGGAAAATGCACTGTCCAAAAAATTGGAATAAATAAAATAGGAAATATGGGAAAACAAATTGCTTCATACTTAAAACTTCCGAATCCTGAGTTTTACACCGGCCACTGTTTCCGCCGATCTTCAGCTACAATATTGATAGATAATGGCGAATATATAACGACCTAAAAACGGTGGCTGGCGCTCTACAACAGTAGCTGAGGGTTACATCGAAGAGTCCCTGACTAGTCGAAATAACATAGCCAATGAAATATTAGGGTCGATCAATAAGTTGTCAGACCTTCCATCGACATCAGTTACAGAAAATGTTAATAATGTCAACTTTTCCCTTAAAAAAACGGATTCTATTTCCCCGAAATTTGTTATTAATAATTGTACCAATGTAACATTGAATATTGTTGATAACAAATGAGAAGATATTTTTTCGCGATTATTGTAGTAGGTGCTTAACACATTTACCTAGTACGTTATTTTTTTCAATTAATTAATAAAAGTACATTTCTCATGTTTGTTGTTTTTTACTTACACTGTATATTATAACAGTCGTAGGAAAAGTATAGTGTAAAACTCGCACGGAATGACCATTTCCTACTCGTATGATATGCAGCACTCGCTTGCAGCTCGTGCTGCAAACTTTCAGACTCGTAGGAAATGTATGTCATTCCGTGCTCGTTGTACAATATACTATTATTTATAGAAAAAAAAAAAATAGATGATGAACTATAAGAGCTTATGATATTCATTATGATAGATTATACATTCAAGATGAAAGATCTTAATTTCATGATGTACAAATGGTTATATATAGTTTAGTTTTTGCATTCGAAGTCGTAATATTATTGAGAGTATCGATGAAGCTCTCAACGTTTGAGAGAAATTCAGAATTGTGTGGTCTTATTGAACTGTATACAGGACATTCAAAAAGTAGGTTTCCAATTGTCTGAAATCTTTGTTGGTTACAAATGTACAAAACCCTCTCGGATTAACACGGTAAGTGCTCCCGTGGAAGGTGAGTTCCAACATATATTCGTTTGATACTGTGATTTGTGCTATGACTCGGGTTATCTTCATTTGCATTCTTATATTGAGATATCTATCAGATAGAATTGGGTAGAAATGTGGACTGCACTGCCAATGATCTGTAACCAAGTCGGAGTTTCGACTCGAAATTATTCGGGAGATCTTTTTTATTTCTTTTCAGAATTGTCTCATCAATGTCTGCAAAATCTCTGTGAAAATTTGGAAGTTCCAGGAGTTTTCATTTGCTTAGTCCCATTGTATTTGGGGTCAGATGTTGTTCTTTGGCAGTCTATGGTCTTCCAATTGATAGAGTTTGATGGTCCAATTTAGTATGTGCTTAAAAATTGTAGGATCTATATTTACTCGTCCGGCCTCTAGTCTGACTATGGAATCAGGGGTGTTGATAGGAAGAAGAAGTAATCTCTTCAAAAAATTAATTTGTATTCGTTTCAAAGATCTTGTTCACCATACTGGTATACAGCTAGTTACAATGCTGAGGACTAGTGAGTCGAGTAGTTGCATACGCGATGTCCAGCAGTCTATTTTGGTTTAACTCACTGAGACAGTGGTCAATTGGTTTGGTCTTGTACAGAAATCTGCTTTTCTCTAATCTCGTTTGTCTTGAGAATGATACTATTCTGGTTTTATTAACGTTCACCTGTAGGAGAAGTTGGTCGCTATATTCTTCGAGAATTCTGAGATTTTTACCAAGTTCCAACTTCTGATTCAAAGAGAACAACCAAGTCATCCGCATAAAGTAACATCAACAGTTTCCGCTTATCATCTAGATTTATTCCTTTCGCATCCCTCGCTAAGAAAAATTGCTCAATATTTGCAGTAAATAAGGAAAATAGTAGAGGGCTTAAAGGATCACCTTGGAGCACTCCAGTTGTTACATCACAAGAGTTGGTGTATCCTTCAGAACCTAGGATTCTCACTGAGGCTTTGTCATGAATATTTCTATTAATTGGAATCATTTTTGAGCTGATTCTCAGACTAAAAAGTTTCTGTCATAGCAAAGAGTCGAATGCTCTCTTGTAATCCACGAAAAGGGTGAGTACTTTCCTTTTCCTGAGTCGTAACTGTAGTTGGATAGCATTTGTGAGAACAAACACGTTGTCGATGCAACTTCTCCTTTTTCGGAAACCTGACTGTATTTCCGGAAGTAGGTTATTATTTTCTACTCAAGACGTTAGCCTATTTGCAAGAATTTGACTGGATAATTTTTGCCTTACAGTTTATAAGAGCTATACCTCTGTAATTTGAAGAATCTTCCATGGGCTCTTTCTTGTAGATCATTTTAAGGGTGATTTCACTCCAGTTCGCGGGGTTGATAGTTGTGTCCAATATGTTAATGAAAGGACATGTTTTATAAAGTATCCAGTTATGCATCTTGCTGAAAAAACAGTAGATTTTCCATGTTCAGCGGTAAATCTTCTAAATAATCTCCAATTTCATTTCTGAGGAAACTTAGGCATCTAGCACCACTCAAAGGTCCATAAAATATTATGGGACCGATTATTCGATCTCCAAATACACCAAGACCTACATTAAACCCAAAACGTTCTTGGAAATTCCCCTGCCTGAATAAATGCTGATTCTCTTGCGTCCAGTATCGAGTATTTTGTTTATTAAATAAACCAAGATTGAGGAATCTTAACTCATCAGAGAATACAATTGTTTTCAGAAACTCTTTATTTGGATGTACGTAATTGTGTAGTACCCACCTGCAATATTCCATCCTTCTTGTACTATCGTCTTCGTACAAATGTTGATGTATTTGATATTTATAAGATCGTTACTTATGTTTTTTTCAAAATTCTTCTGACACTTTCACGACTGGTATCCAACTCCCTAAGAGAAGCTGTTTTATCGATTTCCACTCTCATGAATTTATGTCCATATTTTCAGAAACAATATATGTTCATTACCAACATTATTATCGGGCTCTATTCTGAACTGCTCTGGGTATCTTTCCGAATACAGCTGTTCAACAACTGCATTTTGCCGAAATTCCCCATTTTTCATTTCTGTTATAATTTGGTGGCATTTCTATTATCAATGCGATCATTCAATAATGTATTCAGTAACTGACTGACAATTACAGATTATCGAAACGTCAAAATGTGATTTATGTTGCATAGCCAGCTCGATAAATTATTGTTATTGAACCGACAAGATACTTAAATATTTTTCAACTACATTATTGTGTTCGTATGGGTAATACACAATAAAAACTTTTTAACAAAAAATCAAACCGACGAAAAAATCTAGTCTGAAATGCAAAATTGAGCTCCTAAACTAATGTAAGTAACTGATTTTGAGTCGGCGCCAAACAAACTAGCAACTGAATTAGGTGAAGCGTAAAATGATGGCAGCGAGATGCACGGCTGCGTTTTGATGACTTCTTTCATAGATAATGATCTTCGATAATTGTTTGTTTGGCGCCGACTCAAAATCAGTTACTTACATTAGTTTAGGAGTTCAATCATCATTTAGACTAAGAAGGTTTATTTTATTTTTTGCTTTTCAGTTGATTTTTTCGTCGGTTTAATTTTTTGTTAATAAGTTTTTATTTTTTACTTTTTAGTTCCGTATTTCATCGGTTTAATTTTTGTTAAAAAGTTTTTATTTTTCAATTTTTTGTGGCTAAAATCTACCAATTACTACCTACTTGTTTTTTGCTTACTTCCAAAATACTTACTTACCCACCTTACTTCAACTATTACCAGTTAAATAATATGATTATCTACTTTTACTATTTGTTGTAATATAAATTATTTTCGTTAGTTTATTTCATTACTTTGTATATCATTCCATCCTCTCATAAAATATTCTGATTTTGACGGATGTGGAATAAGAATAATGTCAGTAGCGATCTGTCATTGTCAACTACGTATGTGTGTGCCAATGTTCACTAGTGAAAAATCAATTATCCCCTATTTTTCCACCGGTAAGGGTGGCTAATTCCTTTCGAAATCCAAATATAAGGTATACCCTATCTATTAAAAAAAGAATCATCCAAATCGAAGAACCCAGTACAAAGTTATGCCTGATAGAATCGGTTAACGGACCAGAATTCAGAGGATGAGTGATCAATATCCTTCATTTTGCTACCCTTAGGGGTGGATTTAATCTTTTAAATTCAAATGGGACCAAATTCGAAGTACATTCTATCCACTGAAAAAAGAATTATCGGAATCTGACGCCTCAGAAAAAAGTTATGCGTGATCATACATAAAAAAATATGATGGAAAAAAAAATATACGGGTCGAATACAGAACCTCCTCCTTTTTGGTTTCTTCGGTTAAAAAGAGTTCATATGGATGGATACCCCTTCGATGGTTCTTTCGAATGACGTCAGAGTACCATTATGATACCATTTGAAAAATGGAGTTTTGATTAAAAAAACCTTTTGTTTTACTTTTTTGGCACGTAATTCGAACCATAATAATATTTTAATCGAAAATGCGATAGTGTAGCATTATTTTGATCATTTGGAATAATTTTAGGAAATTCATGGCTTTCTAGATTGAAAAAAAGATATAATTGGATTCGGATAATTACGAAGACTTCAAAAATGTAATCATATACAGGGTGTCCCATTTGAAAATCGAAAGTTCATGTCATTTGCGGAAAAACCGAAAGTTGTTTTTTTTTCAAATATGTCAAAAAGTGAGCATATTCAATGTTCCAAATTTCAGAAATATAGCTAGAGAAACAAAGGAGAAAATATTTCACGCCACTGCTTTTCCACTTATCAATCTTACAGCTGGGTGCTTATGGGTAGGGTGATTTCCAAAAAAAATTAGGTTATTGTCATAGCAAAATGCAAGAATCTAATTGGCTAAAATTAACAGGAATACAATTTGAATTATTATGACGCATGTCCAAATCATCACCATTTACTCACCTGCTGCATTTTCTGGAGGTGATCTTGTCTATCCAATATACCCGATATTAGAGATACATCCCCTCGAATCGACGCATGCACATCTTTTTCCGCAGCTAAATCCAGTATCCTCAGTCCATTGACGACCACCCCCGAAATCACACCGGAAAAAGGCCTTTCTATTCTCCCTTTTTTGTTCCATTTACCTCCTATCTGAATTTGTGATTGGCTGTTGAACACTTGCAGTTGATGTCCTATGGAATTTAAGGAAGATTTGGATACCAAAGGAATCATTAATATACTACTGGGGATAAGTGTCTCAAGGAAGTGAAGATACAGTGACACTTGACACAGGTTAATGTGGTTATTCTTACCTGAAGGATGATTGGTCTGTACATTATAATCATCTACTTGTAGAGTGGAATTGTGACCATATCTATGATATCTTATGACGTGATATGCATTGTCGTTGACTTTAACGGATATTTCTCCAAGAAGCAAATCATTGGTGCCCAAGTTGTACACTACGAATACGTTCCCCTCAACCTTGAATGAAACAAGTCTCAGCATTACTTTCAGAATTTTTTCAGTAGACGAAACAATGACATAATCATTCAATAAATTACGTTTTAATCTAACACATGATTTAAATTTTAAAATAATAATTGACGAACTAGACGACAAGAAAGCAGTAGGAGTTGATGGAATTAATATTAAGATTATCAAAGAAGTCAAAGATGAAATAATACCATTAATAAATAGATTGATTAATACATCTTTTGAAACAGGTATATTGCCAGACAAATTGAAAACAGCTAAAGTAAAACCAATATTCAAATGTGGAAAAAAAGTTACATAGGAAATTACCGTCCAATTTCAATTCTGCCAATATTTTCAAAAATTATTGAAAAGATAATGGATAGAAAATTGAGGGAATATCTGAAAAAATCAAAATTTCTGTATGCAGAACAATATGGACTTCGGAAATCTAGTGATACTGAGTCTGCGGCAGTAGACATGATATCAAGAATAAAACTGGAAATAGATTCGACAAAAAAATGCGGCTTATTATCACTGGATTTACGGAAAGCATTTGATATCGTTAACCACAAAATTCTTTTGAGATAATTATATGATATTGGAATAAGGGGAACAATTTACTTTTGGAAGATAAGTGCCATGTGAAGTGGAATGAATAGAAAAATCTAATTAAACGGTTTTCTTCACATAAAGGATTCAATATAAAATTAACCAGAAAATGGTAGATCTCAGGTGAAAAACAACTACTTTCCTGGCAAATACCACGCAGAACGTTGAATGATATTCACCTGGAAATCCATGCATACTTCCATATAATATCAATGGACATTGAATGCAAATGTTTCTTTCTGATAAGCTCGATTATGTTTAATTTATGTCGTGTTCACCTAACAATCCGCATACCGGTTTCAGGCTTCTTGGCCCTCATCAGTACGGAGTAGTCAACCAGCCAAAGGTCCAAAGAACTCTGGCTGAAGTGAGACACAACGTAAACAAACCATCATCGAGCTTGTAACACCTATAGGTACGCCGGAAAAGATAAACTTTAAACTGGCGGTACCTAGTGACAGAAAGAAACACTCCGAAAATCTCCCACCTCGATAGGTTTCTAAATGAAAGATTCCTCCTCAGTAGGAGTGGCAAGCCCGTCTAGCATATAGTGAAAGATAAGTGCCATGTGAAGTGGAATGAATAGAAAAATCGAATTAAACGGTTTTCTTCACATAAAGGATTCAATATAAAATTGAACCAGAAAATGGTAGATCTCAGGTGAAAAACAACTACTTTCCTGGCAAATACCACGCAGAACGTTGAATGATATTCACCTGAAAATCCATGCATACTTCCATATAATATCAATGGACATTGAATGCAAATGTTGCTTTCTGATAAGCTCGATTATGTTTAATTTATGTCGTGTTCACCTAACAATCCGCATACCGGTTTCAGGCTTCTTGGCCCTCATCAGTACGGAGTAGTCAACCAGCCAAAGGTCCAAAGAACTCTGGCTGAAGTGAGACACAACGTAAACAAACCATCATCGAGCTTGTAACACCTATAGGTACGCCGGAAAAGATAAACTTTAACTGGCGGTACCTAGTGACAGAAAGAAACACTCCGAAAATCTCCCACCTCGATAGGTTTCTAAATGAAAGATTCCTCCTCAGTAGGAGTGGCAAGCCCGTCTAGCATATAGTGAAAGATAAGTGCCATGTGAAGTGGAATGAATAGAAAAATCGAATTAACGGTTTTCTTCACATAAAGGATTCAATATAAAATTGAACCAGAAAATGGTAGATCTCAGGTGAAAAACAACTACTTTCCTGGCAAATACCACGCAGAACGTTGAATGATATTCACCTGAAAATCCATGCATACTTCCATATAATATCAATGGACATTGAATGCAAATGTTGCTTTCTGATAAGCTCGATTATGTTTAATTTATGTCGTGTTCACCTAACAATCCGCATACCGGTTTCAGGCTTCTTGGCCCTCATCAGTACGGAGTAGTCAACCAGCCAAAGGTCCAAAGAACTCTGGCTGAAGTGAGACACAACGTAAACAAACCATCATCGAGCTTGTAACACCTATAGGTACGCCGGAAAAGATAAACTTTAACTGGCGGTACCTAGTGACAGAAAGAAACACTCCGAAAATCTCCCACCTCGATAGGTTTCTAAATAAAAGATTCCTTCTCAGTAGGAGTGGCAAGCCCGTCTAGCATATAGTGAAAGATAGGTGCCATGTGAAGTGGAATGAATAGAAAAATCGAATTAAACGGTTTTCTTCACATAAAGTATTCAATATAAAATTGAACCAGAAAATGGTAGATCTTAGGTGAAAAACAACTACTTTCCTGGCAAATACCACGCAGAACGTTGAATGATATTCACCTGAAAATCCATGCATACTTCCATATAATATCAATGGACATTGAATGCAAATGTTTCTTTCTGATAAGCTCGATTATGTTTAATTTATGTCGTGTTCACCTAACAATCCGCCTACCGGTTTCAGGCTTTTTGGCCCTCATCAGTACGGAGTAGTCAACCAGCCAAAGGTCCAAAGAACTCTGGCTGAAGTGAGACACAACGTAAACAAACCATCATCGAGCTTGTAACACCTTTTCACCTGAGATCTACCATTTTCTGGTTCAATTTTATATAGAATCCTTTATGTGAAGAAAACCGTTTAATTCGATTTTTCTATTCTATTTACTTTTGGTTTAAAAATTATTTGAGAGACCGAAAACAACTAGTATATATCGAAAATACACTTGGTTCAATCAAAAGTATCAAATGTGGGGTACCACAGGTATCTATACTTGCTCCAGTTCAATTTTTGATATATATATATATATATATATATAGACTCGATATCAGAACTTAAATTGAAAGGTCAAATTAAACTTTTTGCTGATGATACAACAATAATATATTTTGCAGAGAACGAATTAGAAATTCTATCTTATATTGAACACGATCTTCAAATCTTATCTCATTGGCTCATCGCTCATAAACTGTTGTTAAATTTTATGAAATCATCAATTATGTTATGTAAACGAAGTATTACAACTGATTCACTAAGACCAATAATATTCAAAAATTCTCAAATTCAGTATACCAACAATATAAAATTCTTGGGTTGAAATATCGACACAACACTCTCTTGGTTCAATCATATCAACAATCTGAGGAAACAACTTTCACCTTTGATTGGAATACTATTCAGAATAAGACAATATACCCCAGTAAAATATTTAAAAATCATATATTTCAGTTTAATTTATTCAAAATTGCAATACCTCATATCTATTTGGGCTCAGCCAAAATTTCTATTTTGAAATCACTACAAACTTTGCAAAATAAAGCTATAAAATGGATATACAAATTGCCATTTTTAGAACCCTCAAAAAATTATATAAACCTAATAATTTACTATATCTTCGATCTTTATATGAATTAAAAATTTCAATTTTCATCCAGTATGTTGATACAGGAAAAAACATTCGGATCTTACTTTTGATCATATTTCAAATATCCATTATCATAAAACAAGAAATGTAAATAAAATAAACACATTACGCTTTAAATCAAACTTTGGAAAAACTTCTACGAGGGAATTGAGATATATAATAAAATACCACAGCCTTTAAAAGAAATAAGTTAAAAAAAGAACTTGAAAAATGTATACTTGACAAGTAACTTTCCAATTCCTATAATAATATTTCACCTTTGACTGCTTTGCTTTTCTTTTCTTTCTATTAATTGTTTGATCTATTCATTAATTTATGTTTCATTTGTATTGCCGTTATTCAATTTATGTAAAAAGTAATCGCTCTATAAACAGCAATGTTTCTTGGGATCAATGAATAAATACAAATGTATATGTTAGATATTTTTTCGCTAACAAACTTCTGAAAATTCATCTACATATAATTACATTCTCGTTATTTTTAATACGCCGGCCCAAAAACAGGGTCATATCACCAACATTGAGCCTCAATACAGTATCATTGCGACGAATGTTCAAAATTTTGATAGATTACTTGGGAATGAAACAATTTGTTGATTAACTCACAATATACATTTCGATATAATCATTGGATGTTCCACTGATGATCCTCAAAAGAACAGCATCGGATTTTGTAGTGATGAGACCGATTGCTATTGTATCTTCTTGCATTTCTGGTCTAGCATCTTCTGGATATGTGTACGTTATGATACCTCGATTAGGACCGAATTCATAAGATACCGATTCTGTAAAATAAATTAATATGAAGTGAAATCCTGAAAGCACTTTTTGGATCTAGCCTAGCCGAGAATGATACAACTTATATGTAATAACATAACGTAGAATAGTGAATGAATGTTTCAGAAATAACCAATGAGTTTTTCGACATGGTTTTTTGGGTTAAACTCTGAAAATGAAAAATAAATCAAATAAAATGTATTTGCCCTGATAAGTTATTTTGCTCACCAAATGACTGTTGTTTTGAGAAAATGCTATAATTTGTCAGTAACTTGAAATACTACATATTGCTGCGTCCCGTTTAATGATATGTTTTAATAGCAAGGTTTATGCTCAAATAGTTATTTAATAACTAGCGCGTTAATGTTCGAGATCATTAATCGCCATTTTAATATACGAGTTGATGACGAAATTTTTCCGTCGACCTCGTTCCTGGGGCCAACGTGAAATTTTCGATATCCATTTGCTTCAACCAGGAGGAACCTTACAATATTTGGATATAAAAATACATAAATTTGACAGCGCGAACGTAATATGATTTGACATTTGAATGTTATTCGAATTCGTGTATGTGATGCAATAATGAAGAAATCGACCATGGTCGATTTCGGTGTAGGGTAAAAGCCGGATAGTTGCCTCGGACGGATACATGCCTCAGTTTCAAATGCTCTATGTTAGACGAATTGACAGTGTTTCTTTTTGATCATAATTAAAAGCGTCCCCCGCGCAGGCCTCAGTGCCGCATAAGCCGTTGAAGTAGGCGCACGTGTTTTGTCCGTGTGAGAAAACATCTTCCGCGGCGATACTTTGACGAGCGCCAGAATTATATTGGTAAGTAATCTCTGTTAAATATTTTTATAACTGATTGCGATTTCAGTCAAAAATATATTTCTTTGAGTGCATTAGGGTTTAAATTGCACTGTTTATTAGGTTTTATTGTTAAATATGTTTTATTTATTTCGTAAATAAAAAGGGCAAGTATCCGTATCAAATCGGATAGTTGCTACTGTCTTTTGCGGATTGTTGCCCTATGTCTAAAAGGGCTAAACAATCAGCAGAAATTTTAAACTCGAATGAAAAAATAATCGAGAAGAAGAATAAAACTGAGAAAGTAAAGAAAACAAGCGTAATGAAACAAACGAAAGAAACAAAAAACAAACTAGTTGGTAGCAAAGAAAAGATTACGAAGAAAAAAGGGCGACTACAAAAAAATAAAAAATCAAAACAATATAGAGATATTACTAGCAGTGAATCAGAATCAGATAGCACATATTTTATTGAACTGACTGAAGGAAGGGCTCTAAGGAAAAGAAATACTCGTATCTACAGTTCTAGCAGTGAAAATGAAGAAAATGTTATAAGTTCAAAAATATCTAAAGGAAAAGCAACTAAAGGGCTACTAATCAAAGGCAAAAAAAACAAATTATCTATTGGAGACACTGAAAATATATTAAAAGTAAAAAATATTAATTTAAAAATAGAAACTACCAAGAAAGAAGTTTCAGTTCATGATTATTGTGTAGAATGATTTGAAAATTATAATTTAACTAAATCGAAATCAGATTGGATTGAATGTCAGATGTGTAAAGTGTGGTTGCATGAAAATTGATAAGATAAATACTAATACTTAATTAAAAAATTACATGTTCACTAAATGTTATAATTTTATAATTATAATTTAACTTTAATTAATACTTAATGAAAGATTGTATTTAACAATAAAAACTGATTATTTAAATTAATATAAGTTCATTTTTATTGGAAAAAAAACAGACGGGCATCTATCCTCACATTGGGCAAGTATCCCCCAACCATTTTTAACGTTAGGCTAGTATCCGCTATAGTTGGCAACTATCCTCTTTTTTAGAGGTCATATTAAACTGGATTTACTTAAAATTTATAATATTTATAATTTTTTTATAGATAGGGTATGTTAGAGGATTAATGAACTATGTTTGAGAATACACTTTGAATAAAAAATGTATTGGTACACATATTTTAAAGGAGCTTTTTAAAAAGTGTGGCAACTATCCGGCTTTTACCCTATGTGTGACTGCATATACCACAATCATGTGTTAATAGAGGAATTGATCGTTAATAGGGATTATTACGACTCACGACGGCGTATTGGCGTATATTTTTTTATTGAATTCTCAAAATTTTGAATTTTTTTCTCAAAATGTTGAGATTTTTTCTGAAATGTTTTGAGAATAAATCTCAAAATTTTGAGAAAAAAATCGATATTTTGAGAAAAAAAAAGTTAAAATTTTGAGACAAAAAGTCAAAATTTTGAGAAAAATTCCAACATTTTGAGAATAAAAGTCAAAATTTTGAGAAAAAGTTTCAAAATTTTGAGAAAAAAGTCAAAATTTTTAGAAAAATCAAAATTTTGAGAAAAAAAGTCAGAATTTTGAGAATAAAAAAGTTAAAATTTTGAGAAAAAAAGTCAAAATTTTGAGAAAAAAACTCAAAATGTTGAGAATAAAAGTCAAAATGTTTAAAAAAAAATTAAAAATTTTGAGAAAAAAAGTTAAAATTTTGGGATTTCAATAGAAAAATACTGGTAGGATGGCGCCAATACCCCGTCGTAGATTATAAACGATTGATTTCATGTACATTAAACAGACTCGTTATTACGAAGTCACCGAAAAAGTAAATATCGTGTTCGTAAACTCACCATCCGAACAGGTGGGTCCTGTAAAGGAAGTCATATCACAATCGCATGTATAAGAGTTCCATTGTTGGACGCAAATTCCAGCATTCGCACACACGTTGTGACTGCACTTGGCCGACTGACCTGAAATGAAAATGCCAGGTGAAGGAATAATACGAAGACTGGGATTGAAATACTGTAACATCTTGGGTTGTTTCGAATGTGTGGCACATACAAATATAATACAAAAGTTTCATTTCATGAATATAAAATATATAATGTAAATAAGTAAAATGCTCTTTTCAAAGCTGTGATTTGGTGTCCTCTTGATCATAGAAGAGGACGTATGCTTCTCCACTCACGATAGATGTTGGTGATAGCGGTGATACTCTCGAGTCATTGTACTCGTGCCATGTGCCTGCATAAGGGTGACTACAGTAAGCCGTGTAGTGTCCGCTAAAAGTTGTTCCGCTATGGTTGGATACAGCATACAACTTGTAGCGACACGGAGCTGCGTTATCTATTGCATAAATATTCACATCTAATCCATCGAGAGGAAAGTCAAAGAAGACATTTAGTTTTCCTCTGAATCTCTCCTTCTGCGAAAATCTTTTCAAGTGAATTGCTAAAATTTTGGGGAATTTAAGTATAGATAATGACTTCGTGCATTTTCTCTTTTCCTTACATTTAGAACAAGTGGGTTTTTCGTCATCATCCAAAATTTCTTCCCTTGTAAACGAGTCTAAACATTGTGACAGACTGAGCTTGCCAGTACTCTGTGGAATAGGGAGTGAAAGGTCCCAGAATGGGTCAAAAGTGACAGAACAATGGCCACAGAAAGTACATTTCAACGATGATTTCAGTTGACCAACAAAGTTATCGACAATTTTTGAGTTGTCCATTCTATGAACATAGGTTCAGGCCTTTCTCTCACTCTGTTTACATCTTCATGAAGACCTTTCAATAAATATCTGGAAAATTCCTTGGCACCCATTAAACGAGGTGCAAATCTTTGTATCTGGCTTTTCAAAGAAACAGTGTTAACCACCACATCAGACGAATCTCCTGACCAAAGTTCTTTTACCACTTCTTCAAATGCTTTTATCAAAGCACCCTTCATACTTGACATGCTTGTGTTGATATCCTTCAAATGTTCGTTTTTTCTCAGATACTCGAGCAACCATCTGGTATTCGATAAACATTGTATTGCGCTATTCATAAAGCAGGTATTGCCAATGTTTTTCAAACCATTAAGACCAAGAGTTTTGGAGCTTCCAAGCATAAGTGGTTTGATGGAATTATAACTGAGGGAGATGCGCTCACCGCTACTGCTATCTTCGAAGGAATAGTCTCTTATGCAATGATTCTCTCTATCATTGGAGCGCCGCAATAAGGAACTCGATTGGAGGCTGCTTGAAATCGAGTTGGATAAAGATATGGCAGATCGCGTAATTTTTTTGGAAGTAAATGAATCCAAACTATACTTTTCAGGTATTTGGCTCCGAATATTAGACTTATGGATACAACTTGACATATTAATTCTTTGTGGACGAATAAATATATCATCCAAACGTTGAGTAGCAGGCATAGAACCCAGAATTGACGAACTTTCACTATTGAATATCGAGCTACATTGAGATATGTTCTTTTTAGAATGGGGATTGTAGAAAAATTCATCCAAATGACGTCCGACTGGAATGGTTCCCAACACCGAAGCTGCATTACCTCTTTGAATGGCGATGCTGATGCGTTGAAGGAGAAAGCTGGTGGATCTCCTATCATTGGTCACTTGGAAAATCTTTCTACCAATCTCTTCAATGAATTCCGTTGCTTGGAGGCCAAATACTCCGTAGGTTTCAATAGCTACAGGGTAGAAAATGTAGAGATTCCTCAGGTTTTGATATTTTTTTATCTTAACTTTCTCTCCAATTCCTGCAGCTGCACCCTTGCGAATGGAGGTTGAGTTCAAGTGTGATGTGGCCATAGTGTCCATACAAGTGAAATCCCATACCACTGGTTTACCAAATTTCCAAGGAATCAATGACATTCCATCTGGTCGTTTTCCATCATCACGACTGACACCTGATGGCTCTAAAATAGCTGGAATTTTGGCAGTTATCAAAGCTCTCTTTATCAAGTCATTGACTGCATCATGGCCAGCGCTAAATTTGCAACTCAAACCATGAACCCAAGATTCATCTACTTCAGCACCACATTTGCATTTATCACGGACACAAATTGAAGAACCCAGCCGAAGTCCAACAGAAATTCTGAATGTTTCATCGTCAAGAAGATTACCCAAAGAAGAAACTGGTAATGCATCGAGCCACGCACCTGATTCCTTTGAAGACACTGCATTGAGACGAGCCTTCTGAGATGTAGATACACTGTTTCAAACAGATTATTCAAATTCAATTTCGAGAGCGGACGATCCCATGCCCTTTGCATTTTCTTATCCGTACCTTGCAGAGGGAGATTGACTTTAGAAATCCACAATCTTTCGCCTTCTTCATAAAAAGAATCTATTAATCCAAAAAAATCTGATGGGAGTATCGAGGTCACCAAATGAGAAAAACTATTTAAGGAAGATAAAAATGCAGGTAATGTGAGTGATGATGCCAAACGAATTCCCAATCTCCCCATTTTTACAGGAAGAAATTGATTATTTGTTATCGATTCGAGAGTACTTTTTATCAATTCATCGAATTTCTCTAACTCTAAATTACCATGCCATGTTGGAGAACATCTAAGTATATACATAAGTTTGGGTAATGCCAAACAGTTTTCCAATAGGAAAAAAGCAGCATGAGCTGGAATTCCTTTGAGCCGTGAAGATATTAGTGAGAGAGAGTCTGTTTTATCTTTGATACATGTAGAGAGAGCCTCAAGAAGAACAGGTGCACCAAGAAGTACAAAATCAGATTCTATTGATAATTCCAAACCAGGAATGAAATAGATGAACTCATCGAAAACTTTTTGATTTGGAACATCAAGAAAGAATATTTTACATTTATTGGCATTCAATTCGATACCAATTTCGCTCAAATTGGAAATTATGTATTTCAAATCCTCCAAAATAACATTTTTCTCTCCTCCTATGGCCATCATCGAGATACCAACCGTTGAACTCGCTCTTGATCGACTTGGTCAAATCGATTGCAAGACAGAAAAAAGCTGGACCTAATGGGTCTCCTTGTTGGATTCCTCTCTCTGAGATGATAATTTCTTCACCAAAATTTAAGAAAGAGGGAAAATTATAACATCGATTCAAGAATGGAAAGATATTTGGTATTGAATCCTTCACCTTCTTCAACAAGAAATTTCTGTCAACCATGTTGAATGCATTTTTAAAATGAAAGATGTCTTCTTCGTCAGGACAGTTCACTACAAATACCTGTGTATGTTGGTCGAGTATCCATTAAAAAACAACTACTTCCCTGGCTAATGACCCGACAGACGTTGGAATACATCCGATAAACAATCGTGCAGTTGTTTGTTGCGAAATGGATAAAAATTAACCACTTCACTCAGGCTGACAATCTGTAGACCGGTTTCGGGGTATTTACCCCTCATCAGTACAGGGTAGGTTAAACAGATATTAATTAATGTTTGCGAATCCGAATAAAACGATAAAAATTCATTCATTTCTTAGTTTTCGTTGAGACTGCACCAACAAAATGGTGAACACTATTGGTTAACGCTATTTCGACAACACAACAGCAAGCTGGAATTTCATTGAAAATGCAAAGTTGTTCTTCCTGATGAGGGGCAAATACCCCAAAACCGGCCTACAGGTCAGTCCGAGTGAAGTGGTTGATATATTTATCCATTTAGCAACGAACATTTGCGAAGTAACCTTGTAGGGTGTAAACAACGTCCGTTGAAGCATAAGCCAGGAAAGTAGTTGTTTTCTGATGGATATTTGACCAATATACACCTATTGATTGGGTATTTGTAGAGAGCTATCTTGAGGGAAGAGACATTTTTAATTTTCAATGAATCGAAATTTTATCTTGATACTGATATGTTACAGACTTCTGTCATGTGATAAATATAATAAATATAATATTGCTACGAAAACGAATACACTGCATGTTGTCCGGCGCCAGGCCCGCGATGACGCAGAATTCCAAAACAGTCTGGTTGTTTCGAGCGATTCCAAGAAAAACCGAGAAATTACCGTTGTAAGTTTTGGGTGGTAATTACCCTTTATAACAGCGGATGCGGCCAAAGCAGTTGCCGTTTTATCAAGGTAAGAATAGCAGTGTCGTGCCCGGCATTCCTACAGTGAATTATGATTGATTTATTTGATTGTCGGAGTACCGTATGTGCTGTTTTTGTGTAGTGTAAATAAATGGACAATGATTAGTTCAGTTAGATTTTCCTGAAAATATGTCCCTTTTCAATTAGCTTAGTATTTTAATAGTCACGAACCTCAGATTCGTAACAATATCATTAATTTTACAAACTCCAATTATAATGGAATCAACTAATAAATCGAGTCACTTACTATACAATGAACATTCAAAACACATCGGACAGATTTGATATCCTGAAGATATGATCAGGATGTTCATAATGCATGAAATGTGGAATCAACTGGGACTGAAAGATGAACATTATTGACTAACTTTGAGAATTTATACATATTGAAATAACGCATCTCAACTTGACTTCCAAACAGGGAATCAGAGGTTCTTTATATAGTGTCTGTAATCACGGGTCAATAAGGTTTACCTTCTCGAACAGCTTAGAAAAAACAATGTATTTTCAACAAAATCATAGATATCTACAATGCGAATCAATTAGTGGAATAATTTTTGGAATATAATGAATATTGGCTCCAGAATCAGGTTATGGAAATCAAACAATTCAAAACATATTGTGATTTGCCTCTATTGACATAACATCGCGCGTCATCATCAATGTGCACCTCAATGAAACTATGAGAATCATATCTGGAACCCTAAAGTCCACCCCAATACCTTGGCTGCACGCACTAACGAATTTAGCACCACCAGACCTGAGGAGACAACAAGATACTGTTCACGAATGGAACAAACTACACGATCCTGAACACCCTAGAACTCTACCAATACACATGATATTGGACAACGCTCCAAACTGCCGTCTCAAGTCCCGAAAACCCATTTGGCAAGATAAGGTATTAACCCATCATGAACCATTTCATATCGGAGAAGCTTGGAAAACCAAATGGACAACCAATCATGATTTCAACCATAATAACCACGAGGACCCTACCGTTCCTCTCCCAGGAATGCAAATGCCTAGGAAAGCATGGTGTAGCCTCAAGCGCATCAGAACTGGCCACGCCAGATGCATGTCCATGATGTACAAGTGGGGACTCTCGGACACCCAGGAATGCGACTGCGGAGCGCCGGACCAAACTGCAGCCCACGTAGCCAACGAGTGCCCAATAAGAAAATTTGAAGGAGAATGGAATGAGATCCTGAATGCCACTCCTGCTGCCGTGAATTGGCTGACCTCCCTGGATATCGACTTATAACCCATGACCTATGCCTCAAGTGTATTCGCATAATATATATATATATATATATATATATATTAATTGTTTGCCAACCTGTAGAAGTGCTTGTATACCTTCTTACATATATATGAACATACTTTCCTATAGCTGTAAGTGAATTTGTAGATCGCCATACGTTAAATAAATAAATCCGTAATGTGGACTATTAGTATTCAGGCTTACGGTGTACTGCTTCCTGATAAGCTGCTGGATGAGGTTTCCCCAATTAGCCACCGCGGCGAGGGGTGAAGTTAATCTTTAAATAGTTAGATAGATATATTTATTTCAACAGAGTATTTATAGTCATTCACAAGTGGCAGAATATTTTGTCTGAGAAAACCGTCAAAAAACTTGAAGTAAAAAATCAATGGGTTTACATATTAATTTAAAAAAGTTATAAAACATTCAAATGAATAGATTCCGGTTTCAAACCGATTAAAACAATTTAAAATATGGGACATTCACATCTTATAAAAAATAATGTTTCGATAAATACGTATATACATAGCATGATTTTGTATAAAATTTCATTCATAAATTTCTACAGGCCAGAAAATATTCCTCGCTATTATAGGGCTCTAGGTTACACAACAGTTTTCAGAAAGCTGCTAGCCACCACAATATCTTTTATATCTTGTGGGAGGTTATTATAAAATTTCATTGCGCTATAGATGGTGCTCCTTCCATATACGGATTTTGCATAAATGGGATATGAGAAGTATTTTTTTTGTCTTTTCTCGTAAATATGTATTTTGCGATGTATGTCAAAAAGTCCACGATTATTGATAATGAATTTTGTTAATTCGAAGATATAGATTGCTGACACAGTCAGTAGTTTGTGTAACTTAAAAATTCCTCTGCAGGAATCTCTTGTATATATATTGAAAAGAATCCTGATAATTTTTTTTTGACATAGGAAAACTCTGTTCATTCCATTACTTGAGACCCCTAGTCTTAGCAGAGTAAAAATTCGCATAATATATACTGCTGTTAGTGCTTCAAGGTCAACATTTTTTTAAGAACTCTCATGGCGTATGTTACCGAGGATAGTCTATTGCAAAGATAGTCTAAGTGGCTAGTCCAACTCAAAGTGTCATCAATGTGAATTCCTAGAAACTTCACTGAAGTATTTCAGATAATTTTTTGACTGTCCATAGTTATATTTTGTGGTGCTTCTATACTGCTATCGATTTTAAACATGATACAATCAGTTTTTCCACTATTCAAAACCAACTTATTCTCTAGAAAAAAATCTTTGGATTGTTCTATTATTTTGCTACAAGTTTTTATGATATCTGGTAAGTTTGCACCTGTTATTAGAAGGTTGGTATCATCAGCATAGTTAATCATGTGAGCAGTGTTTATGTCTGCTATAACCTTAATGATATCATTGATAAATATAATAAACAATATTGGACCAAGTATACTACCCCGTGGGACTCTCATAGAAGCCTCAGATCTAGCCGTATTATCTTTTTGATTGAGTTCTACTATTTGCTTTCTGTTTTCCAGATATTATTTGAACCAGTCGTTTCCACATTGAGCCAAGAGTTTCCACAAATTCCATATTTATAAAGTTTCCGCAATAAAATATCACGATCTATACAATCAAAGGCCTTAGATAAATCCATGAAGATTCCACAGGATAGATATCCCTTGTCCATTGCTTCTAAACTGACTAAAGTAAACTGAAGCAGTTTCAATGGACTTATTTTTTAGAAAAAAATTAAAAATTTGAAACAAAATTCACTAATCGATTAGCCATTGCTATTTCGATAGTAGACTGATTGGCCTGAAGTTAGATATGTCTGACTTATTTCCTTTTTTGTTTTCACTATTGCTATCTTCAGTTCATCTGGAAAAACTCCTTCCTCAAAAAATGATTTATTGATAAGGAAGGTCAAAATACAAACAATCTCTTGGGCGCAGCTTTTCAATATGGGTATGGGTACTTCATCAATACCAGTGCTTCTCTTGTTATTCATATTGTTTATTATTTATTGAGAGTAACTTATATTCTGTGTCTAGATTCAGGAACAGAGTGTGACTGTGAAAGGCTAGAGAGCTTTTAAAACCATTTACTTCACCGATGTCTTTCTGTTTTGACAAGAGTTGAGGGGCGGAGTTCGTGAAGTATTCATTGAAGCTATTTGCTACCTCGAGTGGATTATCGTTTTCAAATTGTTTAGATTGAGCAGTAGCTGCCACATCGTTTTGGATTTATTGTCTGACTCAACAATTCTATTCCTGTAATAGTCGTTTTTGCTGATTCCAAGGGATTATTAGAATTCCTTTTCTACTCCTTATATGCGGATCCATATTGTGGATCGATTTTAGAAATTGATTAATAAAAAACAAGTTGGTTTTCCATTCGTGTAATCTCGGGTGAATTAAAAATCTTGTTTTCCATAGGTTTCTGGTGTTTACAAGTTTTTGGAAAGTGCAGAACAAAGTGAAAATTGAAAGTTCTACTGAATTTTGGGAAAGCTTCATTTATATCTTTCGCGCTGTATAGATTTGTCCAGTTCTCACACCTTGTTTTGTGCAAAATTCACTTATCGATTTGGAATTATAATAACGTCTCTCAACTTTAATTGTTGATTTGGTTTTGTTCAGGTCACATAGCAACACTTGCCCTGAATGATCGGAAATACCTGTTTCAATGACTATCCCATTTTTATCACCTTTAAGATTCGTAATAATGTTATCTATACCATGAGTCGGAAATAATAGTCAGTGACGTCAGTCACTAGTTCAGAAACAACACAATAAGTGCGGAAAAATAATATAATATTTTACAATAAAAATATATTGTATCCGGTGCCGGTGCCAAATTTATTTTGGCCCGTGCAATAGATCTTACAAAATTTGGTGGTCGAGTGATTTGTTGAAAATATAAACAGGATGTTCATAAAATCAGATGTGGTCGAGGTTAGCAATTGTACTGATAAGATGAGTCTCCGACTATTATTTCCGTCTCATGGTATAGGCATGAACTGGAGTGGGGAGTGACCCTTTTTGGCTCGGAGATGGTTAAAATAGAATTATAGGTAGCTAACAGATTTCTGAAGTCTTTACAGGTATTGCTTTTAAGACAAGAAGTGTCTATGTTAAAATCGCCTGCTTTGAAATATATACAGTTTTTTCCATATAGGATATCTAACATTCATTGAAATTTAGTTAAAAACAATTCTACTTCGCTTGATGGGGACCTATAGATGCAAACTACGTTGAACTTTGTCCCACCCATTTTGCAGGCTGGAGCACTCAAAAACATAGCCTTCAGCTGAAACATTCACTTCGTCAATAGTACTGCTGACAATCTCCTTGGATGCATATACAGTTGAGCCTCCATGTTGGCCTTCCTTTCTGCAATGACTAGATACTCGATTGTGATCTTTGAAGGTGTAGTTCTTTACATTAGGTTGTGTTTGCCAGTGTTCTGTAATGTATACTACTTGGCATTTCAGATCTTCAATGACTTTCTCCATCATGTTGAGGCTATTTCCCCAAGACTTAACGTTTTGTTGCATCATTTGTTTTTAAATGGGGGTATTTTGTATTTGATTTCCTCCTAAAAAAGAAGCAGACTGGTTTGGATTTTCTTGTTTTGGTTGCCTCTCTTGAAGTTGAATCGCTCAAATCCAATGTTTTTTGGCCAGAAACTGGAATCATATATCTTCTTCTTCAGAGTCAGTAATACACCTATCACAAAAGATTGGTTATTACGCCTTGTACTTTGTGTCAGTAGTTTTTTACTTCGAAATCATCTTTTTCTGGTAATTGTTTTATTTGCGTTTCTCTATGTTTTCTTATATTTTCTTCCTTTATATTATCGTGGACTTCAGTAATGAATAACCATATCTTTTTATGTTGATCATTATGCCCATGAAAATTACTATCACCTTCACCACTGCCGATGTTTATTTAATTTTTATATTTATGTCTCCTACCTTTCATGACGAAAAATCAACAAAATATTAGAAAAACGGAAAATTCACCTTGAAAATATGATTAATTCGAGATCCAGTGTACAAACTATTTACTATCAAATGTGCCTAAAATAAATAAAATAAGCGTGCGAACGTGTTTTGGAATATTCGAGTTCTATTGAAGGCTGGCTACCAGCGTACCTATTGTTTATTTTCCATTTGGAATCGGTCTGAGAGAATGTATCCATGTTTGAAGCAGTTCCCGAAGATCAAAGACGTGCCATTAGGATGTTTAATTTGTTCAGGAGACTCTAAATTTAATTGCTGTTTCTATTTGTTTCCATGATTTCGTGAAGAATCAATAATGCCAGCAGTAGAGAACTCACGTTTTCAATAAAACTTTCCTCTCAACAAACCAGAAACTGATTATACTCAAATCCAACAGGCTTTGACAAATACGCCGATTCGTGGTATTGCGTGGCCGTATTCTAGGATGATAAGATACATCAAAGTTCTGAGATTTCCATTAGATTCATACATTTGTACTCTACCGAAGAAAAAAAAAAAACGAAGGAAACATTATAGGCATAGTAAGTATATAGTTGTTCCATTAAGATGTATAAAAACCATGGTGCTTGAACTGATTCGATATTGTTTAGATGTTGCTTCAATATCTGTGGTAGATGGCGCCATCCAAAAATGTTTGTTTATATCCTCGCTTAATGTCAAAACTTAATTTTTGCCATCTGCAGAATGTGATTTGAAATTATTTTCTATTTTGTTTAAATATTGAGCTATTTGCATAGGAAATTTACTGAATTTATTTATTCCCACAACCTGTCTAGTACACTTTCCGTTCTGGTAGTTAATATAGAATCTTGAATTTATTTTGTCCATATCTAGTGGACGGAGGTTCATATATATTTTAGAAATCTCGTAGAAGAACCCAGAAATGTGGAAGGAACGCTGTACTTTTGTTTTTGTATTGTAACTAAGAGTATACTGCTGGTATCTTTTACATCATTTACTATCAAATCTTTCAATTCATGGCTCCGAAATTCCAAAAACTAAGGCTACCTACAAACGTTAATATTAATATCATTAAGAATTTGTCGCAATAATAAAGTAATTAACTTACCTTAGTCATTAAGTATTTTGAGTCGGGTGCATACTTTAAGAAAGTGAGTATCTCATCGGAAGAAAAAAATTTGGACTTTTGACTTTTAAAACCATCAGATTTTTGTTTAAAAAAAAACGTAACTCGGGATATTTACTGATATCGATTTTATTTTTAATCGATAAAGTGGTTATCAACATCTAATACATAGACCATAGCGTCGATGAATTAATTTTTTTTGACAACCATCCAAAATACGCAAGCAGCACAGTTTCCGAAAATGAATTTACGTGATTATCAACTCTCCAATCCATGAATTTTGCATATATTTCTTCATATCTCTTTTTAGATTTTACTGGTAATAAATCCAAAGAGGTTTCCTCAGCTTGATTTGCTATTTCTGGTGGTGTATTTGGAAAATCTTAATCCCTTTCCGAATCAGAAATCATGATAACTTAAAAACTAACAATGCTTTAAGGGCAAACTGACAGGTCTAAGCAATTAACGAGGAACGTCAAACTACTGAAACCAGGCAACTAGATATAAATCGTTTTTAATTCTCACGGTCTTTTTACCAATCTATTTTGCTTTTTAATTAAACAAAAGTAAAAAAATGCATTCCAATTATGGAAATGAATCTCTTTGTTTATTAATAATTTAAAGCCATCAAAACATTATATACGAGGGCGGGAAATGATTGAAAATGTAAATTTAACTTTCGTCACTAGAAACGAAAGTTAACGTTATGAGAATTTCTCTCACTTACGACGAAAATCACGTTTTCGCTGGAGGTATTCTATTACAAAATGACGTCTTTTCGCAAAGGGTTGTAGAAAAAGATTATTTTCCTGTCAAAAAGAAAAAACTCCCACTGATCTACGAATGTTGTATACAAAATTAATTGTAACAATTGCACGAAATGCTATGTGGGTCAAACAGGACGTTATTTGAAAAAACTAGTATCTGAACAAGACAGGGACAAAAGAAAACTGAATGTAAATAATCCTACATCCTTAGATGAACACACTAGAGAAAATTGACATTAATTTTTATTTTATAAATCCCACCATTCTTGATCGGAAATCATCTTTGTCTAAAAGACTTATAAGCAAAATGATACAAATTCTTCACCAAGATAGTGTAAATACCAGAAGAGATATAGAAGGATTAAACACGGCATATTTCAACCTGACAAGTCAGCTACCAAAATGATCCGTTATCAATTTTTGACCACCACAGTTTTGTTTTTTTTTCTAACAACATAAAAATAATCTCATAGATTCACAGCCACTCTCGGGATTTTAACTGTTTCATTTGTCTCGAACTAAATGTGGAATCTGTTGTGCCGTAAATGATCGTTATTCACGTATCTAAACTGTCTGTTTTTTATTTATTATTGTTTTACTGTGTCCACTCGGAAAAACTAATTTTTGGTGAGACTTCTTATATTTTAAAAATTAAAGAACATATTTCTACGTTCATGCAAAAAACAAAACTTTATTGAACTATAGTTAGTGAAAAAAGTTATTGCACTCATCTGTCATTCTACATCTGTCATTTGTGATCATGACAAACATAAACGTCAAATCGACGCAATTTTTAGTACGCTTTTTATTTTCCTACACTTAGTGTCATCCGAATAAAACATTTTTTGATTTTTGCACAACGTGTTTATTGCACTCGACGTGTTGTCCAACTTCACGTGTAATAAACACTTACTTTTTGCACTTGTTGCATAAATAACTATTTTATATTTTGAACCTCTGGAAATGTTTCAATATTTTGTGGGCATTTTTCTTATTATATTTTTTCTATTATTTAACCATATTCAACTTTTCTCAAAAAGAATTGTAAAGCAAAACTCATTGTTACAGAGCCCTGATGATGAATTATAAAAGTTCGAAACGTTGGTTGGAAAGCAATTGTTTTTCTTCAATAACATTGATCCTAATCCCAACCAAACCAGTTGAAGAACATATCTGTGGATCACCAAACTTACCATAATTTATGAAACATAATTTATTTTTATGTTTTTGCCTGCGAGTACAACACTCCCTCAAGATCGTTCATCTTATAATAATTATTAAGTCGAGTCAACAAAATTAATCACCATCGAAAATTTCGCATACGTGGGATGCAGGTTTCCGTTGGGACACGTTACTCAAATCCGTCCGGCCAGCGTTGACAAAAACAAATAAACGGAAATCGAGGTATATCACGTACCGTTCAACTCTGTTAATTGCTTACATTAGAGAATTCGACGGCATCATTCGCAATAAAACACGAGCACACCACAACGAACAAGTGTTTTTGAAATATACAGGACCCAAACAATTATTGGATTAACGCAATAGCGAGAGGCTCTAATGAAAAACGGGCATATGGTACGAATGCAATCTGCTCGATGGAAATTTAATAGACTGGAAATGTTTATTAAATAATATTGATTGTATATAAAGGGTGTCTCATTTCTCATGTATCTTCTCTATATATATGTATATATTGTTATGGAATGATAATTTTGTAAATATAATAATTGTTTTTATATAATGAAGATTGCTAATAGTTTTTATGCTATTCTTTGTGAGCCAAATTGATATTATATAGATAGATATTTTGTGCCCTGTATAATATATTTTGCAATGTAATAATAATTGCTAGCGAACGTCACTGTTCTCTCGTCACGCTGCTGCCAATTGTTATCACTTTTCTCACCACGGCTAAGCAACAGTTGGTACGCCTCTTACCTCAGATAGCCGGTTCAGGCAATAGAGCCACTAGCCATTGCTGTCTAATTTCAGTTTATTCAATGGTCATTGTTATGATAGTTGATCATTGTAAGAAAATAAACAACAAAGTATGAAAAAGCAATTATTTCCTTTATTCAGGAAGACTTAATTTTACCTGGCCTACGAGAAATAACTTATACTAATGTGAATCTACAAATATTCACGGATAATCATTAAAATCAAATAATGGATAGATAGACAGAACCTCACTTTTTCCTTGAGAGTGAATTTTTCTTTTATGGTTCAAAATGAAGTGAAATAAAGTTCTTCAGATGTGAGATACGTTATTTGTGATATTGTTCATGGACCGGATGTGCACTATTAAAGTTTTTATACCTGCTGGAGATGCCAGTGTTCAAGATGTGCCCTGAAACTGGATCCTTTCTCACTCCAAGCTCTATCAGGAACTCCAATACCATAAATCAGGAACCATACATACGCAGAATTCAGCTTTGGACACTTGAATATGTTGTATAATTAAGGTAATATTGGTTTTTCTCTTCTAATGTTGGAATTATTTCATTTTTTCTTTCTCCCAAAATGTTGCGTGGCATTCCCTTGTAAATTTATTTTTGATCTCCCTTTTTGGCTTTGTTTGTTGCTCCCTTGGATACCTATTTTCCCTCTTCTTTTTCATTTGAATGTTTGAATTCGCGCAGCAAATTGTCACATTTCACTGTTTGGGTTCATCTTATATAATTTATATATACAACTATTTTCCCATTCTTATTACTATGTACATATTTCAATAATAATTGCTTATGACATCACCCCGTTGTTATTCTCTCACAATTTCCAATTTTCCATATGACCATCTATTCCCTGATTGGCTAATCTCATCAAGAAGTTTGCTGTTCTACCATTGGCTACTCTTAGTTAGCTACAATTTCATATACTGTATGTTTCAAATTTATAATTACCATTGTTTTTTTTCCAATTTTGTAAAACTAGACTTTTTGTTGTCTTTTTACCAATTATGGGTTATAATCATTATGCCAGTGTATGAAATTGATTGTGTTATAGTATTTTGACATTTTTATCTATCCATATTATACATAGGCTTACAAATAAATAGAACTTCCAAAATTATGTCAAAACAATCTCTTGAAACTAATAACTATTTAGTAATTTTTTTTTTGTGGGTTTAGAACTTATAACTGGCATAACATAACATAAAAACATATATATATATATATATATATATAATTTTGAATGAAGATATGATGTTATTTCTGCACTTGAGTAGAAATATACGTCGATTCTTCATATTCGCAAGTTTGATGTTAACTTTTGACCATTCCTTAAGATATCTGGTAACCATATTGCAGTTGAATGTTACGCTAAAAACCCATCCTCTTATAGTGAATTATTTTCTCGAGTGTACTTATATTATTTTAAAATAATATAAGTACAGTCGAGAAAAATATATATATATATATATATATATATATATATATATATATTTATAGTTATGATGATGTTTAATTATGATTGTATTGTATTTTATTTGTTATGTATGATTATTATTATAATTTTTTATTATTTATTTTTTTATCTCTTTTATGTGCTTTTCAAATACTCATCACAACAATAAATTACTGTTGGTTGCGTCATGCATAGGAAATCTCATGTGCTTTGGAGGTAAGTGGTTTTCTTGGTCGATTCCAAGCCTGGTGGTTTCTTGATTTGATTTTTTTTTGAATTTGAATTGAATTCATTGAATTGAAATTACATTACATGGTGAGAATCAGATAACATACATGCATATACATACCCATCTATTAGTTATATATTATTATATGTTATATCCTTCCATATCTTAGATGCTGACCTAAGTGCTTGATGCACTTGTTTTGTTTTGCATCTAGGATTGCCGGAATGGAATTTTGGTATTTTGTGTACATACATGGTGTGAATAGACATGGAAATTTGTATCTATCATACCATTCTATAGTCATGCACTAGTTCACATTTTTATAGGACCCTCACAAGATCCTGGGGGTCGAGAGTTAGGGGTTGTGAGCTGGATTGTTTTTTTTTTCTTAAAATAATTTCATTAGGTTTTCGTAATGTGTGGTAATGTAGTTTTTAATTTCATATTTGAATTGACTAAGAGATTTTTTTTCTTTTATGTTCCTAGGCAGTGAATTGTATAATTTGGGACCGAAGTAGCTGAGTGTTCTTTGTGTATGTGATTTTTTGAAGATAGGGAGAGGCATATTTAGATTTTCTGTTGATCTAGTGTTTTGAAGTCGTCTATATATGATATCTGTAGGCTTGTTTTTATAGACCCATATTAGGCTGTTGTAAATGAATAAGCTTCTTACATTGAAAAGTTTCGTTTCTTTGTACAGTTGTTCAGTAGAGAACCGTTTTTTCTTATGAAAAATTATTTTTATAATAGTATTTTGCATCGCTTGAAGGTTTTTAAGGTTGTTGTCGAAGAGTCCACCCCAAACAGTAATGCCGTATCTAATGATCGACTCTGCCAGAGAGTTATATATTATTATAAGGTTGTTTCGGGTAAGTATTTCTCTTACATTGTATAATTTATAGGTGAGTTGTCTTAGACGTTTGACGACATGACCAACGTGTTCATCCCATCTCATATGTTGGTCAAGTATAATTCCAAGATATTTTAGTTTTGCTTCCTTTTCTATGGTTGGGCAAGTGCATAGATTATTATTCTGTGGGCAGTTCATTTTGTGAATTTTCAGTGTTTCTTGATTCGGTTGATCGTTACTTAAGAGTGTGAAACATATAAATTTTGTTTTGAGAATATTTAGGTTTAGTAGATTATAGTTTAGCCATATTTGGATATCTTCAACCCAATTTCTGCAGTTTGGTATGTTTCTTGCCATGACTTCCCTGAAAATATAATTGCGGTATCATCTGCATATGAAATGAGATGATCGATGGAGTTTATACTGCCAATACTATTTATGTAGACTAGGAATAGTATCGGACCCAGTACTGTGCCTTGTGGAACTCCGACGGCTATTTTTTGGGGTTCGCTGGTATATTTGTTTATTTTTATTTTTTGATATCTGCAAGATAGATAGTTCTGCAATAAATCTTTCATAGGTCCACGAATTCCATATCTATAAAGTTTATCTATGAGCTTGGAGTGTGACACTGTGTCGAATGCCTTGGCTAAATCCAGAAAAACTGCTAAGCATTTTTCGGACTTCTCCAGGGCATCAACTATATTTTTTAAGAGGTGTAAAACAGCTTTTTCAGTATTAAAATCATTAATGAACCCAAATTGTTTTTTTTAATCACTTGATGAATATTGAAAAAATTTACTAGACGATTTTTTACAGAATGTTCAAAAATCTTCGCAAAACTATTTATCCCAGATATAGGTCGGTAGTTGTTAAAATTACTTTTATCACCTGATTTATATACAGGGGTAATTACCGATTCTTTCCATTGTGATGGTATGTCACCAGATTTGTACGTTATATTGATGAGATGGGAGAGTGGTATCACAATGTGTAAATGGACATTTTTTATCAATATCGAGTTTATTCCATCTGGTCCGGGGGCCGACTTGTTTTTTAGTTTAGATACTATATTGAACTTCATTACTAGTAACAGGCTGTAGGAACATCGATGGTCCAACTAAATTGTCATTCAAAAAGTTTATAGGGAGATTATCAGCTTTTTCGATTTTGTCAGCCATATTCTTTCCTATGTTAGTGAAAAATGAGTTGAAGGTATTAGCTTTCGTTTTATTGTCGGATATTATGTTTCCCTTTGTATCTACCATATCTAATACATTGACATTAGTTTTTGTTATATTTTTGTTTGATACTTCATTTATTATTTCCCATGTTTTTTGTAGTTACCACTGTTCTCGTGAAGCTTATTTTTAAAGTATTGATTTTTTGTTGTTTTAATCAGTTTATTCAATTTATTTCTATACAATGAGTATTCATTTTTTAATGCATGAGAAAAATTATTTTTCAGTAGTTTTTTCATACAATCTCGGGTTTTTATTGATTCTATTAACCCTGCAGTTATCCACGGTTTCAGTTTATGTTTTTTAGTTATCTTGATTTCTTTCGTAGCCTTTTCTATGTAATTATAGAGTTTTTTAATAAAGCTGTTATAAGCTAGTTGGGGGTTATCGTTCTGAACTACATCTTCCCATCTCTCGGTTTTAAGTAAGTGATTCAGTTTGGTATAGTTAATTTTTTTGTATGTGGGCGGTTTACAATCATCTATGGGTTTATTGTTATCTTTTTTTATTTTGGTGATAATTAATGATGTAGTGAAGTGGTCGGATAGATCAGTTTCTATTATTGAGGGTTTGAAAGATGTATTATTTAATCTATTTCTAACAAAAATATGGTCTATTATGCTTTCAGACACATTTGTTACCCTTGTTGGTTTGTTTATATATGAGATAAAGCCGTTACTTGTTAAAATGTTCACATAATTATTTACTTCGTTTGATAATTTATTTCCTAGATTTATGTTAATATCACCTAGAAATATTTCAGTGTCAAGTGGTTTTAGGTTGGTAAAGTATGTTTCAAAGTTATCAATATATGTTTGAGTGTTTGTGGAAGGTGGTCGATATGAGGCGGTTATTCCGATTGTTGTACTCAGTGTAGAAAGAGAGATTTTCAGTAAATTTGTTTCGCTTATAGGAATTATGTTTACTTTTGAAGATATTGTGTTTTTTTTATAAATCAGTAGACCATCGTTTTGGTTTGTTTTTGACTCATTATAATGAGTTGTATAGTTTGGTATTGAAAAATTATCCACATCATCTATAATCCATGTTTCTGAGAGTGTAATATCAATGCTATTGTAGTTTTCTTGTATGTAGACTAGAAGTTCGTCTATATGTTTATTTATACTTCTGATGTTGAAATGAATTATACCAATTTTTTCCTTTCCAGCATCACAATCTCTATAACATTCTTGTGAGGTAGGGAAATTTTTTGTGTCTATTTCCTCTTTGTTATCTAATATATCTAAAAATTCTAGCATTGGGAGCAATATAATTCAGTACAAAAACTATAAATGTAATGAGTAAAAATAAAGAAAAATAAAAATGTATAAATAGAAAGTAATAGTCTATCCTCCTAGTAGCTTGAAGTATGGCTTATTAAAAGTTATCTACGAAAATAATTTCACATAGTCATCGTATGTTTTGATTGTTGACAGTTTGTTGTTTGAATTGATGATGATTTTACCAGCTTCTGTCCATACCTGTTTCAATGATGTTTTTTCGATGGCCTTTGATAGGATTTCAGCTCGTAATTTAGTGAGGTCTTCCCTTATGACAATGCCAGTCCCTTTTAGTAGTTTCTTTTTTCTGAAAATTTCTTGCCTTAGAGTGTAGTTTGTGAGTTTCAAGAAAATTCCTCTTGTCTTGCTGTCAATTATCTTCCCGACACGGTAGCACAGTTCTATTTCATGGTCTTGCAAAGTTATTGCCATTTTTGTTCGAATAATATTTGTTGTAAGTTGTCGGGTATTTTCGTTAGGGTTTTCTTTAATGTTGAATATCCGCAGGTTACATTTCTTCGTATCTTGTTCGAGGTTGTCTAATTTATTAGACATGAGTTTATTTGCGTTTACGATTTTATTAATTGACTCACTCTGTATTTCAAGTTTGGATACATTTTCTTGTTTTATTCTTATCATTTCGTTTTCCGTATCTGTAATTTTTTGTTCTAGCAGTTTCAACTTTTTGCTGATGGATTCGGAGACTGCCTGGGATACGGTTTCTGATAATGTTTTTATAAATACCTGGTCTGATAAGCATTTATTGATGGCTTCGTTCACGGCACTTTTGATTTCCTCCTTGATATCTCGAGTAATAACCATTTTCAACGTCGTTCAGTTACATCGAACAGTAGAATGCACTTTGGATTTGTATACTACCAATTTTAGATTTTTACGTAGGTACAGTTCTTGTTATATTTTATATTTTACTAGGAGCACCGACTCTGACTATTCACAACGCGTCATGTTTCAATTCAATGTGGTTTGACTTGTCTAATAGCAGATATTCTTATGTTGTTATTGTATTTTCGTTGATTTTTGGTGATCAAATTTTTCTCACGGCTTCTCCAAAGTTTCTTTTTTCGACTCCTTTATTTTCCTTTTTCCGTAGCAACCATCACTTTTTGTTTTTAGGCACTAATTTTCAGTTTTATACTTTTTTTAAAACACCATTTCTTATTCTGAACTTTGATATTTATTTTATATACAGCTCATAATTCTATACATAATATTATTTATACAGAGTTGTAAAACATTTTCTGTTCTCAAACTTCATATTTATTTGATGTCCATGGAAAATAGTTTGACATGTCTCTGTCATGTTTCCTTGTGATTCATGATTAGCATACAGGATGTTCTAGCTTGTCGATTATTTTTGGCTATTTGAATTCTAATATTATATTTCTGAGTTTTGATTTGTATACTTTTACAGGTTGTGCAAATGAAATAGATTGTTGGAAACATACTGATGATAATAGAAAAGCTCCACTGCAAAACTCTTGGATCATCTGCGTTGACTTTAAGATGGCCAAAGGTTTCAGAGATTCTAAGTACACAGAAAAATTGTAAAAACAATCATAGCAGGTATCCATATGTTATGTATAAATATCATTATATCAATTTTTTTTCTTCAACCTATATTTCCTATCATAACAATATATATATATATATATATATATATATATATATATGAATTGTTTTTATGTAGTAAGATAGCTAATAGTTTTTGCTATTCTTTGTGAACCAAATTGATATGATATAGAAAGATATTTTTGCCCTGTATAATAATTTGTATGTGGTAATAATAATTGCCAACGAACGTCACTGTTCTCTCGTCACGTAGCTGACAATTGTTATTCCTTTTCTCACCACAGCTAGCATAGTTGGTACGCCCTCATCTCAAGGTGGCCGGTTCAAAGCAATAGAGACACAGTTTATTGAATGGTCTTTGGTATGTTATTGATCATTGTGAAAAAAACAAACAACAAAATATCAAAAAACAATTATCTCCTTTATTCAGGAAGACTTAAAATACCTGGCCTACGAGAAATAACTTATACTAGTGGGAATATACAAATATTCACGGATAATCATGAAATTGCAATCATGGATAGATAAACAGAACCTCACTTTTTCCGTGAGAGTAAAGTTTTCTGTTATTGTTCAAAATAAGGTGAAATGAAGTTCTTCAGATGTGAAATACGTTATTGGTGAAATAGTTCAGGACCGAAAATGCACTATTAAAGTTTTTATACCTGTTGGAGATGTCGGTGTTTCAAGATATGCCCTGAAACTGGATACCTTGTCACTACAAGCGCTATCAGGAACTCCAATACCATAAATCTGGAACCGTACAGATGCGGAAATCAGCTTTGGAGACGTGGAAATGATATATAATTAAGGTAATACTGATTTTGCTCTTCGAATGTTGGAATTCTTTCAATTTTTGTTCCCCTCAAAATGTTGCGTCCATTCCCTTCTAATTTTATTTTCAATCTCCTCGTTGGCTTTGTTTGTTGTTGCCTCGATACAAGTTTCCCTTCTTCTTTTCCCATTTGAATTTTTGAATTCGCGCACTAAATTGTCACATTTCACTGTTTAGGTTTATCTTACTCAATTTATATTTCCAACTATTTTTCCATACTTATTACTATTTACAAATTCTAATAATAATTGCTTATGATATCAACCAATTGCTATTCCTTCACAATTTCCAATTTTACACCTGACCATCTATTCTCTGATTGGCTATTATCATGAAGACGTTTGCTGTTCCACCATTGGTTACTTTTAGTTATCTCCAATTTCATATACTGTATGTTTCAAATTTATAAATGTGTTGATCACCTTTTATCCATGCAAATTTAGACTTTTTGTTGGCTTTTTTCCAATTATGGTTTATGATCATTTTTATCTATCCATATTATACAAAAACTTATAAATAAATAGAACTTCAAAAGTTATTCAAAAAAAAATCTCTTGGAACTAATAACTAATCAATAATTATTCTTTTTTTTGTGGGTTATTTCTTTTTAAACCTTTAACTGGCATAACATAACATAACAACATATATATATATATATATATATATATATATATATATCCAATATTATCAATGTATCATTTCAATCAGAAAAGTTTCCTGATTTCCTGAAGGTATCATTGGTAATACCACTACATAAAGGTGGAAATCAGGACGGCCCCTCGCATTACCGGCCTATTTCCCTAATTCCCACATAAGTAAAGCTTATAGAAAAACTAGTCAAGATAAGGATATCTGCATTTCTGACGAAACATAAAATCGTTAATAAAGAACAGTTTGGCTTTCAAAGTGGCAAATGCACTAATGATGTAATTTTCTCACTCATGGAAAGAGTTTATACTGGAATCAATAGTGGCGGGGTTGCTGCTGCAGTATTTTGCGATTTTTCGAAGTCTTTCGACTGTGTGGATCACGAAATACTGTTACGGAAGCTTCCTTAGTACGGCTTCAGAGGAGTGATACTGAGCTGGTTCAGCTCATATTTGTCAGGTCGTAGTCAGATGGTGAAAACAAACCATCGCTCAGGAATTGGGAAAATCATAATGGTGTGCCTCAAGGTTCAATACTAGGGCCAACATTGTTCCTCATCTACGTCAACGATTTGACAAGTATAAATATCGCAGGAAAATTCACACTATTTGCAGACGATACTACCATTTTTTGCAATCGGACAATGCAAATGATTTAACTAAAATCATATCCAATGATATGAAGAAAGTAAAGAGTTGGTGTGATTCAAATCGTCTTTCTCTAAATATTTCGAAAACTAATACAGTAACTTTCAGATGTGAACTTGATAATATACCCATTGGGAATGACATCATTGAGAACAAAAGTAGCTTAAAATTTGTAGGAGTACATATCGATGGAAAACTAAAACTTGAAGACCATGTTTATGCCTTGTGTAACAAAGTGTCTTCTGGTTGTTAAGCAGTCAGAGTAGTCGCAAATGAACTTGGTTTAACAGCAGCTAAGACTGTTTATTTTTCTCTGGTGGAATCTCACCTGACAAATGGAATTTCATTTTGGGGCGTATGTAGTGGTTATCTAGTGCAAAATATTTTAATTTTGCAAAAACGAGCCGTAAGATATATGTGCAAATCAAAACGTAGAGACTCTTGTAGATTACTCTTTACCATTCATGGAATTCTAACAGTGATTTCTATCTTTTTAATGGAAACAGTGTGTTTAATTAAAAAATATTTGAACAAATTTCAATCCTCACTCACCCATTATGTGACAAGGCAATCCAACAACATTAAGTTGCCAATACCAATGACATCAGTCATAAAGGATTCCATCGTCTATAATGGTTGTGAAATGTTCAACCATTTGCCAAAGAATGTAATAGAAATAAAATCTTTACAATACTTCAGGAAGGCTGTGAAATGCTTTTCAAGTGATATACCATACTATAATATACAAGAATTTTATAATAATAATTAAAAAAAACAATCAATAATGTGATTAAAATTTTATTTGGGGTATATTTCAATGTGACTTATATATTTTATTATTTTTATATTTATATGAATTTACTTCATGGATTAAGACAATCTTGTTTATTTTGTACGACTTATATGTTTTTATATATACAAACTGACTTTATGTATTAAGTAAAAATTGATTATTTCAAATGCAATTTGTTTTTACATATAAACTGCGTTATAGATTGAGTGAAACTTTGTCCACAAGATTACTGTTATGACAATAAAGTATATTATCTCTCTCTCTATATTATATTCGATGTGGACTATAATTGTGGGGCAACTTTTGCTTTTTCCTACTGTCAGCAGTTACTTACCCTCGCATCCCGAAGTAACTAACGAACTATGCACGACAGCATCTTCCATGATATTAGGCGACTCCCCGTTCAGGTCCAGCCCCGCAATGCACCCCTCGAAGCCGTGCCTCGATTTGATGTCGTCCTGCGGGAGCAGCGGGTACAGGTCCTTGTAGACGCCCCCCAAATACAGAATGCCGTCGAGCTCCAGGTTGCCGGTGCCAAAGTTGGTCGCTATAACGATGTCGTTGTCGACCATCAGAGTGTGCTGTTTGACGGACGGCCGACGAATGCCGACGGTGTGCCATCGGTTGTCGTTGAGGTGCTCGCGCACCGTGTCTCGCAAAGTGACGGTGCCGTCGCCTGAAAAAGAATAGGAAATTATGGTAACATTATGAATGAGTACTTTCTAACTATTGGGCAGATGGCTGTGTCACAAAACCGATCTGACAACTCACAAAGGATGTAGTTTAATATGCCCCGGAACAGGGACGCGCCAACTATGTGGCGAAAGCACGGCAAAAGCCACGGGCGGCAAAATCTAAGGGCGGCAATTCGGCTAAATAAACCGTACTAACGTACTTTCTGATGCCGCGCGTCGGCTCCAATTCATGTTTAATGCATGATTCTCTTTCGGTACTCTTTTGCTATTAGCGATAGCGGCTAGCGGCTAGTTTGAAAATCCGAGTATCACAGGTGGCTTAGCGGTAACGGTAAGTATCAAAAACATAGAGATGAATATAGAGAAATGTTTTTAGTTTTTATTGCTTTTTTTATTTGAAAAAGGCTTGGAAGTCGTCTGTCGGAAGCCGCAAAAAATTAAAATTAATATAAATTTGTCTGGATTTTCTAAAATGGGTCATTCTAGTTTGTTCTGCAAATCAGATTAGTTGATTAGATAGTTATAGTTTTCCCAATATCAATTGCAGAAGCATAAAAAGTCTTGCGGCAAAATCCTGTGAGCAGCAGTGGCGGAGATAACTAATTTTATTTAGATATTTTAAGATTTTAAAGATACTTCATGAATAATGAGAAATGAAAAAAAATTAAAGACAATCTTTTATTTACACAAATACATTAAGAAAGAAAAATAATTTCTTTCATTGTTTGATGTAGGTTATTATTATATCCTAAAACGTATATCGATCGGCACACACCAAGACCATAGACGCTACTGGTTTTTAATCTTTCAGAGCTATTGAAACACAAATATAACGCGTGATTTATGACCTCCCATCTAGAGACACACCTGCCAGCATTGATGTCCGACTTGATTGGCCCAGACGAATCGGTTGTACAACAGACAGCCGTCACTCAAGTCCACGTTGACTATCGGCTCTTTTGATCTACCGTTTGCCGACAGAGAATGTTTACGAGTAGTACAGATTATTTTTCGTTCCGTTTCTTCGCATATACGCTCGTGTTAGCGAAGTGAGTTCATTTGCTCCCTATAGAAACAGCTTCTGCAATTGATATTGGATGGACTATATATTTTTACTATTCTACGCTTAATTCTAATAAAAATTTCTGAAACATGTTCTATATCAAAACTCAGTGGTTTTCGAAATATTTGACATTTAAAATGTTTTTCCCATAAAAGGCAATTACCAATATGGCTATATTTTACCTTGCAACTACCAACTACTAATTGTGAAGTATTTAAATTTTTTTTCAAGGTCCTGTAATACATACTAATACATATTTATTTTCAACAAATGTTGTACAGGGTGTTCAAAAAATGTAATCCAATTCGTTGGTAAAGACAGATGTAAAACAAATTTTTTTCAAATATATCACCATGTAACATATCCTATATCAAAACTCATCTGTTTTCGAGATATTTAACGTTTAATTTTTTTTTCCAGAAACGCAAATAAGATTGCTGGCAATACGACATAACCTATTTTGAAGAAAAGGGCAAAAAAAGAAAACGATTGTCAGTTCATCAGTTCCGCCAACAAAGACGGCAGAAAATGGAAGAGAAAGAAAAATTAGCTGATTCTTTGAAGAAATATTTGAAACCGTCAGAAATAAGTGTTCTTCCTGAACTTGAAATTACCGACGATGCTCGCCCTAGTTGTTCCTCAGCCCCAAGTTCCTCATTCGTTTCTGATTGTAATAATAATGAGTTAGATCCTCAGTTAATTCTTCAACACATTTCAGAGAACAATTTAATTTCAACATTTCCATTAACTGCTGTGGCAATACGAATTTTTTCAACGCTACCACTATCTGTAGCATCGGGAGAAAGATATTTTTCAAAATTGAAATTATTAAAAACGACGTTGGCTTGTGATACATCATTTGAAAGGTCTTTTGATATTCTATTGAGAAATTCTATGGTTCTAGAATTTATTGCAGAAATTAACACAAAAAAATCGATTGGTTGCCAAAATTCGCTAATAAAAACTCAATAACCAATAGCGTCTCGTTCTTGATTATCGGTAAAAGCAAGCAAAAACGATTTCATTGTTTTTTCTAGACAGAATGAAGATGAAAAGACAAAAATTAGTTATTTCATCCTTTATTGTACCCCGTAACATTGCGAGTACAGCTGCTGACAAAGAATAGTTGAATGTTGTCAGTGGTTTCTGAATCAGCATACTAACAACGACAATTTCTCGAAATTTACTTCGGCAACAGATGAAGCTACATAATTTTTATAATATACATGTTTGGGCAGTGGAAAATTATCATGCTATACGACGAACGTATTTCGAGTGATTACCGTAAAGGAACTCACATACAACTTTGTGATATATTCAATACTGCATTTCCCCTTGATCAAATCAAAAACGAAAGTCAGAAAGCAGTGGTTAACTTACGTTCCCTTCATTGTATAAGAAAATATTCTCTAGAAAATGAAGCTTTATGTTGTACTTTAATAATTATAGGAGATTTATTAACTATATTTTGGAAAAAAAGTATCCAACAAATCTAAAGAAAGTTGGGAATTATTAATGATTTTAGAGGCTTTGATATATTAGGGATATTAAAATACAAGAAGATCCAGTCACCTATTTGAAGGATATATCTGTGGAAGATTCCTTTTTTCGATCACCCACTAACCCAGAGGAATTGAAAGAAATGTTAAAATATATACAAAATAGACATACTTCTGGTTGGGATGAGATCTCCGCTGATGTTCTAACCCACCTTCCACATAATGCTATGTCTGTTTTAGCAGAGGCAATCAATATATCATTTTTGAATGGAACATTCCCGAAATGTCTTGAGATAGCGGTAATAAATCCTTTGCTCAAAGGAGGAGACTGTGATATAATTTCTAATCTAAGGCCTATTTCACTACCAACTTTGGCCAAGTTATTTGAAAAATTGTTAAAAAAAGGATGTCTTCATTTCTGCTCTATCATAATTTGCTAAGCTCTCACCAATTGGCTTTCAAACGTGGAGAGCACAATGATGCCATGTTTGCCTTACTGGAGAATATATATCTCAAATAACGAAGTGATACAGTTGAACAATCTTTGCGACCTTACAAAAGCTTTTGACTGTGTTGGTCACAAGATACTTCTTCAAAAATTAGAAATTTGTGGTTTCAGAGATGTTACATTAAGATGGTTTCAATCATACTCAACGGAACGCAAACAAATGGTCTCGCTCAACGGAGAAAGTTCAAAATCTCAACTGGTAAGTTGTGGGGTTACCACAAGGATCAGTGCTTGGCCCCCTTTTGTTCTTGGTGTACATCAATGATCTGGCAAGCATCAATATCAGACGTAAATTCACTATGTTCGCAGACATATCCCTGATGAAAAACTGGTGTGATGTCAATAAATTATCATTCATTGTCTCAAAAACATGCATTGCAACCTTCAGATGCACTCTGAATAACATAATCTTAGGGGACTCGACAATAAGTACTAAACCAACAGCCAAGTTTTTGAGACTAAATGTGGATAACAGTCTGTCTTTCAATACTCATATCAGTACTTTATGCGAAAAATTGTCATCAGGTTGCTTTGCAGTAAGCATCATAAGTTCATCAGAATTGAATACACCTGTAGCGAGAGCAACATATTTTGCTCTGATGGACTCACTATTGAGATATGGAGTTTGTTTTTGGGGGAATAGCTCTCAATTTCTATTGAACTCGGTGTTCGTTTTACAAAAGAGGGCTGTGAGATACTTTTGTGAAGCGAAACCCAGAGATTCATGCGAACCCTTGCTTATTGGTCAAAAAATATTGACATTGACATGTATCTTTATTCTGGAAAGTGTATGTTTCATCCACAAAATTTTTTACAATAATATCCAATCTCTGTCAACTCACAAGACGAGGAGTGATAACTTCACAGTATCCCTCCCAATTCCCAGAAGCTCCTTGGTAAAGGGTTCAATAATTTATAATGCTAAAAAACGTTTAACCCCTGCCCTCACATATTCGTTCCTTGGTGGTACATAATAGATTCAGGATGGCTGTCAAGGAGTTACTGCTAGATAGAGCATATTATAATTTGAAAGAATTTTATCACATGTATTTTAAGTATTTAAGTTTTGATTTCGAATTGTAATTTTAATTTAGCTTTAAATATGTGTCTGTTTATATATAACGTGTACATGTTATATACAAAAATTTTAGTATGCGATTAGACTATTCATTGATCTTGACGTAATTGTGACTTTTCACATATATGTATGTATGTGTATATATGTGTGTGTTTATACTTATACAGTTTGTACTCTTTTTGTATTTTAAATGTTTGTACTCTTCTGTATTTTAAATGTTTTAACTATTTTATAATTACCTTCTTCTAGCTTTGTCAATGAGAATTTAATTCTTTCGATATTAAGCATATTTGATTTGATTTGATTTTGAATAGGAATGCGTGTAAAATAGTTCATGAATAAAATATATTTCAGTTTTGCCGCATGTAGTGACAAGCATCAGAACCTCAAATGACCCAAATTTATCGGCAAGTTTTGTATCTCCGTTATTTTCACATATCTGACACTTGGTAAAATCACCCTTACCGAAGATGCATCTGATTCGATAACACTCCAAATACTATAGTAATAGTAGGCATACCGGGCGGAATATTTTTAAATTTATTTGTGGTCAACATTCATGCGGAAAAAACACACAGGATAGTCTATCTCGAGTTCATTATCAGCAAGTGCGCCTTGGATATGGAAGGGAAAATGACTGGTATTTATTCCGAATATCATTTCGAAGGTTCAATGAAAAAATAGAATATTGAGATCACTCACCCACATTCACAATATAATTAATATGTCCATCGACTAATTCCACAGCCAGAAAGTCCTCTTTCTTCCCTCCGTTGAATAAAATAAGTCCGTTGGCCTCTCTCGTCCTAAACATAAAGTCGATATGTATGCTCGAGTACGCCCTTAACATGGGCAGTCCGATGAAGGTGTGTTTTGATCGAAACGTCACCGGTCGGTGAAGGTTGTCGGTGGCGTGTTTGACGAATTTTGCAGCAACCTGGACAAGAAACGACTCTTCACAATATAATTATAATTATGTTTATTCAGACAAGTTCATCAAAATACATCATCTTCAAATCTATTCCAATGGCGTGTGAGATAAATAAACGAAATAAAAAAAGTAAATTAAAAAAATCAAAAACCCGACGGCGTAATGAGTTAACTTTAAAAAAGATGGAAACAAGATGACCAGAAAATATTGTCAGAAAATTATGTTTTAAGAGGTTAACTATTAAACTTAATACTGTTAACAATCTCACGTAGTCGGAGTCTTTAATTTAATGAAGATATATTATTGCCTCCGACTGCGTGAGATTGTTTACAGTATAAAATTTAATAGTTAACATAATTTTCTGACAATATTTTCTGGTTACCTTGTTTCCATCTTTTTTAAAATTCACTTTTTATTTGTTAAATTTACTTTTTTTCATTTTACACTTTTTCGTTAGGATTATTCACGTTATGGCGTCTGGTTGTCACAATATGGAAATTTTCAGTTTGTGCGTGGTATAGAGTTATTTTTATTTATTTCAATTGAGTATTGGATGTGTATATAAAAACTCATGAACATATGTGGAAAATGCCAATATAGTCCGATTTTTCCCTTGACAATGGCGTCGGATGAGCAAAGGAAGATACATAAATGATTTCTGATGTTAATATATGTCTGTTTCAAGCTAATATCTATTAAGCCGGCGTCTCATGGCGCGAGACTTGACGAGCTCGGCTTGGGGGATTGTGCTCGGTGCACAGGAGTGAAGCTTGCGTCTCATGGCGCGAGACTTGACGAGCTTGGCTTGGAGGATTGTGCTCGGTGCACAGGAGTGAGGTTTATGTAATCTCGAGCCTGATCTATCTCACGGCGTGTATAATTGCACCGACTCGTCGTGGCTAGAAGTTGGTACACCTAGGTATAGCCTAGGAAGCAAAACATTGTCCAGTGCAGAATAGATAGCGGCGATGAGAGGATAGAATGTGCAGCAGCGTATTTTTATATACATATTTTTCGTTTCTCATATAAATCTGAGAATTCAACAATTGCTTCTGAATTCCATTCCATGTTAATACACAATAATAAAAACAACAGTCAACTATGCTCTGCCACCACCAAACTTTCTCTCCGAAGTGACAGGGCGCCCGTGAACAGACACCTTCGCGCCGTATGACCGCTCAACAAGCTCTACAGCACGATCCTCGCGCCTTTGATGTTTAGGAACTTACCGATATTTCATGGGAATGGTCGAGCCACTTCGAGCTTACGCTTGACAAGTCTCGATCCTACGCGAGCCGACCCTTCTCACGACGCGAGACTCGACAATCCCCAGTCCCGCCCGTGAGACGCCGGCTTGGGGTTTGTGCAAATTCGAGTCTGATCGGTCTCACGGCGTGTATAATTTCTACGACTCGTCGTCTATCAGTGGCTAGAAGTTGGTACACGAGCTTAGGAAGACATACATTGCAGTAACTCTTGGGAATTCAAAATAACGGATACTCCCTCTGGTGTCGATTTTTGAAACTATACATACGTACATTGTTTACTTTTCCAAACATTGATGTTCATAAGTTTATATGATTTTAGCCATTCTATACCTAAAACTTGTCGAATCTCTTGTAATTGTTGTTATTTAATGAAATTATTGTTTACCTGGTGAATGTTCTGTTGACTATTGTACGTCCTCGAGTGAAAAAATGAATGATTCAAGTTCAAATCATTATTGTTGTGTACCTCAATGTGACTCTTGGCAAAACGATACCATTGTATTGGAATAAGTTTTCATCATTTTCCGCGAGAAAATGAACGTAATGTTCTGGTGCAGACTAATCTAGGATTGAGCGAGTCTATAGACAGACGATGGGCTCTTGAAGAAGAATACATTCCCTTTCCAAAATCTTCCTGTATCGTCTGTCGCCAAGAAAAAAAGTGAAGAAGGGCTTTCAAAGAGAGTTGAGAGGAAAGAAAAGAGAGTTAAAAAGAGAAAAAAAAATATTATTCAACATACCGAAAATTATTCATACAGTATGGAAAAAGAGTGACTATATATGTATATATAGGTGATAAGGACACATTGTTTACTTTTCGAGACATTAATGTTTAAATAATTTTAGCCATTGTACACTTAAAACTTGTCGAATCTCTTGTGATTGTTGACATTCAATGAAATTCTGGTTTACTTGGTGGATATTATTATGTTGACTATTATGTCCTCGAGTGAAAAAATTAGTGATTCTAGTTCAAATCATTATTGTTGTGCACTTCAATATGACTCTTGGGCAAAATGATCCCGTTGTACTGATAAGTTTTTATCATTTTCCGTGAGAAAATGAAAGTAACATACTGGTGCAGACTAATCTAGGATTGAATGAGTCTATAGACAGACGACGGGCTCTTGGGATCTTGAAGAAGAATACAGTTCCTTCCCAAAATGTTCCTGTATCGTGTGTGACCAAGAAAAAAAAGGGAAAAAGAGAACCATCAAAAAGAGTTGAGAGGAAAAAAAAGAGAGTTAAGAAGATATAAAAGAGATATTATTCAACATACCGAAGATTATTCATACAGTATGGAAAAAAGTGACTATTTATGTATATCTAGGGGATAAGGACACATTTTCACACCATCTTGTTTGTTTTAGATTAAATAAAAAAAACATTTTTATTAGTTTTATTTTCAATTAAAAAACACTAATGTGTAACATTTCTTCAAAATAATACATTACAATAATTCCCGATGACTTCACTAAGCTGTCCAGAAACTTCGAAAAATATTTTCTTTGCAAGCAATTTAGAACATACTTTGTCTCCTTCAAAGTGAGTTTTCGCAAATAATTTTGTCTTAATACACCACTTTACTAGAGTCTTGAAATTAATAACACTACACAAAAAACTGGAAAATAATACTAAATGGAAATATTTTAAGAAAAACTCCAAACACAAGTGAATAATCTCTGAGGAAACAGACAAACAATGTACGTATGTCTTGTTTGAATTTTCGCCGCTCTGGCGCTGACATCTAATTTTGAATTTCCAATATATAGCGTCGATGAGAGGATAGCATGTGCAGCAGCGTATTTTTATATAAATATTTTTTCTTTCTCATATAAATCTGGGAATTCCTTCTGAATTCCATTCCATCTTAACACGTTGATGGACAGTAAGATAACCTGCTTGGTGCTAAAAATGACACTAGTATTTTTCACAAATTTTGTCTTTAAATTTCTTTAAAGTATAGAAAATAATTTATAATTATACATTTTTTGTTTTATTTTTATTTTTTGGTGTTTGAAACTTGACGCTGATAAACGTCCTGGCACTTTTTAACTAAAATATTTGCTCTATATCACCAGGACGTCGATGAGCGTCAAGAATTAAGAAGACAATCTGAAAAAATTAATAAATATAAACGATTTATTCTAAAAACAGGGAACAAGTCAATAAAAAAGATGAACAAAGAAATGAAAAAAAACGCAAAAGTTATCAGGGTGTTGGTCAATAAGTGCGACAAACTTCAGGAAGTGATTCTGCATGGAAAAATAATAACAGTTTGCTATATAACTTTTGTCCTCAAATGCTTAGTTTTCCGAGATACGGGGTGTTAAATTTTTTCTTAAAAACCGACTATTTATTTATTGCTCTGAAACCGATCGAGATATGCGAATGAAATTGGTGTGTTTCAGGAAATAGTTTATGCTCATTTTTTGACATGCAATTAAAAAAATTATGTTCCTCATTGGCGCGCATAAGGGTAATGATGTCAATTTTTTTAGAGAAAAAATGGTACGCCACTGAGATATTTCGAATTGTGAATCATTTTTGAGTTCTTCGTTTAAATTTGTGACAAAAAATCTCTTCTGCCTTTTTTTCCTTATGGGACGCCATTTTATGCAAAAAAATAAAACATCTTAACGTGTATTTGTCATTACTTTAATACATTATCTAGTAGCGATGCTAGTAGGTTACTGTCAACATTCTGTTAAATACGAATATTCCAACGAAATATCAAATTAGCGTTTCTTCATTTTCAAGCTTTTAGTTTGGTATAACATTAATGATAATAAGTAATTAATTTTTCTTTTATCGAAAAGAATGGAAAATTATATAAATGCGAAATTGTCAGACTTGCATTTTGTCTATGGTCGAAGTAATGGAGATGGTCGGCAAGCTCGACGATTGTATGCTGAGTTATATGCAGGACGTAGGGTACCCCATCACACAATATTTGCTCGTCTTCACCAACGTTTGCGCGAAAATGGTACATTTAAGAAACAAACGGCTGACTGCGGGCACCCTCGAAAAGTACGAACTGTGCAACTAGAAGAAGCAGTTTTCGAGTTAATTGCACCTGAAACAAGTACTCGAAAAATTGCCAACATACTGAATGTAAGCAACTTCACTGTATTTAAAATTCTTAAAGGACAGCAATTGAATCCGTTTCATATTCAACGTGTGCAAGCTCTACTACCTAGAGACTTTCTTCCGCGCCTAATTTTTTGCCACTTCATCAAATCGCTCAAATTCCTAGTTTTTTAAATGGCGTTTTGTTTACTGACGATGCTACTTTTGGACGACAATGTATACAATATTTCCATAACAATCACCTTCTGGGCTGAGGAAAATCCACATGGCATCTTTGAAGCTCATTTTCAGCATCAGTTTTCAGTAAATGTATGGCTTGGGGTACTTGAAAAAGGCAGGAGAGATTTTTCGTCACAAATTGAACGAGGGATTCAAAAATTTTCAATTTGAAATATTTCAGTGGCGTACTATTTTTTTCTTTAAGAAAATTGAGATCATTACTCGTTTGCGCGCCAATGATGAACATAAAATCCACAATTGCATGTCAAAAAATGCGCAATAACTACCTCTTAAAACTCACCAAATTTTATTTGCATATCTCGACCGGTTTCAGAGCAATAAATAAATAGTTAGTTTTTGAGAAAAACTTTAACAATCCGTCCCTGAAGTTTGTCGCACTTATTCATCAACACCCTATATAATAAATATAATGAATAACTTTTTTTATACATCATACATTGGGTCATGCCATTCCTCAAAACCTAAAATGGGCAAAGAGGCGGTTTTTCTTCACAACTCACATCTAGAACTGGTTTCACGTCGTATATTTTTACAAGTGCACATTCTACGCTTTGAAAACAATTTTTTTTCTGAGTCTCGCCTCCATAATAGAACTGCAATCCACCGATAGTTTAGACAAAAAAACAAGTAAACGTGGTCTTTCCCTAGTAAAAATAGGGCGATCTCGCTGGAACGATATTTCCACTTTGGCACCAAAACAATGACTAATTCATTTCATACGGATCGCCAGACGTCTATCGGCGTTCGGTACAAAGTTTTCTTCTTCCTTTGTAGAGGGAGAAGCACCTCAGTGTAAAGGATTTTGTATGTACTAAAACCGGCGGGATTCCAATGCCATATTTGCTGAATGTGGCAGTAACTATCCGTCTTTAACATTTTGAATGAGACTTAGAACGCCGATAAACGTTATGTCTGTTATTACAGTTTAATACGCTGGACGGCGTTCTTGCTGATGACGCCGATCGACGTTACTGTCCTTCAACGTGTTAATATACAATAATAGAAACTACACTCAACTATGCTCTGCCACTACCAAACTTCCTCTCCGAAGTGACCTGGCTCCAGTCGTAGCCGACACTGTGGACAGACACCCTCGCGCCGCCGTGTGATCGCTCAACAAACCATACATCACGAGCCAGCTAGTCGAGCTCGAGCCTTTGATGTTTGGGAATTCACCGACATTTCATGGGAACGGTCGAGCCACCTTGAGCTTACGCTTGTCAAGCTCGCCAAGTCTCGCGCCGTGAGACGCTGGTTTTAGAATATTCTTGATATAACATGTTTACGTTAGTTTTGCAATGACGACATATTTGGTAATTTTCTGCTGTCGAAAAACAATCCTAAAGTTTCAGAGATAAAAAACGTTCATAGTATCTGGGACGTATGCTGGAACTCAAGAGTTTAAGAATTTAGAAATTTTAAGTTTAAAGCATCTTGCTTTAAAAAACAAAGATGACCCCGCATTTTTTATAATACCAGAGCCTATAGAAATAAACTCCATGAAATAGTTCTTAGTGTAAAAAACAACTAGTACACAAACAAATGAATAATAACGCACCTAATATTAAAAAGATTTATGGAGAAGTGAACGAAGCTACAAATAGCAATATTGAAAATATGAATGCTGGTATTATGGATAAACATGGAAAACGTTTTCTGTGCGATGAACACAGAAAATGTGAACATTGGCACCACCAACTGGTAATGATTCAACAACCATTCTAATATCAAAAGCTCCATGTTTTCAGAACCTACTGATGATATTGAATAACGAATTAGTCACCCAAATGAAAAATAATAAGTGCAGCGGTTTTGATGGGATGAGCTCCAGATCGATAAAATTATGTCACACACATATTTTCGTGGCATCTTCAAATTAATATCTACTACTGGTGAATGTAGTCCAAGTTGATCTGAAAAAATCATCCATCTCGCGTGTGACCTGCTATTATATAAAGCACGGCCGGATTTTCCAGAAAAGCGTCGATCCCATGATAATGTTCCCGAAGTCAAGACGACATCGGTCAAAGGCCGTCTTGCCTGGACGTGCGATATGAACAGGAGCAAACTCAGGGATTTCCTTTACAATATATAAACAGGGTGTTTCATAATTGCATGCTGATTTCAAAGGGCTCTAATCCTTGGATGATTTTGAGAAAAATTCTCCATATGAATAAAGGTCCTCAACCGCTTTATTTCTGAGATACAGGATGTTGGAATTTAACAAAAAAAATAAGTTCTTCCTCAATATCTCTGAAACCGCTTTGGATTTTTTTGTCAATTTTGTTACATGCAAAGTACGTATAAAAATAATTTTTTTTCATGATCAAGGATTTCTTAATTTTCATCAGTGGCGTCCCTGTTAACATGCCCTGCCATATTTTTGATCAAAATAATGATACGCCACTGTCTTTTCTCCAAATAAATATAATTTTTATAATTGTCCTCTACCTTCTCATGAAAATGGTCTCCTGTCTGTTTTCGTCCGGCGAACGGTTTTTGAGTTAGAAAATAAAACGCATTCATTTGCGAAATCAGCCGTTGAAGAGTAGGCTAGAAACATCTAGTATGCTGAGAACACATTCCGTTGTTTCCAACATAAACAATTTTGAATCTTCTTCAGCTAGATACGTGATAATACTTACGCTATAAAAACTTGTTTATTAAAAAAAACATGGTAAATTTTACAAATACCGAATTAGCAGACATGCATTACTTGTATGGGCTTGCTGACGGGAACGCATATGAAGCCAGGCGACTGTATCAAGAGCGCTTCCCAAAAAGAATGGTTCCTGATGCTCGAACGATTTCAAGCACCCACAGAAGGTTATGCGAAACAGGAACTTTTAAGCCAAATCATCACTTTGAAGGAGCACATCGGACTGCAAGAACTCCAGCAATTGAGGTAGCTGTTTTAAATTAAGTTGACGAAAATCCTGAAATAGGTACGAGGCAAGTTGCCAATAATTTGAATATCGCCCTTATTCTAGTATGGAGGATTCTTCATGATTATTTATTTTATCCCTATCGCATTCAACGGGTTCAGGCTCTACTTCCGCGAGACTTTCCATTACGAGTGAATTTCTGCCAATGGATTTTTCCCAAAAAGTTACCGAAAATCCTCTATTTGACAGGGAAATTTTATACACGGACGAAGCTAGTTTTACTAAAAACAGGATCAGAAATTTTCATAATAATCATTTTTGGTCCGAGGAAAATCCGCATGCAATCGTGGAATCTCATCACCAGGAGCAGTTCTCATCAAATGTCTGGGCTGGAATTATTGGAGATTACCTAATTGGACCTTTTTTTTCACGCAGATTGAATGGACATAATTATCGCCGATTTCTTGAATATAATTTGCCAATTCTGTTGGAAGATGTTCCTATTTTAATGCGAAATCGCATGTGGTTTATGACGATGGTGCACCTGCTCATTTTAGTGCTCGGGCACGCGAATATTTAAACCAAAATTTTCATAATCGCTGGATAGGTCATGGCCAGCTAGATCCCCAGACTTAAACAGTCTTGATTATTTTCTTTGAGGACATCTTGAGACTTTGGTGTACAGTCAACCAATTCTAACTGAGGAAGAATTGCGAAACCGCGTAATAGTTTCCTGTGAAGCAATAAGGAATACTCCAGGAATTTTCCAAAGAGTACGCGATCAATGAGTAGGAGGGCTGAAGCGTGCATACTTGGAGGCGGACATTTTGAACAGTTAATTTGATTTTGGTATTTTTTGTTCATAATAGTTATGTTTTTAAAAATAAAAAATGAATTTTTATGCGTACTCATAACAAAAACTAAATACTAGTTACCATAGAATTATAAAAATCTTGCCTAGATCCTTTGGTTACCACAATTGTGAAATTAAAACTAAGAGAAAAAAATCGAATAGGGACAAGCAAATGAATGTATTTTATTTTCTAAATCGAAAACCGTCCGCCGGACGAAAAAAAGGCATGAGATCATTTTTATGAGAAGATAGAAGACAATTACAAAAATAAAATTTATTTGGGAAAAAGACGTGGCGTATCATTATTTTGATAAAAAATATGACAGGCATGTTAACAGGGATGAAAATTAAGAAATCCTCTGTCATGGGAAAAATGTTTTTTATGCGTACTTTGCATGTACCAAAATTAAAAAACAAAGCCAGAGAGATATTGGGGAAGAACTGATTTTTTTTGTTAAATTTCAACATCCTGTATCTCAGAAATAAAGCGGTTGCGGACCTATGTTCATATGAAGAATTTTTCTTAAAATCATCCAAGGATTATCGCCCTTCATGATTGGCATTCAATTATGTATATATATATATATATATATATATATATATATATATATATATATATATACTATAATGGTGTTATTTATCTTAGAAACCGATGCGAGTGACAAAAATATCTACGGACTTCTTTAACACCTATGGAAAAATACCCAATCTCAATCTCTCCCTTATTATCTAACGAATAACTATTCAGTATATAACTCCTTTTAAAAAGAGAAAATCAATTTAGTAGCAATTTTTTCATTATTCACGAAGTATGAATATCTTGAAAGTATTGAATGAATGTGGTTTTTTGTGGAGGAACAACGTTTCTTGACATGTTTTTTGGGTAACCTTCCACAGTCTGAAAATATGAACAGGATGTTCATAAAAATCAGATGTGGAATCATCTGCGACTGAAAGATAAACCTTAGTCACTATCTTCCATCGTCAAGATAACCTTTTGTGGGGGCATTCATTTATCGTGGATTTTTCAATTCACAGAAAAATCTTTCTAGACAATATTCAATTGGGAATGTTTCCCTTTTCAATATGAATATCTTGTTACCTAACCAGGCAAAAAAGTCATACTTTCTCAACTCAAAGATGACACTTACTTTGATATTAGGAAATCCTGCTATGGACTGTTCTGTGCTGAGTGCCCGTGCTAGTTCTATATAGGGGATGTTGTTGAAATAAAATTGCTGGATGTCCCCGATGAAATTCGGAACTGTGGTCGTCATGCTGATTTCCTCTTCTAGATGATACAGACCGCCAAGATGAATGGTACGCCACTGGAGGGATGAATATTTACCCTGGATTTCGGCTATTGAAATAAAAAGCATGTTATAGGAACGTAGAGTCATTCCAGATATTCATAAACTGTTGGTTCTCGAATTCTTCACAAGTTTTTTTTATAAACTTGAATATCTGATTTTTATTCTCTTTATCAGGAAGAGAATATGAGGATGTTACAAAAAATTTCTTACACCATTATAATTGGTTTTACGACAAATCCTGGAATGGATTTTCGCATTACCTTTCTCAATGTGAACAAGAAAATCTACCACTAGCTGATAATGTGATATGAATGAAAAACAATGAAGAATTATTCAACTGTATTTGATTTAATGCTTTCTTCCTATTCTTGTTCTGTGTTGCATGTCTTCCAGATCCCATTCTGTATTTATTTATTGATATATACCGTCGATGAATGTAACAAGATTATTTTTGGTATTGGAAACCATAAGTTTCGTATATTTGTAATCGTTGGAAATTAAAATTACTCAATACCATCTATTATTACAAATGAGCATAATAGTATATTATATACCACGGGACTGAAGTGATCTGTTTAATCTCGCGAGTGGAGTGGTTTATGACCCGAGAATATACATACATAGATATAACGAATTCATATATGAAGAAGGGGCCACGTCAAATATGGAAAATTATTTCAACCAATAATCCAAGAAGTCGAAAATGCATCCGAAAATAGCTTCCAGATGATGATAAAAAAGAAAAAACCATTAAGTGATAAACATGTCATGAGATAAAATGAGAAGATCTAATAAAAAATGTTCTTTATGAGTTGAACCTTCAACACATGAAAATTGCCTGCGTATGAAAGTCATATTATCAGTGAATAAATTATGAATCTCCTAGATTTATTATAGCCATTAAGAAACCAAACATGTTGAAATTCTCCCGCTAAGATTTAAAAACGCGCATTTCAACGTCTAGAAAAACCCATTAATAATCATCGCGAGATAAAAATAAAATTTCTTCAAAGATATCGCTTTTATGGGACGCAATTGATCGATAATGAAGCCAAAAATATTTCCTTCCGTGGAGAACTTCATACATCTAATATAATTAATGATAGATACCACGAGGTCAAAAATTATTATAATCCATATAAATAAATAACTCAATAAAAACGACAATTGAAAAATTTACATTAAACCATTTTTTTACATTTAAAATTTTCGGGAGTGTTTCAAAAACGCAAAACATCATTTAAAAACATGTTTTGCAAATTTTGGTAATGATACAGAAGGAGGTTGTATGCACTTGTAAGATTTTTGTTAATAAATATAGATTGTGAATCTGCCTTTAGGCTATAGTGCACAAAATATTTTTTATTTGTAATTTCCAAACGTTTTCGGTCAAACGACCATCTTCACTGGAAATTCTGAAAAGTGAAAGGTTATAGGAAATATTATAGTAGATGAAGATTCTTTGATACAAAACAATAAATTGTGTAAAGCTGTTGAAATTGAAATTACTCACTTGTCAGAATTTATACAAAGTAACTGTAGAAGATAAACTCATTTTATGAGACATTATATTTGTAGAAATTATGATCTGATCCATACATGTTAAGATTGCAACGAAGAAAACGTAAATCAAGAAACTTGAACTCGCAAGATCACTAATCAATCTTATTCATTTGTTGATTAGTGATCTTGCGAGTTCATGTTTCTTGATTTACGTTTTCTTCGTTGCAATCTTGACATGAACGAATCAGATCATAATTTCTACAAATATAATGTCTCATAAAATGAGTTCATCTTCTACAGTTACTTTGTATACATTCTGACAAGTGGGTAATTTCAATTTCAACAGCTTTATACAATTTATTGATTTGTATCACAGAATCTTCATCTACTATAATATTTCCTATAACCTTTTCAATTTTCAGAATTTCCCCTGAAGATGGTCGTTTGACCGAAAACGTTTGGGAATTGCAAATAATTTTTATTTTGTGCACTATAGCCTAAAGGCAGATTCGCCTACGACAATAAATATATTTTCACTTCACAATCTATATTTATTAACCAAAATTTTGGTAAGCCATTTGTTTAGAAAAAAATTAAAAAAATTCCTTATTTTTTAGAAAAAAATCTCTATCATTAGTTAGGTGAAATAATGAATTAAAAGGAATTGATCAAAATAATATTTTTGTTTATGGATTCTCAATTTATTGAAAAATCATTTTTATATATATATATATATATATATATATATATATATATATATATATATATATATATATATATATTATATTATATGATGATAATTATTTTTGTTTATATTTTGATTGTTTATTATGTAAACAATAATGTAACGAACCTAGGCCGGACCTGTCGCCTCACACGTTGCCATCGACAGCGATGAGATCATCCCCGGAGATATTCGAGAACCATCCAGTCGCTCTTCCGCGGAAAACAACGGTCAATATTGGAAACAATTGGAACATACCGTCGCCAACCGTCCGAATTCGAAACATCGAGAATGCTGTATCGGAGATAAATAGACAGCCCTCAAGAGGGAGTAGACAGTCTGAACGAGCCCATACCATCGAGCTATACAGTGGCGTAGTAATATAAATTAAGTTGTAGTTTAAGTGTGAAATAAATTAGTAGAACCAAGTTAGGTTTATTTACGTTACAATTGGTGTCAGAAGTGGGATTTTGAAAATAAACAAGTGATCGTGGAGTGGATAGTCAGAAAAATAAATTGATAGACCTTTTTGTACGCCCAAAATAGACAGTGGCCCGGTTTTCGCGAAGTGGACAATTGTGCGTGGGAATATAAACTGATACACTGTTCGCGTGAAACAGAAAATAGACAGTGGCCCGGTTTTCGCGAAGTGGACAATTGTGCGTGGGAATATAAACTGATACACTCTTCGCGTGAAACAGACAATAGACTGGTGGCCCGTGGAAAATAATTCGCGAAGTGAATTTTTAACAAACTGATAAACTTTTCGTGTGAAACAGACTGATACCTCGTCAAAGACAAAATGTGTTCAAGAAAAGTGCGCCTTGCGGATTTGAAGGTAGCGGAATTGAAACAGGAATTGGAGGAAAGGGAACTGGAAACAACAGGTAAAAAGCAAGTACTCCAGGAAAGACTTGCAGAAAGACTTATACAAGAAGGTGAGGACCCCGAAACATTTTTATTCGAAATTCCCGGAGGTGATTTAAGTTTGGTAATGAATAAACTGGAAGAAAATGCTAGAAATCTGGAAGAGAAGCTTCAAGAAAATTCTATAAATCTGGAAGAGAAGCTTCTAGAAATCTGGAAGAGAAGCTTCGAGAAAATCAAGAAGCCTGGAAGAGAAGCTCCTGGAAAACACAGAAGGCCTAAAAAAGAATTGTGTGGTGTGGCTAATTTTCTAGAAGAAAGAATGGGAACCGTTGAGACAGAAATGGACAAAATAAAGGAAACGATACAGTAAGCTGGAAAACAAATTAATAGTGCGTCCTCCACAGAGATGGTTAACGAAAATGCAATGCTGGACTTGAGTTTGAGCGTGGATAAAGTTCAAGAGGGTATAAAAGATGTCAAGGTCATTTCAGAAATAGGGAAGCTTTCCATGAAGCCGCCTCAGTTCGACGGAAAAACTCCATGGGCAAATTACCGCCGGCAGTTTGAAGCAGCGGCCAAAGCAAACGGATGGAATGCAGGGGAAAGAGCTGTAGCATTGACACTTGCATTACGTGGAGAAGCGACAAATATTCTACAAACTCTCACCGCCCAAGAACAGGAGGACTATGATCAGCTGATTAAACATCTAGAATTACGATATGGCCACGCCCATTTGGAACACGTATACCACTCCCAACTGAAAAATCGCTGCCAGAAATCGGGCGAATCCTTACAAGAATTCGAAGCTGACATTGCACGCTTGGTTCGTCTCGCATATCCAGCCACACCGGAGAATGTAATGGAGCGATTAGCGGTTCAGGCATTCTTGGATGGACTCCGTGACCAAGAAACCAGACAAGCGTTGACACTAGCTCGTCCAACACATCTCGTAGACGCACTGGCACGCGCTTTGGAATTTGAGGCAGCAAAGCAATCCTGCAAAAACCAAAGTGAAGTTCGAAGTATTGAAGAAGACTCACAGGAGCATGCTGACTTGGAAGCTGCCATAAGAAAAGTGATGAAGGAAGTTTGGCCGGAGAAAAGACGGATAAGATGCTGGAATTGTGGCAAAATTGGACATGTGCGTAGCAAATGTCCAACATTCGGAAACACGACTCCGATGCAGGAAAACTAAAGAAGGTCGACGAGAAGGGGCAATCGTCGGCCTGTGTCCAGCAAGCCCCGGTTAACAACGCATATGTCGCTATCCTGAAACGACAGAACAGAGGTGTTTTCGTAGACGGTCTCATCAATAACGAGCCTTGCACCATGCTGCTAGATACAGGTGCGACTAGGACAATTCTCGGACCTTCCTTTGCCAGAACACCGGAACGAATTGAACCGACAACTTGGAAGCTACGCACAGCAACAGGGGAGCCAGCTACTGTATATGGCGAGCTACCGATTGAAATAATTTTGGGCAGCACTAAAGTGAAACATCAGGCACTTGTAGCGGACATCGAAGACGATGCAATCATCGGAATGGACATCATGAATTCCAGAGGGTTTGAATTGGATTTCAAAGACGGCGTCCTACGTGTCAACGGAGAAGAGCTGGTACTTCATGGGATCCTGAAACGTGTGCTGGAGGCCGATATTGGTGGGGAAGACAGACGCCAAATAATTGTTCCCAGGAACAGAAGAGAGGAAGTGCTGCGGGAAATCCATGATGGAGTCGCCGGAGGACATCTGGGAGTGACGAAGACCCTGCAGAAAGTGAGGCAACGGTTTTACTGGGCCAATTGTCAAGCTGACGTCCAGGACTGGTGCAGGAAGTGCGCTGTATGCGCTGCTAGCAATGGACCTCGAATACGACCCAAGGCCCCGAAGCGTCAGTACAACGTAGGCAGCCCGTTCGAGAGAATCGCCATTGACATCGCCGGCCCGTTTCCCGTATCCGACCACGGGAATAAATACATCCTTGTGGCAATGGACTACTTCAGTAAGTGGGCGGAAGCCTATGCCCTGCCCAACCAGGAAGCCATCACCGTCGCCGACGTCTTGGTGAAAGAGTGGATATGTCGATTCGGTATTCCAATGGAGCTGCACTCGGATCAAGGCAGAAATTTCGAATCCAACCTTTCCAAGAAATATGTCTACTGCTGAACATCCGCAAGACAAGAACCACGGCCCTACATCCGCAGTCCGATGGAATGGTGGAACGGATGAACAGGACGATCAACCGCCACTTGTCCAAGGTTGTCTCTGACCATCAAAGAGACTGGGACCAGTATCTTCATTTGTTCCTGATGGCCTATCGATCCGCAGTACACGAGTCAACCGGTCAAACTCCTGCTAGTATTATAATGGGCCGAGAACTGCGACTGCCTTGTGACCTGAAGTTTGGGATACCGCCAGGACAAGACACTGCGGGAGAGGACTACGTCAGCAAACTTCGGCAGAGAATGGACGACATCCACGAACGAGTCCGGTTGAACATCCAGAGTGCCAGCGATAAAATGAAGAAGACCTATGACATCAAGGCCGACGCTGGAGGATTTAAGGTTGATGACCTGGTTTGGCTGTACAACCCCAAACGTCGTCGTGGACTATCACCAAAGTTGCGGAACTCGTGGAAGGCCCGTATAAAATCGTGAAAAGGATAAACGACCTTGTGTACCGAATCCATAAGCCACCCCGAGGGAAACCAAGGGTCGTCCATTTCAACAGGTTGGCCCCTTACGCTGGAAACCATGACCAAGTTCGCACCCTCAAGCCACCGGAGGATGATATGACGTTCGAGAAGTTTATGTCCTTGTATTCAAACGGGCAGAAAGTTCTACATGGGGTTACTAGAGAGAGTCACGAGACCTTTCGAGGTGCCTGCTGACGACGCATAGCGCACTGTGTGGCAGAAGATCTTCGAATGTCCAGGGGCATCGCCGTAGTGTTCTCCAAGAAATTTGGTCAACTCCAAACACTGCGGGAGCAGAATCCAGAAGTTGGTGGGGTGCTACAGTTGAAGAAAGGCCAGAGAAACATCTACTACCTAGTTACCAAGAGGCATTCCCAAGATAAACCGTCCTATGAAGATGTCTGGAAGAGTCTCACCAAACTAAGAGATACTATGGTGGACCAGAATCTGGCGGATCTAGCAATTCCAAAACTATCCTGTGGTATTGATGGGTTGGACTGGAGAGTCATAAGAAGTATGCTGGAGGCGATATTCAGATCCAGCGGCATCAGGATTTTGGTTTGCTGTAACCCTCTTCCACGACCGATCATGAAGACCGTGGAGTGTTACTTCCATCGAACTTCACGGTGCAGATATGGGGAGTCATGCAGATATCGTCACACTCCAAGGATGAAATTTCGGGACGAAATGTCTTTAAGAAGGGGGCAATGTAACGAACCTAGGCCGGACCTGTCGCCTCACACGTTGCCATCGACAGCGATGAGATCATCCCCGGAGATATTCGAGAACCATCCAGTCGCTCTTCCGCGGAAAACAACGGTCAATATTGGAAACAATTGGAACATACCGTCGCCAACCGTCCGAATTCGAAACATCGAGAATGCTGTATCGGAGATAAATAGATAGCCCTCAAGAGGGAGTAGACAGTCTGAACGAGCCCATACCATCGAGCTATACAGTGGCGTAGTAATATAAATTAAGTTGTAGTTTAAGTGTGAAATAAATTAGTAGAACCAAGTTAAGTTTATTTACGTTACAATATGTTATGAACAAAAGCCGAATATTTGTTTTTTTTGGTATATCGTAGGAAACCGACGAAATGAATATAAACAACATTTGACTCCATCCAAATTAGTATAAAATATATAAATGTTTTCTTTCAAATCCATGGTATATTGATAATATTTGTTTACATTTTTTTCTATGTGTCAGAACACAAATATCTTTTTCTGAATGAAGATCGAACTGCATGGAATATGATGCATGTCCTGCAATATGTGCGTTCTGGTTATAGCTGAAAGTTCATAAAAATAATACCAATTACCCGTCTCGAAAGTGAATTGAATTCCCAACGATTCTGTTATTACAAACCATACAACAAAGGGTGAATTCATCCACATCAAATATTCTGCTTATCGGTGAAACGATGCGAACATCATAAAACAATACTTTGTAGCTACATAGCGATACTTTTCACTGAATCGAGCGCCAGCAGTGGGAGTGGAACTTTCGTTGTTTTTGTGGAATAACCACAAGCATACCACTGTACGAAAGCGAGAAGGAACACAAGAAAATACCTCGATTCTCTGAATCGAATGCAATCATTTTCATATATAAATATAAATTACCTTTTCCCTATCTCTCGTTTTTGTGGTCCGTCCTGAAAACAGACACACACACACACACACATATATATATATATATATATATATATATATATAGGGTGTCCCAGGACTTCCTCTTTTCCTCGGAAATGTATAGATGGGGTCAAAATATCACCTGTACTTCATATAACTTTTGTTCCTAAAAGCCTTCGTTACCAAGTTACGGGCCCTCAAAGTTACAAAATGAAAAATGTTTTTCTTTGATAACTTTCAAAGTGAATATTCAAAATCATCTAAATTTTGGTGATTGACTATACAAATGAATTCCATCGATAAGCTTTCATGCAGGAGTCAGTTGTTTTGCTACAAACTCAGGAACGGACTACCCCCGATGGTCCACACCCCAAAACTTTGAAATGACAGATCATTTTTCAATAGTTTTCAACAAAATGAGGTTACGTAGACAATTTTCTGAATAAAAGTACTCGTGTGGAAGGTCGATTCTTATTAAAAATGCAGTTTTACTCGACGACATCAAACCCGATCGTCCACAATTATTTGAAATGAAAAATTTTCACAGTAGAAATACTAATGCTAATGTTAATTCAACAACATTCATAACAGGGATAATACAAAATATGCTAAAATAAAGTCGCAAACAAAAAGTACAGTACCTAGTTGAAAGTTTCATTCACAATGTAGATATTTTTTCAAATGAAATATCAAGTTATGTAGATTCGTGGTGTTTTTGAACTAACAAGCTACTCCACTATGAAATATCGAATTCAGTCCATATTTTGTTTGTACGCGTGGAATAAGCACGTTTCGTGTTGTGTTATCTGAATCTCATAAAACTAAACATTTGGATGTTGCAAATTCGTATTCACAGCTTAAATGTTGGGTTTCACCGAAAAGTATAATTTCATGGGAGAAAATCTTTAACCCGAAGATAAATTTAGCTGAAAAAACGCACATCGGAAGACATAACTAATAAAAAGCAAACGAATAAACTACAAAAACGGAAGAAAATATTTTGGAAGCTGTCGCTGATGATCCTTCAATGAGCATCAGAAACCTATCAGAACAGTTCCATACATCCAAGTCCACTATTCATAGAATAATTAGGGAACAACTGCTCCACCCATATCACATCCAGAAGGTACATGCCTTGACACCTGAAGATTTTCCAGCACGACTGGAATATGCCAATTGGTTCCTGGATAAGCAAAGAGAGGATATACTTTTATTACTCGAGTTTTATTCACTGATGAAGCAGGTTTCAGTAGAGATGGAATAATCAACTCTCATAATCTCCACATATGGGCCGAAGAAAATCCCCATGGGATATTGCGAACCAAACACCAACGGAAATTCAACGTGAATGTTTGGGCTAGTATCATAGGAAACCATCTTATAGGACCATTCGTTTTACATGACCGATTGAATGGCGAACGTTATTTGGAGTTCATTCAGAACGATTGAAATGGACTTTTGGAACATGCTCCATTGCAAACCCGAAGAGATATGTGGTTTATGCATGATGGCGCTCCTCCTCATTTTTGTTTGATTTTGCGGGATTATCTGAACCATATTTTCCCCAATAGATGGATTGGTAGAGGTGGGCCATATTCATGGCCACCGCGGTCTCCAAGTTTAAATCCATTGGATTTCTTTCTGTGGGGGCATCTAGAAAGCCTGGTTTACGCTACACCTATTCACACCAGAGATGCCTTGTTGAATAGAATTACATTACATTGTGAAGCCATACGAAACGACCCTGGCATGCTATTTCAAGTGCAGAGAGGGTGTTAGCTCTGACTTAGAAAATGTATTGAGAGAGACGGGGGTCATATCGAGCAGTTTTTGTAGCGGATTTTGCATTTCTGTTTGCTCTTGAGGCTTGCGATTGATTATTTACACCATGAGTTTTATAAGGTAAACGTGTTTGCATGATGAAAATTCGTTATGAACATTGTACCTATCATTTCTATTTTCATTACAAATTAATCTTTTCGAATAATGGTAGACATCGTCGAACAAAAATGCATTTTTATCAAAAATCGTTGTTTGGATCGATTTTCCACACGAGTACTTTTATTCAGGAAATTGTCAATGTAACCTTGTTTTGTTAAAACATATTGACAAATCCCAATCATTTCAAAGTTTTGGGGTGTGGACCATCGGAGGTAGTCCGTTCCTGACTTTGTAGCGAAACAACTGACCCTGCATGAAAGCTCATCGAAGGAATTCATTCGTTCAGTCAATCACCGAAATTTAGATGATTTTGAATATTTACTTTGAGAGTTATCAAAGAAAAACAATTTTCATTTTGTAACTTTGAGGGCCCGTAACTTGATAACGAAGGCTTTTAGGAACAAAAGTTATATGAAGTACTGGTGATATTTTGACCCCATCTATACATTTCCGAGGAAAAGAGGAAGTCCAGGGACACCCTGTATATATAAATATATATATATATATATATATATATATATATATATATATTTATATATATAAAGTTGTGAAGGTTAGACGACTGTCTAAGTTAAAGAAGAATCCGTTTTAAATTCGGGTATGCAGTCAACAGGGGTATGGAAAGAAAGTGTACTCTTTTTTCTATTCAAGCTTTCGAGTCATTTATTGTCTCTTCATCAGGAACTCTACAATGAATTAAATTGAACATTATAAGATTTGAAAACCAAATAGGCATATGTGTACTTACAAAAGTGAGGTTGAAAATCTCTTTCACTTGCAGCAATTTATAAAATACCATGTCACAACAAACAACACTCTTGGTAAAGTCATATATAGTTAAAACTTTGATCAAAATTGATCAAGATTACTTAAACATAAGTGTATAAACATTTTAAAATTCCAAATGGGCTCTTATGGAGGTCATGTTGGATTCAAGAGGCAGTGGTGACAAATGAAAAATAATAATTTACTCAGTCGTTCTCCGTATGAGACAGACCACAATTCAATGCATTAACATAATTGTGTCCCCTGGAATGGGGGGTATCGAATTTTTCACTTTGCCAAAATTTTTACACTTTTTCAAAAAAACTCATATTTTCTCTGGCAGTCTCCTTATGAGACATACGAAAATCGTTTCAATTAACATAAGTTGGTACCCTGTATTTGTTTGGTGATATTATTTTTCACCGCATTGTATGTTGGCAACAGGTCTTAGATCTATTTTTCATACTTGTCAATTGTCAACTTCATTTACTTCAATAATCATTCATTTTTCATTTGTCACCACTGCCTCTTGAATCCAACATGACCTCCATAAGAGCCCATTTGGAATTTAAAAATGTTTATACACTTATGTTTAAGTAATCTTGCCCAATTTTGATCAAAGTTTTAACAATATATGACTTTACCAAGAGTGTTGTCTGTTGTGACATGGTATTTTATAAATTGCTGCAAGTTTTTAAATTAATTAAAAAATTTTTACTGTTTTGCAAAATGATTTAAAAAATGTAGAGTTCCTGATGAAGAGACAATAAATGACTCGAAAGCTTGAATAGAAAAAAGAGTACACTTTTTTTCCATACCCCTGTTGACTGCATACCCGAATTTAAAAAAGATTCTTCTTTATATATATATATATATATATATATATATATATATATACAGTGTGTCTCACTTCTCTGGAAACACCCCCGTATCTTCCGTAATTATTGGAGTAAAATTCTGTAATTTCCACAATCGTTAGATATACTGAGGATTGGTCCAAATCTCTTCTGGGATCAATCTGAGTTACATACCCTGCGCGCCAGGGGCGTTGCATATATTGATTTTTGCGAAAAATAATATAAAGGGGCAAGATAGGCTCAAAATTCTTACGGATTCGTGATCTGAACATCAACTTTAGTACCAATCCATATTTTCGCTGAAAAATTTTCAGTTCTGAAAAATCCAAATTTGTCTCACTTCCCATAGAAACGCCCCCGTAACTTCCATAATTATTGGAGTAGAATTCTGTCATTTTCACGATCGTTAAATATACCGAGGACGAGTCTAAATCTCTTCTGAAGTTAATCTGAGTGACATATGTTGATTTTTGCGCAAAATTACTTGGGGGAGTAAAATAGGCTCAAAATCCTCACGAATTCGTGATCAGTACATTAACTTTAGTACCAATCCATATATTCGCTGAAAAAATTTCAGTTCTGAAAAATCCAAATTTGTCTCATACCTCCGTAACTTCCGTAATTTTTGGAGTAGAATTCTGTGATTCGCACGATCGTTAGATATACTGAATATGAGTCTAAATCTCATCTGGGGTTGACCTGATTGACATACACTACGCGCCAGGGGCGATGGATAGAACGATTTTTGCAGAGTTTATAACTGTAGAACGTGATATCGAGTGATAATTATCACTGATAATGTGGTATTATCGAAACATATTTCTACATTGAGTTTCCCCAGCCGTTGTTTCTCGAATGAATATTAATGAACAGAAAATGAAATGATTTTTTGAGATATGCTTCAATAACATAGTCTGACTTGTTTCTTCATGTTGAACACTTTTTTTAGATTTTTTATGTTTTCGGAAACAAAGTTCAATACTTCCTTTAGAAAATCCATGTTTTTGTACTTCGCTCTGGAATCTCAGCAAATTTGACTCCAGATATTATTGAAACTCATCTCCTGAATATCTACCTATCGTGGAAATTTCAGAGCTCTACTTCACTAATTACGATATCAATCAATCAATCAATTCTTTATTGGTGCTAGGACACAAGAGTGTTTACACAAGTCATTTGAAGTTGTACATACATCAATTGCAAAAATAAAAAATAAAGTTAAAATATAGGTACAGTGAAGCTCAGAAAAAGAGATAAATCGCACATTAAAAGTCTGATAGGCATTGTAATCAAGTCAAATTTGTATAATTGAGTTTTTCTGAAAAGTAAGAGCACCATTGAAAAACTCATTGGCATCATAAAAGGCATGTTGTAGTAAAAAATGTTTGAGTTTTATTTTGAAGTTGTGGAGTTCTAGTTCCTTGGCTTCCGCAGGGAGGGCGTTGTATAGCTTGGGTGCCCAATATGAGATTCCATCGCGTGTTTTTGACAGTCTCAAATAATTGCTTGGATGTTTTGACGATTTCGTGTAGGGTAGTCATGAATAGATACCGATGTGTTTCCATAAGAAGTGGGAAAACTGGAATTTTTCTGAACGAAATATTCTTCAGCAAAGATGCCAATCGATTATAAATTTCGATTGCTATAAAGTCATGTTGTGACTAGTGGACATTTCAAATGAATACTGATTGCATGTCATTTCTAATGCGACGAAAAATTGGCGTCTTCCATTTAGCAGAATTCATCACAATTTTGTATCTTTCGATTGTTGCATTCGAAAATATTAGATTAATTATTTTGCTGATTAGTCAAAACAGTGATTGCTTCTGAGATCAATAATTAGTTTTTTCAAATCTTTTAATGATTAACTACGTAATTATTTCAATGCTTGTGTGTATTGAAAATGGGAGCGTTGATACATAAATGATGCGTTTTTCAGAAATTGTTGCAAATGTACGTGAATATTAAAAAAAAATCCGTACACTTGTCCAATTTGCAGGACTTTTGTGAATTTTTTAAACAAATTACAATGAAAAACTTCAACAAATGACAAAAAAGAAGGTTCCGTAACTTTTACAAGGTTGCAAACTTGATGCATGTTGTAAAACACCATTACTATAGGTATGACTAGTTTGCAGAACTTTTGGAATTTTCAGTGCAATAGATAGATTTTTTTATTCACAGTGCAATAATAAACCATGAAAACGTTTTTGCAATTAAAACAATGTTCCGTTAATCGCAGACAAAAATTTTATAGTATGTTTTCATTAATGCACTAACATACTAGTGCTAGTACTAGTTAATGTTAATTGATTGTCTATATCTAATGGCCTATTGATGGAAAGTCCATGTTAAGTGTTGATGAAACTACTCTTGTAACCACATTTGATAAAACCGATGTTCTGATAATTCCCACTGTTTATATTCCCAGTACTGCAAATGTCACCCTGAAAATCATAGATATAATCGTTCTAGTGAAATTTCAGTTTTCAAATAATGAAGAGTTTGAAACTGTTCTATAGTGGATTAGTTAGCAGTTTACTCAAAATTTCACACACATTTTGAAATTCATGGATTTGTCCTTTTATTTTTAATATAACAGCAGTTATTGAAGCTGAAAATGAAAGTTAGATATACAGTGCTTCTCAAAAGTCCGCTCCCCCCCTCTTATTTTTGGAACGATTATACATAAACAAGTGAAATTTGGAAACTGAATATTAAAGGTTGTAAACTTCCCTACTAGTGATGATAAATGACGAAATCGTCAAAGATGACGTCACAAGGCCATTGTGACCAATAATTTCAAATGGAACCCTACGGCAAGCGACACCTCTTTCAAAAGGTATCGAAAAAACCTATTCAATGATACTAATTTTGTTTGTGCTTATGGCAGTTTTGGCAACCCGCTTTTAAAAAACGCAAAGCTGTGATGAATTAAATCAGTTAATACTAAAATTCCAAATTCAAGCTCCGCCTCTGGGTAGTTGTCAAATGAGCTGACGTTTTTGTTAGTCTCCCTAATTCGACGTTTTTGTAATTGTCCAAGTTTTTGTACATTTAATAATTTGTGTATTGTTGATCGAACGTTTAACTGTTTCAGCAGCTTTGGTACTTTAATATTTATGTACATTTAAATTTGTTAAACTTTCAGCAACGTTGAAGTGCTTCAAGAAGCGGAATGGTACGTGCTTTAGGTGAAATAGCAGCGATCCTAATTCTGTGAAACTGACAAAATATTCATGCAGCAGAACGCATTTTAATGAGAGGTTTTTCGATCGTCTTCTGTTCGAAACTTTGAGGAGCTTCTTAGTAAGTTTGAAACAACGGGTAGTATTAATGATGCGAAACGATCTGGCAGACCACAAATTTCTGATGAGTAAAAAATTGATATATTGGCAGAAGTAATAGTTAATCCTACTTCTTCAACAACTCACGTTGCATCTACCTGTGAAGTCAGTCGAAGAACAGTACACAGGGTGTTGAAAAAAAAAACAAATTTCATCCATACAAATTAAAAATGGTTCATCAACTCTCAGACGACGACCCAGACCGAAGACTAGAATTTTGTGAAAATATGGAAACTAAAATTAACCAACAGCCAGACTATGTCAAAACAATTTGTTTTAGTGACGAAAGTACTTTATATCTACATGGAAATGTAAATACACAGAATGTGAGGTATTGGAGTGACGCAAATCCTCACCTGTTTCGTGAAACACATACCCAATTTCCCCAGAAGGTGAATGTTTGGGCAGGTATCCTGGGAAACCACATCGTTTGGCCTCTTTTTAAATACTAATTTAACTGGTGAGGTTTATCTGGAGCTGTTGCAAAACGCAATGGAACCGTTAATCCTTGAAATTTTGGAAGATAATCCAGATGAATTCGGCAATTTGGAAATAACATTCCAACAGGATGGTGCTCCTCCACACTATCACGGTGCAGTAAGATGGTTTTTGGATGAGGAGTATCGTGGTAGATGGATTGGACGATGAGGTTCAACGGAATGGCCAGCTCGATCACCGGACCTCACACCTTTGGATTTTTTTCTGTGGGGGTACCTCAAATCGAAGGTTAACGCCACTGAACCTGACAATATTGACGTTTTAAGACAACGTATTGTTGCAGAATGTGAGGCTGTTTCCGCAGACACATTTGCAACAGTACGAGAAGAGTTTAAAAATAGGATATTTCACTGTCAGGAAGTAAATGGAGGTCACTTCGAGCAATTTCTCTGAGTAGATACTGATTCTTAAATCTGTAATTAATATCATACTGAATGGAATTTAAATTTTAATGTTTACTAATGGGCCATTAAAACTGCCATAAACACAAACAAAATTAGTATCATTGAATAGGTTTTTTCGATACCTTTTAAAAGAGGTGTCGCTTCCCGTAGAGTTTCATTCAAAATTATTGGTCACAATGGTCTTGTGACGTCATCTCTGACGATTTCGTCATCTATCATCACTAGTAGGGAAGTTTACAACCTTTAATATTCAGTTTCCAAATTTCACTTGTTTATGTATAATCCTTCCAAAAATAAGAGGGGGGAAGGGACTTTTGAGAAGCACTGTATAATATCCCGGACTTTTTCTGTAGAATTATTTAAAGCCGATATTTTTGCAATACATTGTTTCCCAACGTCTCAGCCAGAGCATGCGTAATAGCATATTTTTTTCGACTTTATTGATAGAAACCTTTTGCCATTCTCTTTGCTCATAAATATTCAGGATGAAAAGTACCCTTCGTCCTTCTCCAGGGCCCAGGCTACCTGTTCAACCAACATTATATAAAAAAAAAACATTTCTTTTATAATTTTTTACCTCACAACTATTTTCATTCATACATACCACCAATACGATGTGATATTATGAACAATAACTGGCCTTATTATGATATTACGTGATGAACAATAACTGACCTCTTCATGTCACCCTTAGACACGCTCTTAGATTATTACAATAGCATCAGATACAAGTTGATTATCATGTGCACATATAAAAAACCAGCACAGAATTGAATATATCAGTATCATCAAAACAATGGTAATACTCATTCCAACGACTTAGCAGGGCACTATTTTAACAGGCTCTCACATTCACAATAGGCAAACATATATTGCCGCTTACATCCCTGAAGGGACGACAGAAGCTCCCTTCAACATGGTCTTTTGAGCCGGATTGTCAATGGGACCTCCTTTCAACATGGTCCTCCGTGCATAAAACAGGGATCCTTGGTGGAGAAATCCACACAACATACCGGCCTGCCAAAAATAGAATCCAGCTATCCAGTGGACAACCAACCATCAACAAGTTACACCCAGGAGTACAGAGGTACCTCTATGCATGAGACAGTAGGCTCTCAAACATTCGAGGGTATCCCTAAAAAATCCAGGAGTACGTCCATAGTAGAGGTGGTACATCCATCCACGAGGCAGTAGACTCTCAAACTACAAGTGAATCACTGAAAAAATCCAGGAGTACGTCAATAGCAGAAATACATCACGAGGCAGCAGATCCTCAAAACACGAGGAGAATCCCAAAAAACATGCAACCACGAGGCAGCAGACCTCCAAACCATGAGAAAATCCGTCAAAAAATCCAGGAGTACGTCCACAGCAGGGAAACATTCAACTACGAGGCAGTAGACCCTCAAACCACAAGGAAACCCCTGAAAAAATCCAGAAGTACGTCCACAGCAGAGGTACATCCAACCACAAGGTATACCTTCAAATCCAGCATCGAACTATCCATTAACCAAGCACCTAAAAATATGGAATCCACAAACAAACTAGTTGCCGAACAAGAAATATTGAGCAGCGAAAGTTTGATGAACAGTGAGAAAGACTCGACAAGCAGGAGAACTACAGTATGATCAAATACTTCTTCCTGCAGAGTCCGGAAGAATGCAGTTATACTTGTAAAATACATGCATTGTGCTTATTTGCACCCAAGAGACTAGACACGGTTTCTGTTCAGGCCAGCTAATCCAAGGCGATGAAAAATTATTCCAGCTACTCATACACAATTCCAACCAATAATGTTGACGAAGAACCCATTTTGAACTATCAGACGAATTGGACAGTTTTCAGATCAATAAAGAAGCAGTTTGTAGAAAACTGCATTATAATTCCTACATGGCCAGCAGCATTTCAAAATTCAGCATGAGTTTATTCACTGGAAACAAAGTCACTGAAGAATCGACGACCAGAAGACAATCCGATAACTAATCCAACCATGTACGAGCTGCAACCCCTTGGCGCCCTTCAAGCAGTCGAGACCGGGAAGACTCTTCAACCAAGATTAAATGCAAAAAATAAAATATTTTCATCCGTACATACACACCAATACGATGTGTCATTATAAAAAATAACTGACCTTATTATGATATTACGTGATAAAAAATAACTGACCTTGTAATCTTAACGTTTTGAGATTATAACAATAAAATTATCATGTGCACCAGTGCGTTCATTGAGAGTGGAAACGCTCCATTATCTAACGAGTTAATCATTTTCGGAGGTAAAACTCGGACAGGTTGATTTTATATTTTAGTTTTCCACGTTTCAAAAACATTGAAAATCTTCCCACCACCTTACAAGATATGACGTCATCGATTTTTTTTAATTGAAAGGGTATATTTTTTATCAAAAATTGAAAGCTCATATTTTTCTGAGTTCAACTATACCACATACGTCATATGTAACACTTTAAGTTACAGTACACTGAGTATGAAGGAAACTGGTGTTCATATTTCTTAACATTCGTTTAATTGCAATGAAAATATCATAAGTAGGTAGTAAAAATGAACAAATATCAAATTCACAAAAATTGCTCGAACTGAGCTCCTTAGGTTATTTGACAATATCCAAGACGTCTGATGAATTATTGGGTTACGTTTGACAACAATTCGTTGAATTTCAGTTCGAATTCTCTCTTTAAGGTCTTTCAAATTGGTAGGGCGATTTATAATCACTTTACTTTTTAAGTAACCCCAGAAGAAAAAAGTCCATGGGAGTTAAATCTAGCAGGACATTCAATCTGACCGCGTCGTACAATCCAGCGATTGGGAAAGGTTTCATTGAGAAAATCTCTAACCACTCGAGCATAATGTGGATCTGCTCCATCCTGAGGGAACCAAATAGTAGAAAATATTTGACCAGGTTGATTGATGTCTGGAAATGTTATAGTTGTATATGGAACTACATAAGTGTGTAACATTTCCAAATAATTTTCACCCGTCAAAAAAAGATGGTCCTACAAAGGTATTCCTAAGAATCCCAGCCTGAACAGTTACTTTTTGGGGATATTGGGTATAAGCTTCCATCGTCCAATTGGGATTTTCTGTTGCCCAATAACGACAATTCTGCGTATTAACGGTACCGTTTATACAAAAAGTTGATTCGTCGGAAAATACCACATTGAATTCAAAGCTATTATTTTAATTACACACTTCTTGCATAATTTCACAAAACTCCATGCATCTATCGATGTCGTCTTCATTAAGTTCATGTATAAGTTTGACTTTTTGTGGATATTAGAAAACAACGGACTTTGGAGTCTTTTTTTTCTATTGAGAGAAATCGCATCAACTATTTCGGTTATTAGCGAACATTAATATATACATCTTCATAGTTTGTTTCTAATGTCTATGGTGTTAAGGAAAGTTGTAACATTGTGGAGTATACAATTTGGACCTAGGATTGTTTCCAAAGTTCCCTGTATCTTGTTATCATTTCTCTGTAGAGTGAATAGTGGACATTCTACCAGGATATGTTTGATTGATAACTTTTCGTTACACGTTTCGCACATGGGTTCATTTTTGTTATTATTTAGGAGGTGGTCGTGGGTGAGCCGAGTGTGTCTGAGACGTAAACGGGTAAGGAGCACTTGGTCGCTACGATATTTTGGTAGATATTGCCACGGTTTCACTGAGGGTTTCATTTCACGAAGTGGATCGGTTTTGCCACGCACTTTCTATACTGTTTTTTATCGTGTAATGAAAGTCGCTTGCTACCACTTGAGTTATAACTTTGGAGTCTTCTTCACAGCGAATTCAATATAAATTGAAATAAGTGGTAGATCACATGCGAAAAACAACTACTTTCCTGGCAAAAACCACACAGGCCCACTTGTTTCCCTTGTTTTCTAATATTATACTTCACATGGCTTTCTTGTTTGTTATATGGATGTAATTTGGCTTTCATTAGAATTTTCTGCAAAGCACCACGACAGATCTCATTGTTGTCAGATGAGGTTGTAATTGAACAATGAGGATTTTCATCAATTCCAAGATACATTCAATTGAGTGTCTTCGGTAATGGTAGGCCTGCCACTCTTAGGCTTATCCCTAATATTGCCGATCTCATTAAATTTATGTAATATTTTGCTTTTTCATTGAAGATGTCGCATACTTCCCCATACTTCTTTTACGATCGCAGTAACCTAAGATATCAACACTATTCGCTGTTTTTCTGACAGCACCATCGTAATTTCGAATAATTTCTTTTACAGTAATATTTTTCAGAAAGGTATTATTGAACACTTATAAATCGATATGCTACACAAAAAATCAATTTAATACTGACATGGGCAATGGTAACTGAGATGTTTTCATAGCCTACTCAAGTTTGGCAATATACTCGTACTAACTACTGAGTAATTCTCAGGTTTTCATTGCAGTATACTGTAACTTGAAGTGTTCCATATGACGTGGTATGGTTGAACTCAGAAAAATATGGGCTTTCAAATTTTGATATAAAAATATACCCTTTCATTTAAAAAAAAATATCGATGACATCATATCTTGTGAGGTGGTATTTTTTTTAAAGGTGGAATACTACCTGTCCGAGCTTTACCTACGAAAATGATTAACTCTTAAGATAATGGACACACTTTATGAACTCAGTGTATAAAAAACCAGCACAGAATGAAATCAGTATAATCTAAAACTTTTTAACAAAAAATTAAACCGACGAAATACGGAACTGAAGAGTAAAAAATAAAATAAACCTCCTTAGTCTCAGTAACTAAGCTCCTAAACTAATGTAAGTAACTAATTTTGAGTCGGCGCCAAACAAACAAGCAAATGAATTAGGTAAGGCGTAAAATGATGGCATCGAGTTGCGCGGTGACATTCTGATAATTTTTTTGAAGTAATTTAATGATGTTCGTTGATGTTCGTTTGGCGCCGACTCAAAATTGGTTACTTACATAAGTTTAGGAGCTTAGTTACTGAGACTAAGAAGGTTTATTTTATTTTTTACTTTTCAGTTCCGTATTTCGTCGGTTTAATTTTTTGTTAAAAACTTTTATTTTTCAATTTTTTATGGCTGAAATATACTAATTACTACCTACTTGTTTTTTGATTACTTCCAAAATACTTACTTACCCACCTTACTTCAACTATTACCAGTTAAATAATATGATTATCTACTTTTACTATTTGTTGTAATATAAATTATTTTTGTTGTTCTGGTTAGTTTATTTCATTACTTTGTATATCATTCCATCCTCTCCTAGAATATGATGGTTTTGACGGATGTGGAACAGTAATAATGTCAGTAGCGATCTGTCATTGTCAACTACGTATGTGTGTGCCAATGTTCATAAGTGAAAAATCAATTATCCCCTATTTTTCTACCCGTGAGAGTATATAATTCCATTCGAAATCTAAATATAAGATATACCCTATCTATTAAAAAAAGAATCATCCAAATCGAAGGAACCAGTACAAAGTTATGCCTGATAGAATCGGTTAACGGACCAGAATTCAGAGGGTGAGTGATCAATATCCTTCATGTTGGTACCCTTAGGGGTGGATTTCATCTTTCAAATTCGAAAGGGACCACCTTCGAAGTACACCCTATCCACTGAAAAAAGGATTATCGGAATCGGACGCCTCAGTAAAAAGTTATGCGTGATTATACATAAAAAAATGATGGAAAAAAAATACGGGTCGACTAGAGAACCTCCTCCTTTTTGGTTTCGTCGGTTGAAAACAATGGTAGTACTCATTCCAACGACATAACAGAGCACTACTCTTTGCCAAATTTCATAACGATCGGTTCAGAGATTTAATCGTGAAAAGGTAACAAACAGACAGACATAGTTACTTCTCGAATTTATGACATTTTTCCCTAATCATAAAAATCAATCATTTCATATAAATCACTACTTTATCCGACTCATATTGGCTTATGGTGATCGCGTCAACAAACAATGGAGCAAACTCATCTTCGCGCACCACTCAGTGAGTGTCGCATCGAATGAAGCTACTTTTCCGATGATATCGTGGGCTTTTGTGAGCGGATTTCCGGTTCGAGCGTCAATCATGACAGCCAAATAACAAAGAGGCGACGTAATCCCTCTTCACGCCTATGAGGAAGGTGTTAAATCGCTGGAAAACGATCGTAAATCTGAATCGGCAGTTTTCTGTCGGAATATTGACTATTGACTTGATGAAACGTATTTTGTTCGCTGGAAAACGTTTCTTTACTCAGAGGAGGGCGATCAGAATTATAGCCCATTGCAAGAGCTAGTTGTAACTCAAATTCCGTCTGGCTTGACATGCCATTGTTTCTTTGCTAGATTTTGTTTCCCCTCGAATGCTGCAAAAAAGCTAGGGAAGCTCAAAAATATCATGAGACTTTCTTCTAGCATAAATAATTTGATAACTGAGTGTTTCTTATTTCATCAAAACGAATCATATTGATCTATTCGCAGACTACTTACATTCATTCTCCTTTCGAGAAATTTTCAGCAAGTTTATAAAACATTAATGGGGACCTTTCCCATATATCTGAAGCAGATTCAAGTGTGGATCTAATCCTCAACGCCGCCAAAACCCAAACTATCATTATAGGTGCAAAGCTTCCTAAACAGAACCAACTCCCATGACAACGAAATTATTGTGAATGGTAATGAAATTCCATATTCCAAGAGCGTAACGAATCTAGGAATAATCATCTATCTTGGGATGCCCAAATCGCCAAGGCGAGCGAAAAATTCTATCACTGCCTACATCAACTTCCCCTAATTGAAAATTGTTTGCCATTCAAAATAAAGAAAACCTTGTTTTATTCGCTACTACTCCCAATCATAGTTTATGCGGACGTTGCCTACATGAGATTGAATCCAAATCAATTGAACAAGCTCGAGCGCTTGGAAAATGCCGGCGTAAAATTTCTATTCAACTTGAGGAAGTTTGATCACGTTGGTTATTACAGGCAGCAATTGAACTAACTATCCATCAGGCAACGTAGACATTGGTATACCTTATCACTGGGGTACAAAGTTATAAAAACACACGAGCCAGCAATCTTCAATCTCTTGGCGGCGAAATTCGTCAAACCAGAGCATATTCCAATTTAATTCTAAGGATACCCGCCCACGTCACCAATCTAGTTTACAATAGTTTTTCGGTGAGACTTTCTCAGCTTTGGAATCGTATTCCTGCTGATATTACCCAGAAAGCTTCTTTCACCTCATTCCGAGCTGCCCTAAAGAATTATCTGCTCTTGGGTACTAGAATAGTTTTGAACAATCAACGCTTAATCTCAATCTTCCAGTCTATGCCTGTTCCTGTTGTCCCTTCTTATCCCAATATCCCGTAGTCAGGAGTAACATCATTCATTCATGCCATATGATTATTTTAAAGTTTGTTTATTCAATTGATTTAGCGTAGTTCATTTCACTCCATCTTCAACGAACTCATTCCAACATACAGTGCTTCTCAAAAGTCCGCTCCCCCCCTCTTATTTTTGGAACGATTATACATAAACAAGTGAAATTTGGAAACTGAATATTAAAGGTTGTAAACTTCCCTACTAGTGATGATAGATGACGAAATCGTCAAAGATGACGTCACAAGGCCATTGTGACCGATAATTTTAAATGGAACTCTACGGCAAGCGACACCTCTTTTAAAAGGTATCGAAAAAACCTATTCAATGATACTAATTTTGTTTGTGTTTATGGCAATTTTAATGGCTCATTAGTAAACATTAAAATATAAATTCCATTCAGTATGATATTAATTACAGATTTAAGAATCAGTATCTACTTGAAGAAATTGCTCGAAGTGACCTCCATTTACTTCCTGACAGTGAAATATCCTATTTTTGAACTCTTCTCGTACATTTGCAAATGTGTCTGCGGAAACAGCCTTACATTCTGCAACAATACGTTGTTTTAAAACGTCAATATTGTCAGGTTCAGTGGCGTAAACCTTCGATTTGAGGTACCCCCACAGGAAAAAATCCAAAGGTGTGAGGTCCGGTGATCGAGCTGGCCATTCCGTTGAACCTCGTCGTCCAATCCATCTATCACGATACTCCTCATCCAAATACCGTCTTACCGCACCGTAATAGTGTGGAGAAGCACCATCCTGTTGGAATGTTATTTCCAAATTGCCGATTTCATCTGGATTATCTTTCAAAATTTCAAGGATTAACGGTTCTATTGCGTTTTGCAACAGCTCCAGATAAATCTCACCAGTTGAATTAGTATTTAACGATGTGGTTTCCCAGGATACCTGCCCAAACATTCACCTTCTGGGGAAATTGGGTATGTGTTTCACGAAACAGGTGAGGATTTGCGCCACTCCAATACCTCACATTCTGTGTATTTACATTTCCATTTAGATACAAAGTACTTTCGTCACTGGAACAAATTGTTTTGACATAGTCTGGCTGTTGGTTAATTTTAGTTTCCATATTTTCACAAAATTCTAGTCTTCGGTCTGGGTCGTCGTCTGAGAGTTGATGAACCATTTTTAATTTGTATGGATGAAATATGTTTTTTTTCAACAGTCTGTTTACTGTACTTCGACTGACTTCACAGGTAGATGCAACGTGAGTTGTTGAAAAAGTAGGATTAACTATTACTTCTGCCAGTATATAATTTTTTTTCTCATCAGCAATTTGTGGTCTGCCAGATCGTTTCGCATCATTAATACTCAAACTTACGAAGAAGCTCCTTTAAATAAGTCCTCGAAACGGGGCGATCGGGTAACCTCTCATTAAAAATGCGTTCTGCTGCATGAATATTTTGTCCAGTTTCACCAAGAATTAGGATCGCTGCTACTTTATCACCTAAAGCACGTACCATTTCGCTTCTTGAAGCACTTAAACGTTCGGCTCACAACAGTTTAACAAATTATTAAAATGTACAAAAATATTGAAAGTACCAAAGCTGCTAAAACAGTTAAACGTTCGATCAACAATACACAAATTATTAAATGTACAAAAACTTGGACAATTACAAAAACGGCGAATTAGGGAGACTAACTTAAACGTCAGCTTATTTGACAACTATCCAGAGGCGGAGCTTGAATTTGGAATTTTAGTATTAACTGATTTAATTCATCACAGCTTTGCGTTTCTTGAAAGCGAGTTGCCAAAACTGCTATAAACGCAAACAAAATTAGTATCATTGAATAGGTTTTTTTGATACCTTTTAAAAGTTGTGTCGCTTGCCGTAGGGTTCCATTTAAAATTATTGGTCACAATGGCCTTGTGACGTCATCTTTGACGATTTCGTCATCTATCATCACTAGAAGGGGAGTTTACAACCTTCAATATTCAGTTTCCAAATTTCACTTGTTTATGTATAATCGTTCCAAATATAAGAGGGGGGGAGCGGACTTTTGAGAAGAACTGTATGGTATTTCCTCTTATCTTAGTTTTAGATAATCCTCAGTAGAATATATATTAGCTTGTGAGGGTCGCCAGGAAGATATCGCTTAGCGATATGCGCGCCTATTACATCCCAAATAAAATTGTAAAAAAACTATGTTTGAGCAAGGAAGAGTTCTCAATATTATATTAGTTGGATGCTATATCTGAAGATACTATACTATAAATAATAGCTTCACTTTATATTTGCATGGTTGTAATCACGTAATTTCTATCTCTGGTAATCACTCCACAGTTCTATAACCTGGTATTGTCAATTTGAGGTGATTGAATCATTATGACCACTGAGCAGATTCACCTTGAAGGTTTTCAAACTTGAAAGTGGAAAACAACCGTTGTGGTAACCATCCTGTACCACTTAGATATTACTTAGAAGTCACAACCACTTTCACTATAATATGATAGTTTCAGTGGCGTTTTTAGTAACTTCCATCAAACCCTTATTGTGGCAGGTACTTGATGTTAATTTAATAGTTTATTGAGTCTGAAAACAAGTTTACAGCAACAAGTGTATGGGGGTAACAAAAAAAAAGGAAAAAAATAATAAGAGTTTTACCAATTAGATACAGTTCAAGTGATTAGAAAAAAAAACATATATTGCAGTAGCCTAATCGTTTAAAAAAATTATCGTAATCTAAGAATATTCCAAATGTATTATAGTATTATATTTTTAACCGACGAAACCAAAAAGGAGGAGGTTCTCTAGTCGACACGTATATATTTTTTTTATGTATGACCACGCATAACTTTTTACAGAGGAGTCCGATTCCGAAGATTCTTTTTTCATTAGATAGGGTGTACTCCGAAGTTAGTCCCATTTGAAAAAAATTTACGTTACCCTCTGAATTTGGTCCGTAACTTTGTAGTGGGTTTTCCGATTTGGTTGATTCTTTTTTAATTGGATAGGGTATACATCATTGTTGATCAAATTTTTTCATTAAAAATAGGGGATGATTGATTTTTCACTTGTGAACATTGGAACACATATGTAGTTGACATTGACAGATCCTCCTACATCCGTAACAATAATTACATTCTATGAAAGGATGGAATTATATACAGAGGGATGAAATCAACTAACCAGAACTTCCAAATATGATTTATTATATTACAATAAATAGGTAAAGTAGATAATCAAATTATTTAACAGTTGAAGGTTGAAGTAAGCTAGGTAAGTGAGTATTTTGGAAGTAATCAAAAATTAAGAAGGTAGTAATTAGTAGATTTCAGCCACAAAAAATTTAAAAATAAAAACTTTTTAACAAAAATTAAACCGACAAAAAAATTAACTGAAAAGCAACAAAATAAATAAACCATCTTAGTCTTGATGATAATTGAGCTCCCAAACTGATGTGAGTAACTAATTTTGAGTCTGGGCCAAACAAACTAGCAATTGAATCAGGTAAAGCGTAAAATGATGACAGCGAGATACGCAGCGGCGTTTTGATTACTTCTTCAAGGTAATGTAATGATCTTCGATAATTGTTTGTTTGACGCCGACTCAAAATTAGTTACTCACATTAGTTTAGGAGCTCAATTATCATTAAGACTAAGTAGGTTTATTTAATTTTTTGCTTTTCATTCGACGCGTATATTTTTTTTATGTATGATCACGCATAACTTTTCACAGAGCAGTTGGATTCCGATCATTCTTTTTTCATTGTATAGTGTGTACTTCAAAATTGGCCCCATTTGAATTTGAACTCAAAAATCCATCCCTAAGGGTAGCAAAATGGAGGATATTGATCGTTCACCCTCTGAATTTTGGCCCATTAACCGATTCTATCAGGCATAACTTTGTAGTGGGGTTTCCGTTTTGGATGATTCTTTTTTTATTAGATAGGGTATACCTCATAGTTGATCATATTTTGATTTGGGATGAAATTATCCACCACTATGGGTAGAAAAATGGGGATGATTGATTTTTCACTTGTGAACATTGGCACACATATGTAGTTGACATTGACAGATCCTCCTACATCTGACATAATAATTACATTCTATGAACAGATATAATTATAAACAAAGTGATGAAATCAACTAACCAGAACTTTTAAAAATAATGTATATTATATAACAATAAATAGTTAAAGTAGATAATCATATTATTCAACAGTTAATAGTTGAAGTAAGCTAGGTAAGTAAGTATTTTGGAAGTAATCAAAAATTAAGTTGGTAGTAATCAGTAGATTTCAGCCACAAAAAATTGAAAAATGAAAACTTTTTAACAAAAATTAAACCGACGAAAAAATTAACTGATAAGCGAAAAATAAAATAAACCATCTTAGTCTTGATGATAATTGAGCTCCCAAACTAATGTGAGTAACTAATTTTGAGTCGACGCCAAACAAACTAGCAATCGAATTAGGTAAAGCGTAAAATGATGGCAGCGTTTTGATAACTTCTTCAAAGTAATATAATGATTTGGGAGCAATTATCATTAGGATAAATGGCTATTTTATTTTTTGCTTTTCAGTAGATTTTTTCGTCGGTTTGATTTTTTTGTTTAAAAGTTTTGTAAGGCGAGAATCAATGTTCCCAAACTTCGTAGACAAGAAGTATTTTGTTTCTTCACTGTATAGATAGGACAGTCAATAATAATATGGAAAAGAGTTCCTTTCTCGTTTTTATTACAGACTGGACAAGTGAGTTCGGGGTCAATGGAAGAGAATATTCCATTTAGAGTGATTTTGAAATGATTGGCCATACGTAATTGAGCGAGAGTGCAGGTGACCTGGATTGGTAGTTTTAGCAGCAGATATGTGCTTGGTGTCCATAAAAGTGTTGAATAGATTGTAAATGTACATAAATGGGTAACGAGAGCAAGTAAGGATCTTCTATGTTTCAACAGGTCATTGTAATTGAGGTTATTCCATAACGGTAAGGAGTTAGCATTGGAGAAAAATTGTTTTAATTGCAATGGCCAGTTATATTGAGGGGCTGCATTTTTCATCACACGCATTTGTTGTTCGAAACAAAGCCTGGAGTATCGAGAATTTTCCAATATCTTATACGGGGTGATTCAAAAGTACTTTGACGAACGTCAGGAGGTGATTCCTCACAATATTCTAATATGAATTGTCCAGATAAATATATGTCCGGAAACGCTTCGTTTCCAAGGTACAGGGTGTTGAAGTTTTATTTTTATTTTTGTTAATTTTATATAACTTTCGAAATACTGACCTGAATCGAACGAAAATTTGTATTCAGAGGTTTTTTGAGGTGTCAAATTCGAACCTGATGTTATTATTGCTCTTTCTCGTAGGGGGCGCCACCTACACGTCTTTTTCTTTTTTGAAGATTCATAACTTTTTTGAGCGTACTTCTAGCACATTTTTCAGTGAAAAAATCAATTCCTTTATCATATCTACGTGAAAAAGCTACTTCTGTTACAAGTCCCATAAGCAACCGTTTTCCAGATATTTGGACTTGAAAATTTCAAGTCGATTATTTGATAATCGATGCGTGTTGAAGTAATTGCCATTATTTTGCATTTTTTACAAGAATGCTTAGGAAATAGAATAGAACTTTATTTAGCATCAATAGCTATTATATAACAGTACATGAATTTGACGTTTAAGTAAGTAGTTTTGGTGATTATATATATATATATATATATATATATATATATTTTATCATTCAAATCAGTTTAATCATAATAATCAGTACAATATATACAATAATAATCAGTACAATAATCAGTACAATTATTCGGTACAAAACGTGGTATTGACAGAATTTTTATCGAGTTTAAGCCACCACAAGTGGGTGAAATACACCTAGGCACAAGGCGCCTGTTTGTGTTGTTTCACACACTCGTAGATGGAATGTCAATTTTAGTACAATATAGACTAGTTCTAAGTAGTAATTTAAATTTTAGATTCGTCCAGTGGGGGGGGGGGTGAAGAGAGAGCATAATGGGGTTGAATTGAAATATAATTAAAATTGTAAATATTATTAACGGTTTGTTTTTTCAGTATAGTCTTAGAATATATTTAGTATACTTGGGTTTTCTATTATGTGTTTCTTGATAGCAAGTTTGTATTCTTTGATTTTTTTTATAGTTTTTAGATCCGTAGGGAGATAGTTATACAATGTAGGTCCGAAAAAAAGATGAATCTTTGCGTGTGGCTCTTTCGGTAAAATGGAGTTCTTATTTTTAAATTATCAGAGAATCTTGTTGTTTTCGAGAAGCTTGTGGTATATTTTATTAAGTTGGAAAACATCCAAATTAGACGTTGATAGCAATATTGAGCCCTAATATTTAGGACTTTGGTTTCTTGAAATAGTAATTGAGTAGGGAAATTTTCTGGGTATTATTTTTAATAATGAATTCTGCATGACTTGTAGAGGGTGCAACGTGCAACACTATAATACAGTAGCTTATTACGCTTTCAGCCAGAGAGGTGTATACGAGATATAGGTTTTTTCGTAAGAGAATATCTCTAAGCATATAAAATTTGTACATGAGAAGTCTCAGTCTTTTCATGACATGTGTAATGTGTTCATCCTATCGCATATGTTGGTCAATAGTAACTCCCAAATATTTAATCGAGGAATTTCTTTCTATCGTTGCGCAGTTACATGTGTATCTATCATTGCAGAGTGGTGTGTGTATTTTTAAGGTATCATTTGGAGGTGTGTCTCTGGTATTCAGAGAGAATGTCATGAATTTAGTTTTGTTTATGTTCAAACTTAGTAGGTTATGATTCAACCAGGTGAGAATTTTTCTAAGATCGTTTTCTGCAGTTATGTAGACGTCATTCCAGGTTTCATCTCTGAATATCAGCGCGGTGTCATCCGCATAACATATAATATGTCCACGAAAGCCATTGATTTGAGATATACTATTTATATAAATCAGGAATAGAATTGGGCTTAATACCGTGCCCTGAGGCACACCCACTGATATATGTGCTGTGTTACTGAGTTGTTCCCCTTACGTAAAAAATCCGCACGCAGTTGGTGGAATACATCAATTTTCTGTAAATGTATTGACGGCAATAATTGATAATTACTTGATAGGTCCTTTCTTTCTTCCGTTCCGACTGAATGGCGCAACTTACAGAGACTTTTAGAAAATGAATTGCCGGGAATACTTCAGAATGTACCATTAGAAGTTCGTATCCGCATGTGGTTTATGCATGATGTGGCTCCGGCCCTTTATAGCGTTGTAGCCAGGGAGTTCCTTAACACTGTCTATCCAAATCGATGGATCGGTAGGGGTGTAGAAGAACCTAACCAGGCGTGGGCACCAAGGTCCCCAGATCTAAACCGGCTAGATTTTTATTTTTGGGGACATTTGAAGTCACTAGTTTATAAAACTCCAGTAGTGAACGAGGAAGATGTGATAAACTGAATAGTAGACGCCTGTGAAACAATAAGGAACACACCAATAATTTTTGAGTAGGTACGAGATTCAATGACTAGAAGACTGAATGCCTGTATCTTCGCTGAAGGTGGACACTTTGAATAATTTATTTGAATACAATTTAGTTTCCTTTATTTTATTCTACATATTCAAAATGTCTTGAAATAAAATGTTGATATTTCTTGCAAATTTTGTTAAAATATATACAGATTTTGGACCCTTGACACAAAAATAACTATTTCAAACCAGTAAAAGTAAATAGAATAGGTGGCACCCCCAACAAAAAACCAAAACTACTTTCTTAAACGTCAACTTCATTTCCTAAGCATTTTTGTGAAAAATGCAAAATAATGGTAATAACTTCAACACGCATCGATTATCAAATAATCGACTTCAAGTCCAAATATCTAGAGAACGGTTGTTTATAACGACTTGTAACAAGGGTAGCTTTTTTACGAAGATATGATAGAAGAATTGATTTTTTTACTTAAAAATGTGCTAGAAGTACACTAAAAAAAGTTATGAATCTTCAAAGAAGAAAAAGACAGGTAGGCCCCCTACGAGTGAGAGCAATAATAACATCAGGTTCGAATTCGACACCTCAAAAAACCTCTCAATACCAATTTTCGTTTAATTAAGGTCAGTATTTCGAAAGTTATTTGAAAAAAAAACGAAAATAAAACTTCAACACCATGTATCTTGGAAACGAAGCGTTTCCAGACATATATTTATTTGGAAAATTCATATTAGTATATTGTGAGGAATCACTTCCTGAAGTTTGTCGAAGTACTTTTGAATCACCCTGTATAACCAATTAAGGATTATTTTGAAAATATTATAAGCAAGTTTAACTCTTACAGCTTCTAAGCGAACGATGAAATGGGGTGTATTGCTAGGGACTAGTAGAATTCTTTCAATGAAGGAAAATTTGAACTATTTCAAGCATAGCTAGATATCCAAGTCCCCAAGTGGCAATACAGTTATACATGACGCTCAAACAGAAATAATCAAACAGAAATAATCAAATAGTAGCCAGGTATCAATTTCAGCCAAAGACATAATAGGCGAAATCGAACCAATAGCCTTGTTTGGCTTTAGTAGTTGTCAGATTTGACATATGAAAGAGACCAGAGGAGGTGAAAATTACGCCCAAATAATTATATTTGTTAGTGATTTCCACAGGCTCATTGGCAAAATTAAATTTGAAATTAGGTTTATGAAACCCATCACGTGAAAATTGCATTATCTTGGTTTTTTCAGATTAACAGTCAGCTTATTTGATGAAGCGTATTTCTGAAGGATTTTTAGTTTCCTCACAACGTCGATCTCAGAATGTGCCAGGATAACAGGATCATCAGCATAAATTAATGTTAACACATCGTTTCTGTAATCGATATTCATACCCTGGGCTCCACTGTTACTAAAAATGGAATCATGTCTTCTATAAATAATGCGAATAATAGGGAACTCGAAGATTAACCCTGTAAAACACCCCTAGTAACCTCGTAAAGTTTCGTCAAGCCATCGGAGCCTTTTATTTGCACAGATGTTTTTAAATATAAAGTTTTTATTATATATTTTTAAGGATATTCCTGAACTAAATAATTTCATCCACAGTTGTGGTTGATAGAATCAAAGGCTCTTTTGGAATCAACAAAGATACCCATAGAACACACGACATCCATTGGACGTCCATTTCAGGTCCATGTCAAGTCCAAACTTCCATGGACATTGAATGGATGTTCATTGTACGTGTGAACATGGCCGTCCATTGGATGTTAAAAACGTTCGTCTATTGTACATTCATTCAATGTCCAAAAATATTTTTATGAATTTCAGTTTGATCCCTATTTTTATTTCAAATGAAACTGAAATTCGTAAGTAAAAAAAATTTAAACCGTGATGGAATATTTTATTGGGCCAGTTTATGTACATTCCTGGATATTCATTGTGCATTCAACAATTAACATCCATTGTACGTCCCATTCAAATACAATCATTAATTTCTTTTATAATAAACGATATATGAACAAATACATTGTCACGCATTAATTGCTTATCATTATGGGTACGTCACGCATCTTCTAAATTCAACAATAATTTAATCACTGTATTCTTTTCGGGATCGAAAAAAGTTATTTTTCCGGTCTCTATTTTTTCTTGCCGCCTATGAAATATTTTTGAAATTCGCGGGCAATTTTTTGGGTCGTTGCGAGCGCCGCGAACGTTCAGTGGAACGTGCCTTTAGTGTTGTTGAGAAATGTGAGGTTAATGCTCCACATCTTTGCTCTCCATTCATGCCTCCGTTTCGTTCGTTCATCGATGGTTATAAATAAGTATACTTTTCAGTAATACTGATTAATATGGGTTCTAGAAAACTTTCGAATAAATATTGTAAGATAGTGCGACTGATGCATGGTGGTGAATCTAATTCATTTGAAAATGAGTGTGCTGCAGGTTTCAAAGCGAATAGTTTACGCGTTCTATGGCTAATGTGTAGGTGAATGACAGAAGTTAAAGTGTAAACATTATCAATACATCCTCGGGATGGGCGAAAATCTGACTGGGATTCCGGCAGGCACTTGAGTGATATGCGGTGATGGTTGCCATGTTCTCCATAAGTGCTTGCCACAGTTTTCATCCAATGAAAGTCACTACAAAGTTACACCTACTTTTAAAATTCACCATAAAGTAATAGTTACTCAGTAGTGACGTACTTGCTACATGTCGTAAAACTCAGAAAACCAATAATGGACATATACCCGCAATTTTGGGGTTATAACTTTGAAGTTGCAGGTAATAATAGCCGCGACATGTTCGCCACATTGAAGTCTATGAGACCTATTGCAATTTTTAGGCTATGACTTTGAAGTGGTGAGTCATGACGCCTGAGACGCGGGCGCCATTTTCAAGAGGTGGAAAAGTTGACAAGTTAGTTCCACTGGCCAATTTATGATGAAAGGAACTTCAGAGTTGTATATTTTCAGTTTCTGCCACCTTGAACACTGATTTCGGATGCAAACCACTTTAAAGTTACATTTCCCAAAAGCCGATATATTCACAGAAATATGCTGGGTCGCCATTACTGAAGGAATTAACGAAACATTCAATAAACATATATTTGTCATCAGTACTGCATCAAACTCAGTGATTCATTACGTAGGAATTGGTTTCAAGTAACCATGATCGATAAAGAAATGTTTGAGGGTCAGTACATAATTTCAGAGGCGGTTTATGTTTTCCTTTAATAAAGAATATTCAGATGACGCGTGTTCACAATCGAGCTACAATACCCATATTTCACGAAAAACTTGACAGGACAATTACCATTGATTAGTTTAACTTGACAACCTAGATTTATTTGACAGTTTGATCTTTAACTGTTCTACTCGATAGTTCATGTTCTCAGTAAATTAGTTTTATTTGGCAGTGACCCCTAATTCATTTTCACCTGACACTTAAGTCCCCAGTAAATTGGAATATATTTGTCAGTTTGACCATTAATTATTTCCACATGACACATGATGTTCTTATTCAATCACGTTTTATTCGTCAGTTTGGCCATTAATTATTTCCATTTGACAATGTTCTCATCAGTTATCTGAATGCCCCTTCTAGATGTCTGCTTGGAGGATAGAGAAAATCTTTGAGTCCTCGTTTAGACCGAAGAAATATTCTCTCGCCTCTCAGACCAAAACAATTTCCAAACAAGATTTCATTTCGAATTTAGGTCGGGCCGGAAATAACTGAAGGTGGGATTCGTCACATCCACCGGTATACGGTTGCAATCTGTACATGATGATAATAATGATAATGATTTTTATTTTACCAAAGGTGTATACAATATACATAAAAAATGGATAAATGAGTTGTGAGGTAAAATAAAGGTGGTAATCCCAAAAAAGCTCTCGAGGAGCTTGTCGAAGGGAATTTCCTACTCTATAAATAACAATTACAAATGATGCTAGGTTACGAAAAATAAGTATATTAGGTTAATTTAATGAGGTATAATATAATGTAGATAAAAGTATGAGGTTACAATATTTTAAATTTTTAAAAAAAAAAATTTTTTTATTATTATTTAATTAGATCCATTAAAAATAGACAATATAAATAAACAAATAAATAAACCAGAAGTCAGGGATCGGTGAGATTGTGGAAAACGTATCTGATCATTGATAAAATCCAAGCTTTCACCTTTTTTTATATAGGGTTTTGGAGTTGGTAGTTTTTAATGAGATAGGTAGCAAGTTTCTCAGCCTGGAGCAATACAGTGCTTCTCAAAAGTCCCCTCCCCCTCTCTTATTTTTGGAACGATTATACATAATTAAGTGAAATTTGGAAACTGAATATTAAAGGTTGTAAACTTCCCTACTAGTGATGATAGATGACGAAATCGTCAAAGATGACGTCACAAGGCCATTGTTACCAATCATTTTGGATGGAACCCTACGGCAAGCGACACCTCTTTTAAAAGGTATCGAAAAAACCTATTCAATGATACCAATTTTGTTTGTGTTCATGACAGTTTTGGCAACTCGCTTTTAAAAAACGCAAAGCTGTGATGAATTAAATCAGTTAATACTAAAATTCCAAATTCAAGCTCCGCCTCTGGATAGTTGTCAAATGAGCTGACGTTTTTGTTAGCCTCCCTAATTCGACGTTTTTGTAATTGTACAAGTTTTTGTACATTTAATAATTTGTGTATTGTTGATCGAACGTTCAACTGTTTTAGCAGCTTTTGGTACTTTCAATATTTTTGTACATTTTAACAATTTGTTGAACTGTTGTGAGCCGAACGTTTGAATGCTTCAAGAAGCGAAATGGTACGTGCTTTAGGTGATAAAGTAGCAGCGATCCTAATTCTTGGTGAAACTGGACAAAATATTCATGCAGCAGAACGCATTTTTAATGAGAGGTTTCCCGATCGCCCCGTTTCGAGGACTTATTTAAGGGAGCTCCTTCGTAAGTTTGAAACAACGGGTAGTATTAATGATGCGAAACGATCTGGCAGACCACAAATTTCTGATGAGAAAAAAATTGATATACTGGCAGGAGTAATAGTTAATCCTACTCCTTCAACAACTCACGTTGCATCTACCTGTGAAGTCAGTCGAAGTACAGTACACAGGGTTTTGAAAAAAAAAAACAAATTTCATCCATACAAATTCAACTCTCCGACGACGACCCAGACCGAAGACTAGAATTTTGTGAAAATATGGAAACTAAAATTAACCAACACCCAGACTATGTCAAAACAATTTGTTTTAGTGCCGAAAGTACTTTCTATCTAAATGGAAATGTAAATACACAGAATGTGAGGTATTGGAGTGACGCAAATCCTCACCTGTTTCGTGAAACACATACCCAATTTCCCCAGAAGGGATGTTTGGGCAGGTATCCTGGGAAACCACATCGTTGGGCCTCTTTTTTTAAATACTAATTTAACTGGTGAGGTTTATCTGGAGCAGTTGCGAAACGCAATAGAACCGTTAATCCTTGAAATTTTGGAAGATAATCCAGATGAATTCTGCAATTTGGAAATAACATTCCAACAGGATGGTGCTCCTCCACACTATTACGGTGCAGTAAGACGGTATTTGGATGAGGAGTATCGTGGTAGATGGATTGGACGACGAGGTTCAACGGAATGGCCAGCTCGATCACCGGACCTCACACCTTTGGATTTTTTTCTGTGGGGGTACCTTAAATCAAAGGTCAACGCCACTGAACCTGACAATATTGACGTTTTTAAACAACGTATTGTTGCAGAATGTGAGGCTGTTTCCGCAGACACATTTGCAAAAGTACGAGAAGAGCTTAGAAATAGGATATTTCACTGTCAGGAAGTAAATAGAGGTCACTTCGAGCAATTTCTTTGAGTAGATACTGATTCTTAAATCAGTAATTAATATCATACTGAATGGAATTTAAATTTTAATGTTTACTAATGAGCCATTAAAACTGCCATAAACACAAACAAACTTAGTATCATTGAATAGGTTTTTTCGATACCTTTCAAAAGAGGTGTCGCTTGCCGTAGGGTCTTTGACGATTTCGTCATCTATCATCACTAGTAGGGGAAGTTCACAACTTTTTATATTCAGTTTCCAAATTTCACTTGTTTATGTATTATCGTTCCAAAAATAAGAGGGGGGGAGGGGACTTTTAAGAAGAACTGTATAAACGAAGTATCTTTGGCCAATCGACTTATGTGCTCGTGGTAGTATTTCATTTGCAACTGTTTTCATCCTAGTTTGGTATCGATGTACAATTGAAGAAGTTACAGGTCTGTTAAATGTAAAAAATAATATGGTTTTGAAATAAAGTTGTCTTAGGTCCATTATTTGAGCTCCGCTGAATGAAAGCTCGGAACGATATTGCTGGGATTTTTTGAAAATAATTTTGAGAATACATTTTTGAATAACTCCTGAGGGTTTCAAATTAGTTACCCTCATTCCTCCCCAACCTATCATACCATGTATAATGGATTCCGCTAACGAATAGTATAAAATCTTCATATGTTTCAAGTGTAAAAAGCTCAATTGTTTGAACTTGAAGATAAGTTTGCGAAGTTTATTGACAACTGATTGTACATGGGTATCTCATTTTAGAAATGAGTCTATTGTAATACCGAGATATTTAGCTGAATTTGTGAGAGGTATTTGTGTATTATTTATTTCTATAGTCTCGTTTGCAGGTAAGTACTTTTCATAGGAGGTAAACGGTAATACTTTAGTTTTTGAATGATTTATTGACAAACTATTTTCGTGGAACCGATTTGAAATGGCTTTCAGGTCATTTGTGGCAGTTTCTCTCACCGCATTCCAAGTTATTCCCTCGTAGACCAAGACGGTGTCATCGGCAAATGAAATGATGGTGCCACTAGAATTTGATGTTAGCAGGTCGTTCAAATATATGATAAAGAGTATAGGACCCAGAACTGTTCCTTGTGGCACACCACAAGTAACTGTACTTTCACCGCTCATTTTATCATCTATTAAAACTTGCTGCTTTCGGTCGAGAAGATAACTTTCAAAAAGTTTCAGTGCATTTCCTCTAATACCAATGTTTTCTAGTTTGTCTAGTAAACGCCTATGATTTATGGTATCGAAGGCCTTTGTCAGATCCAGAAGTATACCTAAACATGGCATGGAGTCGTCTATTGCGTTGTAAAGTTTGGATGTCAGGAATCCGATAGCGTGCTGGGTGGATACGTTTTGCTGAAACCAAAATTGGTGGGGAGAGAGAAAATGATGTTTTTCCAAATATTTAGCCAGCCTGTTTTCAATAATCTTTTCAAAAACCATCGATACTCCCGACGTTAAGGATATCGGATAATAATTATTCATAGAGTCTTTTATGCCTGATTTGAACAGGGGCTTGATGGTAGCAATTTTGAACTGTTTTGGGACTTCGCCACTATTTATAGCTAGGTTCATTATATAACATAGGGGTTCTGATATATAATGTATTGCAGACTTGAGAATTTCGTTGAAAATTTGATCCGGTCCACATGCTTTTTTGTCTTTCAGGTCCAGTATCGTATTTTCAATTTCTTCGATATTTGTTGGCTCTATGAACATAGACTGGGTGAAGTTTTGCTGTGATTTAGGTGCCTGGGAGTCATTTTTAAGTTTTTCTGCCAATTTCGCGCCAATACTCATGAAATGGTCGTTGAAGGCTTCTGCCATTTTTCTGTCCTCTGTTAGTTCCTGTCCATTTTCATTTATGATTTTTTTTATATATAATAATAATAATAATTTATTCACACGATAGAGATAAAGAATTACAAATTGTATAAAGGTAATGTGTGAATTAAATAGAGCCTAATCTACGAGGTATGATACCTATGTATATCAGGATAGACATATATACCTGTATGTAGAGCAAGAATATATAAATATCTAAAATAGTACCTAAGCATAAAGTTATAAATATATATACAGTGGCACCCATTTAAATTGGAACCACCCCTGTAAAATACGCATTTTTCAGTCAATCTCAAAAATATTTTTTTCTAATATCAAGCATCAAAAACTGTATCTTGACAAAAATTAGTTACAACAACTTTAATTTTGGAAACAAAGTATTTGATATTAATTTTCATTTAGATTATAGACATATTTAAAATCTGGCAACACTACCGATACAAAGTATAATACCAGTGAATTTGTACAGCGAAAATCCGAAGTCAATAGCTCATTCCGTTCTACAGTTATAACTCCTGAAAGTATGGTAATGTGAGCGATTTCTGGTGGAAGCGATTTTGTAATGAAAATCTAACTACGCCACTGGATTTGTGAATTATATTCCCTTAAAATCATTTATTTAAGTTTAGGTTATAAGTGTATTCGAAAATAACAGAAAATTAAAAATTCATGTTCAAGTTATGCAGTTTTTAAAAGCCCATAAAAACGAAATGAACCGAATCAAGTTTTAAAGTATCAAAATTATTTATTCAACAATAAAACAGAAAGCAGGACAAAAAAATGTTCCATTTTTATTCTGCAAAACTCGACTGAATCAGGCTTTTAGAGAAGGTATCAATAATTTGACGAAAGCTGAACTAATACATTGGGCATAGGTATTGTACTAAATCAATAGTAGGCTGTGATTTAGTACACCACAAATCGCTCACATTACCATACTCTCAGTAGTTATAACTGTTGAACGGAATGAGCTATTGACTTCGGATATTTGCTGTACAAATTCACTTGTGCTCTACTTGGTATCGGCAGTGTTGCCAGATTTCAAATATGTCTGCAATCTGAATAAAAATTATAATCAAATACTTTGTTTCCAAAATAAAAGTTGTTGTAACTTCATTGTTAATCAATATTTTTTCATGAAATTTTGATGGTTTTCATTTATAACGACTACAAATCCAGTGGTGTAGTCAAATTTGAAAAACAAAAATTGCCTAATAAACTTTTGCCGTTTTTGACGAAGAAAAAAAATCATAGAGTGCCTTGGAAATGGAACTTGAGTTATGAAAATTTTTGTCGAAATACAGTTTTTGATGCTTGATATTAGAAAAAAATATTTTGAGATTCACTGAAAAATGCGTATTCTACAGGGGTGGTTCCATTTTAAATGGGTCACACTGTATATATATATAAATAGTACCTAAATATGAACATAATCAAAATATATAAAAATAGTAAAATAGTAAAAATAATAAAAATAGTAAAATTAGTAAAAATAGTAAAAATAGTATATATTTATATATATATATATATATATATATATATATATATATAAAATATATATATATAGTATAGTAATAGTATATATAGTAAAAATAGTATATATTTATATATATATATATATATATATGTATAACTCTGTATAACTCTGAATCTCTGCCAGGCAAACGTTAAGCCGCGTACAGACATAACGAGACAAGCCAAAATTCAAAGTGTGGACGTGGTTCGCGGTAGGCTCGCAGAAGGCGCGCACGAGGTTCATTGCAATCCACCTGCTGTCGGTTTTTCGACGGCAGTTCAAAGGGGATCGTGTCGCGGGGTGGACAGGTTATTTTTTGGTGCGAGACAACTGCGTACTACATCAATATTGAGAAAAATCAGTCTATCATCGTTTCCTCCAAATCAAATATTCCTCAGGGAAATAGAGTCAAACTACTTGGCGGGCAATTCGATCATAGACTCAACTGGGCTCCTCATATACAGTCTTTAACAAAAAAATTATCAAGTATTACCTTTATGATTCGACGTTTGAGGTATTGCGTTAGTTTGCACGTACTCAAATCATGCTACTTTGGTTTACTCCCAAGTATGGTACTTCATTATGGGGTGGCTCGTGCCACGCTCATGAAGCTGTTTTAGTGCGGAAGAGAGTTATCAGAGTCATGGCAGGAGTACATCATCGCGAACACTGTCGCCCTCTTTTTGCTAATCTTCAAATTATGCCACTTCCTACTCTATTTCTATACTTATCCTTACTTGAAATTCATGAAAACAAAAGCAAATACACCGTGCAATCAGAAATTCACTCTTACTCCACTCGCAATACAAATTCTTTCACGACACCTAGATGCAGGCTCCTGATGTCACAAAAGAATTCTCTGAATCTGCAACTTTATGACAAATTACTTCCAAAGATTAAGTGTCTCAACCTATATCAGTTTGAAAACAGAATCAAAGCTTTCTTACTAATAAAATGTTTTTATTCGATCAAGAAGTATCTTGATCTGAGCATTACTGAACTCGAACTCTTGTGATAGACTCTCCCCTAGTCTATCCTTATATCTTATATTTTACTTTATTCTTAGTGTATATTTTTTACTTCATACCTGTCTATACAGTGCTTCTCAAAAGTCCCCTCCCCCCCCTCTTATTTTTGGAACGATTATACATAAACAAGTGAAATTTGGAAACTGAATATCAAAGGTTGTAAACTTCCTACTAGTGATGATAGATGACGAAATCGTCAAAGATGACGTCACAAGGCCATTGTGACCAATAATTTTGAATGGAACCCTCTGGCAAGTAAGGTATCAAAAAAACCTATTCAATGATACTAATTTTGTTTGTGTTTATGGCAGTTTTAATGGCTCATTAGTAAACATTAACATTTAAATTCCATTCAGTATGATATTAATTACAGATTTAAGAATCAGTATCTACTCAAAAAAATTGCTCGAAGTGACCTCCATTTACTTCCTGACAGTGAAATATCCTATTTTTAAACTCTTCTCTGCGGAAACAGCCTCACATTCACAATACGTTGTTTTAAAACGTCAATATTGTCAGGTTCAGTGGCGTAAACCTTCGATTTAAGGTACCTCCACAGAAAAAAATCCAAATGTGTGAGGTCCGGTGATCGAGCTGGCAATTCCGTTGAACCTCGTCGTCCAATCCATCTACCACGATACTCCTCATCCAAATACCGTCTTACTGCACCGTTATAGTGTGGAGGAGCACCATCCCGTTGGAATGTTATTTCCAAATTGCCGAATTCATCTGGATTATCTTCCAAAATTTCAAGGATTAACGGTTCTATTGCGTTTTGCAACAGCTCCAGATAAACCTTACCAGTTAAATTAGTATTTAAAGAAGAGGCCCAACGATGTGGTTTCCCAGGATACCTGCCTAAACATTCACCTTCTGGGGAAATTGGGTATCTGTTTCACGAAACAGGTGAGGATTTGCGTCACTCCCATACCTCACATCCTATGTATTTACATTTCCATTTAGATAGAAAGTACTTTCGTCAATAAAACAAATTGTTTCGACATAGTCTGGCTGTTGGTTAATTTTAGTTTCCATATTTTCACAAAATTCTAGTCTTCGGTCTGGGTCGTCGTCTGAGAGTTGATGAACCATTTTTAATTTGTATGGATGAAATTTGTTTTTTTCAACACCCTGTGTACTGTACTTCGACTGACTTCACAGGTAGATGCAACGTGAGTTGTTGAAGAAGTAGGATCACCTATTACTTCTGCCAGTATATCAATTTTTTCTCATCAGAAATTTGTGGTCTGCCAGATCGTTTCGCATCATTAATACTACCCGTTGTTTCAAACTTACGAAGAAGCTCCCTTAAATGAGTCCTCGAAACGGGGCGATCGGGAAACCTCTCATTAAAAATGCGTTCTGCTGCATGGATATTTTGTCCAGTTTCACCAAGAATTAGGATCGCTGCTACTTTATCACCTAAAGCACGTACCATTTCGCTTCTTGAAGCACTCAAACGTTCGGCTAACAACAGCTTAACGAATTATTAAAATGTACAAAAATATTAAAAGTACCAAAAGCTGCTAAAACAGTTTAACGTTCGATCAACAATACACAAATTATTAAATGTACAAAAACTTGGACAATTACAAAAACGTTGAATTAGGGACGTCAAAAACGTCAGCTTATTTGACAACTATCCAGAGGCGGAGCTTGAATTTGGAATTTTAGTATTAACTGAATTAATTCATCACAGCTTTGTGTTTTTTAAAAGCGAGTTGCGAAAACTGCCAAAAACACAAACAGAATTAGTATCATTGAATAGGTTTTTTCGATACCTTTTAAAAGAGGTGTCGCTTGCCGTAGGGTTCCATTTGAAATTATTGGTCACAATGGCCTTGTGACGTCATCTTTCATAATTTCGTCATCTATCATCACTAGTAGGGAAGTTTACAACCTTTAATATTCAGTTTCCAAATTTCACTTTTTATGTGTAATCGTTCCAAAAATAAGAGGGGGGGGACTTTTGAGAAGCACTGTATACACTTATATGTTATGTTATACATTGTACTATTTTGACGACCCACTAATTCTATGTTTTAATTAGTTTGGAAATGAATATCTATCTATCTATCTACTACTTTGACACGTTTAGGAATTTTCAAGAATTTCAAGTAGTTTGAAATATGGAATGGGACGAAGAAAGTCGATTAGAATTAATTAAGTTCTATGAATCGAAGCCTAACCTTTGGAACCTGAAAGACACAAATTATGTTAGGAAAAATATAAAATTAGACTCGTGGATTGAGATTGCTCAATTGATGGGTAATGCTAGGACATGGGAAGAGTGCAAGACACAGATATTTTCAAAATCACTTGATGTCATTATAGTAAAGTTTTTGTAGTGCCCACTAAAGCTCAGATCTTTCAAAATCCTCTGGTCTATTCTCTTTTCGTAAAGTTCGGTACGCCGTTTTTAACCGACGAAACCAAAAAGAATGAGGTTCTCTAGTCGACGCGTATATTTTTATTTTTTTATTTTTTTTATGTATGATCATGCATAACTTTTTACTGAAACGTCCGATTCCGATAATCATTTTTTCAGTAGATAGGGTGTACTTCGAAGTTGGTCCCATTTGAATTTTAAAGATGAAATCCATCCCTAAGGGTAGCAAAATGAAGGATATTGATCACTCTCCCTCTGAATTCTGGTCCGTTAACCGATTCTATCAGGCATAACATTGTGCTGGGTTCTTCGATTTGGATGATTCTTTTTTTAATAGATAGGGTATTCCTCATATTTGAATTTCGAATGGAATTATCCACCATTACGGGTGGAAAAATAGGGGATAATTGATTTTTCACTTGTGAACATTGGCACACACATATGTAGTTGACAATGACAGATCGCTACTGTCATTATTCCACATCCGTCACAATAATTGTATTCTATGAGAGGATGGAATGATATACAAAGTAATGAAATGAACTAACCAGAACAACGAAAATAATTCATATTACAACAAATAGTAAAAATAGATAATCATATTATTCAACTGGTAATAGTTGAAGTAAGGTGGGTAAGTAAGTATTTTGGAAGTAATCAAAAAACAAGTTTGGCCAATTTTTTTCATCAACTTCCTAAATTGAAACAAAAACCTAACCTATCGATAAAAGTTTGAGTCAATGTTCAATTTATTATTGGAGAAGAAAGACGGAAGCTAATCTTCTGAATTTAAAGCTGCCATCAGAAAACAATTATTTTAGTAGAATTTTTGAAATATTTACGTTTTTCTAGATTTTGTTGTGCAAATTTAAATCAGGAAGTGTTGACAATTTGGAGACGAAATTTCAAATATACTTCTTTTCCAAACTATATCGTGCGATTAGTGAGATTTTTCAATTGTTTATGATCTTCATTATCACCGGATTCAGATTTTCTGTCAACCACGGAGGTTTTCTTTTGGTTATGTAAACAGTTCTTTTCAAACCATGTAAAAAAAAACTGTTCCGAAAGTAAATGTTTTCTTCTGAATTCATTATCAGTCGGAACATCCAAAATACGTTGTTATGAAACAATGTTCATTATCTCCATCAAAATAACGACATATACCCATCAGGAGACGCTATAACGAAAGCTTTCGCCAACGCGCTAAATCTCGGAATTTTCTCGCCCACTTACCATCTTTTTTTTTCTTGAGAAATTATCCGGGTAATGACTAGTTATTACTCACCTCTTATAGGAGACTGGTTGTCAAGCTGCAGCTTCAGATTAGATCCCCTTCGCGATAACCTTACAGTGTGGAATTCGTTGTCGTTGACGTTCTGCCCAGCAAGAAGGATCTGGAAATTAAAATGAGTGAATTTCATTTTGAGGATATAAACAATGCTGTACCTACTTCCATCTTTTTGAAAGACGAACTGACTGATTGATGGATTAAAAATTCGCATTTACCCGTACTCTAGATTCAGATTATTTTTTAACCGACGAAATCAAAAGGAGGTTTTCTAATCGGAGCGTATATTTTTTTTAATGTATTATCACGCATAACTTTTCACAGAGCAGTTCGATTCCGATGATTTTTTTCTCATTGGATAGGGTGTACTTCGAAGTTAGTCCCATTTGAATTCAAACAAAAAAATCCATCCCTAAAGGCAGCAAAATGGAGGATATTTATCGTTCACCCTCTGAATTTTGGTCCGTTAACCGATTCTATCAGGCATAACTTTGTAGTGGGTTTTCCGATTTGGATGATTCTTTTTTCATTAGATAGGGTATTCCTTATAGTTGATCATATTTCAATTTGTAATGGAATGATCCACCCTACGGGTAGCAAAATAGGGGATGATTGATTTTTCAGTTGTGAACATTGGCATACATGTGTAGTTGACATTGACAGATCCTCCTACATCCGTCACAATAATTACATTCCATGAAAGTATGGAATTATATACAAAGTGATGAAATCAACTAACCAGAACTTTCAAAAATAATTTATATTATATAAAAATAAATAGTTAAAATAGATAATCATATTATTTAACAGTTAATAGTTGAAGTAAGCTAGGTGAGTATTTTGGAAGTAATCAAAAATTAAGTAGGTAGTAATTAGTAGATTTTAGCCACACAAAATTGAAAAATACAAACTTTTTAACAAAAAATTAAACCGACGAAAAACTCAACTGAAAAGTAAAAAATAAAATGAACCTTCTTAGTCTTAATGATAATTGAGCTCCTAAACTGATGTGAGTAACTAATTTTGAGTCTGCGCCAAACAAACTAGCAATTGAATTTGGTAAAGCGTTAAATGATGGCAGCGAGATACACAGCGGCGTTTTGATTACTTCTTCAAAGTAATATAATGACCTTCAATAATTGTTTTTTTGACGCCGACTCAAAATTAGTTACACACATTAGTTCAGGAGCTCAATTATCATTGAGACTAAGACGGTTTATTTTATTTTTTGCTTTTCAGTTGTTTTTTTCGTCGGTTTAATTTTTTTGTTCATTCAATAGCTTCAATTCTTCAGGTTATAGATACCAACCCATTCATTTTGGATGATATGGAAATTCATATATCAAAATTGAGTAGCTTCAATTCTTCGGGTTATAAATACTAACACATTAATTTTGATGATATGGAAATTCATATATCAAAATTGAAAATGGACCACATGGCATCCAAATAGGTTCACAGGCAACACATATTTCACTGTAAGAAGTAATCACTGACATATATATCTTAGAAGCTGGGAAAAAATTAAAGAACAAGTTGACTTCAGGTTCAGACAAATTACCATCATTTCTCTTAGGGAAGTTTCAAACATGTACAATCAGTTCAAAATTCCACTGATTCGAGCAAACAAAATGGATTTTCATAAATTTAAAACAATAGTAGATCAGCTTAAAATACCAGCCAGTGGCGTATCTAGGAATCCTGCTTGGGGGTGTAATTACAAAAAAGTTATATACCTCTACTTATAGGTACAAAAAAGTATTTTTTTCCCATTCAAATTCAAACTAAAATACAAAATGTAATAAAATGAAGAAACATATACATATTCTTATGAGTAGGTACAGAAACAAAGATTACTTTCGTTAAAATTGAAATTAAAATCACAAAATCTAGTATCCTGTGTTTCTTATTTGCGAACCTTTCAATAACATTTAAAACATCTATTTGCACATCTCTATGAAGAAGAAGTAGACCTAATCCAACCAACCACTCCTGTAGCATCGTTGATTGCAGCCAAGTTTTCAATCGATTCAACGAAAAAAAACTTTGTTCAGCGGATGCCACACTAGCAATGTATTGGAAATATGAAGACACTTTTTTATCAAGAAAAATATGTTAGCGTCACAAGATTTAAAAAGAAACAAAAATTCAAAATTCAAAAAAATTATAGTATCAGCTGAATGTAATTTCGTTCGAAAGTAATGTTTTCATTGAATTTTGATAATGTGAGGCTATTGTTTATCAAGTTATATTTTTGGAACCGCCGATTTTATTCAAACCCAGAATGATTCCATAATTTTTTTGCTTGCTGGAGCACATTCCACATGTGTACTCAATAATATCACGCTATAAAATTGTTTAAAAATTGATTATTTTGTTAATTATAAATTTCTGAAGTTAACAAAATATGAGAAATTGAGTAAATATTGTCACAATTTTTTCATTTCATTCACACTATTATCAGTTTAATGACAGAAAAAGGCATTTTACAACGTTAAAAAAAATGCAGTTTGTTTATAAAATATTTATAATCTAATGGACGAGTTGGATATTTTTTAACCATTGTTTTTTCGCATAAGGTTGCTAATAATTTATTATCATTTATAAAAAATTAAAAAGTCTTAATAATTTTTTTAATTGTATATTTTTTTTATTATTTAAATAATATATTGAGTTTTTTTTTCCTTAAAATTAATAATTGGTTATTATCTACCTGATAAGATTTTTTTATAAAAAAATTAATTGTTTATTTACTTGACAATTATATATAAATAAACTTTGATTGACATTACATTTTTAATAATAATAAACTCTCAACTTGATGCAAAAAAACAATTTTTGAAAAATACTCAATTTCTGCATTTGTTTATGAATATTTCATAAACATGTAGTGTGAAATGCCTTTGTCAGATATAAAACTGATAATAATGTGGAATATCATTAAAAAAAATTTACAATATTTACTCGATTTCTCATATTTAGTTAACTTTAGAAATTTATAATTAACATAATAATGAATTTTTATACAATTTTATAGCGTGACATTATCAAGTAAACATGTAAAATGTGCTCCAGGAACCAAAAAAATTATGGAGTCGTTCTGTGAACAATTCGGTTTTTAATAAAATCGGCGGTTCCAAAAAACTTCAATTAACAATAGCCTCACATTATCAAAATTCAATGAATTCCATTATTTCAAGTGTTCAAATGATACTATAATTTTTTTTATTTATATTCAATAGTATAAAAAATATTTTGTGCATTGCTCTCTCGAGAGGTGCTGTACTCCCACATTAACGCGGAGCACTATTTTAAACGTTGAATTAAAATTATAAATATTTGAGATAGAGCTTTTTCATGGAAAATTTCCTCCTTTTCAAGAACCTGTTTTTTATTTTCTCTATCATCAATAGTTTTTGAGCTATTACAAAAAAACTAGGCAGTTTTATTTTTTTTGTTTGTTTAAAAAAAGCAATTCTCGTCGGTGGAAAAATCGAAAATACATCTTTCTCAGAATGACATCCCGAATCGAATGATCCATCGCTCATTTTTTTTAGTTGACTTGAAACGATTTTACCATTTTTCGACTAGACTGACCGCTGTGTGCATTAGGCTGGAGGGGATCGATGAAACTATGACAGCGCCCATGGTGGCAGAAGTAGGTGATGATCCTGGTAATCACAAGCACAAGCTGAAAACTTTCAGTTTCTGAGGTCTCCCCGTTTATTCACTTGAAAGTATTGTACCATACTTCAGATGAATAAACATTATTATTATTGTAGTGGCAACGGTCACGGTTGGGTAGTATAATAACAACATACATATAATAACAATGAGCCCTCGCTATTGCTGTGTAGTCGATTGCAAAAATAGTATGTGTAAATTTTATACATTTCCAACTGCATCACAAAAACTGCAGCAAAGAGATAAGTGTTCTGTTATTCCACGATATTTCAATCTCTAATTCCGGGACGTGAGGTTTTCATTCGATAAATATTTGAGATGTTCTCCGTTTTCTATTTGATCGTCTAGAAGTGGATAGTAAAAGTAGTAACCAAGTTCCGTGGGACGGTGTTGCGCCGGTGAAGAAAAGCAAATAATGAATTAAACTGCGAGTTCGGGAACGCCTGGACGGTGTTGTAAACTGATCAATCAGCCTTATGAACAGGGGACAGAGATACTTTTGATGTCTTTCCGAGTTGTCTATCAGACAAAGTACCTCACAGAGTATTATTATTTGTGTTTTAATTTTCAAGAACTGGTTTCGGTTACAAAAGCAATTGGCCTTACATGTGAACTAATTTTAAATGTAATGCAGTTCAAGTACTAAGAGTAAACATCGTTACTTGTACTGTATGAGCAATACCCAATATTTTATTGACAATTATACGTGTTAGAGAGTGTTGAACGTGTTTGTATTATTTAGGGATCGTTCAACGTTCTTACATCCTTGCAAGGGTAAAAATGGGATCCCATATTCAAGTACAATTGTGAACCTCATTCCTTTTCTGATTATTATATTATTTGAGCATTTCATTGAATAGTCTTGCGTTGAATCTGATGATATTTAGTGGTTTCCCATCAGGTTGAAGCTAGCCAGGGTTATTGGAGACTTCTTTTATTTGTTAAACTACTTGGCTCCCTCACTTTTTTATGTTCTCAAGACCTTATGCGACCTTAATAAACTAACGAGCAAGCACATTACTTGCCGTACCTAAAAGTACACAGAAGTAGGATTACTTTATGATATTCAAAATATCATAACTTTACATGGATAACCTCCAAATGCGGTGAACTATCGTTTCAATACAATACTATTTATCATTTACCTACTTTTTTCTTTGACAGAAAAAAACTTCGATTCATCTGGAACTAGTAGTGAGCACAAAATTGTTACATCGTGGTAGATTATTTAGAAATTGTTAAAAAATTGAAATTGTTACATAGTGAGTATTGGAAATGAAACAGGAAAACTTCAGCTATCGAGTCACTAGAGGGCATTACCAGTCTTGCACACAGCGAATAGCGCCCACGATGGTTTCCATCAATTTAAACATTTTGCAGTTTCTTGGGGGGGTAATTACCCCATTACTTCCCCTTTAAATACGCACCTTATCACAACTGTTCTTTCCACCGGCTCTTACTAGCAGGTTATTGGCCATTTTAATGTTGAAAGCACCAATAAATCTCATGTGCAGTAATGCAAACAAACTGTCTAGCATTTGTTGCAGTATATGTTGATTAAAGATTGAAATTCCCGCTCATCTATGAAATTTTGAAGGTATTCAAAAATGACTTTTGATTTTCATTCATATTTAAAAAGTGTACTACTAGTCAATCCTCTAATAAATTGTAGAATTGTTCTGTAAATGGAAAACTGTTCGGCTCTAAATGCTATTATTATTATTATTATTGTTTGCCTTACTATGGATTTTCATTAAGTATCGGCTGCATCAATTCACAACTTGATATAATGAAATTATTAATTTGAGAAAAATCAAGTGACATATAGTGAGGTGGTGTGTGGTTCGCATATTCGGGTAAGACTTCTCAACACTTACGAATAACTGTTTTCAGCTCTGAATTTTGTACCCCAGGTGGAAAAAACTACCACTATTATAAAACAGATTATATCCTGAAGAAATCGGTAATAGGAGAATGGAATTTTGCATGAGGCTCACATTAATTAATATTGAGAAATCATTTTCCGAAAGAACCCCGCACCAAATACAAGGACGAATGGCTCTCAGCCAATTTTTTTGAGATATTGTACAAGTCACTAGAAAGTACAGGTGCAAGTTTAAATTAGTTTCGGAAATATTAGTTTCTGAGAATCATAAAAATGGCTGTTTTACTAGATCATAGTAAGGTTCACTTATCCAAGTATTTCTTTTTAGAGGATTAGAAACAAAATAATAGCATTGCTGATTCTGAGGACGTCAAATGACATGTCAGTCAATCGGTAGTTAAAATAAAAGAAGCAGCCTATTATACATGGTCGGTCAAAAATTGTGACAATTTAGCATATTCTGCCAATTTTTATTATTGGTCCCATTAGTGGGACCGAGCATTTTTCATTGAAAATATCTTTATTGGGAGCCTTTTCTTACATTAGTGGGACTGTGCATTTTTCATTGAAAATAACTTTATTGAGAGTCTTTTCTTACAACGAGAATATTTTCTTTGATAGTTTTGACTTTCTTCCAAAATACGAATAAAAAAAAAAGTTTTTTATACTTCATGTTTTTAACATCAGTCACTTAAAACAGCCATTTTGAGACAATAAATCTGCTTTGAAGCCAAAACAACTCAAGGAAGACTTAATAATTGCTTAATACGATTAGCTACAAAAAGTGTTTACAAATATTAGTTGAAATAGGTTTTGCACCTACCTGTACCGGGTGATTCTCTAAGGTGGCTCACCCCTATAACTTTTTCATTATTAAAGATAAAAAAACGAAATTTGGGGGTTATGTTCAATTTAAATTTTTTGACATATTTCGATGGAGAATGACATTCTTAACCCAATAACACCTCACTTGTCAATATTTGACAAATAAAGTCATTTTTATTCCAATTTTTATTTTTCGATCTAGAATGCCATGGATCGTGTAAATCGCTTTATTCTTGATCAAGTAACATGGTGAAAATACGACTTTGAGGCTTATGACTTCAAGGTCGTTTTGAGAATTATTAAAAGTCGCAAATATGAAGTTTTCCAGTTAACTTGATTTTTTCAGATGGAAAGGGGGTGGCTAGTCAGCTTTTTCTGAAAGATCATTTTCTTACGAATAATTTGATACCACACACTTTCACTTTATTTTCACTATTTTTCTGAATAATTGCAAGAAGCGATCATACCTAATAACAAATAATACGTATTCGGTATACTTATGCACTAAGTCCTGTTATTCTAGTTATCCGTGACAAAAAATTGAAGCTGTTGCTAGGACTACCTAAACAAATAGGCTAATGGATATGCTGTCACTTTCAAAAATTTATTTGTTGGGTAGTTTATAATTTGATATGGAAAATTATACTAGAAACGAGAAAATTGACATGTTGCTAATTTACGGAGAAGCAAAAAAGAATGCAACTGATGCAGCTCGAATTTATGCTCAGAGATTCCCTTCGTCGCCATCCCATTCGGCATTATTTTCCAAAACTGGAAAGGAAAATGCGAAATGAACCAGAAGAAAATGCCAATAACTTCATCGTCAGTGAAGAAAAAGAAGTAGATGTGTTGAAGTGAATTGTACGGCGTCAATTCGCCAAATTGTTTCTGAGTGTGATATAAGTGATACGTCCGTTTGGAGAAACTACACCAACATCTTTACGATAACGAACACAACCGAAGATTAACTTATTGCGACTGGTTTTTGACTAAATACAGAGGAAATGTAACGTTTTCCATTTAAAGTTATTTATCCAGATAAAACTCAATTCACCAACTTGGGTCTGTTCAATCGGAATAATAAAAGGTACTGGTCTCAAACAAATTTACATCTGATGCAAGAAGGAAATTTTCAAGAGCGATTCGGTTTCAATTGCTGGATGGGTATTATCGGAGGAAAACTTTTGGGGCCAATAATTTTCGACGGACAACTTACTGCGGAAAAATATCTACAGTTCCATAGAAATAGAATTAATGATTTCATTGAAGATTTGCTACTGGCTAACCAAGTTGATATCTATTTTCAACAAGATGGAGCGCCACCTCACAATTCTCAAGTCGTACGAGAACATCTGAATGACACCTTCCCAGAAAAGTGGATTAGCACTTATGGACCTATTCAGTGGCCTGCGAGGTACATTCTCAAGTTGTCATATTTTTTCAGGTGTATAACACAGCATCAGCTACTCGTGAAAAACTGGAGTATAAAGTAAGGGTGGCATTCCAGAACATCACTGCGGAACCTCTAATCAATGTGGTGCGCGCAACAATTGAAAAAGTTGAGCTTTGCCGTGATCACGGAAGAGGTCATTTTGATAATTTAGAAGCTTAATGGACTAATTTGCGATTCCTAAATAATTCTTAACACGACTGTGAAGTCATAAGCCTCAAAGTTGTATTTTTCCCATGTTAGTTGATCATGAATGAAGCAATTTACACGACCCATGGCATTCTAGATCGAAAAATAAAAATTGCAATAAAAATGACTTTATTTGTCAAATATTGAAAAGTGAAGTGTTGTTAGATTTATAATGTCATTCTCGATCGAAATAAGTGAAAATACGTAGGATGTCCCATTTAATAAAAACTTTTTAACAAAAAATTAAACCGACGAAATACGGAACTAAACAGTGAAAAACAAAATAAACCTTCTTAGTCTCAATAACTAAGCTCCTAAACTAATATAAGTAACTAATTTTGAATTTATTAATAATTAGGTAAGGCGTAAAATGATGGCATCGAGTCGCGCGGTGACATTCTGATAATTTTTTTGAAGTAATTCAATGATCTTCGTTGATTGTTTGCTTGGCGCCGACTCAAAATTGGTTACTTACATTAGTTTAGGAGCTTAGTTATTGAGACTAAAAAGGTTTATTTTATTTTTTATTTTATAGTTCCGTATTTCGTCAGTTTAATTTTTTGTTTTTATTTTTCAATTTTTTGTGGCTGAAATTAACTGATTACTACCTACTTATTTTCTTAATACTTCCAAAATACTTACTTACCCACCTTACTTCAACTATTACCAGTTAAATAATATGATTATCTACTTTTACTATTTGTTGTAATATAAATTATTTGTGTTGTTCTGGTTAGTTTATTCCATTACTTCGTATATCATTCCATCCTCTCATAGAATATAATGATTGTGGCGGATGTAGGAGAACAAAAATAATGACAATAGCGATCTGTCATTGTCAACTATATATGTGTGCCAATGTTCACAAGTGAAAAATTAATTATCCCCTATTTTTCTACCCGTAAGGGTGGATAATTCCATTCAAAATCCAAATATGATCAACTATGAGGAATACCGTATCTAATAAAAAAAGAATAATCCAAATCGAAAAACCCAATACAAAGTTATGCCTGATAGAATCGGTTAACGGACCAGAATTCAGAGGGTGAGTGATTAATATCCTTCATTTTGCTACCGTTAGGGGTGGATTTCATCTTTTAAATTGAAAAATTATCGGAATCGGTCGTCTCAATAAAAAGTTATGCGTGGTCATACAGAAAAAAAAAATACGCGTCGACTAGAGAACCACATCCTTTTTGGTTTCGTCGGTTAAAAATAGAAAGTTGGGGTCATTTCCGGTCAAACCGGAAGAACGTCTCAGCAAGTAAATATGTCAAAAAATTTGAATTGAACTATAATACACAACCCCCCGAATTTCGTTCTTCTATCTTCAATAATAAAAAAGTTATAGGGGTGAGCCACCTTCGAGAATCACCCGGTATATGTTTGTTAAATATTCTTGAATGGAACTGTCAATTTGAATCATATTTTCCAGTTATACTTTGAAGTAAATTACCCTACACTCGAGTAAGTTTCATTAATTTCCTATGTCTGGTTTTTGAAATATATAAAAGGTGATTCTAACTTTTTGTAGCTAATCATATTGAGAAATTACTATTAGTCTTCCTTGAGTATTTTTGGCTTCAAAGTGGATTCATTGTCTCAAAAAGGCTGTTTTAAGTGACTTATATTGAACATATGAAGCATAAAAAAATAACATTTAACAAAACATAGTGTTAAAACATTCGAAGACAATATTCTTGTTATAAGAAAAGACTCCCAATAAAGATATTTTTAATGAAAAATGCTTAGTCCCTCTAATGGGACCAATGATAAAGATTGGCGAAATATGCTAAATTGTCGCTATTTTCGACCCACCCTGTATATTAGGCGGCTCCTTTTGTCTTAACGACTGACCGACATGTCATTGGACTTCCTTCGAACCAGCAATGCTATTATTTTGTTACTAATCACCTGAAAAGTAATACTTTTGGATAAGTGAACCTTACTATGTTAGTAAAACGACCATTTAAAAAAATTCATATCTTCGAAATTAGACATAGAAACGAATTTAAGCTTGCACGTGTAACTTCTAGTGACTTGAGTTACAATATCCCAGAACATTTTCAAAATTGGCTGAGAGCCATTTTCGCATGAATTTGGAGCGGGGTTTTTTGATCAAATCCAAAACTCAAACGTTCCAGATAGTCTATTCAACAAGTGATTTTTGGACCAACTTTTTTCAGCAGTCTCCGAAAATTATGATCGAGGTGTCATTCGATTCGGAATGACATCTAGATGATTTTTGGAAAAAAATGAAGTTCCGCTTGCAAAAATTGTAAAAGTTATTAACAATTAACTAAAAAAAAGGGGGCTTTGGTTTTTTGCAAATATTCATTATTTGTATCAAAGATTGAAATACCATAAAAAAAAAATCCAATTATCTTATAAACAACGCATTTGTTTATAACAATTTTTTAAACAATTAGAGATAAAAAATAATAAAAATTATCTCTATGCAGTTTCTGATAACATAAAAACGAATCGTTAATAATATTTGGAAAAAAACATTTTTTTCAATGAATAATTTAAGTATTTAATTTTGCAACAACGTAAATTATTAATAAAAAACTGAAAAATATATTTTTTTTAATTTTTCCAACGGGGTTCTATTCTGAAGCCTTCCAAGAATTGCTCCAAGAGAGGAAAAAAATCTTAAATTTATAGTTTAACAATTATCACACTTGCAATGTTCATGTTCAAGCAGAAAAGAATTATTAATTAACTATTAAATAACTGATTGAAAAATTGTGATAAAAATTTTTCTCGAGCGGATTATTGTTCATTTATCTGTTCAGTTGGTGTCTGAATTTTTTCAATTTTTTATTTTCGTATTTAGTATGCTTAAATAATTTTTATTGTTAAAGTGTCCAAAGTGGGCGCGGCTTGCCCAAGCCAGAGTACCCGTTTTCGGCCGTATTTTCATCCCTCTGGGAAAATTATAAATATTGATCCTACAATTCCAAGAGTCAAGACTTTTTTCGGGAAATTTCCTCCTCTTTTTGAATCTTTTTTCAGATTTGAAAAATATTCATTAGTTTTTGAGATATTTGCAATAAACCAAAGCCCCCCTTTTTTTTTTAGTTAATTGTTAATAACTTTTACAATTTTTGCGGAACTTAATTTTTTTCAAAAATCATCTAGATGTCATTCCAAATCGAATGACACCTCGATCATAATTTTTGGAGACTGCTGAAAAAAAATGGTCCAAAAAGCACTTGTTGACTAGACTAAGAGAAATAGAATGAAATGAATTTTTACTTCTGACGAACGCTCACCTTATCCTTATCCCTATCCTCCTTCTTTCTCTCCCTGACCCCAAGACGCAACGCCAGCCGGATCCTTCCTGCCGCCACAGCCAACTCTATCCGGTCTCCGGTTTCGACGGTGCTTGTGATGAGCAGCAGGCCAAGTGGTTTACTTGTTCTGCGAAATATATTTCAAGGTGAAACTCCAATTCAGATCATGAAGGATATTTTGTTCTGTCCTACAGGGGAAGTGTCTTAAAAACTGAGAATAAACATGGATTTCTCGAGCGTTTCACGATAAAAATCTTTCAATTGATTATGTCTGTTCTGTTGGCATTTTTCTAACAGTAACAAAAGAGGGACACATATTTGAAAATTCGATTGTTGAATTTCAGGTCGAACTTTATACATGAAGTGTTTCGTACCAGTTCAAACAATGAAGTTCAGCTATAAATTCCATACTTGCTGTATTTAGGGTGCCCAGGACTCCTTTTCTCTCGAGATGGATGGGGTCAAAATTTCACCAGTACATCATATAACTTTTTATCTTAAACTCCTTTGTTACTAAGTGACGGGCCCTCTGGCAGAACGGGTTGCGACGGCCCTGATTTGGGAATATGATCAAGTACTTCCAGAAGAACTGGCTGATGAGACTTCCTTGGGAATTTCTTCAATATAATTTATTCATTGATGTTACGTAAAAACTCCATCGAACTCCGTAAAAAACTATGTTATGCGGAAACTCCATAATAAAACTTCTGCTTCCTGTTAGTCACGCAATGCACCTTGAATTATTAATCCGTCTTTCGTGGCCCTTTTCGATGAACTTCGGGAATGTAAAATATACGTACAACTGTTTTTTTAACGACTCACCAGCTCCTTTCATCCATATTGAATGAGGAAAAAGTTGGAGAAAACGTGGGATCATAAATGGAGACACTAGAATTCCATGAAAAAAGATGGAAAATATCATTTTCCAACAGAAATGAATCAACAAGACAAAAATATAACACTGGAATATAATTGATATTGGAATAGCAGCTGAAGAATTGACCAAAAACAATCAATATGGTGCTTGGTCCGCCATTCTGGATTGGAAAGAAGAGATTTATAACACAATCGAATGGGAAGAGTGGCAACGATTGAGAAGTCAAGAAGAAGAAAAAATTCAACAAATCAACGAAGGAACTGAAAGATCTGAGAATGGGGGGTAACCTAGAAAAATGGATACCAACCCAGGACACAAATTCAATATGATCTTCACATCGAAGATGATACAAAAATGAGAATCAGGCGGAAAAGAAAAAGCTTCTGAGAGTCATCTGCAAGCCTTTTCTTCAGAAATTTCTATCCAAAAATTATACAAAAAACGATACTTAACTTTTTCAAATGGACTTACTACACCAACAAATCAGAATATCAGACATAAAAAACGATTATGAAGGAAAGACAACAAAGACGATCTTATCGTCGTTATCGCCTACAAGAATCATCGAAAGAATCTCATGAACTGATTACTTCCATTTGTTTAAAAAATATCTGAGAAGTAGCCCAGATGATTCTAAAATCAGACAAAAATCTCGAAACATCTCATATACCAACAAGTCTCCTATGCTGTCAGAAGTATTCGAATACATTTATGCTAAAAGACTGGTGAATATTATGCAAGAAGGACACATTATTCTTGAACACCAATTCGGGTTTTAAAATTACCATCGAACTGTAGAGCAAACTTACAGGCTTGTAAAAAAAGTAAAGAGTGATACTTGCACTCTATGGTATCGCGAATCATGATAAATAGGCACAATATTTTGAATGGCAAAGAAACAGAAAAAACTTTGTGAGATCAGTATGTGACGTACATAAACCCACTTTTGGTTGGAAGGTATATATACTTATTAAATGATTTGTCGATGTTAAAAAACTGATTTATGCAAACCTCAATGCCAGTTGTCAGACGACATGTACTTGGAATTTCAAGTTCAACGACGCATTGTAAGAATGCATATCTCAAATATCTTCGATTACGTCTGATTACGTCTGAGGTGAGGTTATATCTTCAGTTGATATTTGGTAATGCTTGGTGGAACGCAATTACTATTCTGCAGAAATCCAGCCTGGAAAAGAATTGTTGGGTCTGACTACTGTGCGGTGTCTATTTTTATAGTAATATTGTTTCAGATTCGATTGATAAACTTGGAAAATGTATATATTTCAGAACTTCAGACTTGGTCTCAGGTGTTCATCGAATTGAATTAGTTGAAAAATATATATTCCTCAAAAACTAATTTTTCTACTGAGAACGGACACTACGAATATCTGGGAATGCCGCTTGGTTTGAAGAATACTCTTGGTACTTTTCGAAGGGCAATGGACGAAACGAAAGATGTTGAAGGCTTTTACAGGAATATAGTTGTTCTCTACATCCTTTCCTTGGAATATCTTTCGATGATATATTTCGCGGATATAACACATCAATTCTTTTTGTCACTGACTAAGACAATCAGAACAGGACTCCTCAGAACATCGCCGTTCAGTGCGAAGGCTGAGTTGAGCTTTGGAAAGTTGACATGGGAATGGAGGAGGAACACAATAGCTATTGGTTTAACAGGAAGAGTGAGTGTAGCATCTCTAAAAAAGATTTTTAACCGCTTTCTTAGTTGTTTTACCAACCCTCAATGAAAAATTGTACGAGTTGAAATCACGGGGGCCTTAACTTTTATAGTGGAATCCGAAACCACTCCTGGGGCATTGAAAAATGTTCACCGGCTGTTGGAGTCGAACCCGCGTCGGGTGGAAATGTTGGGTACAAGACTAACGCTCGTACCACTCAGCCACCAGCCCCGATGAAAGTGGATGAAGTTCAAGTGAAGCATCGATTGAGGGTAATCTACTAGGAAGTCACACATCCCAATTTGTCTGCCTGTCATTCTTAGCAAAACTTAGTTAACTCCATGTCTTTCGATGGTGCTTTATTCATTATATTATGGGCATTGACAAACAACTCATGATTTTCTTCAACATCATGCGGAAGGATAGTTGAAATTTGATGTGGAAGAAAATATGTTTTCTCAGAAAAAAATACGCACCTGAACCTCAGAACCACATCCTCCGTTTGTGTGACCTGCTCCGCATCCATGGTCACCGACATATGTTGCGTGCCGTTGAAGCTCAACGTGGGTGCTTCCTTTCCGCAGGTCGGGCCACTGAAGAGGGTGTTCGTGCAATCACAAATAAAGCGGTTCCAGCCCTCCGTACAGGTACCCCCGTTGAGACAAGGTTGTGACGGACACTGCTGCGGTTGGGTATGGCACAAGGTCCTGATGGAACCTGAATGAAATAATGGGTGTTAGTGTGATATATGACGTTATTCCATATTTTGGAGATCTAAGAATACAAATTAATTAACAATATTATATGATATATGAACACTGTATCTATATCTCACCCCGATCTCCATTTTGATCATACAGTTTTTTTTAAACTTCGTCTTGTGTGTCAAATCTGGTAATTGAAATTTTACCCCCTTTCTGTTGACCGATTGATCTGTAATTTGGTAAACACTTTTAGTTCTGCTGACAATACAATTATGTGTATTCAGTATCATTGTGAATCTAAGATGGCCGCTGCCACAAAATGGCGGAATACATATTTTTACAACCTCCTCAATATGGATATCAAATGAGAGGGCTTGACTGGTAGAATACAGTACACCACGAAAAAAATCGAAATTCAAGATGGCGTCCGAAACAAAATAGGGGATCATAGAGTTTAGACAGTCAATACAAACCCTCTCAGTATGGATATCAAATGAAAGGGCTTGACTAGTAGAAGACCATAAAGAAAAACCAAATCCAAGATGGCGTCCGAAACAAAATGGCGGATCATAGAGTTTAGACAGTCAATACAACCCCCTCAATATGGATATCAAATGAAAGGGCTCGACAGTACACCATGAAAAAATTACAAATCCAAGATGGTGGATCATAGAGTTTAGACAGTCAGTACATCAAAACTGAAATCTAGGCATCTAATCAAAACGAAGGACTTTGTGATATCAAATGAAAGACTAGTAGAATATAGTACACCATGAAAAAATTCCAAATCCAAGATGGCGTCCGAAATAAAATGGTGGATCACAGAGTTTAGACAGTCAATACATCAAAACTGAAATCTAGGTATGTGATTAAAACAAAGGACTTTGTCAACTTAGAATCGTGACACAAGCATGAATCCCCCACCCTAGTCAAGATTTCGTATCGTGTCGAGGACTGTGTGGCGTTAGGGTGGCTGAAAATGATACGTCGTTAGCGGTACTCCACCCAAATTGAGGTAAAAGGTTAAAGCGCGCCGAAGACTGGTATGGCATTAGGGTGGATAAAGCCGTGCCTCCCTATTGGACCTCTGGATGGGGGGTTCGACCGTTATAATTTACATTACTAGTGGGTAGAAAATGGTAAAAAATTATAACAAAACAAAAACAAAGAAAAATAAAAAAATCTGCAACAAACGATGGAGATAGATCGCAACAAACTGACAGGAAAGAAACCTTGTTTTTTTTTATGTTCTGGTTCCCACGAAAAGGGATATCCTGTAATGTTCAGAGAACATCGTGGGAACCAAGGGAAAGAAGGTAGGAGTTGGTGTTCTTCTTAAATTTCTGGAGGTTGTATGCTTGGGGAACACCTCCCTAGGCAATGAGTTCCAAAGCCTCGCTGTTCGTTGGATGAACGAGTCTTTGGAAAGTGATGTTCTGCAGGTTTCCAAAGTGACCACGAAGGGGTGTGATGACTGAACTTGACGGGTTAATCTCGAAGAGACTGCCAAAGCAGGAACGATTGTTGATATTTCAGAAGAGCATCGCCCATGAAAATATCTATAAAATAGAGACAAATCGCCAACTTTTCTACGGTGTTCCAGACAAGTGAGCGAGTTTGTAAGCGAGGCATCACCGACGAGACGAATTGCCCTTTTTTGGACAGAATCCAATAGCGTCAGGATATGTTTAGGTGCCGCGCTCCAAATATGGGAACAGTATTCCAGGACAGGTCGGATCTGTGCCTTATAGATCATAAACAGCTGAGTGGGGGTGAAATAGCTCTTGGCACGAAACAAAAAACCAAGTTTTTGGGATGCACTTTTGGCAATGGACCTCACGTGATTTTCCCAGGAAAGGTTATTGCTGATAGTAATACCAAGCATCGATATGGATGACTTCAGTGGTATGGTTACTCCTGACAAAGTTATGTTAGGCACAGTGAGATCGGCTTTTCTAGAGGAAAGACATGCTTGTGTTTTGTTTGCATTGAATTTTACCAAGTTATTAGATCCCCACTCGAGAATTGTTGCTAAGTCCATATTTATATTATTAACATTTCTTCCTCGTTCATTTCTGGTTTCACGGGCTGATATAGGGGCCCTGGAAGAGAAAGCGGTATGGAGGGTACTATCATCGGCAAAGCTGTGTACTGGACAGGTCGTTGATGTGAAGTAGAAATAGTGTTGGTGCGAGAACACCAGCATTTATGAGTAGAGTGTCAGATGAAACTCCATCGACCACTACATGGAGAGACCTGTTTGAGAGAAAACTAGCAAGCAGAGAACACAGCTGAGGGGGCAAGCCATAAGACGGAAGCTTGGCGAGGAGTCCCTGGTGCCAAACTCGATCGAACGCCTTGGAGATATCTAATGCCACAGCTAAAGTTTCTCCATACTTTTCAATAGATATCTGCCATATATGTGAGACGTAAGCGAGCAGGTCACCAGTTGATCTCTGATGGTGGAAGCCATATGCCTATCGTTGACAATTCCTGAGTCTTCCAGATATTTATTTCATGAGCTCGATGTTGATGGCTTTTTCCATGACCTTTGAAATAATAGATAGCAGTGCGATAGGTCTGTAGTTGCTAGGTAGGGCCTTTTTGCCTTTTTTAGGGACTGGCTGTACTCTTGCAATTTTCCAATTGGACGGAAATACCCCCAAATTGTAAGAGTGGTTGAACAACTTGCAAAGAACAGGTGTTAGTTCGGGGGCACATTTCTTGAGAACAATCGGCGGGATTCCGTCAGATCCACAGGCTTTGTTGGTGTTGAGACCCAGCAAAATATTTCTGATAGTACGTTGGCGAAAGGTGATCTCGGGCATGTGACTGTCAATAGGTGTAATGTTCGGGGGTTGTTTTCCCGATGAATCCAGAGTGGAATTTCCAGCAAATAGGTGCGCAAAGATATTGGCTTTTTCCTGGGCAGTCGTTGCTAGTGTTCCATCTTCTTTGGTTAGAGGAGGAAATGAGCTGGAAGTGAAGTTTCTTCCCACAGCTTTGGCGAAGGACCAAAATGAACGGATCCGTTAGGACATTCAGCAAGTTTTGATCTTATTTTGGCATTGTGGGCATCTTTTGAGCATTCTATTGTCTCTTTGCATATGCCTCTAGCCTCGACATATGCTGCTCTGGTCTCAGGGCCCGGATTTTTTAGCCATCGATGGTATGCTGCCTGTTTGGAAGCCACAGCTCTAGAGCAGTTTCTGTTAAACCAGGTCTTATCGGATGATGTTCTTCTTTCGGTATTCGGTATGTAGGTTTGCATCCCCAACATGATGATTTCAGAAATTGTCTCAGCACATCGTGTTGGATCTACTGAAGAGAAACAAACTCTCTTCCTTGGAAACGCTGAGAAAAACATACGAAGACCTTCCCAGTCGGCCGAATTGTAATGCCACATGAGACGGGGTGGTATTGTGCAGCTCGATGGTAAATGGAAAGAGCATGTTGTGGAGATGAGGGTGTGATCAGAGTTTCCAAGTGGGGCACAAAGTTCTATTCTATACGGGTCAGGATTGGTGGTGAGGAAAAGATCTAGTGTATTGGCAGACTGGTTGTTGACATCAGGGATGCGGGTTGGTAGCTCGACCAGTTGTTCTAGACCATGAGTGATGGCAAAGGCCTCGGCTTGACGACCCGCATCATCTGTTTTGTTAGAGAATTTGAGCCAGGCAGCGTTATGTACATTAAAGTCTCCCATGATTATGGTTTCAGCTGTTGGATGGTTCTCCTGAATGTAGTCCAGTTTGAGTGATAAAAACTCAAAGAGGTCGTTATATGAAGGTTCATTAGGTGATAGGTGAAGGCAGCAGAGGAACTTAGTCAGTTTGGTATCAGATAGCTTGAACCACATCACATCAGAGTCTTTCGGTTCCAAACTCTCTTCACGCTGGCATGAGAGGTTAGCCTTAGCGTAAAGGCAGACTCCACCTTTGAACCTGAATCGAGAATGGAGTTCGTAACCAGGACAAAGCATATGTAATGTAATAATGAGGCACTGAATGAACTAAATAGAATGAGAAATATCAAGTAGCTAAGTAAGTGAATAAAAAACAAAAAACTTGAAAATAAAATAAGTCAATTTTTTTTTCACCTTAAAAAAAAACGTTTAAAGAAACATAATAATATGCAGATAATGTACTGAAAGCTAAAAAATAATTAGTCATCACACCACTCTCCTCATCAATATAGGGCATTGATCAAACTAAAATTAAATCGTGGGGCGCGTCGAATTTCTATTATCTACAGTCGACCGCTCATCTTTGGATGCAGCTTCTAATAGACAACTATGCAAAATGTGTGTAAAAGTACATCCGTCGCTATCATCGTGCTACATCACAGAACGATAATTTACATATTTAGTCAGGTTAGGCTACGCCCCATCATTTGATTTCAGTCTGATCAATGCCCTATATTGATGATGAGAGTGGTGTGATTACTGGTACCTGGTACCTACCTAATTATTTTTTAGCTTTTAGTCATTATCTGCATCATTATTATGTTCCTTCACAATAAAACCGTTTAACTTAAAAAAAAATTACCCATTTTTTTCGAAAGTGTAGAGATATAGTTTCGAGCGTCATATAGATTATAATAATAGGCGATTTGAAGAAATTCCTGAAATTAATTATTTGTCTAATATAAAAATGTCGAATGAATGTGATTTTTTGTGGAGGAACAACGTTCCTTGATAGGTTTTTTTGGGTAACCTTCCACAGTCTGAAAATGAAAATATAATCAGGAAAATCTATACAAGTGTAGAAACTAATTAATTCACCCCGATAAGTTACTGCGTTCACCAAATTATATTTCCCATGGAAAAATGATTCAATTTATCTATAAATTGCCTATAAAAAAATTGTAAAAATTCAGAAGAAAAAGCGAAAAAGACTGCAAGAAAAATCCAAATTATTCAAACAATTAAAGGTGTTTCAGAAGATTTTGAGAACGGGGGCAGATATAAACCCCGAAATGTCAAGCAAAAACTATATAGAGAAGTATTTTTTGAATTTTTACTATTTTTTTATAGGCAAATTCAGCAAACGACAAGTTACTGACAAATTGAATCATTTTTCTATAGGAAATATAATTTGGTGAACGCAGTAACTTATAAGGGTGAACTAATTAGTTTGCCCTTTCTACACTTGTATTATATTTTTATTTTCAGACTGTGGAAGGTTACCCAGAAAAACATGTCAATAAAAATGTCATATATTCAGCTCTTGGATCTAATCAGTTGATTACAATTCAATACCCCAGAAAAATGTAGGAATAGAATACTCGATCTAGTCTCATCTAACTAAATAGTTGAGGTGCAGAGGTGCGATTTTTCCATATTAAAAGAAATCAAAGATCACCCTGCTCTCTTCTGTGTACTTGTAACAGGTTTCCAGTAGAATAAAACCCCATCAAATTACGAATTGGATCTCTCCAGTGAACTCACAAAGCCGAAAGTTTTCTGCCAGATGTTTTTATCGTAACCAATGGAGAGAAAGTTAAAAGGGAGTGGCTGATTTACTCAACAACAAGAGATGCGGTTTATTGTTTCTGAAATCCAAAACTACAATTTTTCATGCTCTGTAGTAATATTTTATTTTAAATCAATTCTCTAAGTAAATTAATGCAGAATCAAAGTATAAATCTAAAAGCTTGTTCAGACTATCTAAACAAAATGAAAATATTTTTTTTAGACTTAAGAGATGATGAGGGATTTAGCGAATTTCTTGTAGACTGAACCAAACTGAACCAAATTTATTATCTTCTCAAACAGTTCGTCAAAGAAAAAAGAAAAGACATTTTGATTATGAAAGTACTGACGCACCAATAACAGACCCGAAAATGAATTACAAAGTGAAAGTATTCTTCTCTATACTAGATACGACCTTATCATCTCTTAATGAAAAATTCAAGGGGTTGGAGCAACTTACTAACATTTTTAGATTTAGTTATCAAATGTTCAGCTTCAATGAAGAAGAATTAGGAAACTCGTATGAAAATTTATCATTTCATTTGAAAGATGAAGCACGTGAAGAATCAGAAATTATTTGTTTAAAATGCCACTTACCAGAGCAAAATGAATTAGATTCTCAGTTAATTATTCAACACATTTCAGAGAACAATTAAATTTCAACATTTCCAAATACTGCAGTGGAAATACGAATTTTTTCAACGCTACCTGTATCTGTAGCATCAGAAAAGAGGTCTTTTTCGAAAATAAAATTATTAAAAACTTTTTTCGATCAACTATGACACAAGAGAGATTCAGTAATCTGGCAATTTTGTCCATAGAAAGTGACCTTATGGATTGTATTTCTTTAAACGAGTTGATTAAAGATTTTGCCAAAAAAAGGCAGGAAAAGAGTGCTTTCAATAAGTTATTTTGTTCTTTTTTTTCTGTTATGATACATTTTTATTGTTTTGTCAGTTTTGTTATTGCTTTGCTTTTTTTACATTCTTCGTTAATCCTTATGTCTAAGACTTGTCAATATATTCTAAATGTTATGGGGATGAGTGGTCAGGTATCATGCTGATTAAAATCAGTACACTTTTTTTCATTTGAGCTTTTGGAAATGCTCATTTCCTTTATTTGCAAACATTAAATGAATATGATGAATTACAATTATAGATTATACATTATACGGTATATAAATTAATTTTTTAAAATTTCAATTTTGTTTTTTAAAATTAAATTGTATAAGCAAGTATTTTAATTTGATGTATACATTTTTACTAAAAAAAGGGGTAAGAGGTGTAAAATTATATTTTGCCCACAGGCGGCCGCATGGCTTGGCGCGCCCCTGACTACATATTTCCCCAATTCGATGTTTCATTACCAAATCAATAAAAAAACCATAAAATATTTTGGAGAATTGTTAACAAATTCAGAAAAAAATATTCATAATATTGTTGTTGTTATACTATGTTATCGTCTATATTTGTTGTTCAATGTTCTGATAAAAAAATCAATATGGGGTCGGCTTTAGAATAGCCCCATGGTAAATCCAGCCTGTCGTAAGAGGCGACTAAAAGGATAACCGTAGGTGGAAGATGGTCTCATCGCCCGGTGAAATACCACCATATCGACTTTGTGTGCTGTGAAATGGATCATTCCATGTTTCAGTGTTCGGTCGATACTTTCCGGTCTCCCTCTTTCCTTTTCCCCAATTCCTCCTTTATTTTCAGGTGCATCCTAATAGTAATAATGATGAAGTCTCCTAGAGTAAAACACTCCGGAAGCAAAATACCTCTCCATTCGGATTTCCGGGCGAGAGGTACTCGAGGGGACTCAACATTAAAGATTAATTTTTGCAACATCCGCGGACTCAACAAGAACATCAATGACATCCACCATCACCTACAGACGAAAAAACCGGATATTCTGGCTCTAACAGAAACACAAGTAAATTCGTCCACCAACAAGGTCCATATGCTTTGTCCTGGTTACGAACTCCATTCTCGATTCAGGTTCAAAGGTGGAGTCTGCCTTTACGCTAAGGCTAACCTTTCATGCCAGCGTGAAGAGAGTTTGGAACCGAAAGACTTTGATGTGATGTGGTTCAAGCTATCTGATACCAAACTGACTAAGTTCCTCTGCTGCCTTCACCTATCACCTAATGAACCTTCATATAACGACCTCTTTGAGTTTTTATCACTCAAACTGGACTACATTCAGGAGAACCACCCAACAGCTGAAACCATAATCATGGGAGACTTTAATGTACATAACGCTGCCTGGCTCAAATTCTCTAACAAAACAGATGATGCGGGTCGTCAAGCCGAGGCCTTCGCCATCACTCATGGTCTAGAACAACTGGTCGAGATACCAACCCGCATCCCTGATGTCAACAACCAGTCTGCCAATACACTAGATCTTTTCCTCACCACCAATCCTGACCCGTATAGAATAGAAGTTTGTGCCCCACTTGGAAACTCTGATCACACCCTCATCTCCACAACATGCTCTTTCCATTTACCATCGAGCTGCACAATACCACCCCGTCTCATGTGGCATTACAATTCGGCCGACTGGGAAGGTCTTCGTATGTTTTTCTCAGCGTTTCCATGGAAGAGAGTTTGTTTCTCTTCAGTAGATCCAACACGATGTGCTGAGACAATTTCTGAAATCATCATGTTGGGGATGCAAACTTACATACCGAATACCGAAAGAAGAACATCATCCGATAAGACCTGGTTTAACAGAAACTGCTCTAGAGCTGTGGCTTCCAACAGGCAGCATACCATCGATGGCTAAAAATCCGGGCCCTGAGACCAGAGCAGCATATGTCGAGGCTAGAGGCATATGCAAAGAGACAATAGAATGCTCAAAAGATGCCCACAATGCCAAAATAAGATCAAAACTTGCTGAATGTCCTAACGGATCCCGTTCATTTTGGTCTTTCGCCAAAGCTGTGGGAAGAAACTTCACTTCCAGCTCATTTCCTCCTCTAACCAGAGAAGATGGAACACTAGCAACGACTGCCCAGGAAAAAGCCAATATCTTTGCGCACCTATTTGCTGGAAATTCCACTCTGGATTCATCGGGAAAACAACCCCCGAACATTACACCTATTGACAGTCACATGCCCGAGATCACCTTTCGCCAACATACTATCAGAAAGATTTTGCTGGGTCTCAACACCAACAAAGCCTGTGGATCTGACGGAATCCCGCCGATTGTTCTCAAGAAATTGGAAAATTGCAAGAGTACAGCCAGTCCCTAAAAAAGGCAAAAAGGCCCTATCTAGCAACTACAGACCTATCGCACTGCTATCTATTATTTCAAAGGTCATGGAAAAAGCCATCAACATCGAGCTCATGAAATATCTGGAAGACTCAGGAATTGTCAACGATAGGCAATATGGTTTCCGCCATCAGAGATCAACTGGTGACCTGCTCGCTTACGTCTCACATATATGGCAGCTATCTATTGAAAAGTATGGAGAAACTTTAGCTGTGGCATTAGATATCTCCAAGGCGTTCGATCGAGTTTGGCACCAGGGACTCCTCGCCAAGCTTCCGTCTTATGGCTTGCCCCCTCAGCTGTGTTCTCTGCTTGCTAGTTTTCTCTCAAACAGGTCCCTCCATGTAGTGGCCGATGGAGTTTCATCTGACACTCTACTCATAAATGCTGGTGTTCCGCAAGGATCTATTCTCGCACCAACACTATTTCTACTTCACATCAACGACCTGTTGAAAGCAACTTCATGTCCAGTACACAGCTTTGCCGATGATAGTACCCTCCATACCGCTTTCTCTTCCAGGGCCCCTATATCAGCCCGTGAAACCAGAAATGAACGAGGAAGAAATGTTAATAATATAAATATGGACTTAGCAACAATTCTCGAGTGGGGATCTAATAACTTGGTAGAATTCAATGCAAACAAAACACAAGCATGTCTTTTCTCTAGAAAAGCCGATCTCACTGTGCCTAACATAACTTTGTCAGGAGTAACCATACCACTGAAGTCATCCATATCGATGCTTGGTATTACTATCAGCAATAACCTTTCCTGGGAAAATCACGTGAGGTCCATTGCCAAAAGTGCATCCCAAAAACTTGGTTTTTTGTTTCGTGCCAAGAGCTATTTCACCCCCACTCAGCTGCTTATGATCTATAAGGAACAGATCCGACCTGTCCTGGAATACTGTTCCCATATTTGGAGCGCGCACCTAAACATATCCTGAGGCTATTGGATTCTGTCCAAAAAGGGCAATTCGTCTCGTCGGTGATGCCTCGCTTACAAACTCGCTCACTTGTCTGGAACACCGTAGAAAAGTTGGCGATTTGTCTCTATTTTATAGATATTTTCATGGGCGATGCTCTTCTGAAATATCAACAATCGTTCCTGCTTTGGCAGTCTCTTCGAGACTAACCCGTCAAGTTCAGTCATCACACCCCTTTGTGGTCACTTTGGAGACCTGCAGAACATCACTTTCCAAAGACTCGTTCATCCAACGAACAGCGAGGCTTTGGAACTCATTCCTAGGAGGTGTTCCCGAGGCATACAACCTCAGAAATTTAAGAAGAACACCAACTCCTACCTTCTTTCCCTTGGTTCCCACGATGTTCTCTGAACATTACAGGATATCCCTTTTCGTGGGAACCCAAACATAAAAAAAAAAAAAAACCTTGTTTGTAAAAACGTATACTTATTGTGGGAATCATATAGTTCAAACTGTAGCGAATGAACTTGTGTCATATCCTAACACGTGGGTTTGATTTTCAGATGTGGAAATCTCGAGTTGTTACATTCTCCACCGATCTCTCCCCTACCAATATCCTATAAAAATTAATTACAATTTGTGAACCCTGCAGTAGAGTAACTCGTCGGGAAAACACTTTGTGAACTCCAATCCAATGAAAGACCCCATCACTTTTATTCTGAATGGAAATAATGGATCTCAAACCAACGTTGCTCGAGTTCCTTTGACTCAAAGGAAGTTTGATGGGTAGTAAATCAAAAAAGCGTTTCATTTAAACAGCGGAAATTAAAAGAACAGAGGTTTGAGTTGGGAATGTTGATTGAAAGCGAATTCCTCTAGTATATTTTAAGTGGCGGTTTCGTGTTTTTTCAAAAATCGGTGCTCCGGATGGGAAAACATAATTAGTTTGTTTTAATTTTTTGCCTGTCTTCCTCTCTTGGAATTTATGGAGATACGAGGGAAAATTGGAATAGAAACAAAATAATTATAAGAAAAATTCGATATTATTATTGAGATGGAGTTATCAGATCAGATACCACAGTGACTCATTATTTTGGGATATTTTGAATTCGTTTGGAGACTATTGTGAGGATAATTCCTTGTGTTTAAAATCCGGAATTTTGTCCACCCCTTTAACTGAAATTGGGCTGGGAAGGTCGTGACTGAGATGTATGTACTTATACGTGAAAATATTGGGATTTTTCAGATTTTGACAAGTTCACATGAAGATGGACAAAAATTCTGTAAATGGCGTCAAAAGCTCGTTTAATGTATCATGTGGAGTACACCAAACTCGCTCGTGCTTCTGTTTATATGACAGGTCACTGGTACCATAAAAACCCGCTACATTTCCCCAGTTGGAGGGAGCAGGTATCTTCTGAAGTATGTTGTTAGTTTTATCGAGACTAGAAAATTATTTTTTTTGTAAATTTTTTTTTTGCTCTAATTTTTTTAATAATTACTGATCTCATTACAGCCGATTACTGTATTATTATTATATTTGTTGTGTTCATGATAAAACTAGATTTTATGAGATCGTTTTATCTCTATCTCTATATTTTTTTTGTAAAAAATCCTTTATGGACAGAGTGTGGGGCTCTGAGTTCCGGGTTCCTATTGTCCCTGTTTCTCTGGGTTACCTTCGAACGACACTTGGGCCTTTTGGCCCATTGTATCTGCTTTTTAACCGACGAAACCAAAAAGGAGGAGGTTCTCTAGTCGACGCGTATACTTTTTTTTTTACTTTTTACTGAGACGTCCGATTCCGGGAATTCTTTTTTCAGTGGATAGGGTGTACTTCGAAGTTGGTCCCATTTGAATTTGAAAGATGAAATCCACCCCTAAGGGAAGCAAAATGGAGGATATTGATCACTCACCCTCTGAATTCTGGTCCGTTAACCGATTCTATCAGGCATAACTTTGTACTGGGTTCTTCGATTTGGATGATTCTTTTTTTATTAGTTAGCGTATACCTCACAGTTGATCATATTTGAATTCCGAATGGAATTATACACCCTTACGGGTAGAAGAATGGGGGATAATTGATTTTTCACTTGTGCACATTGGCACACATATTTAGTTGACATTGACAGATCCTCCTACATCCGTCACGATAATTACATTCTATGAAAGGTTGGAATTATATACAAAATGATGAAATAAACTAACCAGAACTTTCAAAAATAATTTATATTATATAACAATAAATAGTTGAAGTATATAATCAAATTATTTAACAGTTAATAGTTGAAGTAAGCTAGGTAAGTAAGTATTTTGGAGGTAATAAAAAATTAAGTAGGTAGTAATTAGTAGATTTCAGCTACAAAAAATTGAAAAATAAAAACTTTTCAACAAAAAATTAAACCGACGAAATACGAAACTGAAAAGTAAAAAATAAAATAAACCTTTTTAGTCTCAATAACTAAGCTCCTAAACTAATGTTAGTAACTAATTTTGAGTCGGCGCCAAACGAACAATCAACGAAGATCATTAAATTACTTCAAAAAAATCGATGCCATCATTTTACCGCCTTACCTAATTCATTTGCTTGTTTGTTTGGCGCCGACTCAAAATTAGTTACTAACATTAGTTTAGGAGCTTAGTTATTGAGACTAAGAAGATTTATTTTATTTTTTACTTGTCAATTTCGTATTTCGTCGGTTTAATTTGTTGTTAAAAAGTTTTTATTCATATTTGTTTTATGAAAAAAAGTTATTCCTAATGAAAAGTTCTGCATGGCCTAAACCCCAGAATGAAATATTCAGATATAATTTTTTTGCATTTGTAACCGAGGTTTGTTGAAAAATTTAAATTTTGCTCGAGAGTAAAGTACCTTTATTTTTCACAATACCGACAATATTTATAAAAATACGTTGATTCTGATTGAAAACTACAGACAGATATCCAATATTATCTGCTTCAATGATGTTTTGGTAGAAATAAATTTAATTTTGCAAATCAAAACATTTATTGTATTGATAAACATGATGATCTTTCGGTTCATTTTTCATGGTAGATGGCTAATATTGGATATCTGACCGTCGTTTTCAATGATGATCAGGTTTTCTTGAGCCAAATTTACATTTTTCGATAAACCTCGTATAAAAATGCAAAAAATGTATAGCTGATTATTTCATTTTGGGTTATAGTGCATGTAGAACTTCCAATTAGGAATAACTTTTTTTCATAAAACAAATAATAAAAAAGTTTTCCATATGGTGCCGACTTAATTGGACACACTGTATATAGAAACCAATTGCTGTTCGTTAGTCTTGCTAAAACTGAGGAACGGCTTAACCGATTTGAATAATTTTGTTTTGTTTTGTTTGCTCTAATACAGGGAAAAACTCAAAAGAATAGCTGGAAAACCGAAAAATTCAAAATTGGCAATTTCGCCACTTCGGATTACTTTTAATAGATGGTGTTCGTGGCGGATCTATCGTCTAACTGACGTGCTGTACAAAACTGTCATTTCTTTCGTGTTGTTATGTAATAGTTATTTGTGCAACCAGTTGGGAAAAGCACTATTTTTCGTAATGAGCGAATTTCTGCAAAAGAAAGCGTTTTACGAAAAATAGGGTTTCCCAACGTGTTTCACACAATATTTTTTTCTAATTTTGATATGTGATCCCTTTTAATTCAAGTTCAAAATATAGAAAATATATATTTAAAAAACTGGAAAACACGTTTTCAACGCACTAAAAATTAAAAAATAATTTTAATATTCAACGACTATGCCGAAAAGCATTCGGTGCTTTTCGGTTACGTATCTTTGAGAAACATAATACTTTTAGAGTAAGATCCCAGAGCCGGCAAACGTACCTCATTTTAGCAAAGCTGAAATTTCAAGTATGAATAGTGTGATATCTTGTTGAGAACGTATGCGTACTTGCTAGCTTGAAATTGGAAAATGATTAAGTTTTGGGATGTATATTTAAATAAAATAAAACAAATCATTTCTCAATTTCGATGGGAAAAATTAAAAAAAAATCGCTAGGCGTGGGGATTCGAACCCTCGCCAGTTTTTGATAACAGAACTCAGATCTTGCGTCTTAGACCGCCTCAGAAGTGAGAAAGTTTTTTATGTACTTTTATACCTGCTACTCGTAGAAGGGCTCCTCTTCCAAGCTAGCAAGTAAACATAGTTCTTAACTACATATCACACTACTCATACTCAAAATTTCAGCTTTGCTAAAATGACGTAGCTTTGCCGGTTCTGGGATCTTGGACTATTTTAATTAATTTCAACAAAGCATCCCACGCTTTTTGGCATAGTCGTTGAATATTAAAATTATTTTTTGATTTTCATTGCGTTAAAAGCGTGTTCTCATCCTTGGAGAGACTTCCATGGAAAAAACGGAAATAAATGCTACACAGAAAACTACGTTGTCAGCTGGGGTCAGTATCACCAATTGTTTGAATTGTGATATTAATATTTATAATGAGTTTTTACCATATATATTATGTATTGAATTCGAATAAAATTTAATCGTCATAATATGTACAGGGAATATAATAACAATGAAGAAGTACTTATAACAAATGTCATTCCAGTATTTTTTAGAACTAATGGTGAAATTTTCTTTTCCTACGACCACATAGGAAAGTAACACATATCGCACTCTCTACTCCCATGGAAAGTGACCTTTATTCTCACGCGTGCGGAAAGTACTTTCCGCACTAGTGCGGAAAGTAACTTTTTCTACGGCTATAATACAAAACTGCATTTCTAAAACTGTTTTTGATAAAAAATGAAGTACATTGTATGTTTCCAATTTCATTTCCTTATCTGATAACACAATGAAGTCATTGTGTTATTGTTGGTCATTAAATCACGTCTCCCATGGATAGCAAGGAGAGCAAGACATCTGTCAATTCAGTTTCATCAAAACTTGTCAAAGTTTAAAGGTATGATGAGCAGTGAAATTGACGAACCACCTCCTCCAGACATAATTGCAGCCGCAAATTAGGCATGTATAAACTTGATTCCGGAAGTATCGAAAGAGAAATATGGAAAAGCCCACAAATCCTTCACATATTGGCAAAAGGGAAAGGTCACCGCGTCAACTTCAGAAAATGAATTACTTGCATACTTTGATCAATTGAAGTTCAAGTTTCTGTTGTAAATTAATTTCGCTATTTTATGTTAAAGCCGTAGAAAAAGTATAGTGTATAGCTCACACGGAATGTTCATTTCCCACTCGTATTATTTGCAGCACTCGCCTACGGCTCATGCTGCAAACATCATACTCGTGGGAAATTAGGATCATTCCGTGCTTGTTAAACAATATACTATTCCGCACGGCGGTCGAAAAGCCGTCAAACCCGTGAATCCTGTAAGATTTACAGAAGTAATTATTAATTGCTCTCCCCTATTGATATTATTTACATAAAAACTGGAATAAAAACTAATTATTTGTAGAAAAAAAAAAAATCGAACCCACAACCTTGCGGTCATCTAGGTCATCTACCGTATACTCCTCCATCTGAGCTAATTCAGATTTGAATTAACGTTATCAGAGATATGTATATCTCGTAAGTCGATTTAGATCGAATTATGATATTTCTTGTATTTTCATTTTATTAAAATAAAATTTAGCTATTTTTAAAGTTCATATAATTGAAGGATAGCAACGAAAGCTTAAACTGTTAATTTATAATTATTTCAGTAGTTTGTTTTAATACGAACTACCTGTATCTAAGATAGGCAACCAGAAAACCAGGCGCGGGCACATTATTTGAAAAAAAGCTAAGTAGGCTTTGAAACAATTCCACGACACAATACCACAAAAAATTGACATTTCGTGATAGTAGGTAAATGCTCGAAAGTAAAACCTTGTTAAATCTCAGAGTTGTACAAAAGTTTTAGTTTTGTTTATTACCTATCCCACGCATATTAAATAACTTCGTAAATAATTATGGGGTCTGAAAATGAATTGGATTGCACTCCACCAGAAATCATAGAGGCAGCAAAAATAACCTCTTTACAAATTCTACCAGAAAAGTGTAGAGATAGATATGAACGAGCTTATAATGAATTTCTCAACTGGAGAAAAATAAAAGAAATAAAAAGTTCTTTCTCTGAAAATGTGATCCTAGCATACATAGATGAATTATCTAAAAAAATACGACCAAATACACTGTGGTCTCTGTACTCTATGCTGCGCACTACTTTATACATTAATCATAACGTAGATATCTCAAAATATCTTAAGGTAAAAGCTTTTTTAAAAAGAAAAAATGACGGTTATTAACCAAAAAAATCAATAATCTTAACAACCCAGCAGATAAATCAGTTTATTATAACAGCTCCTGATGATCAATTTCTACTTATTAAGGTGAGTTTAAAGCAATGTGATATTCATTCTTCTACTAATAGAATTATGTTAACTTACAGGTTGCTTCAATTTTCGGTATATCAGGAGCATGTCGCAAGCAAGAGTTAATAAAAATTACTGTAGACGACATTGAAGATCTAGGTTCAGCAGCAATAGTTAAGATTAAAAATACAAAAGATAAAATAGATATAAAATTCAATATTACGGATTAATTTTATGAAAAATATAAAAAATATGCTAAATTAAGACTAGCAACCCACGAAAAGAGGTTTTTTTCTTAACTACCAATACCAAAAATGCACCCACCTTAGTAGCACAATTTTTAAAACTTGAGAATCCAGAAACTTACACCAGTCATTGTTTCCGAAGATCCTCAGCTACGATCCTAGTAGATGCAGGAGGAGATATTACCACTCTCAAGAGACACGGCTCTGCTGTCGCTGAGGGGTATAAAGATGATTCTCACACCAACAGAATGAACACCGCCACTAAAATTGTCAGCGCTGTGCGTAGAACTTCGGAAGACACTGATGCTCAATCAGCCATATTAGAAAACATAAATTTAAAACCCTCAACTTCTTCGATGAGCACAATAATTACAAGCAGCATCCGAGAAAATATTGAAACGAATCTTTCGCAAACACCGTTACAATTTACAAATCGTAGCAATAACCAATTTTCTTTTAATTTTTGTGGTTCCAAATAATTCAATTTGTTCCCCAGTTGTATCTGATAAGTACTTACTTATTGTAATTTTTCCAAATAAACGTTAATTATCGTTATTTCCTCATTTCACTATGAAAGTAATTTTAAATTCATGTGCACTTTTTATAGAAACAATATTCAAACATAGACTGTCACATATAAAACGTAAGATCAGTCAGGCAACTCAATATACACGATCTAATATTTACATATTGTTTAATAAAATAGTTGGTCGTAGGAAAAATAGCGTACATTACTCGCGCGAAAGAGATTTTTCACACTCGTGTGATTGCCGCACTCGGCCTACGCCTCGTGCCACAATATTTCCCACTCGTGTGAAAAATGTCACTTTCCGCACTAGTAATGTAATATACTATTTCATCGCCAGTTCCGAAAAATTTTACTTTTCGCAACTGGTGCTGAAAAGTAAGACATTTGATAACGTCAACGAGTTTAAAAAAGTGTCACTTTAAATGCCAAAATTAGAAAAAAATTATTACATTTAAAATCATTTTTCGTAAAAAAAAACGTGGATTTACAAAAAAAGTCTTGGTTGAAGTGAATTTAGGCACACTTTGCGAAGGTTTGCCATTTATATTTTACACATAAAACTCAAAAACGGCTTGACCGATTCGAATATATTTTTTTTATTTGTAATACAGGGATGTTTTAAAAAATAGGGAAAACACAAAAAAACAGCTGAAAAATCGAAAAACGGACGTATCGTCTAACTGACGTGCTATACAAAACTGTCATTTCTTCCGTGCGGTTGTGTACAATTTATTACATTTCAAATCGTTTCTAAACGTTGTGGATTTTAAGAAAAGTCTTGGTTAAAGTGAATTTAGCTACACTTTGCGAAATTTCGTTATTTATTTTGAATTCTATTTACCTATATTGACTTTGTAGGTTTAGACATAACCACAAATTTTAACGTGTCTCGAGGACTTAATTTGAAGTTTTCAATATTTTAAAAGTCTTAGGTGAATAAAAATGAATATCTGTTTGTGTTGGTAAGCTCATAACTTGAGAACAGCTGGACTGCAGGAAACGAAAAATGGGATAACGAAAAAACGGGAAAGAGGAATAATGGGAAAACGGGATAACGGGATAATGGGATAACGGGATAACGGGAGAAAACGATAACGGGATAATGGGAAAACGGGAAAAAACTATAATGAAAGAACGGGATAACGGGATAACAAAAGGAAGCGATAATGGAATAACGGGAAACGTGAAAAACGTCATAACGGGAAAACGAAAAAAAAAAAAATTACTGGAAAATGGGATAAAGGGAGTCAAAGCCACAACCTAGATAAAAAAACACAAAAAAAACATGGGAAAAAAAAATTCTACGCAGATGAGAATGTCCAGGAAAAAAATTATATTTTGGAAAAATATTGGAAACGAGGGCAATCAGATGTTTTTCAAATGAATATACAGATAGTTCTTTGGTTTTTTCTTTGTTCAAGGTAATACCCTTTCTAAATGTATTTTCGTAAAAGAATCAGACCCAATATTCAATTTGCTTGAAATAGCTTGCCCCCAAGAACCTCTCGTGTACGGTTAAATGCATTATACAGCTATGAATTTGCCGTAATATTGAATTTTGTTCCATTAACCGAAAGGAGAAGTAAACGATATTGGTCACGCAACCAACTTTTTACGTTATCATACTCTGCATAATTTCAGTTCATAGATTTCATGTATCCATCAACTATTAATGCACTAAATACTGGGTTTCGAAAATTACGGGTTGTTCTACTAGACATGGCGAGAAAATATGGCGATGTGATCGGGGGTGGTCTTGGATATTGGGGTCAATGCTGTATTTTGAAATAACCATAGAGTTATTCTCAGCAGTGAGAATTTTTATGGCATAAGCGCATAATATGATATTTCTGCTCAATTTGAGTCTTTTTTCACGTCATAATGATTCTAATCTTTCGTGAAATGTATGATATACGAACAGTGGAATGAATGAATGAATTGAAGATCATGGCTTAACCAAATGCCTACAATTTATTGACTTCTATTCACACATCGATATATTTATCTCAACTATTCCTCGGTACCACTAAACAAACTGCTCCGGACAATTTGAAACTTGAGTGTTTGGGAGCTGCTCAAATGAATAAACGAATTATTTTCTGAAGGGTCTCAAGAGTACCAATTACAATGGTTCAACTACAGATGTTTTAATGATGCTGGTATCCGTGATTGGAGTTCCGTGACTGATACTAAGGACATAGCATTTCGATGCAAGATACATATACAAAGAGGCCATCAACATATCAAAAGAGATGCAGACTTTCAGGTGAGATCCAAAACCCCTTAGCGAAAGTAATAGAACCCTTGCTACCAGTTCTGAAGAAAAAATCAAAGTGGGAAGTACCATCTACCTTTAGCCTTCTCGATAGCCTAGAGTATTATTTTCCCAACGAACTGAGCAATATTTTAAGAATGAGTACAGTGCGCTCCTGCGTTGTTTATCTCGCACACGCCAGATGGTGTAACGTTCGCTTATTCAGACGGAATTCTAGGAATGGGGTGACTGACTGGTTAAGGTCACGCTGGGCTTCCCCCATCTTCACTCCAAAAAATTGGGGGTTTTTTTTCTTGAATCCTGTTGTATATTATATTCCTTGGGTTTTGGATTCGTTTTCTATTTTGTAATAACTGGCGACTAATTTTTTCCATAAACTTTTCGCCCTTGGCCAAGAGCTTTTTCGGTATTTTATTAGGTATTTGAGTACATTGTTGGATCTAAAAATTGGGCTACATTTTACTCTATGGGTTTGTTTGGCTTCTGTGACCATTAATTATAATTTGACGATTGAGGTTACGTACCTTGGCAAATCTATTTGCTTGTGTGTTTTTGTTTCTCACGTTAGGACAAACTCCGAATTTAATAAAATTATTGGGTTCTGGATATCTGTTTTGTTTGCTTGTGGGTTCAACACGATTCCTGAGACTGACGTTTTGGTGAAATTGGTTTCATCACAGGAGTTGGTGGGCTGTTTTCTTATATTTGCTTGGTCGGTGTTGATTTGGGAGAGATGGGGGAAAACAATTGCTTAGTTTGGTGAGATTTTATTATTTCGATAAAGTTGTGTGATAGATTTGAATGATGGTGTGCTAGATTTGGCTCAGGTGGTCAATATCTGTTCTGCTGTTGATGGCACAATTTTTTTTAATATATGAAGGTTTTTTTCTGTATAGTTTTCTTGATTTAGAATTATGGTGTTGTTGAAATTTGGACCATGGTTTTCGGTGATTATGTGTTTATTTAAAGCTGTACTCGTTACTTTCATGAATTTGTGACCATTTAATCTGTCATTTAATAGTTGTGATGTCATACCGATATACACTTTATCGCAGTCATTACACGGGATGCTTGAGGGGGGGGGCTTTGCTTTTGAGTGGAGTGTAAAACTATTTGAGTGAATTATATGATTTGAAACCGCCTGTATATTTCGTTTGTTTAATATGTTTTTTATATTTTTGGATAATTGGGTATGTATGGTATAGAAACACATTTCAGTGGTTCGGAATTATTGTTTTTTTGTCGCTATTATTGTAAAATGTATGTGTTCGTTGTTTTATTGTTTTGTTTATTAGTTTAATAGGATAGTTGTTGTTAATTAGAGTTTTACGAACTTTTCCAAACGAAGCAATAAAACAAGGAACACATACATTTTACTGTAATAGCGACAAAAAAAAAATCCGAACCACTGAAATATGTTTCTATACTATACATACCGGAACTATCCGAAAATATAAAAAAACATATTAAACACTCAAAATATACAGACATTTGTCAAATCGTATAATTAACTCAAACAGTCCATCAACTCCTGTAATAAAACCAACCTCACCAAATACGACAGATCATCGTAGGACTCGTGTTGCACACCACAAGCAAACAAAAAGATATCAAGAACCCTATGAATTTCATAAAATTTTTCCTAACGTCGTTAAGAAATATCCAAAATGTTATTGAAAAAAGTTGTTTGCAATTAAAAGATATTCCCAGTAATCCAGTTCAGTCTACCAATCACTGATTTCAATAACTGCTTGATGAGTTGGCCTCAATTTTTAATGGGGATTTTCGACAATAATTTTTGCGTAGTAAATTACTAAATTGGCATATATTGTATGCAAAGCAATTAACTGCTCTAACAAAATCTTGAAGATGAATAAAAAAAAGTAGTAATGGAAAAATAATGAAATAAAGCCAGGATCCTTAAAAAAGAGGTCAATCTTCATTAGAAAAACATTTGCTGAATAATTAATAACCACAAAATAAATATTGAAATTAAGACTTGACAGATAGGTGTACTGGATAAGTGGGAATATCTTTTACTTGCAAACAACTTTTTTTTAATAACGTTTTTCGATATTTTCCATAGTAATGTCACATTATATACTCTATAGTGAATTTAGAATATCGGCCGATTACCGCTTAGCTGCACGCCAATGATAATAACGGCCATGAGCGTATTCAGTCTAATTGAATGCACCAACTTTTATGAAGAATGAAATTTTCTGAGAATCTATTAATAGAAAAAATTCCTATATGGTTCCAAGATATTGGCGGACACTATATATATATATTGTGTGGGAAGTATTTGCTGACTAGTTAGGTACAAAACTAGGGATATTGGTGTAAGCAGCAATGAAAAAGTAAACTCTCTAAGGTTTATCCAAGCTTTCGGAAATGTTTATTTCCATCATCGGGGAGACTACAATACATGAAAAAACCAATAGTAATACATATTTAAGTGCAAAACAATATGCTTCTTACAACTTTGTTGAGGTTGGTTTCAATGATGTTAAACATATTCATCTAACATAGTGATTCAAAAGGAAAAAACGTAGATCAAGGAATGAAACGAAGTTCAAAGTTACTACAACCACATTAGCGTTGTTTAAAATTGAATAAATATGTACTCTATGTGGTGTGACAAGTGGAACTGACAGGTTAGGAATGAATCTCGCAATTATAATCAAGCCAACCTGACGGGTGTCACTTGGAATTAGTTACAGTGGTGCCAACTGTAAGATTAGTACCAACTGATGCTACCAAGTGTCGGTAATGGTAAAAAGAACTATAATTTTATATTACATTGTTGTCAATTTTGATTGATATCTAAATACAATAAATGAGAGATCTACGGGACCAAACAGAATTCCACCGATGGTCCTCAAAAGATTTGTTTCAAAGTAATTCCAAGGGTATATCGATTTTTCTTAAGTTGTCGGCAACTTCCTATCCAACTGGAAACAGCCCATCGTCAAACCGCCTGACATCTCAGAAGTGATGGAAAGAGTTTGTAAGATATCTTGAACGATCAGGAATTATCAGTGATGAAAATATGATTTTTGTGACCTGAGGTCTACGTGATACAAGTATGGCATGCCCCAATTGGAAAACATAGCAAATTTCTCACTGAAGCTATATATATCTTCGAAGCTTTTAATGGAATTTGGTAAGATCTCACGTTTGAACGTTTGTCCTATGGTATCGATAGACCTTAGAAACAAGGGTAGCAAGTCACACTTCCACCCGCTTTGATGGATTAATTCTGTATTCGTTCAACAACTCTGAGCGGCTGAGGTTATCGGAGCTCATACAGACTAGGTGATATTAGAGCAGGGGTCGTGAAGTTTCCTCCATTTCTGAGCATACAACTTGGGTTAATTATTGAGTCAAACATTCAAACACATCATTAAAATTAACCATAGTTCAAGCATATAAACATATTTGGCTTTCATGGGCCACCCGTTATATTGGTAAATAGCGGCCACACTGATGTTTCTTCAGTATCAAATTATCTTGTTGTTTATACAACACATCAATTGGGCCATAAACATCCATAGACATCTCCGTCAACATAACCAAACTTCTTACAAATATGTATATTACTATGAATCGTTGAATGACCAACCACAAATAAAACATGCAAAGGATCAAATACATAATATCAAATTACCTATGATAAAATTCCGAAGCTTCCCGCTGCCGATAACGCTGGGCTTCCGAATTCTTTTTCTTTAGTAAAGGGGGTCAAATGTTTGCTATCAGTTCAAGGGCTTCTCGTACATTATCTTGGATGTGAATATTTCGAACGGTCTGGAGATTTATATTATTTACTTTGATCGTTTCGTCTGTCGGTCTGTCTGTGGCTTACGGTTTCTTCGCATCAAACAAGTTTGGTTCACTAACTTTCTAAGCTCGACCTTTATCTGGATACTATTTCATTTAGATTCGAGTTTACTGTTAATTACTTCATGTTTTCCGAGGCCCTAAAAAAACTGAACTAGATAAACTGACTAGTTAGACTCTGGAGATTGACCGCAAACGATTAGACTTCTCGGATAGACTTCACTGACTGGACTGACTGTTTTTAGATATTTTTGGCCAATTTATATCAAATGCTTGTTATTCACTTTCTTTCGAGAGTAGTTCCTCCGAGTCAGAGGTCGACATGAATAACTGATATTGGATGAAATCTTCACTTTTGTGGCGACGAACCGTTTGTTCTCAAATTGCCGCCAAATTACCTTCATCATTAACTAGCTCACGCCCGCGGCTTTGCTTGCGTGGATTTCGAGAAGGTTATAATCTTTTATACATTTTTTTATTCCATGCAAGAAATATGCAAAATATAATTTTGATAAATATGGCACCACTCAAACATTTTTCGTTCCTCAACGTAAGTTAATTGAAAATAATTAATATTAGTGCAGATTGTATAAAAAAATCATCCCTAATCCATTCATTTTTTCAATAACTACACTGATATAATAATATTGATTGTAATGGAATGCACCAAGATTTAAATCAGCGTGCAGTATTCGTTTGGATCGAGAAATGCACACTCGAACGGTTTTCTGTCTTACTTTCCATTGCTGGACTGTTTTGGACGAACGGAGTTCGGCAGTACGTACTCGATCGGATTTAAGTCTTGCTCCATATTGCTTGTCTGTTTCTGAAGCTCGTAATGCCTTTTTCTTAAGTGTAGATCGACCAATCGCTTTTCGTTTGTGTGGCATGATTGATTTGACAGTGAAAATAATGCTTTGTGACGACTTTCACAAATTCACTTGCCAAAAGCAAAGAAAATGAGTGTGTTATCCATTATCTAATGGCGACCAACAATTAGAATTCCACAATCAACATGAAATGTCACGAAACATACCCGAACTGCCACTGAACTATATGAAATACACTGATTTGTTGAAACGACTAGTGCGCCACATATTGTGAAATGGTTGTACCAATTCAGAATTATTTCGCTGGCGTACGCAAAACTCACTACTGTTTCATCGCAATCGGATGAATGGTATGGAAACGCATATGGGACAAACAAAAAAACTAACGGAAACCTCATCAAACTTTCACCCCTTCAGAGATTAAATTTCAAAAAACCATGAAACACGATTTTTTTTTGTAACAATGACCTCAAATAACAATTTTTATGATCATAACTTGAATACTAACGTAACCCCTATACAAACATTCACACCCAATGTCACCCCTTCAGGGATCGTATTTCTGAAAACACCAAAACATAATTCCCTTCATTTGTAACTAAGACATCGAATACTACTTTTTCTGACCCTAACTTCAGAACTAATAGAATCCCAATACAAACTTTCAATCCCCATCTAGCCCCCTATTTCACTTCTTTAGGCGTTGAATTTTCGAAAACACTAAAACAAGAATTTCCTCATCTATAACAAAGTCCTCAAACATAATTTTTCATGACCTCAACTCAAGAACAAACGGTCCTCCTATACAAATTTTCAACCCTCATTTCAACCTCTTAAGGGTTGAATTTCCGAAAACCCTAACATTGATGCTAAAATAGTTATTATGTAAACACTTTTGTTTTGTTTTAATTTTTCTCTCTCTCTCTCTTTTTTGTGTTTTATCTGCTTTAATACTATTTTTAACATGTACGACGGTGCATATATATGTATATGTGAATACATATGTTATTTGCTTAACGAAATTTTGTATATATTGTGATGCAATTGCTTTTATAGTATGCAAGGTTATTATTATTATTTATTATTTATTCATTAATTATTTTTTGTTTGTTTTCCATATCTATCTGTTTTATATTCAATCGATTTCGATACTTATATGTTCTACCAATCCTTTTATTAATAACTATATTTTTTATCTTACTTTGTCAATGAGAAATTCTTGGACAATAAAGTATATCTATCTATCTATCTATCATTCGTGTCCTTTAATTGAGAATAAAAGCCCAAATACCAACCTCCGTGACTCTTACTTCAAAACTAAAGTTACTTTCTCTTTCAACCCCTCCCTTTTTACCCCTTTAGGGATGGAATATCTCGGTATTACTATTCATCTGTTACATCAATTTATATGACCCTAACTTGAAAACTAACGGAAACCCCATGAGAATTTACACCTCCTATTTCACCCCTCTAGGGATTCAATTTCTGAAAACACTGAAAAATGTATTTCCTTATTTGTAACAATGATCTCAAAAACCAATTTCTATGATCCTAAATTGAGAGCTAACAGAACCCTCATGCAAACTATCACCCCTTTCAACCCCTAAACTCTCTGAATATACTGAAACACGTTTTTTTTGTCCTTAAATACCAATTTTTATTACCTTTACTTGGAAATTGATGGAATCCTAATACAAACATCCATTCCCCATTTCACCCATCTAGGGGTTTAATCTCCAAAAACACTGAAACGCGTATTTCTTTTTCCGCAAGGAGACCTCAAAAGCAATTTCTATGACCCAACTTGAAAACTTCCGGTACTCTTATACAAACTTTCAACCCTCGTTTCAACCCCTTCAGGATTGAATTCTCAAAAACCCTGTCATATGTATTCTTCGCTTGGAAAGAAAAGCCCAAGGTACTAACTTCAAAACTAACGGTTCTTTTACTTCCACCCACTTTTCACCCCATTAGGATTAGAATATAAAAAAAAACCTTCCTCAGTGGTTATATAAGTTATCTTAGGAATAACGTCTGAAATATAAATAGAATATTTGTGTTTCAACCTGAAGATGACAAAATACGTCGAAACGTCGTTCAAAGAAATTCTTAAAAATTGATCGAATCAGACTTTCATTCGGAGAAATTGAATCCTTATATTTCCTGTTCCCGTTATTGAAGTGGAATCACATACCAGTTCTTCAGTCTAAGCATAAGCTTTCAAACAAAAAAGTTTGATCAAAATCGGTCAAGTAAATTTTGCGTGATGCTCGAACAAACAAACAAACGGACAATTACAATTTTATGATATTATATATTAGTTATTTTCTGCGATGATTCCTTCTCATCAGGGTCAATGGGGTCGCGTAATATTTGTGGGTGGTCGATTTGTTGTTTGATTTTCAATGAGTCATAAATTGTAACATGCATTTCGTCCTTTCATAGGTAGATAATTCCTTCTAAGGTGCGGGTATTACACCTTCATCGCAGATTGTCGATCTAGTAACGGTGATGACATACATAGAGATTCATAAAAACATCCCCCCCTCCAATCTTCTGAAATATGAGAAAATGAATGTTCACCGAGTTCGAATATATCTAAGTAACATTTCCAGGGGTGTCTAGAAACACATTATTTGTTTTGGTGACCGAGGAGCAGAAACTGTCCCTTCTCAATGTGAGTCAGATTCAATTTTTTAGCACATCCGATAGCCACGGGGTGGCCTAGGGATCCATTAGCTCTGTCTGGTTGCTCCTAATTGAACGCCATTAATCACGTTTAATGCATCTCCATGAAGCATTCACAGTTACGGATTTAACGCGATAATAAAGTTCCCGAGAATGGCCGCTGGCGAGAGAGAAAAAGGTCGACGTTCCGATTCGGGATCTAATGTAAGCAGGCACCTCGCCTCAGGTGGTTGTACTTCCAGAGTCGAAAATAAACCCATAAATCCTTCACCAGATGCGGGAGAAGCTCGTAGGCGAATTTTCGTATTAGGTACTTGGATATTTCCCCTGCGTTAGGGCAGTACATCAAGTAAAAGCCATTATTGAACTTTTTGTTCATCTTCGTTGTGTATATTCTCTAAGGAAATTATGTTGAATACATTTTGATAAAGTGCTAACATATCTGAAAATGTTGATAAGATTTTCGTTACTTCGAAAATTATTAAAATACCAAGGAATATTGGAAAGCAAACCAAATTCTGATGAAACACTTCGATGATATGAAATTATTTTTTTTAAGGGTGAATAAAATAACAACAATTAGGGGAAGTGAAAGTAGTTCGAAATGGTTCATGTAATATAGTTTGGATATTATTGAATATTAGGCAAGCTTTTATACGGGTGATTCAAAAGTACTTTGACAAACTTCAGGAGGTGATTTCTCATAATATTCTAATATGAATTGTCCAAATAAATATATGTCCGGAAACGCTTCGTTTCCAAGATACAGGTTGTTGAAATTTTATTTTTATGTTCGTTTTTTTCAAATAACTTTCGAAATACTGGCCTTGATTGAACGAAAATTGGTATTGAGAGATTTTTTGAGGTGTCAAATTCGAACCTGATGTTAGTATTGCCCTTACTCGTAGGGCATAACTTTTCCATAACTTTTCTGAGCGTACTTCTAGCACATTTTTCATTGAAAAAATCAATTCCTCTATCATACCTACGTAAAAAACCTACCATTGTTACAAGTCGCTATAAGCAACCGTTTTCTGGATATTTGGACTTGAAAATTTCAAGTCCATTATTTGATAATCGATGCGTGTTGAAGTTATTACCATTATTTTGCATTTTTCACAAGAATGCTTAGGAAATGAATTTGACGTTTAAGTAAGTAGTTTTGGTAATTGCATATTATGTGACAGTTAAACGTTCTGTTGTTTTGTTGAAGTTTCTGTGAGTTTTAAAATACTATTTAAAAAAAAAATTGATTGTTTTAACAATAATCCTCATTTAGTCGATATGCATTTCGTTCATGGCCTTGCGGATGGCAATGCGCGCGAACAAGACGTATTTACTAGGAGCAATTTCCTAATCGAGTACTGCCTTCAGCTCTAACGTTTACCAATCCCCACCGTCGTTTGGCAGAAACAGGTAGCTTTAAGAGGGCAGCTGATATTATTGGAAGACAACGAGCAGTCCGAACCCCAGAATTGGAAGAAGCTATTGAATTAATGTGGTTTTTTGTGGACGAACAACGTTTCTTGACATGTTTTTGGGTAACCTCCCACAGTCTGAAGATGAAAATATAATCAGGAAAATCTATACGAGTGTAGAAAGGGCAAACTAATTAGTTCACCTCGATAAGTTATTGCGTTCACCAAATTATATTTCCTATAGAAAAATGATTCAATTAGTCAATAACTTGCCGTTTTCTGAATTTTCCAATAAAAAATTTTTATATATATTTTTCAATTCGAAGGATACTTTTCTATATAGTTTTTGCTTGACGTTTCGGGGACTATATCTGCCCCCGTTCTCAAAATCTTCTAAATCTCCTTTAATTGTTTTAATAATTTGGATTTTTTTCTCGAAGAGTCTTTTTCGCTTTTTTAACTGACGAATGTCAATTGCGATCTGCCGAAAAAAGAAAGTTTGAGAGTGACGTATTGCTCATTTGATATATGGGGTGTTGTTCAGGTCAGTTTATTAGCATTCTACCATATCTCACTTCCTCTCTGAGTGGAGGTAACCATGTATAATCCATTTCAACAGAATTTGTTGGAAAGCAGTTGTTATTGGAAAGAAGAATACATGCCGTTTCTTTCAATTTTCTCCTCTCTTGATGTGGTTTTTTCATCAAGATTTTTGTCCTATTCCATTCAATCGTATGATCGCCATTGGATGTGAGGATATCTTCTGCAATTTTTGATCCGGTTATTTGTCGATTTCTGATGTAACTCTGATGTTCACTTTGGCGCACTTCCAATGGTCTTGACGTTTCACCTATATAACTATCACCACACGAACAAGGTATGTTGTAAACACAGTTTTTGGTACTTTCTTCTGCGTTTTTGGTTTTGTTTGTGTTAGTATAGATCTCAGTGTGTTTGTTGTTCTAAATGATGTTCTCACATCATACCTATGTCCAATTCGTTTGATCTTTTCAGATAATCCGGGGACATAAGGTATTATATTGGTTGTGAAATGTTTAGGTGGTGGGAGTACTCCTGTTGGTTGTGTTAATTAGTTGTTTGATGGATTTTTGTTTTCAATGTCAGTGATTGTTTTTTCCACAAACTGATCCGGATATGCATTTTCCTTGAGAACAGATTTTATGAGGTTTATTTCTTCTTGTAGATTCTGGTTGGAATTGCCAACTGTTTGGGCTCGATTATAGAGACATTTAACTATGCCTTTTTTCACACTGGCATGATGGTTTGAGTTGTAGTGTAGCTATCGATTGGTATGCGTCTTCTTTCTGTGTACAGATGTTACCATTCGGGATGATGATTTTTGTATCATGACATCTAAAAAGGAGAGTTGGTTGTTTTGTTCTGATTCTAACGTGAATTTGATCGTCGGTTCTTGACCGTTTATATGATCCAAGGAAATGTTTAATTCCAAGAAGCTGTTTTGAACGCTCTTGAGGGAGAATCCAGAAACAAGTACAAGAATAATTGCTGAAGCTCTTAATTCTACTCAGTCCACAATTTGGAGAATTATCCACAATCAACAATTTTATGCGTACCATATACAAGCTCTTTTGCCACGAAACTTTCCCCAAGCATCACTATGTGTCAGTGGTTTTTGAGAAAATTGGCTGGAAATCCTCAATTTTAAAGATATGTACTCTTCACGGACGAGGCGAACTTCTCCCGAAATGCTAACACAAACTTTCATAACAACCATGTTTGGGCTCTGGAAAATCCGCACGCAGTTGTAAATGTATGGGCGGCAATAATTGATAATTACTTGAAAGGTCCTTTCCTTCTTCCGTTCCGACTGAATGGCGCAACTTACAGATACTTTTCAGAAAATGAATTGCCGGAAGTACTTCAGAATGTACCATTAGAAATTCGTATCCGCATGTGGTTTATGCATAATGGGGCTCCGGGCCATTTGAGCGTTGTAGCCAGGGAATTCCTTAACAATGTCTATCCAAATTCATGGATCGGTAGGGGTGTAGAAGAACCTAACCAGGCGTGGGCACCAAGGTCCCCAGATCTAAACCCGCTAGATTTTTATTTTCGGGACATTTGAAGTCATTAGTTTATAAAACTCCAGTAGCGAACGAGGAAGATCTAAGAAACCTAATTGTAGACGCCTGTGAAACAATAAGAAACACACCAATAATTTTTGAGCGGGTACGAGATTCAATGACTAGAAGACTGAATGCCTGTATTTTCGCTCAAGAGTGTCCACCTCTGAACAATTTATCTGAATTCAATTTAGTTTCCTTTATTTTATTTTATTCTACATATTCAGAATTTATTGAAATAAAATGTTGATATTTCAAACGAGTAAAAATAAATAGAATAGGTGGCGCTCCCTACAAAAAACCAAAACTACCTACTTAAACGTCAAATTCATTTCCTAAGCATTCTTTGAAAAATGCAAAATAATGGCAATAACTTCAACACCGCATCGATTATCAAATAATCAACTTGAAATTTTCAAGTCCAAATTTTTTTTTTTTTTATGTTCTGGTTCCCACGAAAAGGGATATCCTGTAATGTTCAGAGAACATCGTGGGAACCTAGGGAAAGAAGGTAGGAGTTGGTGTTCTTCTTAAATTTCTGAAGGTTGTATGCCTCGGGGAACACCTCCCTAGGCAATGAGTTCAAAGCCTCGTTGTTCGTTGGATGAACGAGTCTTTGGAAAGTGATGTTCTGCAGGTCTCCAAAGTGACCACGAAGGGGTGTGATGACTGAACTTGACGGGTTAATCTCGAAGAGACTGCCAAAGCAGGAACGATTGTTGATATTTCAGAAGAGCATCGCCCATGAAAATATCTATAAAATAGAGACAAATCGCCAACTTTTCTACGGTGTTCCAGACAAGTGAGCGAGTTTGTAAGCGAGGCATACCGACGAGACGAATTGCCCTTTTTGGACAGAATCCAATAGCCTCAGGATATGTTTAGGTGCCGCACTCCAAATATGGGAACAGTATTCCAGGACAGGTCGGATCTGTGCCTTATAGATCATAAGCAGCTGACTGGGGTGAAATAGCTCTTGGCACGAAACAGAAAACCAAGTTTTGGGATGCACTTTTGGCAATGGACCTCACGTGATTTTCCCAGGAAAAGTTATTGCTATAGTAATACCAAGCATCGATATGGATGGCTTCAGTGGTATGGTTACTCCTGACAAAGTTATGTTAGGCACAGTGAGATCGGCTTTTCTAGAGAAAAGACATGCTTGTGTTTTGTTTGCATTGAATTCTACCAAGTTATTAGATCCCCATTCGAGAATTGTTGCTAAGTCCATATTTAAATTATTACCATTTCTTCCTCGTTCATTTCTGGTTTCACGGGCTGATATAGGGGCCCTGGAAGAGAAAGCGGTATGGAGGGTACTATCATCGGCAAAGCTGTGTACTGGACATGAAGTTGCTTTCAACAGGTCGTTGATGTGAAGTAGAAATAGTGTTGGTGCGAGAATGGATCCTTGCGGAACACCAGTATTTATGAGTAGAGTGTCAGATGAAACTACATCGACCACTACATGGAGAGACCTGTTTAAGAGAAAACTAGCAAGCAGAGAACACAGCTGAGGGGGCAAGCCATAAGACGGAAGCTTGGCGAGGAGTCCCTGGTGCCAAACTCGATCGAACGCCTTGGAGATATCTAATGCCACAGCTAAAGTTTCTCCATACTTTTCAATAGATAGCTGCCATATATGTGAGACGTAAGCGAGCAGGTCACCAGTTGATCTCTGATGGCGGAAGCCATATTGCCTATCGTTGACAATTCCTGAGTCTTCCAGATATTTCATGAGCTCGATGTTGATGGCTTTTTCCATGACCTTTGAAATAATAGATAGTAGTGCGATAGGTCTGGCCTTTTTGCCTTTTTTAGGGACTGGCTGTACTCTTGCAATTTTCCAATTGGACGGAAATACCTCCAAATTGTAAGAGTGGTTGAACAACTTGCAAAGAACAGGTGTTAGTTCGGGGGCACATTTCTTGAGAACAATCGGCGGGATTCCGTCAGATCCACAGGCTTTGTTGGTGTTGAGACCCAGCAAAATCTTTCTGATAGTACGTTGGCGAAAGGTGATCTCGGGCATGTGTCTGTCAATAGGTGTAATGTTCGGAGGTTGTTTTCCCGATGAATCCAGAGTGGAATTTCCAGCAAATAGGTGCGCAAAGATATTGGCTTTTTCCTGGGCAGTCGTTGCTAGTGTTCCATCTTCTTTGGTTAGGGGAGGAAATGAGCTAGAAGTGAAGTTTCTTCCCACAGCTTTGGCGAAAGACCAAAATGAACGGGATCCGTTAGGACATTCAGTAAGTTTTGATCTTATTTTGGCTTCGTGGGCATCTTTCGAGCATTCTATTGTCTCTTTACATATGCCTCTAGCCTCGACATATGCTGCTCTGGTCTCAGGGCCCGGATTTTTTAGCCATCGATGGTATGCTGCCTGTTTGGAAGCCACAGCTCTAGAGCAGTTTCTGTTAAACCAGGTCTTATCGGATGATGTTCTTCTTTCGGTATTCGGTATGTAAGTTTGCATCCCCAACATGATGATTTCAGAAATTGTCTCAGCACATCGTGTTGGATCTACTGAAGAGAAACGAACTCTCTTCCATGGAAACGCTGAGAAAAACATACGAAGACCTTCCCAGTCGGCCGAATTGTAATGCCACATGAGACGGGGTGGTATTGTGCAGCTCGATGGTAAATGGAAAGAGCATGTTGTGGAGATGAGGGTGTGGTCAGAGTTTCCAAGTGGGGCACAAACTTCTATCCTATACGGGTCAGGATTGGTGGTGAGGAAAAGATCTAGTGTATTGGCAGACTGGTTGTTGACATCAGAAAACGGTTGCTTATAGCGACTTGTAACAAGGGTAGCTTTTTTACGTAGATATGATCGAGACATTGTTTTTTCTACTGAAAAATGTGCTAGAAGTACGCTCTAAAAAATTATGAATCTTCAAAAAGAAAAAGTCGTGTAGGTGGCGCCCCCTACGAGTTAGAGCAAAAATAACATCAGGTTCGTATTCGACACCTCAAAAAACGTGCCAATACCAATTTTCGTTGAATTAAGGTGAGTATTTCGTTATTTGAAAAAAACGAAAATAAAAATAAAACTTCAACACCCTGTATCTTGGAAACGAAGCGTTTCCGGACATATATTTGTTCGAACAATTCATATTAGAATATTGTGAAGAATCAACTCCTGAAGTTTGTCACAGCACTTTTGAATCACCCTGTATTATTGTAGTCCTGTTTTCATCAGCACTCCGTTACCATACAGATGGTCCATCAGTCCATCAAGAGAACACCCGATTGATTGATGAAAAGTTCAACACTACTTACCCGAGTCTTGTTCCCGTGCGAATGCGGCGACGTCCACCGCCTCATTGTTCATAACGAGATCCTTGAGGCATCCGACGAATCCTTGTTGAAGGACGGCCGTCCAGAGTCCTGCGGGAACGGGGATTTCGGAGAAAGGCGCTCCTAAGCCGCCCACGTACATGTTTCCGTCCAGTTCGAGGCTCGTAGAACCCTCTGCAACAGATTAATGGTGTTAGGGAATTTTTTGAGTGATTGTAGACAAGAATGAAGTAGAATTAGGAGAGGGGCTGTTTGGTTTATGTACGCAGTACCCACAGCCCAGTAAAATTGGATTTCGATAAAAAAACAATCGAAGAACTAGGTTTCTGTTTGGACTTCTAATTGAATGTTTCGAACGAATTCTTGAAAGTCCCTAAGGGAAAGAACTCTGGAACTATCGATTTTTCATTAATATTTTGTTATCAAAGAACACAGTGGATTTCGATTGCAGTATTTTATTTCGAAGTCTTTTCACTATTACTGAATTTGTGTCCGAGTCAGAAATTCAGTCAAATTCAAAATTGAATAAATGAAAATTAATTTTCTGAAGAATTGGATACATTTAATCCTTCATATATCATGTAACATTTCTACATTACGAAATTTTATGAGATCCCTGCAAAATACTGGGCAGTTTTTTTTGAGTTATTTGATTATTCCGTTGATATCTCACAAAGAAATATTGATGGATAAAAAATGATTCATCGTCCCAAGAATTGAATAAAGTTGGATTTAACGGGAATTAAGAATGCCATCATCAACATAATATTTAATTAAGAATGCAATCATCAACATAATATTTAATCAGAAAGTTGAATGAATCAAATAACGCCTTATCAGATTCCGTCAGAGAGATAACAATTCGACACATACATCAGTCAAATTGGATTTCAGTAGAAATCTACCAATTCGGGGAGAATTTTGAATTACTTATCAGAACACTCTTTCATCCAAAGTTTAATACAGTCTCTACCTGATTTCAAGGGTACTTACTCTTAGCGATAATTCGGAAAATTTTGTTAAGGCGAAGAACTTGTTGGAAAACAACAACTTCCCCACGAAATTAATTAATAGTATCATTAATGAACGTCAAAGAACAGATAGGCAGGATATGTTTCCGAAATAAATGTGTTACTATTTTAAATTTCCTTATCTAGATGGACTCTCATATGAAATTGAAAAATGTTTATCAACTGATTCTCACAAGTTTGCTTTTTACAATTTGAAAACTACAAGAAAATTATTCACGCAGTTGAAAGATGAGATACCAGCAAAATCAGAATCATGTGTGATATATAGAATTCCCTGTTAATGTGGGAAATGTTACATAGGAGAAACTAAGCAATACCTAAAAACCAGAATGTATCAACACAAATAGGACTGCTATGAAAAGAATAGAAATAAAAAAAGAAACCGCTGCACATTATTTTGAATTGGCGTGCAATTTTGATTTCGATTCAGTAAACATTTTGGAAAAAGAGATGACTTAGTCAAAGAGATTGTTGGGAGAAATGATCCAAATCAATCTCCATGATAATTGCGTAAATAAAAAAAGTGATACACAAAACCTGACAAAAGTATAAACCCATATTCTAGAAAGGTTCAAAAGAAAAACAGATTTCTGAATAATGATACACAAAAAATTTGTTTTGTTTTGTTTTTTTCGTTTCTTTATCTATGTAGCGCTGGAATATTTCAGTTGCATATTGACTATACACTGTTGTGTATTATTTCATTCCAACGTGTCTGTATTTCTTTATATAGAATTTTGAAGTTTTCAATGTGTAATTTGTGCCAATGTGTTTTTATCCACGAGAGTTTGTATCGACTACTCAAAAGTTTTTCAGTTGAATCCATGAGCAGGAAAAACTTAGTTTTGAAGGTGGGTCATAGATATGTCCTTTTGCCAATCTATACGTGAATATTGTCATTTCAGTTTTGAAAATCCAACTATAAGAAATATTGATAACAAATTATTCACACCTACATGTATTTTTTTGCGTCCGGTGAAAATTGCCTAATTCTGTAAAAATACTCAAATTACAAAAACGATCAATAATAATATTGACTGTAGTGGGACATAATGAACACTGCCAACCATTATTCAAGAGAATAAGGATTTTACCACTTCCTTGTATACACATAGTCCAACATTTGACAGAAATTTATGCCAGGAGGCATAGCATTCCAAAGTTTCTAGCCTGCATCATCACAACATACGCTCTGCTACTTCTGATGATTTATTAGTGCCACGTAACAGATTAATAAAATCCAAGAAAAAATAGATTGAATTTTGAATTTTATAACAAAAAACTACCTTGCTGAACTTGATCCCTGAATGAAAAATGTTTTCAAACTTATGTAAAAAAATTTTTGTTTTCTATTCTGTTATAGAATATAATCAAGTTTGTGACGATATCATATCACTCACTCTTTTATTTGTCACTTATATATTTGTCCTCACATGTTGGATTTTATAGGACTATATGAGTTTGTTTTTTATATTTGTTGTATGTTTTATATGTTTCTAACATTTTTTCATTTTTGCATAGTGAGATTGCTTCTTGAAAATGTGTTTCTCATTTCTTCTGGTCTTCCTGATCATCGTGAATTAGATTTTCGTCGACTAAAATGTATTGAAGACCTAGTGAAAGCGTTGCCTCTCTCGCATAAATGATTTCTGGTGCGTACTATATGAGTTCTTAATTAAGACTGGAATATAAAATCAAATAACTATCTGAATAAAAATGCAAATTTACACTTTCAGATTTCTTCTTTTGAGTTAGGGTCCTTTCTCAATATCTATCAGATGTAGTTAAATGTCCAGCGTAGCTTTAGCCGGAGAAGTAGTTGTTTTCTGTTAGATATTACAAAAAATAACGTACATTTTCATCGTGGATATTCCAATTTACAAAAAAAAATTATTCTATTCAATATTCAATTGAGCATGTTTCACTTTTCGACATGAATACCACACAAGAGGTTATCTTGAACGATGGAAGATGACTAAGTTTATCTTTCGTCGCAGATGATTCCACATCTGATTTATGAACATCCTTTTCATATTTTCAAAAAAATCCATCATAGAGAAACTGCATAAATCTGCATCTAATTCCCTTAATAGAAATCTGAATAATATCCTTCCAGAAATAGTGAACAAATTTACACCCAAAACTTAAGAAAATACTTGGGAAAAGAATCCAAATATTATTATAAAGCAGAAGAGTGTATGGCTAACCCACCTGTTGTTATGGTGTCCAACGATGCATAACCTCACTGTATTTATCTATTATAATATATATGTGTGTGTGTACATATGTGAATGTGTATATTGTGTATTCATGTGGTGTATGCATATATTCATCTTGTTTAATGTACTTATATATTTGTTTTATGTATGATATTTCGATGTTATCACTTTCTTATGCTATATTTTTCTTCATATATGAAATTAGGTATTTTTATTCTTATGCTGTCTCTTGATTCTAGCATCAGGCTGCTTCAAATATATTCAAGTATAGTCAAATAATGGTATCTATTTAACGTGCCTTCAGTTCTTGTGACGATATCTCCAGCATTGCTTGTCCCTGCTTTTTTTACGAAGAATTTTTTCCCTAACCTTCTATCTGATGGAAAAATTTATATGTTTCTGAGAAAATTCTTCACGACTTTGACTTCGTTTACATATCTTTATGTAATTTCTTGTGCCCTTTCCAGATCTCTTGTTTTTATAAATTGGTAAGGATTTTCGAAATGCCGGACATCCAATTCCTTCCAAAATATTGAATGTTTCACACAAAAAACCTCAAATCCTTTTCACCCCATAATCATCAAACTACAGTATTCCCATAAAATTCCCCAATTCCCCATCTATACTTCCTGTGCTACGCTAGAGAGAGACAATTATTCAAATTTGAGCCCGCCACGTTCTAAGGATAACATCAGCATTCTGAATATCGTTATAATTTAATTTGAAGACATGATTCGTGCTCTTCCTTGTGAATATTGGATTTGAAGTGGCTATGGTGTCGGTATGCATGGCGAATGAAAAGGCATGAAATAAGATAATAACAACAATTTTTTACTTTCACATGGAATTTTGTGTATACAGTGTTCCTAAAGTCCGTTCCCCCCCTACTAATTTTTGAACCACCTGGTATATCTTAACGAAATTTGAAGAGCTCAAAGAGGAGATAGAAACCTACTTTTTCATGAAAAATCACAGCTAAAAGCTTCAAAATGGCGGCTGAGGGCCATCATTAATTATTTTTTTAAAATGAATACCCTATATTATTCCATTTTCGAAATTTGCTCATAATTCTCAACAGTTTTCTCAAATACACTTCACTCCTAAATTCAATTGTTTTCGAAATATTAACGTTTGAAAAGTGACATTCCGGTTTAAAATGAAGTATGGATTTTGGTTACTTCCAGTAGAACATTCTGCTAACTAAACGTTTTTATTAATTTGTAGTTGAATCCCTTAATTAATTCGACTTATAAGAGGCGTAAAGAGAGTTTATTAAAGATAAACAGTACCGCTTACCGGAAAATCTCGAAGCCTACGAATGTATTCTGTAAATTCACAACCAAAACAAATTAGTTAGCTAAACAATTATAATTAGTTTTTGAATAACACTTTTATTCAACCCCAACATTTATTTCATCAAGTGTTCAATGTGGACCCCTCCTAAATTTTGGCAATAAAGTGCCCTATTATAAATAGCTTCTCAAACGTTGATGAAAGTCTGTTCATCTATTTCTTCAAATGTATCTATTATTCTGCGTTCCAATTCTTCTATTGTTTGGCATTCATTGGCGTGGATTTTTGACTTCAGATACCCCCAAAGGAGAAAATCTAGAGGTGTAAGATCCGGAGATCTTGATGGCCATTCTGTACTTCCCCTGCGACCTATCCATCGCCCAGGAAAGTTTGTATCGATCAACTCTCTAGCCATGCGATCGAAATGGGGAGGTGCCCCATCCTGCTGAAATATGATTTCACGATTTTCAAACTCTTCCTGATTGTTAAATACAATTTGTCTTATTCGAGGTTCAATTTCAGTTTCTAAAAGAGTTCTGTAAAGAACTCCTGTAAGATTGTCTCTGATGAAAATCGGTCCAACAACGCGATTGCCAAAATCCCCGCCCAAACATTCACCTTTTTAGGAAACTGGGTTTGTCCCCCTCTAAAAATATGCGGATTAGTATCGCTCCAGTATTTGTTGACTTTTCCATTAAGAAAAAACGTGCATTCGTCTGCGAAACATACACGTTTTAGGAAGACCCGTTCTCCTTCATTTGCTCTTGTTAACCACTCACAAAATTCAACCCTCCGGTCTGGATCATCCTCCATGAGAGCATGCAGGATTTTCATTTTATAGGGATGGAACTTTTCTTTCTTTAGCACTCTTTGGACACTTTTTGAACTCACTCCACAGGATTCAGCAACTGCAGACGTTGACTGAGTCGGATTGATTACCATTTCAGCAACAATTTCTACCTTTTTTTCTTCTGAAAGAGGCGGTCTTCCTGATCTTGGAGCATCTTTCAGCGTACCAGTTGCTTGGAGCTTATTCGAGAGTTTGCGCAAATATGACCTCGGAATAGGATTCTCGGGAAATCTATCATTAAACATACGGACTGCTAGATGATTATTTCTTCCAAAACTGCTTCAAATTTATCGTCCAAACTACTTTTCATAAAAGGATTTAGGCGCTCAACGGACTATTTGACAGTTAGCAGTTCAGTTTGACAGTAAACGAAATGTTACCACGACAATGTTTTTTTCCTATGCAAACTTGATTGAAAGCAACATTAGTGTTTTTGGTTGGGTTTGAAAAAAGTCACTTTTCAAACGTTAATATTTCGAGAACAATTGAATTTAGGAGTGAAGTGTATAGGAAAAAACTGTTGAGAATTATGAGCAGATTTTTAAAATGGAATAATATACGGGGTGTTCCATTTAAAAAAAATATTGAAGATGGCGCTCAGCCACCATTTTAAAACTTTTAGCTGTGATTTTTTCATGAGAAAGTAGGTTTTCATCTCCTATTTGAGCCCTCAAAATTATTTTGTTGCGATATACCAGCTGGTTCAAAAATTAGTAGAGGAGGAACGGACTTTAGACGAGCACTGTATAATTGATAACACCTAGCTGTTACCGGCCAACCAGCGTGTTTTAGTGATGTGACTGAGTTGGGATAAAGCCTGGTATTGGAACTTATAGTTCACCTAGTGGCTCCACTCTCTTTTTGGTTATCCAATACTCAGTTGTGAGTACACTATATACTATTTACTATTACACTATTCTAATTCGGAGCGTTTTGTTCACTTGACTCTTCTTGTTGGGAATGTTTTATCAAAAGCTTCAACGCTTCAGTGTTGATGAGTTCGTGCAGTTTCTTCTTTCAATTCTGCATATACGTTTGTTACGCCGCTGGACATATACAGGGGGTTATAATTAAAACCCTCTGTAACGCCACTGGTCTATTATGGAAAATATTTCCTATAACTAACCTACGACGCTAAGGACGCCTCAAATATAGAATTTCTATACTCGATTAGTCCTTTTTTTGTAAAGTTGCTCGCAAAGTCACAACTTTGATGGGCAGATAGCATCAGTTATTTGAGAAATAACCAAACCGAAGTTATTGAACATGAGCGGCTACGTTCAACATCTTCTTTCTAACTACCCGGAGGAACATGGGGTGTTTATTTGTTTTTTTTCTTGTCAAAATAAATCATGGTCGTAAAAGTAATGGCTATGTTTTGTTTCTGTCATCAAAAAAAATATATAAAACATAATTTTATGCCTTTTCGAGGAAGAGTTATATTTAATGGCTGTCATACTCGGTGATTATGACGTTTTCTATGGTACAATTACATGGAAATAGTTTTTATGATTTTTCATATTGCGCTGTGATGTAAACAAGTGGCAATCAATGATCTTGCTTACCATCGTTAATTTTTCCTAGATAAGTTATTTATGAATCCGGTGTACAAGGGTTACTTCTTGATAATTATTTTTAAATGCTTTTAATTTAATTTCAGCCTTTATCAAGCATGTGAAACCTATTGAACTTTTCTGGTTATCAAGTTCTCATTTAAGAATATTACATTGTTTTGTAGGGAAGAAAGTTTTTCTGTAATTACAGGGCGTGACACTTTTACTCAAAGAACATTATTTCAATCTCTTTTCGATTGAATTTATATTTGTTGTACTGGCACAGTCCCAGAATCCTAGGTCCATAGAGGTTTCAGCATGTGTTCGTGCACGATTTTTTTCGTGTTTCTCCAGTTGTATTTCCTGTTCGACAAACAGTTAGTTTTCTATATTCAATTCCTAACTCCTTAGTTTTATTTGTTATATGTTGTTTCATTCAATTTTACATGTAGGTTCATGCATACATATTCCGCAGTGTTTGAGTGGGGAGTGGCGCTCTATTCAATAAGCTTGATTCTCCAATTTTGTCCATTTCTGGACGCTATTTGTTGCCAATTGGAGGTTTTATCAGAAGCAAAAACATACATTCCGCCGGCAAAGATATCCATCTTGACGTTCTGCATATGAATTATGTCAGAATTAAACAATAATTGAAGACCGGTCCTAAAACGATACCTTGTGAACTCTTGCTTTGTATTTATTTGAGTATATTTATTTATATTTTCCAGAGGTGAAATGACCTGTTGAACATCACATTTTTCACATACACCTGTGATTTTTTTCTCTTTTTTTATATGCACGACCGCACAATCTGGGATCCTATATATATAGTGTCCGGCATAAAGTTCGCAGCGTATGGAAAACTTTTTCATAATTTATTTCTCAAAAAAATAATTCGTGATAAAACCTCTGCTTTATCGCAAACCTGAAATGCAAACACCAACATTGAATTTTATACGACCCTATACGAGGGAGATAGAAAAGCATGCTCTGTTTTCAAAATAATATAATCCCATCACTTTATTTCTCACGGTAGAATTCAAATTCATGGGATAATATTGTTCAAAATCGAATGTTGATCCAGAAATTCGAATCATAGCCACATATGACCAATTTCATACTTCAACTTTTTTTCCCATTTTTTCCTCATCGCCCTGTACAGCATAAGGAATATTATGCTAGACGAATGGTATATTGTTAGATATGATGATATCACTCTCTGAATGTGTTCTCATTTCTCCCTCCCATCGGAAAATCACATTAATTGAATTATGTGACGGAATTTCAAATCTTGCTCAAATAGTAAATAAAACGGAATTGTCTACAAGGTATGATGCCAGAATGAAAATAAATTTATTTTCACATTACGAATAATATTTTTAAGACAATCAGGAATTGTAAAATATGACAATTTTTGTATAGTTTTTTGTTCAAGCAAGACATCAGAATGCATCTACAATATTTTATTGAATTTTTTGCAGCATTCAACGTACAAAATCAAGGTTTTAATGCACCCAAAAAAAAAACTTATTATTTATGAATTTCGAAATATCGTAAGTTATTACATTCGACTTTGACATCAAAACCCAGCTTCCATAGTTTTTGTCCTTTGAATCCTTTCATAGGTGGCTATGATTCGAATTTCTGGATCAACATTCGATTTTGAACGATATTTCCACATTAATTTGAATTCTACCGTGAGAAATAAAGTGATGGGATCATATTATTTTGAAAACAAAGCATGCTTTTTTATCTCCCTCGTATAGGATCGTATACAATTCAATTTTGGTGTTTCCAATTCAGGTTTGGGATAACGGAGGTTTTTATCACGAATTTTTTTTTGAGAAATCAATAATAAAACAGTTTTTCATATGCTGCAAACTTTATGCCGGACATTGTATATATAGAAAAAAAAATTGAGAATAATACATAGATATAAAAATTAATTCAAGAATACCAAAGCGAAGTGTTAAATATAAAATAATGAAATTCAAGATGAAAATCTTGATTGAAGCCCGGGACTCGAAGTGATGGCGCATTTGCTGTTTCAGTTGGAGGAAAAACCCGGAAAAACCCACAACACCATCATAATTCAGATCATCAACTTTCTCATAGAAAAGAACACAAATTTTGAGGTAATATTCAAAAGTGGTGGGTCCCACGATTTCCTGAATGTTTCTATAGCGGGTGGCATATCTAAGTTGGTTTGTAATTACCAAAGAGAAATAGCTTGATCAGTCGTATCGGAAAAAGTGGAAGGGAGAATAGAAAGATAAGACTGGATACACTACACATGGAAGATAAAAAAGCAGGTGAAAGCTAGGGAAGAAGCCAAACGGAGCCCATACCTCCAAAATTCACCGGAAGTGTTGCTAGTGACCAAGACTCTCCATTAAAAGAATTATTAGTTACATTTTTAGAGTATGGCGCATTAAATCGTCGAAATCTTGAAGCTCATTGGGACTTCTTCAAGATAGTGAACATCTGAGGGTATACATCAATTTTGGTAAAGCGAAGGCAATTTCTCAAGAGGAAGAATGAGACGTGAGTTGGTAGTTTATTCAGACGGGTGGAGAATAACTGCAGAGAGTCCTTTATTTCTAATATGCCCAGAAAGTGCATTTATAGAAAGAGCCAGAAGGCTGCAATCTTTTCCAAATTTTTATACCCGGGTCTAATGATTGGAATTTGGATTCAAAATCAGTTTTTGTATCTAGTAGTGAAATGAGTTCGCACTTTTTGAAATTATTTTCAAGACAAATTTGTTTCGATAGGATGATAACCTTATTCAAAATTCCAAAACTGCATTGAAATCTCCAGCAATTGAGCCATCATCCAATTACCAACAATTGGATTCAGATGGAAACTCTTTGTCAATTCTTCAATTGTGAGACAAAATAGTGCGGGTCCCAAAGGGCCACCTTGTGAACACCTCTTTCAGAAGTGATCACCAAAATCCAAATATGATGATGAGTTATAACATTGATTTACAAAAGTGTATATACCAGGAAAGTTATCTCTTACTTTGAGGAGCATGGCATTCCTATCAATCATATTGAAGGCATTTTTGAAGTCGAGTTTCAAAAAAACACCTTGGAAGAAGGGTCTGGATGCTGATTGATGTATCTACGAGCTGAATGAGTAAGATTTTCGCGCTTATAATGTGTTGAGATAGTTTCTCGGGTTTTTATCCGCGCTCTGTGTTCTTGGTCTTCGAAAGGTCCGATTTCAAGACGTTTCGCAAATTTACATTTGCATCTTCAGGTGATGCTAGAAATTCGATTGTTCGAACTCGACTGATGTTTTCGTGTTATACCCTTAATACCACCATTACAACTACTCCGGTTATATAAAAATTGGGCCATTTTTCGTTCCCACGCAATTTCAACAAGGCGTTAGATTACAAGTAGAAAATCGCGTGTATCTCCTTAACCACATATTTTTCGTAAAATTTGTTATTTATTTTTGTAGAAAAATGACGAGCTACAACTTTTATAAAGACAATTTCTCATATCTCCAATACTTCTAGCTCAAAATATGAAAATTCGGAGAGTTTTTTAAGATTTTTAGCGCCGTGGCATAGTAAAGAATTGCTTGATGGAAACTTCACACTTCGAATTCCTTAATCCAGAATTGCAGCTGTTTGGAAATTTTCGTTGGGTCAATATTTCTATTGATTGGACTAGTTTTAGAGTCATTTCAGAGAATGGTGTGTACCTCTACAGTTTGTGAAATAGATTTGAAAGGATATAGTTTTGGAGGTCCACTCGCGCTACGTAGATAGCCGAGTTCGTATTGTTTAAAGATCCGGCTGCAATGGTTGTGATGCAATGATTCAATCGTTCGGTGCTGATGATACGGATTTATCGTCGAAATATGTTGGGGTGATGACAACTTAGGAGGCAACAAGGTCTGTCGTGAATATCATATAGAGAATAGGTTAAAGAATGCTGGTGCTGCTGGGGTGATCAGAGTTGTTATCTTGAGGCTGGACTGGCTAATGTTGGTATTGTGAGTAGGGTTTGAGGGTTGTAAATATCGAATGGATGATTTTGTATAGGATGCTACTGTACCAGACTGTATTGAAGGCCTGAGTGATGTCTAGGAAGGCTAATCCGAAAAACATTGTCCGTAACATTTCAGGAAAATATTGAGCAAACTGTCCAAAAAGTTCATGAATAATGACTGTATCTAGAAGTCAGCGGCGTTTACTGACATATCAATCTGGCTCACTAACTAACACAACAGTTTGGAACGCGCAACCGACGACTCTGTGCAATCATCACATTGGACATAAGAAATGCCTTTAATAGCGCTAGTTGGCAGATAATCCTAGATGAACTAAGGAGAAGGGAGATAAATGAAAGCCTCATCAATGTAATAAGAGCCTACTTGTCAGAAAGGAAGATTATTCTCGAAGCAGAGAATACAATGAAACCTAGAAGAATTAACAGCGGGGTACCACAAGGCTCAGTGCTGGGACCAACGCTATGGAATATAGTATACGATGGACTCTTGAAAATGGAACAACCACCAGGCGTAACCCTTATAGGCCTCGCTGACGATATCGCCATGGTAGTAGTGTCCAAAGGCGAAGAAAGTCTGATGTGCGCAGCAAATACAGCACTGCAACGTGTGTCGAACTGGCTGGAGAATAACGGCCTACAACTGGCGCCCGAGAAAACAGAAACAGCTTTGCTAACGACCAAAAGAAAAATTGGATGGACCAATTGAATTTGACTAGCATGATGTTACTGTGAAACCAAAGAGGGCAATCAAGTACCTGGGAATTTGGTTGGATACAAAGGTGACTTTCGCGGAGCATGTGCAAAAAGTCTCTCAGAAAGTGTAGAGGACAGTGGCGGCTCTCTCTGGACTTATGCCAAATGTAAGAGGACCAAGGGCATCCAAGAGAAGGTTGCTTCTGAGTGTAGCCCATTCCCAAATGCTGTATGGTGCACCAGCCTGGCATACAGCTGCAAGCAACCAGAAACTAGTGTCGAAATTTAGCAGTTTCCAACGCAAAATGTGTATTAATGCTCTGCATACCGAACTATCTCAACAGAAGCAGCCGGAGTAATCGCTGAAGTACCTCCCATCGACCTTCTAATTATAGAAAGAGACGAAAAGTACAGAGGAGTAGTCGGACCTATCGCCAGAATGAATCTCATGGCACAATGGCAAAGAAAATGGACTAACGGTTAATATGGTAGATGGACGCACAGGCTGATACCAAGTATACAGGAATGGACAAACAGGCCATATGGAGAAGTCGACTACTTCACGACACAGGCGTTGTGTGGACATGGGTGCTTCAGGAAGTACCTTTTTGGTCGCATGCGAGCAGAATCTGAAGACTGTCCATACTGTGGAGAACAAGATGACGTGGAACACACTTTGTTTGCTTGTCACAGATGAGAAGTGATTCGCCAAGGATACCAAACTGAAACGGGTGTACCTTTTGAAGCAGAGAGTATGATGGCGTCTCCGATCTCAGGTGAGGAAGGGTGGAGAAGTGCATACAAGATTATAAGGTACATAATCGAAAACAACGAAAAAGACGATAGAGAGAGAGAGAGTAGTCGACAACGTCAGACATATGCACCCCCATTGAAGTAATGCGAGAGCGGTACCAGTGGGAGATGCGAATGGAGGAGAGGTTTTTAGCCGGTAAGAATCCGACATTCCGGAAAGACCGGGATCTTATGCAAGATTCCCTCTCCTCAGACAAAAAAAAAAAAAGTTTGGAACGCGAAGGTTCAAACTGACAGACGTAACTATATCTATTGCTATAACTCACCAATGGTCTTGAAATCCGTATGGAAGCCATCGACTGTTATCCTAGAATCTCGGCCGGTTCGTCGGAAAGTAACTTCGTGCCAAGCACCATCATCTATCCTTCTTCTGGATCCCCGCTGTTTGGACGGGCCTGAGCCAAGATCCAAATGTATGTAGATATGTCCATTGTAGATCTCTACTGCGAATAGATCCACCTGAAATTTTACGATCGAATATAATCTCATAATTATGATGGCATTTCGAGAAATAATCCGATAAACAAAAAAGGAATATTCCAGACGCATTGAGGCAAGACCTGTGTTTTAACAAGCTTTATATTTAACTTGCTTCGTTCGTATGTCATTCTGTCATTCCTTCCGGTTCAAAATTTTAACAATTTTTGGTGCACTTGCCAACATCCGATTGAGCTGAAATTTGGCAGGTGTTAATAATTCCGGTGACAATGCATTATGAAATTTTTGTTAGAGAATAAAACAAAATCGCGGCTCCAAGATGGCGACGAGTTTTGTGATTATGGTACAACTCGATTCAAAATTGGTATGTGGGGATTTTCAGGGACGGAAATTGTGATTTTTTTATAAAAATTCAAAAACTCATGATGGCGGCTCCAAGTTTTGTGATTATGGTCTGATTCGATTCAAAGATGGTATACTGGGGTTTTTGGGGTCGGAAATTATGAATTTTTTATCAAAATTCCTAAATTCAAGAAGGCGGCTTCAAAATGGCGGAGGAGTTTTGTGATGACGGTCGGAGATTATAAATTATTTGTCAAAATTTATGAAAGTGAAATGACGGCTCATAGAATTTTTGTTATAGAAAAAACAAATTGGTGTTCCAAGATGGCGAACGAGATTTAGGTTTATGGTCCGATTCAATTCAAAAATGGGCTCTGGAGGTCTTTGGGGTCGGAGATACGAATTTTTGTAAAATTTATATATTCAAGATGGCGGTTCCAAAAGCGGAGGAGTTTTGTGATTTCGGAATTATAAATTTTTGTCAAAATTAATGGAATTGAAATGCGGCTCATGGAATTTTTGTTAAGAAAAAACAAAATGGGTTCCAAGATGGTGGACGAGATTTAGGTTTATGGTCCGAATTCGATTCAAAATTAATTGGTATCTGGGGGTTTTTGGGGTCGGAGATTTTGAATATTTTGTAAAACATTTATAAATTCAATATGGCGGTTTCAAAATGGAGGATTTTGTGATTATGGTCGAAAAATGGCGCTGGAATTTTAAAAAAACAAAATGGGTTCCAAAGGGGACGAATTTAGGTTTTATTACTGATTCGATTCAAAATTGGTATGTGGGGGTTTTTGGGGTCGGAGATTATGAATTTATTGTTCAAAATCGATCCTATATAAATTGATATGGCGGTTTTAATGGTCGGAGATTATTGATTTTAGTTGTTCAAATTGAAATGGAATGAAAATCTTCAGGCTCTTTGGAACTAGATATAGAAAAAAAAAAGGCCGATAACGATTTTAAGGCTTTAACGATTCAAAATTGGTATGTGGGGGTTTTTGGGGTCGGAGACTATGAATTTCTTGTCAAAATTTATAAATTCAAGATGGCGGCTCCCAAATTGCGGAGGAGTTTTGTGATAATGGACGGAGATTATGAATTTTATGTCAAAATTTATGAAATTGAAATGGCGGCTTATGGAATTTTTGTTATAGAAAAAACAAAATGGCGTTCCAAAATAGCGGACGAGATTTAGGTTTATGGTCCGACTCGATTCAAAATTGGTATGCGGGGGTTTTCGGGGTCGGAGATTATGAATTTCATATCAAAATTCACAAATTCAAGATGGCCTGAATCGATTCAAAATTGGTATGTCGGGGTTTTTGGGGTGGAGTTAATTGTCGGAGATTATTGATTTTTAGATGAAATTCATAAATTGAAGATGGCAACTCCAAGATGGCGGATTAGTTAATCTTTAGATGGTGTCCTCATCGAAGAACTAGATAGCTCAGAACTTACCGGAAAAATACCTCTTAATAACGATGCTTTAACAAAAATTCATAGATTAAGGCGTACTTAAGTACTGAAAAGCACAAAATTAAAATAATTAATAATAACCTTTTGAGAGACAAGCTTTTATTTAAATGCGCCAAAAAGTAAAAAAAAATTGCCAGATATTTCTCACTACCAGAGGATTGAACAAAAAATGGAAAGCAACGTCCTGAAGTAGTTTGCCGCGAGGTCAAAGCGCTCCGAAGCATGTTTCATGAGTTTTATAGAATTGATGAATGAATGGAGTTCAACATAGCCAATGAGAACGAAGTAATTTCTCCACGCCTCTATATGGATCAGGCTTAAACCTCGGGTAACTTGGTACACTTGATAAGAAGCGAATTCCATGTCGTATGGAATGTCGCCAAGATCTCGCTGCGAGTAAATGTGCCCGTGGCGGATTTCGACGGCGAACAGATCAAGCTAAACTTGAGAATTAGCGACGTTATCCCCGGAATTGGGGAACTATTCGACGTAACCGAATGCTCCGAGGAACAATCTAATGACATTCCGATTGCTTGCGAGAGTCATATTGCAGAGCTTTACTTCAGATGATTATTCTGACAAGAATTCATGGAAGCGAACAATGAAATCGTCAACATTGCCAACTTTCTTTCCGAATGTTGGTATTGTCTTCAAACTACTTGGAACTGAGACAGGCTTTCGTTCGGATTCACAAATTCATTTGGTGTTTGGTATTTTTAGCTCCGAAGAAGACGTCAAATGTGATGAATTCAGTTATAATAAACTTTATTACTTCCTGAACAACTTTATTGGAAAAACTTTATATCAAAAATTGACAATGATAGAACGTTCAAACTGTTAACTGGAAAAATGTATTACGTAACAGAGTTATAATAAATTAGGTATTCCAACACTGCCTTAATTTATAATCTTCAGATAACAAACTCCCAAACTTCTTCCAACTCCATGAGTGATTCATTCGCAACAATTTAATGAGAATGTCTGCCTTTTGACGTTTAGATCCTATACAATGTGGAAAAAATATGCCGCAATATACGATTTCCAATGTGTTTGGATGTTGAATGGTGTCTATATGTTATGTCCCGAGAATATTCATATACAGGGTGATTCAAAAGTACTTTGACAACCTTCAGGAGGTGATTCTTCACGATATTCTAATGATAATTGTGCGAATAATTTATGTCCGGAAACGCTTCGTTTCCAAGATACAGGGTGTTAAATTTTCATTTTTATTTTCGTTTTTTTAAATAACTTTTGAAATACTAGCCATAATTAAACGAAAATTGGTACTAAGAGGTTTTTTGAGGTGTCGAATTCGAACCTGATGTTATTATTGCTCCTACTTGTAGGGGGCGCCACATACACGACTTTTTCTTTTTTGAAGATTCATAACTTTTTAATGCGTACTTCTAGCACATTTTTCAGTAAAAAAATCAATTCCTCTATCATATCTCCGTGAAAAAGCTACTTGCGTTACAAGTCGCTATAAGCAACCGTTTTCTAGATATTTGGATGTATTTGATAATCGATGCGTTTTGAAGTTATTACCATTATTTGGCATTTTTCACAAGAATGCTTAGGAAATGAATTTTCCGTTTAAGTAAGTAGTTTCGTTTTTTTGTAGGGGGCGCCACCTATTCTATTTATTTTTAATCGTTTGAAATAGTTATTTTTGTATCAAGGGTGCGAAATCAGTATTAGTTTTAATAAAATTTGCAAGAAATATCAACATTTTATTTCAAGAAATTTCTAATATGTAGAATAAAATAAAGGAAACTAAATTGTATTCAAATGAATTGTTCAAAGTGTCCACCTCCAGCGAAGATACAGGCATTCAGTCTTCTAGTCATTGAATCTCGTACCCGCTCAAAAATTATTGGTGTGTTTCTTATTGTTTCAGAGGCGTCTACTATTCGGTTTCTTAGATCTTCCTCGTTCGCTACTGGAGTTTGTTAAACTAGTGACTTCAAATGTCCCCAAAAATGAAAATCTAGCGGGCTTAGATTTGAGGACCTTGGTGCCACGCCTGGTTAGATTCTTCTACACCCCTACTGATCCATCGATTTGGATAGACAGTGTTAAGGAATTCCCTGGCTATAACGCTGAAATAGTCCGGAGCCCCATCATGCATAAACCACACGCGGATACGAATTCCTAATGGTCCATTCTGAAGTAGTCCCGGCAATTTCTTTTTTAAAAAGTCTCTGTAAATTGCGCCATTCAGTCGAAACGGAAGAAAGGAAGGACCTATCAATTAATTATCAATTATTGCCGCCAATACATTTACAGAAAATTGATACTGATAATGTCTTTCACTAACTGCGTGCGGATTTCCCAGATGCCAAACATGGTTGTTATGAATGTTTGTGATAGCATTTCGGGAGAAGTTTGACTCGTCCGTGAATAGTACATATCTCAAAAATTGGGTATTTCTAGCCAATTTTCTCAAAAACCACTGACACATAGTAATGCGTTGGAGGAAAGTCTCGTGGCAAGAGAGCTTGTCCCTTTGAATATGGTATGGATAAAATTGTTGATCGTGATAATTCTCCAAACTGTGGGTTGAGTAGAATTGAGAGCTTCAGCAATTATTCTCGTACTTTTTCTGGATTCTCCTCGAGGCGTTCAAAACAGCTTCTTTCAATTCTGGGGTTCGGACTGCTCGTGGTCTTCCAATAATATCAGCTGCCCTCTTAAAGCTATCTGTTACTGCCAAACGACGGTGGAGACTGGTAAATGTTGGAGCTGAAGGCAGTACTCGATTAGGAAATCGTTCCCGATAAATACGTCTTGCTTCACGCGCATTTCCACCCGCAAGGCCATAAAAGAAATGCATATCGGCTAAATGAGCATTATTGTTTGAATAATCCATTTTCTCAAAATTAGTGTTTTAAAACTTACAGACACTTCAACAAAACAACAAAACGTTTAACTGTCACATATTATGTAATTACCAAAACTACTTACTTAAACGTCCAATTCATTTCCTAAGCATTCTTGTGAAAATTGCAAAATAATGGTAATAACTTGATATTTCCAAGTCCAAATATCTAGAAAACAATTGCTTATAGCGACTCGTAACAGGGGTAGCTTTTTCACGTATATATAATAGAGTAATCAACTTTTTACTGAAAAATGTGCTAGAAGTGCGCTCAAAAAACTTATAAATCTTCAAAAAATAAAAAGACGTGAAGGTGGCGCCCCCTACGAGTAAGAGCAATAATCGGGTTCGAATTTGACACCTCAAAAAACCTCTCAATACCAATTTTCGTTCAATTAAGGTCAGTATTTCGAAAGTTATTTAAAAAAAAACGAAAATAAAAATTAAACTTTGACACCTTGTATCTTGGAAACGAAGCGTTCTCGGACATATATTTATTTGGACAATTCATATTAGAATATTGTGACGAATCACCTCCTGGAGTTTGTGAAAGTACTTTTGAATCACCCTGTATAAACATAACGAATTTATATGGAAAGAAATGGCCAACTCGAATATAAAGTTAATTTAACGAATAATCTATTCTGAGAAGGTTGAAAAAATGCATCTCAACTAATCTCTTCCATATGGAGCTTGAAATCACATCATGAAGTAATAAAAAGGTCATCCAAGAAAGGTTGAAAAAAAAATAATTCAGGAAGTAAAACTTACGAAAAGTGTTGCGTGTGAAAGTCAATTTTTCAGTAATACACATAAAATCCAAATTCATGACGCTATAAAAATCAAAAACATGTGGAGACTTCGCTAAGGGTCATTAATTACTCCGCGTACAAAGAAGATTCTAAAAGTTAAACCGAGCTGAATGAAAATAACGATCTCCATGTGTTTCAACCCTATATATACAGCTAATTAAACAGCATAAGACGTAATAAATTGGGGTTCTCAATCTTCCCCAGAGTCTAACAGTATACGTTGAAGATATAAAATCTTTCATCACTACCCGAAAAAACTGTCATCTGACTCTTCGTGTGGGACCACAAATAGTAAATGACGCGTGGGGCGTCATCACCAAGAAACATGTAGAATGCCGGAAATGTATTACTTTTCTCTCAGTCAAGCGTCCAAGCTCAAACACTTAACTCGACTCAACTAAGTAACTTCTATATACACAGCTCAGTATGTAGTTAGATTGAAAGTCAGTTTTGAATATCCAATATAATAATGGAAATGTTTCTAGAATCAGTGCGCGGTAAATATTACACAAATAATCACTTAATTATAACTGGAGAATTAATTAATAATCACAATTAGGACCCGATGATAAAAATGTTGTTGTGTAATTTAGAATCTGGAACAGGAAATTTGTGTAATTTGGCCTATCAGATCTTCTTAAACTATTTAAATTGAATGGCATCAGTCGATTTTCTACGAAATCTCTTTCCAAACCGAAACTGTTCAATATGAAATTTTAACCATTTATTTTGTACGGTCATTTTGTTTTTTTTCAAAAATAAATTGAATTAGCCTTGACTTTTTGAACTTCCTATATAATCTCCAGTTATCTGTATTATAAATAAAACTAGACTTCTATCACGACGAATACATTCCGCAATTTTAAGTGATTGTTGTGATGCAAATTTATACCTAAACTCATTTCACAGTTTCAATATTGAATTGAAATAATTCTATATTCATGGGGAATCACTCATCCAGTTCCGGTGAACGATACGTGCTCATTCAACCAATATTAATTTTTTCATTATTGTTTTATTTTCTCAATTAGTAGAGCTCAGATATCTTTGTCAAGAGTATGTGTGAGCATTTGAAGTTAATCAATTGTGAACTTTTTACAATTGATTTGGGAATGATACTTGTTCATTCACCATAGTGTCCTTATTTTTTAACAGACGAAACCAAAAAGGAGTCGACGCGTATATATTTTTTTTATGTATGATCACGCATAACTTTTTATTGAGACGTCCGATTTCGATCATTCTTTTTTTAGTGGATAGGGTATACTTCGAATTTGGTCCCATGAGATGAAATCCACTCCTAAAGGTAGCAAAATGAAGGAAATATTGATCACTCACCCTCTGAATTCTGGTCCGTCAACCGATTCTATCAGGCATAACCTTGTACTGGGTCCTTCGATTTGGATGACTTTTTTTTATTAGATAGGGTATACCTCATAATTGATCAAATTTGGATTTTGAATGGAATTATCCACCCTTACGGGTAGAAAAATAGGGGATAATTGATTTTTCACTTGTGAACATAGGCACACATATGTAGTTGAGTCGGTGCCAAACAAACAACGAAGATCATTAAATAACTTTTTTTTAAATTATCAGAATGTCACCGCGCAACTCGATGCCATCATTTTACGCCTTATCTAATTCATTTGCTTGTTTGTTTGGCGCCGACTCAAAATTAGTTACTTACATTAGTTTAGGAGCTTAGTTATTGAGACTAAGAGGGTTCATTTTATTTTTTAATTTTCAGTTCTGTATGTCGTTGGTTTAATTCTTTGTTAAAAAGTTTTCATTTTTTTAGATTGTTAAATTAATTAAAGATTGGCAAGGTACATAATTTGAACGATTCCAGCTCTCAATGAAAATTTTTGTGTGGATGTGTGTCTGGCTTATCAGGAAAGAGGCCCTACAACGCCGACGTTTCATTGCATGCGAGAAATTATGGTCGTGTTGAGGATTGAACCCCGGACCTCTGGCTTGGTAGTCCCCCTTTTTACGGTAGCTCCGTTTGGTCTCTTTGAAATTATTCGTGTATTTGTAGTATTTGTAAAATTTCGGAGCAAAGTAGAAATAGTATATTACGTATCAAGTGTTGTAAAAAGCATATTACGCACGAATGGAAAAATTACGCACGAAGCCGCGTAGCGGCGAGTGAGTAATTCCATGAATGCGTAATTGCTTTACAATACGCATTACGTACTATACTTTACCTACGGCCATATACAGTGTGCCAAAAAAGCCTGGACTACTTTCAATAAATTCATTATTGATAGGTATTGTAAATGATGCTTAAACACGTCGATTTTTCATTTTGGCTGTCGTTTTTTGTTGTTCGTTTCATGTATACAGAGGTATCTTGAAACTAGTTATGACAGGATACTTCATTTCTCAAAATGGGATACCCTGTATATCATTGCATCTTTAGATTTTTTGAACAATTTTATTTCGAACGATTTTACAAAATTATAGAGGATATAAGTTTAACAACTTTGATGATCATATAGGATATAATTCGTTCTATTTACTACTACGTTGATTTAATTGACATAAGGAACATTATAATTATTTATGGTTGCTGTACAATCATTAAATATATTAGAGGTATTTCGATATGTCGAATCATATGACATTGTAATATTTTCATTTGTTGAGGTTGTATTACTATTGTGTAAAATAGCGGAGAATATTCCTGATGAGGTGAGTTCTTTGTTTTTTAAGGAATTGTCAACATAACCTTCTGCTACTGAGGACGATTGCCAGCCACCATGTCTCTTCGAATCCAATAGATCCCCGCCAGCAGCGATTAGGATTTTCTAGTTTGAGGAATTTTGTAATATCTTTTGGTATACTGCCTAATTTGTTTATCCCAACGGGTTGTTTGGTGCCTTTTCCCATTTATATATTTGAAAAAAAGGTAAATTTTCATTTAGTATTGTCTTGCGTATAGTGTGATATTTTTTGATTCTAGAATAAAAATGGTCAGAGATCACAAAAGAACGTTAAATTTCGGTTTTTGTATTTGGAATTTTAATAATGAAGGATTTTCCTGTGTCCTAAACAACTTCAATTTTCATATCTCTCAGTTCCTGTTTTCGGCATGCACCACTTACGCCAATTATAAAAATTACTGTAAGCGTGAAAAATAGTATTAGTGGACATATTTTACCTTCATGAACAAGTAGTGATTGTCAGGAGCCGTTTCGAGGAAATCTTGAATATTTTTGGGCGTCAAAATTTTAGATTTCGTGCTTTTGAAGCCATCCAATTTCCTTTTTAATAGCGCTATTAACTTGGAATCGGCTTCTTTATTTATGTTGTTTTTTATAATTAGAGTCGATATAAGCATTGAGTAGGAGGCTCATAGAGAGCTAGGTTTCATTTTTTCCGATAGGTGTTGAAAATATGCTACCAAAACATTTTCGGAGAAAGAATTCACCTTATTTTTTTACACGCTTTATATTAGATGTTTGTTTGTAACCGACTCCTTAGGACTTGATTTTCACCCACTTCCAGACGTCCGAATGATTTGAAATTTGGTAGGTGTACATGATTCCGGCGACAATGCATTAAGAAATATTTGTGTGAAAAAAAAAAAATGGCGGCTCCAATATGGCGGACGAGTTTTGTGATTATGGTCCGATTCACTTCAGAATTGGTATCTGAGGTTTTCGTAGTCGAAAATTATGATTCTTTTGTCAAAATTGGAAAATTCGAGATGGCGGCTTCAAAATAATAATAATAATAATAATAAGTTTATTTCAATTCAAAGAAAGTTATTACATTTTTTAAATACATTAAATACATTACAGGAAATAAACTATAAAACAATCCCACGAAGTAAACTTGTTGTGGGATATTCATCAGATTTCTTTAAATTTAATTATAATATTTTCAACGTTTTTGTGGTATTTCTACCAGTTAGTATTGAAACATAGGATTTTATACTTTCAGTATTTCATGAAAAGTTATCCTGGGACTTTCCAATATCCAAATTTTTAGATTTTTTTTATATGAGAAAATCGATGTGATAGTCTTTATTTTTTCGGGTACTATATCATAAACGTAAGGCGAAATGATAATGTAATTTTTTTGTCCAATTGTTTTATTTACTCTAATTTTCGCCGTTATTTCATTTTTAAACCTGATATTATAAATGTGATTTGTGTACATTATTTTATTTTTGTTTTTGAAAAGGTAGATTAATATGTTATAGCAGTATAATTGTCTGATGTCCATCTTTTGGCTTTCTTTGAATAAAAGATCAGATGAATATCTTATATCTTTTTTGTAGATAATTTTGAGAAACCATTTTTGGAGAATTTCTAATGGTCTCAAATAATATCATTCACACTCCCCCATCCAAGAATTCCATAGTTCAGTTGTGTTTGAATAAGTGAATAATAAAGCATTTCCAATTGAGGTAGTTTTAGAAATTGTTTGAGAAACTTAAATTTTGATAACAAGCTCCTCAATTTTTTTGTTATATGATTTATTTGTAAATTCCATTTAAGATTTTTGTCAATTACTATACCTAGATATTTAATATTGTTTGTTTGCAGAATTTTGTTTACATTATCTACTTTAATTGGCCCTAAATTTGAAATTGAACATATCTGAGAAGTGAACGGGATATATTTTGTTTTTTCAAAGTTTATTGTTAATAAATTAGCATCAAACCAATTCTTTATTGATTGGAAATCTTCCTCAACAGATATTTTGAGAAACTTCCATGTTTCTGCCTGGTAGGTTATGAGAGTATCATCAGCATAATTTTGAATGTCTCCAATAGTTTCCAAATTTAAAAGATCATTAATATATATATTAAATAAAAGCGGTCCTAAAATTGTTCCTTGGGGAACTCCGTATTCGAATACTTTTGGTTCACTAATATTTTTGTTGATTTCTACATGTTGAATTCTACAGTTGAGATAATTTTTGAATAATTCTAACGATTTCCCACGAAATCCTATATTTTCTAGTTTTTTTAGTAGAAGGGAATGTGAAACTGTATCAAAGGCTTTTGATAAATCAAGAAATATAGTTAGTGTTGGTACTTTTTTATCTAGTGAATCATAAATATTTTGTGTGAAGTGACAGATGGCATCTTGTGTTGATATATTTTTTCTGAATCCAAATTGTCTGTTTGATAGAACGTTGAATTTTTCTAAGAAACTTTCCATTCTGAATTTTAAAATGGTGGACGAGTTTTGTGATTATGGTCCGATTCTATTCAAAATTGGTATGTGGGGGTTTTGGGAGTCGAATATTATGATTTTTTTGTGAAAATTGAAAAATTCAAGATGGCGGCTCCAAAATGGTGAACGAGTTTTATGATTATGGTCCGATTCTATTCAAAATTGGTATGTAGGGGTTTTTGGAGTCGAATATTATGATCCTTTCGTGAAAATTGAAAAATTCAAGATGGCGGCTCCAAAATGGTGTGCGAGTTTTGTGATTATGGTCCGATTCTACTCAAAATTGGTATGTGGGGGTTTTTGAAGTCGAATATTATGATTTTTTCGTGAAAATTGAAAAATTCAAGATGGCGGCTCACTGTATATATTGACAACGTTGGAATCTTTGAATTACTTCTGAAATCGAGATTTGACTAATAATACAGCTGTACACATTGATTATTCGGAAAATAATTACAGTTACTAATAGTAATCACGGAATTAATAGTAGATTAGAAAAAATAATAGTTTGGAAAAATTAAAAAAACACGCTTTTATAAATAAACCAAACTAAAAAGCAGAAAATAAATAATAGTTTACAGAAACTGAAAAACACGCTTTTTATAAAAAATCGAACTAAAAAATAAATAAATAATAGTTTAACAAAACTAAAAAACATGCTTTTATAGAAAACCAAACTAAAAAAATAGAAAACAAATTTTAATAAATTTGAATTAAGAATAAAGTAAAAAAATTTAATGAATATAAATTAATAATAATGTAAATAAAAAAAAGATTTATTTTATTTAAAAAAAGCGTGGGGTGCTTAATCTGAATCTTAAAAAACACCCACGGTTTTTTAAAATAAAATAATTTTTTTTCTTATTTACATTATTATTAATTTATATTCATTAAAAAAATTTACACTATACCTAATTCAAATTTATTAAAATTCATTTTCCATTTTTTTAGTTTGGTTTTCCGTAAAAGCGTGTTTTTTAGTTTTGTTAAACTATTATTTATTTATTTTTTAGTTCGGTTTTTTATAAAAAGCGTGTTTCTTTTATTTTTTAAACTATTATTTATTAATCTCCAGTCCATAAATCTACTGTAACAATTTTCGTAGCGTTCGCGGGATTTACTTGGCAGTAAATCATTCGTTGCCATTTTTGCCATTGCCGTGACGTTGGGAGGAGTTAAATTTTCGTTGTCACTATCACTTGACATATTGAAAATGTAGGTATTCTTTTTTAAACAGTATGTATCTCATAATTATTAACTAGAACTTATTTGTCTTTCAAACAAGTTTATTTGTATTATTTTGATTGCGCGATTATGACCTACTTGCGGAATTATTAAATGTTCCGCTTACTTTTACGTATAAATTTTAATATATTCAAACTGCGCGTTTTGTTTACGAAAACTGTGCGATTTGTTTACTGTGCTTAATGAGCCATTTACTGAGGCTGTGTGTCGTGTCGTCTATTTTCTACAGTGGTATGAATCTCCATATCGAATGACATTCGGAGTTGAAGAAAAAGCGTAAGGAACTTCGTTCCTGATGGGGGTCCCCCGATGGCACACGATTTTTTTTCAAACGTCTGCTCTTCGAGTTGAAGAACATCGTTTTGAATTTCAGTGCAACAGACGAGAAAGTACCACAAATACCACTTCAGAAATAGGTATGATTCAGCCCCTACCAGAAATTTTACCTCCTAACAATATCAATCAATCGTAAGAATTGTAGTTTTATCTTTAAAATGAACTAAATTTGTAAAGAATTTGTTTAGAACATGTAAGAGCCCATTCGTTCGAAAACACCTGTGCGTTTTCAATTATCAACTACACGACTGGTGCAGAAATAATCGAATATGGTATACAACCCCAGTTGAAGTAATCATCACCGGTTTTATTACTCCGGCTTCGATCAGGCATGGTTTGAATTGATTTTATCGCTTAATTACCGAGATCAGTCCTGCAAATCCGGTTCAATATTGAGAGTCGAGTTCTCGGGTTGTTATCGCAGATATTAGGAAACTATTTGGCGTCGTCGTCGGTGTAAGACGGAGATAGGAAACTACTTGACATTAAAATTAGTGCATAATCGTGTAGTCGAGGATTTTGCGCTGCCAAACCTCTGGCTGGATGTCTTGAGCAGTCTGTACGAGGACTTTATTCTCTTGCTATTCAGAGCATTCAGCAACGGAATCATGATATAATATTTATTTCAACGAAGAGTAAAAATTCCCAAAGTATCCTCCATGACAGTTCAGTATAAATTGAACTAAAGGTTGGTAGATGAAGAGCAGAAAACAATTACTTTCCTGGCTAATACCTCGCAGAATGTTGAATGATGTCTGCTCGACATCTATGCAATAATTCATAGTGACCGGCAGAAAGTATGCATCATATGGGAAATTCTTTTAATAATGAATTTTGACAGATATCGATACGTGCAGTCGCTTCTACATCAAAAGAAACCCCAAAAGATGTTGTACAGTGCCGTTCGTCTTTTCGTGTTTGGCGTTTTTTTTAAATTACGTCTCAAAACACACTTATTTGAAAAAATATCGAAAATGTTTGTTGTTCAAAACGAAATTTTATAATTAGGTATGTACAAGTTTTGGAAAAAATTGAATATAAATTTTTTGCATTAAAAAAAATTCAATTTGGAAATTACATTTCTGGATGAGAAACTCATTAGTAAAGCCAACAGTAATATTTTAAATAATATTTTGTAAAGCTTCGCAAGCTATTTCTATTTTATTCGGAGAAAATTTTAAATCTCCAGAACATTAAAACCCCGATTCTGTTTATTATTAATGAAGGTCCTTGTATCTACACAATTTTAATTTGAATTTTTTATTCGAACAAAAAATAAATTGAGTTTTGGCAAATTGTTGGAATCATACATACCTACAATATTATCATGTATAAAAACTTTTCAACAAAAAATTAAACCGACGAAATAATCAACTGAAAAGCAAAAAATAAAATAAACCTTCTTAGTCTAAATGATAATTGAGCTCCTAAACTGATGTGAGTAACTGATTTTGAGTCGGCGCCAAACAAACAATTATCGAAGATCATTATCTATGAAAGAAGTCATCAAAACGCAGCCGTGCATCTCGCTGCCATCATTTTACGCTTTACCTAATTCAATTGCTAGTTTGTTTGGCGCCGACTCAAAATCAGTTACTCATATTAGTTTAGGAGCTCAGTTATCATTTAGACTGAGATGGTTTATTTTATTTTTTGCTTTTCAGTTGATTTTTTCGTCGGTTTAATTTTTTGTTGAGAAGTTTTTATTTTTCAATTATTTGTTGCTGAAATCCACTAATTACTACCTACTTAATTTTTGATTACTTCCAAAATACTTACTTACCTAGCTTACTTCAACTATTAACTATTAAATAATATGATTTTCTATTTTAACTATTCATTGTTATCCAACGTAGGCGATCCATCTCATACAGTGGAGGTGATATTAATAGGTAGGTGAGAAATCATACAGTCGAACTCCAGCAAAAATAATTTAATGCCAATGTGGCACGAAGATTTACATCAAGACGTGTTTCGAAGGATTGATCCTTCATCATCAGCAAAAAGTAGAGGCAGTTACAAGCAGATCAAGAGAAGTAAAATGTTACAATTACAAGGGGGGCAAACATTAAGAGAAAAATATAACCTACCATTATATGGTGGAAAAAAATTATGAAGATATGACACTAACGAATTTGTATAACTATAATAACATTAAAGTGTCCGCATCTCGTGCGGGTTCACTAGTGTTAGGGGCAATGGTTATTCCTAACAAACATTTATTAAGTTACAAAAGATTTATAACATCATCAAAAACACATGGATGGAAATAGAAAATAGGCATATGACAACGACTTAGACCTATGGAACATCAAGTTTCAAAGTGACGGAGAAATGTTTGTGACTGTGACATGGAATCGAGAAAAAGAAGTACCTGGGTGTGGTGAAGAGGTGTGTTATGAAATTCGATCTAGAGATGGGAAATCAAAATAGTGAGGAGTTAAAAAGTTTCAGGCTATCAAAATGAATTTGATTGATTGATACAATGTAAATTTGATTGCCTTGTTAATTTCAAGAGTTTCAAGGAGATTGAGTTTTTTACCTTTATCGCAAATATGTAGAATTTCAAGGTCTGAGTTGGGATCGAAATTGTGCTTTTCGTTTATAATATGGTTAGAAAAAACAGAATTAGAGTTCATCAGTTCTTTTTCAGAGTTAGAATCTATCAAACGAACGTGTTCAGCTAGTCGTGTTCTGATCTCTCGGCCTGTTTTACCAATATAACAAGTTTCACAGTACAGTACAGTAAGGGATGGAACAATTTAATTCATAAACACCAGATTTATCCAACAATGGAATTTTATCTTTAGAGTTTATTGTCATATAATATAAATTAATTCTGAAAGTTCTGGTTAGTTGATTTCATCACTTTGTATATAATTCCATCCTTTTATAGAATGTTATCATTTTGACAGATGTAGGAGGGTCTGTCAACTACATATGTGTGCCAAAGTTCACAAGTAAAAAATCAATCATCCCCCATTGTTCTACCCATAGGGGTGGATCATTTCATTCAAATTTGGAGTATGATCAACTATGAGGTATACCCTTTCTAATAAAAAAAGGATCATCCAAATCGGGTAACCCACTACAAAGTTATGCCTGATAGAATCGGTTAACGGACCAAAATTCAATTCAATATCCTTAATTTTGCTACCCTTGAGGATCGATTTTGTTGTTCTGATTGAAATGGGACCAATTTCGAAGTACATTCTATCCAATGAAAAAAGAATCATCGGAATCGAACCTCTCTGTGAAAAGTTGTGCGTGATCATAAAAAAAAATATACGCGTCGAATAGAGAACTTTCTCCTTTTTGGTTTCGTCGGTTAATAATATGACAAGTGCCGATAAAATTGCCGATTATTCTTCGACTTCATTTGAAGAGTTATCATGGAATTTGGAAATACAACGAGTGCGTAGCACGAGTTGTATTGCCTAAAATTGTATGATAACGAGTAACTGTGAAGGAGAAGAATATTCAGGAAAATTTTATCGATTATCGACACGAGTTGTATGAGAATTTCACAATTATTTTTTTCGTACTAATAATTGTAACTAGAATGATCTATTTCAACTCATTCAGATACATAGAAAATTACAATTCATTACAAGTGAAATTTTGAACATTGAATGAACAGTTCTAAAATTCGATTTTCGAATTTTGTTTGCTCATTTGTAGCAGATGGAACTATCGGCGAGGCAGAAACAAACTGGTATATCTGAAAAATCCAAAAAAAGAATTTTGAAGAATAATAAACAAATCAAAATTCACCCACACTTTACTCGATAGAGATTTCGATGTCCGCTTATATTTTTTATTTTGGTTCCAGGGCATGATAGAAGATTGCCAACATTTTCCTGCAAAAAAGTTATTTACTGATAAGGCGACTTTTGCATCAAACGGCACTGTCAGTTCCCAGAACTGTAGATGGTAAGCTGATCAGAACCCAAATTGGACGATAGAGGCAAAAAGTCAATTTTCCTGCGAGAGTTTTTAAATAACGAGTTTTTTTATTTCTTACATGGATTACCGCTGCAAAGGAGGAATGCTATTTTTTTCCAGCAAGACGTTTTTATTGATAAGTTTCTTTGTCCGGAATGTATTTTTCCAAATTAATTTGTACATAGCTATGAAATGTCGTTCTGAACAACTTTTCCTAATATCCTTTTTCGATATTTTTTCAAATAAATGTGTTTTAAGACGACACTTTTACATTTTTTTAAATTTCCGACAGGACGAACGGCACTGTACAACGTCTTTTGGGGTTTCCATTGATGCATAAGCGATTGCACGTATCAATATTTGTCAAAATTTATTATTAAAATAATTTCTGCCGGTCACTGTATAAATGAATAACTAAATTGCAAATGTTTCATTCTAAAAGACATGATTTAGTTTAGTTTAAATCAGTCTCGCCTGACACCTATAGACCGGTTTCGGGCTGTTGGCCCTCATCAGTATAGGGCAGTCCCAACCAAAGATCCGAAGATCCCAGGCTGAAGCGAGACTGAATTAAACATCAACACAGCCATGCTTTAGTCAACAATGGGACAAGTAACGAGGTGAATTTTAAAATCACCTGCGAAACGGCACCTGGTGACAGAAAGAAACACCCCAGAAACTCAATAACAACCTATTTCGAATGAAGTTGAAAGAGGAGTGGCTACTCGGCCGACTACCATATGAAATACAGAGGAAAGCCACTGTTTTCGCGAAATGGAGAGGATCATTCAACAAAGAGTAAACATTCTCAAAGTCTCCTCCATGACAGTTTGATATAAATTAGACTGAAGGTTGGTAGATTTATGTATAATACACGGGAGACCCCCTCTTCTACAATGTGAACCCTGAAATAGTTATTAAACAAATAAAATTAAAAGTAAAAGTACACCGTGAAAAAAGGGAGTAATAAGATAGATTTGAACAATTAGGCAATGCATTTTAACGAACATCAGCGCTACAATAATAGACAATAATAGGATAATGAATCCAGCTATTCAATAATTTGCAATGATTTTTTGAAAGATTGAAGAGTCAATCCTGTCAGACCAAAACCATTGCTATTCAAATAATTATCTAATTGCGTGAATCTAGATAGAGGAGAATGATATTCGTAATGACCCTTTTTCCTGAGAATAGTGTGGCAATTTTGTCACGAGAGGCAGTACTTCTCCTTCTCCATTTAATATAGTGTTATTTAAGTGGTACAGTTGAATTATTCAAAATAATTATCTCAATAATTTTTTTTAATAATAGAGCGCCAAAAAAGCAAGGGCATGTACGTTTTCCGAATATTTGATGTATAATTGTGGCCACAATTCAAAATTTACGATTTTTTTCGCTCAATTCGCGATGTCTGTAGCTTGGAGGAGGTGCATTTTAGGACACACGTTTATGAGAAAAAAAGTCTTACTTTGACCCTTGTAACACCCTGTATTATACATCCACCATATTAAAATACATTCACCATAGTTTTGTTGGAAAAAAAGGAATAAAAACCAAACTATTATAAATAAAAACTGACATTTTGACGTTCACTCACAGTATCAACTTATTGAGTTGTATCGAGAAGTTTCCATTGTTATGTTCATTCATTCGCAAGCTGAAATTCATAGTTATTTCCATGTTATTCATACACATATACTCGCATAGTGATTCTGCAATGAAGATCTGCGTTTGTTTGCTTGCTTATTCATATGGGATCGGTTGTCATAGTAGTAACTACTGGATCGATTTTCGGAAATATCACACTGCCTTACAAGTATTTTGATGCAGGTGTAGATACTATGTTGGAAATGTATGTATGTATAAAAATTCTACGGTTTTGTCTAAGAATAGTGAACTTTTGAATAAAGTCTCTGAAAATCTATTGATCTGACAGCTTTTTATGCGAACGCTGCCAAGCCGATAGAGATACATAAGATATTGAATGAATTGCAAAAATACTAATAAATAATTCTACTGTAGAATTGACGTTAATTTCTGAATAATCAGAATTTTGTAAAACTGTGAGACCTGGGTATTGAGTAGAAGTGGTGTGGGAAAGGTTGGGGCACTCAAGAAATCGTGTTTGAGTTTCGGAGTTTTCTCTGTGTTCATAAGAACAATCATATGTCACATGTTTTGTGTGCATTTTGATTCCTGGAAAAGACGCCAAATTAACTTGAAACGTCGGCAGTTTTCTGAAATTCAGACCACTTTTTATTATCCTTCTCCCGCTTTTCCACACTCAGTTATTTTGTATTTCTATTTTCATTTTAGAATAATATTTTGTTCAATATTCCAATCTGAATGTACTTCACTCCTCAGTAATTTTTTATTATTTTTTCTGTTCACCATCAAATTTGATTCGTGATTATTGATTAATGAGGGCCAATACGAGTTTAAACCCTTGATTATCTAAACTCGGATTAATAATTAACTATGGGTTACAACGTTATGCATTTTTCAATGAAAAACTAATGCAGGATTCCTTAATTCGTTGTTTCCATATGTTGGCAACACATTTTTTCGCTTGTACCATCATTTGGACCGTTCAGAAACCTCAACATTGAATCAAACTTAACCTAAGAATTCATAGTTTTGTCAAAAGTATACAGAAAAGTTGATGGAAAAATGGCCAAGTGTATTCCTTAAATTGTTAGGTGTCTCTTAGAAAAAAAAGACTCACAATGTCAATGACGGAGAGGAAAACATTCTCATTTCACTGGTAAAAAATACCAAGATATTCTAGAATGTAAAAAACGGGGGCAGTTACTAATTCGCAAAAATTGAAGGCGTGGGCTACAATAAGTAATGCAATACCATCTGCGGAGGTCCCAAAAAATGGAATGGCACCTTAACAATAAAAGACAAAATTTCTACTTGGGCTCTGTCCAAAGCAAATTTTACAGATTTACAAAAACGATCATTCGAAGAACACAAATTGAAATTAATACACATGACAGAAAAACACCAACTTTTTTTGGAACTACAGAGGGAGGAGTAGAATCTAGAGAAAACCCATATGAATGAGATATATAAACAAACATCTTTGAAATATAACTCATCAACCAACAGTAAATCAACAATTGAGAGATGCCTGAGAACAGATCATGTAGTTTTTCATTTTGCATTTGTGATGATTTAATTTTAGTTTTTTTATGATAAACATTTTTGGTATGAAAAATCAAGATTTGATTTTTATTTGGAGGTTTATTTTTTGTTTTTATAGTCATTTGAGGGGTGATTCTTTGTATTTTTGTTAGTTGCGAACGATTTCTTTCGGCAAGCGAAATCTATTCGAAAATTATTTTTCCGTCCATTCTTCCAAATGGTTTCTAGGTACCGTAATTTCGGATGACTTTGGCTAACTTAAATTCAAAGAATGTCTACGATGAATTTGTAAAATAAATTGGTGTTATTATATATCAAAATATTGATCTTTTACCACTCTTTCAAATTAGCTACGTCAAATTGTCATTAAGACTTTGTATGTGGATATATAAAAAAAATATGGTGTGCAAAGTCACCCGCATATTGAGGGCTGGCTTTGACCCACGGCTTATATTTTGTGTGATTTTCTCTTTATAGCATGTACATAGGCCAAAGTAACCAGACAGATGAAATCAGCAAAAGAAATTTGTCCATAATTTTTTTTTATTTCATCTTTAATCATCATAAATGATTAAAAAAACATATTGCTTAGTTGCAGACAAATTTTATGCAAGTTGAATTTGGTTGCAAATACTCCTGAATGGAATACAGTGTGCACGTATATAATACATATTATATAGGTATATATACCCATATACAATAGAAAGAGCTTAAAAAGGCAATACTTAAATTGTATAATTATTATTTGGAGATTTGGTTTAGCGGGAACAAGGACAATAAAGGTGGTCCAAATTTTAAGAACATTTATTTATCGTCTTCCTCAGGGCTAAAAAATGCATATGGGTTTACAATACATATTAAAATTAATTATAAAGATAACCATATTATGACACACAATAATCAATAAAACAGATTCACGAACAATAATGTGGTAAAAACAATATTATTTAGTAGAACAATAATAAACTATGCTTTAAAAATGAAACAAATAGAGATCTACCTTTTTTCCGTTATTCAGACATATATTATTTATCTGGTGTTCAGTATCAATGATAATAAGAATTGTTGTTGCTGTTCACTGTAGGGTACCTGTCTGGTAGAGTGAATTCAAATCGATCGTTTGTGTCGAAATAAAAAAACAACGAGGTAGAAAAAACTTTGGAGATAAATAGAAGAAAAACAAAGTTATTTCTACCTCATTTTTTTATTTCGACAGAAACGATCGATTTGACTTCAGTTTACCAGACAGGTACCCTACAGTGAACAGCAACAACAATGCTTATTATCAATGATACTGAACACCAGATAGATAATATATGTCTGGATAACGGAAAAAGCATAGTTCATTATTGTTCTACTAAATTATATTGTTTTTGACACATTACTGTTCATGATTCTGTTTTATTCATTATTGTTTGTCATATTATGGTTATCTTTATAATAAATTTTAATATGTATTGTAAACCCATATGTATTTTTTCGCCCTGAGGAAAACAATAAATAAACGTCGAAACGTCGGCAATTTTTAAAAATTTGAACCACTTTTATTGTCCTTGTTCCTGCTGAACCAAATCTCCAATTAACTTGAAGGACACAATTTCTACATAATAATTAATAATGTCTATTTCAAAATGAGCCAAAGTCACCCAACTGGGTTAAAGTCACCCGAAATTACGGTACGTTGTATAAATACGGGTCTATTTCTTCTTAGGGCAATAATATCAATAACTTCAAAAAATACTTCAGTCTTTTATATCTTCGAACATCTTTGCAGCCAGTTATGAAACAAAATTATTCAACACAATAATAATTTTCAAAATATTCAATCTCTATTGAAATGTCGAACAATCAAATAGGTTCGAATCGGCAAATTATATCCTTAAACCCCCGAATTCATGAGATTAACTCAAACCATTGTGAAACTAGGTTTATCTCATAAACCCGTATTGAACAACTGAAACAAAATTGGTGATCCTGGTTTAACCCCAATCACTTGGTCATCCTTGATTGAACAACCGGGCCTTTTAATAAGGAATATTTAATGAAAACAGGTTTTTTTTAATTGAAAATTATGTATTTTCGACAATCTAGAATATAAATCAACTTGTATCGATGAGCTGGATTATTTTGAAATCCATTCATCTAGATAATAGAAACATGAATAGATATTGAAAATTCTCCTGGTCAACGAGTAATTCATTGAATTTTCCCCATCGAGAACATTCTGAGTATGCGCTTTGAAATCACAATTATCGAACAAGACTTTAAACGTAACGGATTTATTCAATGAACAAAAACTAAGTGAATCTTTCTATCCAACTTGAATACTTTCGAAATTACTTCAGATGCAAATAAGTCCGGGCATCTGCACAAAACATTACATCATGATGAATTAATTCCGGGCGAATTTGCTGAAAGGAAAATTGTAAAAACTCACTCTGGGTGCTCTAACTCCACCGTTGAAAAGTATCAAGCCATTTGCTTCATTCGTGCGAAACTTGAAAGAAATGTTCCCCGACTTCTTCGCATTCCAGGGCGGCAGGATCTGGAAATAAATCAGAGAAATAAGTGGCGAATGCAAACGATTTCTCAACCATCGAAATTGATATATTCGAATAGCTGGCAATATGTTACTTCCTCAAGTTTTCGGGAACACAGGCAGAAACTATTGGGATTAGGAATTAGATTCTCTGCACAGAAAAATGATCTCCTGAAGCTATTAATATTTCGAAATCGTTAACAAAACAATGTTTTCCAGTCAAGAGGTGAGTAGCAAGAGTTCTGATAATCGTTTTTTTAATGTTCTGTTTTGTGGCCTATGTAAAAACTTGCAAGGAGTTGACGTATATAAGTCAACTCCTTGCAAGTTTTTACAAAGGCCATTTTTGGCCTTTGTTTTTTAACAGAAAACTAAAAAAACGATTATCAGAACATAGGAACTGTTTTGTCAGATTTATCAGATTTCTTAGGTTTATCTCTAATGTTCTTAATCAATCAACTTTAATTATTATTTGTTTTCAAGTGAGAAAGTTGTTTTTTTCCGGTAGGATGGCATAAATATGTAATAACTTCAAAATTATGTTTTTCGTTTTGAGTAGGAAACACTACTTATAAAAAAGAAAGGTTTTGATCTCGACCTTGTGGAAAGTTTAGAAATAAAAAAATTACATAATATTTGTTAATAGGTAAAAGATATAATCCCTGTCCTAATAATTACCCATTGGATTATCCTCGATATCCTTAATATTCTTAATTTATACCAACTACTACCTTGAGTTACTATAATTCCCACCTGAAGAAGCTATTGTATAGCGAAACACGTGTGGTGGTTTGTAAACACAGTTTATTGAAAATCATTCGGTGAAGTGAGTGTATAATGTAGTTGTTTCCGTTGAAATACCCAAATAATTTTTTTTACAAACAAAATTCGACGGTATGACAGGGTTGGCTACTTTCTACAAACGACACCCTCTTCAGGAATGGATAGTATTACGAACTGCAACGGGATGTCGGAAAATAATAGATAATTGGAAATATAGTCAAGTAATGAGTGTTTACGTTTACGTTTAACGATCCTTGGGGGTTGCGAGTCAGTGAAATCATCAGAAGCCTGAATGCCTGAAGATCCTATCTCTTTGGAAAATCCGAGAACGGCCGCTTCTCGTGCCGTCTCCCGAGCGACCTCACTGGGACGAGCGTCGTTAGTCCTATCATAAGTAAATCCTTCGCCTGGGGTAATTTATATGATAGGTGCCAAGCCCCCAGTCACTGTGCGCCGGAGCTTTCGGTTTCCACTGACCGACTCTTCACGACCGCGAAAACTAACCTTCTTGAGACCCCCTTCTTTAATAATATCGCTAGTATCACGAATTATTCCTAACAATTTTTCCAAATGGTTGAGCTCTTTATCCCCCCTATTCGTTTCGGTCCATCTCTCTCCTACTTTCGCTTTGCTTTTGGAACGGAAGTCGGGGGACAACCTTCCTCCACCACTGCACACTTCCGTGCGGGCGATTTGTTCATTTGAAAAATTTTGGCTCAATGTGGAAAATTCTGAATTCCGTGAAGGTTCCATTGGAAATGCGTCTTGTCTCCCAGTTATCTCGCCAGATATGCCAGATACCGGCTGAAACCTATTTTCGAAAGCGAGTCTCTGTTTTAGAATTTCTACCCCCGGCTTTGTCCGAAATATCGCGGAGTCAAAAGTTTACTTTTTGTCAAATCAAATCTTGATTTGCTAGTCATGTCGGCCAGCTCGCCAACAGAGTCTAGTTACGAAACAACTTTATGTTTTGAATTTTTGAAAAATACCGAAGTGGATTTACTGAAATCCAAATCATTAAAAATCCCTAAGATGATTTTCCACTCAAATTCTCAGATCATGATTATTTCATCTCTATGAACTCGCCTCTCGCGATCCCATTTCGTTTGAATACAAAATATTACCAGAAAACATATTCACAGTTTTTCGCGGAGTGTTTAAATTCCTAACTGAACCTGAATTTGGCATCAAGACTCAAGTTGGATGGTTCTCTGGGCCATCATTATTTTCAAAAAAATCCGAATAAATTTTCTATTTATGTCGATAGCCATGCTCCTCGGGCCTAACTGAACTGTAGACGGGCTCGTCTACCAAGGAAACAGCTTGTGGAAAGCCTGCAAAATCCAATGATTCATTAGATTTGCTGCAAATTCTGTCTGTCTCTAGGTACGCGACTCTGGTTAGTCGTGCCTACTGGAGTTCAGATAATAGATAAAAACTTTTTAACGAAAAATTAAACCGACGAAAAAATCAACTGAAAAGCAAAAAATAAAATGAACCTCCTCAGTTTAAATGATAATTGAGCTCCTAAACTAATGTGAGTAACTGATTTTGAGTCGGCGCCAAACAAACAATTATCGAAGATCATTGAAAGAAGTAATTAAAACGCAGCCGTGCATCTCGCTGCCATCAATTTACGCTTCACCTGATTCAATTGCTAGTTTGTTTGGCGCCGACTCAAAATCAGTTACATTAGTTTAGGAGCTCAATTATCATTTAGACTGAGAAGATTCATTTTATTTTTTCCTTTTCAGTTGATTTTTTCGTCGGTTTAATTTTTTGTTGAAAAGTTTTTATTTTTGAATTTTTTGTTGCTGAAATCTACTAATTTTTGATTACTTCCAAAATACTTACTTACCTAGCTTACTTCAACTATTAACTATTAAATAATATTATTTTCTATTTCAACTATTTATTGTTATATAATATAAATTAATTTTGAGAGTTCTGGTTAGTTGATTTCATCACTTTGTATATAATTCCATCCTTTCATAGAATGTAATCACTTTGACGGATGTAGGAGGGTCTGTCAATGTCAACTACATATGTGTGCCAAAGTTCACAAGTGATAAATCAATCATCCCCTATTTTTCTACCCATAGGGGTGGATCATTTCATTCTAAATTGAGATATGATCAACTTTGAGGTATAGCCTTTCTAATAAAAAAAGAATCATCCAAATCGGAAAACCCACTACAAAGTTATGCCTGATAGAATTGGTTAACGGACCAAAATTCAGAGGGTGAACGATCAATATCCTTCATTTTGTTACCTTTAGGGATGGATTTCGTTGTTCAAATTGAAATGGGACCAACTTCGAAGTACACCATATCCAATGAGAAAAGAATCATCGGAATCGAACCGCTCTGTGAAAAGTTGTGCGTGATCATACATAAAAAAATATACGCGTCGAATATAATTGAAACGCATTGATTCCTTTCGTGGATTCTTCCATGAACGCAAATACCGATTGCCACTGAAAATTTACACTTGACAAAAGATTTTTCGTCGCCTAACAGAGGTGTGGAATTTCAAACATAAATTTTGGGTTTCGCGAGGAATAACGATATGCAATTTACTCCAAAACTACTGTAAAAAATTAAATATACGCGTCGACTAGAAAACCTCCTCCTTTTTGGTTTCGTCGGTTAAAAATGCCACTAGACCAGCCTGGGAGGATTGGAGGTAGGATCACGGTTTTTTTAGCCCAATAAATCTTAGACTCGTAGTAACTAATCTGCCCCAGCACAAATCAATCTCTAGATTCGCGAGTCCCTTTTATTGACTCAATCCCTGATAGAGAGCGACGAAGGGCAGAAAGTCTTCTCTTTTTTTTTCAGCCATTTACCGAGGAGTAGAAAATCGCCGATCTGAAGATTCCTAGATGATAAAATACGAAGAATATCTTTGAAGAACTCTCTGATGTTCCTCATATATCCAAATGGTCAGGCCGTTAAACTTCTAAAGTTGTGGAAATATTCGTTCTTGTCCTAAAAGCCCATCGCCATAGTCAGGCGGAAATTAATCCTCTTGTTCTGCCACTTCAGATGGATTCCCGAACATTCGAAGCATAAACGAATATTAATCCAAACGAAGTATCCCTCGATAGGGCTTCTTCCAAGGTACGATGTGGACGCGTCAAACACTCACTCGTTGAGAGTTCAAAAGTAACTGAAGTACCCTCTCACATTTTTCCGCACCTCGGAAATGGAAATGGGTAGAATATCTGCTAAAACTTAAGATCTTATTGGTCTGGTGCCCATAAAATCTTCCGGCAACTCACTCTGCTCAAGCGCCAAGACGGTTACGGCAGCTGCATCTTATTTTGCTCAGCCGTCGAAAATTTAAAGGTGACTTATTATTCATAAAATTGCACAATATGACGTACATTTTTATTTGAAGAAATTTAATTTTCTAACAAATGATTGTCCGAATCAAATCGAATTCTGTATACACCAACCAAAAATGTTCTCATTCAGAGATCAAATGAAGAAGTTAAGAAAATTAACTTGTTATGACCATAACTGCCTTATCACACATCCAATCTAGATGAATGATATTCCGAAAGAGAAGTAGTCTAATGTTGCTCAACGTAGTGCAAACAGAAATACGATCCGATTGCCAGTTTACGGAAAATTTGGAGAATTGGAGTTTTCACAAGGGGTTTTTCAACACCCTGTATCTCCGTTTTTAGGAAAACTTTTTTCAGCAGAATGTACCGGGTTTCATTTCTCTTCAAAATGACATACAATTTTCTAACGTGCAACTTCGTATAAGAAAAGTTTTTATCTGGTAAAAATTAGTAAACACGAATCTGTGATGCCCACCCTTTTCCACTACCACAGATTACCTCAGTTTCCCACTAAGGAACCGATAGACCTATAGAAGCAAGGCTCACACTTTCACCTGAATTGATGGATTAATTCTGCGTTCGTTCATCAATCTTGAGCTGCTAAGATTATCGTCGAATTCGCAGAGGAGGTGACAATAGAACGGGGGTACGTGAGGTTTCCTCAGTTTCTGAGCATACACCTTGGGTTATCGGAGAGTCACAATATAAGCACATCAGTAGTAATATAAGGTTTATTAAAATTAGTTATGGTAAATGTCACAACTTTCAATACATACATTGGGCTAACATTGGCCACCCATTATATTTGTGAATAGCGGCACACTTCACTATCTATAATCGTTATATTGTTCACACACTCATCGATGTGGCCATAATCCTTAACACGAATAAACTTTCACATACTATAAATCCAATATTACCAACCACAATAGAAAACAAAGCAATAATTTCATTCAAATAATATCTATTTACCTGAAACGCTGTTTCGAATCATATCGCTTTGCAAGAGATAAACTGGCTTCCGAAGAATTTGTTATCTCTATTCCATGTTTGGGTCAAAATGGTTCACTTATCTATCCGAGGAATTCTCGTTCATTTTAATACATTATCAATATTTCGAAGAATCTGAGATTTTATTCACTTTTGAAAGTTTTGTCTGTCGGTATGTATGTGACTCACGGTTCGTTACTTCAGTCGAGTTTGTTTCACTACTTTTCAAGACGTGGCTTTCTTCTGTACACTATTAACTTCACTGGACTTTATTAATTAAACACTTTCTCGAGCATAGCTTTCACTGTGACAATATGTTGTGTTTTCCAAGGCACTTTTGACCAGACTCACTTGAATGACTGCTTCAACTTGAATGTTTTTCTAATTATTTTTGATATTTTTATATCAAATGCTTGTTTGCCGTTTCTTTGATGTCCAATTACGCTGGGTCAGAGGATGACAAATTATTATTGATATCAGATGAAATCATCAGCTAGTCGGCGGTGAATTTGTTCGAGCTCAAAGTGCCGCTTTATCAGCATTTGATTGTCTTCTGCGAATGTTTCATAGTTATCGGGGTCAATGAGGTTACTCAGTAATTGTGGGTGGTCGATCTGGTGTTTGTTTACCAATGATTCACAATAATTATTGTGAAATTTGACCGTTCACAGGTAGATAATTCCTTTCTGAGATGTGGCTCATGACAAATACTGTCCCAAACGAAAGTAAACTATGTACATGTTTCACAAGCCTAGAGCTGCGTAAAAGTTAGATATGAAGTTTTTTCACGTCAAAAGGCAATTTTCGTAACATTACTTCTGAATCGAACAGGATATTGTGCAATTTCCTAATTGCTATTGCCCTAATTGCATTACATTTTTGACAAATACATGGACTTTCATATATATCCATTCTCGAAGTGACTATTAGGATATGGTTATAATTTTGAAGAGTCGTTCCTTCAACCAGTTATATCACCAACTTTTCAATTCTCCAATTTTAAAATGCAATGAATTTCTGCCATGTAACAGATCGTATCTGTCTCGGACCATAAAAATGTTTATGATCAATAAAATCATAGTTATTATCGTAGTTATCTCGATCTAATTTCATATTTCCATGAAACTTTATAGAGTTCGGGTTGGCATCGATTTCTATTCACACGCAGACAACATACAGAATTGTACGGAAATGCCGCGGATAACGAAAATGCCACCTCAGCGGAGTATTCAGAATAGCTGTTTGATGTCAATATTCAACGACGTACCTACTTTAATAATGGTAATAATGTCACAGAGTTGGAATTCGCTCAGCAGAAGGCTCACTGCACAGAACACAAAACTCATGAAGCTCCATATACGTATACGAACATGGTGTCTTTTATTATAGAGGATGAATTATTTACCTCCGCAGAAGATACTTGAGCCTATTATATGCTGTTATCTCTCTCAAATCATCCCACCCACAATAACGTCATCTCTTATCGCTTCATGAATATATCCACAGACTAGTAAAATGCACGGGTCGCCTTCTGTGATTGGTTCAGGATAGACATGCGCGTTACGAGATATGTATTTTTGTTTTAGATCTCATTTTCAGGATGAAGGGAGAATCAAAGTGTGGGCCCATTGCTATTGAAAAAACGCAGGCATTTTTACTGAAGATCAACCAACTAGAAGGAATGCTAGGGTAACAATTGAGAACCTACTGGATAAGATAAAATAGTTAGCTGGAAAATAATAACGGATATGGAAAGACCGAACGCTAATAACTACTAGGATAGAATTATTGTCGAAGCACATAACAAAGCAAAAGCACAGAAGAAAGCAAAATTTTATAAAGCCTGTCCTTCTCTACAAAATTTTTAAAAAGCCCGTACTCCACTACAAAATTTTGTGGAGCCCGCCCACTACTATAAAATTTAGCAAAGCCCGTTCTCCATTATGAAATTTCAGAATGCTCGTCCTCCACTACAAAATTTTTGAGTGAAGTAAGGTCAAAGTTTTTTTTTATCTTTTTTTTTTTCATTCAGGACTATCTGAGAAATGGTGTGTCCAGGTGGATATCAGAGATCATACAATTTCACTCACTAACGATTCGTTAATGTGAAAGATGGGTACAAACGAGAAAATCTCAATTTATGCAGAATGAAATATATTTTTAAGGATTGTAACATGAATATAAAGCATGCTTGTGAGAGTTATTGTAGGACATCATACTGTAGAGTATGTAAAATTTGTATACATCGATACAAATGTGATAGTCCAGAGTATATCGTGAATAATACCTTGTGTAAGCATGTGCACTTGGTACGGATTGGTACTAACTGTGTTGTAGATGATGCTGCAAAGGCACTAGGAGAGAACCCAGTCATCATATCACAGAATGTAGAAGAAATTGCATAATTTATTGAAGAAAATATCAGAAAAAATAGGGGATCAAGATAAAAGATAAATTGAATGGACAAATTTTTGAAAGTTCATTCTAATCAGTATACTTACAAATATTTTTATTGATATTAATTGGCATTTTTAGAATTGAAGGGAAAAGCCACTGACAAACAGAAATCATTTGTAAATATGGCTTTTCTGAAAAACAATATGAGGTTTCCCAATTTTCAGTTTGAGATTTTAACCTATATATTTATATATACTGTATATATTGGACAAAATATAAAATAAAGTGAGTACCTCCGTGCATTCTACTGGAGTCTCCCATCCTTCTATCAGAGAATCAACAGAACCCATGATGAACTATATATTTCCATTCCTTCCATATTTCCACAAATCGCAACTTCTTCTCCTTGGCATCAATCCCAAAATGTGACTTAATCATGACTTTTTTCAAAAAAACAGAAACCAACCCAGAACTGATTAATCTCTTCCACCAATGGCTGAACATGAACTAAAATTTCATCTTTCTATACACTGACTGTTCAAAAACAAAATGAGGAGTTGGCGTCGGCATACTTACACCTAACTCCCCTCTCTTCTTTCAAATGTTTGACATAACAAGTACCTACGCGCGAAATCTTCACGGAATATACCTAAAAACTCAAAATACCAGTAAATATCCCATAATATCAGATTCACTAAGTGCAATTGAAAGCATCCAAATAACTCCTCATAAAAAACAAACTCCATGACATCGAGAAAATGGAAAAACAATGATGCTCATATGGGTTTTCTCCCACATCTCAGGAAATACGAGAGCAAGATGGGTTGAGATATTGAAATAGAAAGGACCTTAAGACTGACTCACCTCAAGCCTTGGTTCGTTCTTCGGAAGTGGAAGCGACTTTCAACAACGCAAGGCTGAAAGTACAAACAGTATCGATCGTGAAACCTCCTCAGGAGAAGACACAAGGTGACAGCATAAAGCAGATGCTCAGTAGAATACTACGAACATTGGAATCCAGGAATCAACAGTGCTAATAACCAATTAAGAAGTTACTGCTTTGGCTGTAGTAGGACCGGAAATTCAAAGAGAGATTGCAGGATACTATCATGCTCATCATCACCTGCTAGGATACCACTAAGTTCCTACTCACCCACAAGAACCAGATAATCTAGTGAGTTTTAGAGTAGATACCAAGAAACTGAATTGGCAAATACATCGGGAGGTATGCGGGCTAGTGAAAGCTAAGCTATCAAAGTCATCCAAGTCAGGAGAACTACCGATAATCCGTCCATAAGAGAAAAAACGAACCAAAACTATACCAATACCGAAAATCTCCTAGAAAACCGCATCTTAGAGCAACCGAGTAAAGTCAGAGAACAAGATCCCATGAAAGAGTTGCTGACATCAGACGAACAAGACTGTTACCTGAGGACGACTGTACACATGAGACAAGACCGAGATACAGATCCAATCATTGGGAACTGTATACGTAAGGAAGAGAACGAAACTGGCGGACCCGTTGTAAAGCGATTTTCTAGGGTCGGGAATAATGAAAATTATCCCTAGAATCGTAACTTTCTTTATGACGCCAAGATACTTTTTCGAACTATTTTGAAACTCGACTTACCAGGGGTAGCAACAGATGGAGATACGGAATGTCCAGGGGTCTTGACTTAATTAAAATTTCCAAAGGTCTATAGGCGTTAATTAGAGCCCTTGGGACTGGACTTGTCTTTATCTTAACTGGGACTGGACTTGTCTTTATCTTGACTCACACACTGGTCTGGTCCTATAGTTTACAGGCTTGAAAAGGAAAAGGTACTTTCCATAGATGTTTCCCAATGTAACCACAATACAACAATTTTATTTAAACTCCAACTCATGCAATTTTCACAATTTGAATTCATTACACAAGATTATGAGAACTTCAACAATATATTTTATGCAATAAATTGAACAGCTGAACCGAAATTGTACAGTTCATAAGTTCCAACAATGGACATAAACGATAACACCTCTTACAAAATTTAATTACCAAAATCTTTGTGAGATATCCCACCTTATCTTAGTTTGTCACCAAGAGACCGATTTTCCTATTTTTCACAATCTAAGTTCAGAAAGTGATTTTTCTGGTGTGCGTGGGAATTGAATACGTCCACCTTGATTTTATTACTTTATAAACTCGTCGCAATAGAATAACAAAACTTTACGGCCTACTCGTAATATTTACTTTGAGCTTCGAGGAAAGAAAACAGAATCACTTTGATATTTCGACCCACCTTTTGTCAAAGCCTAAACTGTGGTGTTCTCACAATCCTGATCTACCCCTAGATAAGTACCAACTTAGCAGGGAGCAGTTATATGGCTGGGATTCTGCGTACGAGACATCAACGTGCATTACTTACTAGATTCATAATTAATTTAATATAGAAAATTCGAGTATCTTATAAAACCACCTTCAGGAACTTTATTCTAAATTTGAAAGCCTTAATATTTGTATATTAGTCTCATTATCAATTTAAGATCAAAAGCTTCACTCTGCAAGTATCTTGAGGGAAACAAAAAATTTTGTTAATTTGAGATCTAATTTATCAACGCGCTAACTGCTCTCGTTCGGTCATGCATCACAACTTGAGCAGCTAGAAAAAACTGACAGATTGTAACCCTCGACGGAACTTGAGATCGTAAACTCGCGGTACTATGAGATTGAATGGTTCATCGATCTCGTGCTATATAGAATATTGAAATTCCAAGCAGCAAAATAGATGCAAAATGTCAAATTCACTATTTATTTCAATCGAGTACCAGGACGCTATGAATTCTATTGAACTCTAAATATCTGCCAGAGTCAGAAATGAAACAAATGCCGGTGACAATCCTCTCGAGTACGGTAGGATTGTCAATTAATACAAAATAAATGAAGTTAAGACGGTCAATTGGTGAAACAGCCTGCTATCGTAGTGACAGGAATTATTGATATATATTCTTGGTTCAACAACAATACCCCACGACATGAATCAATCCGAAATAACAAAAAATGCATAACTTGATTTACTGTGAAAGTCACTGGACTGGGATATTTCACACTTGTGCGATACTGCACAGCTGAATCGTACTTTTCATGAAATATTTACAATGCACGCAATAAAATGATTTGACGTTTCGCCAACTTGATAAACTCAAACGGTTTTCAAACACAGTGGGGCGAAATATACACAACAGGGCAATATGGGCATCGATGTGTCTTAATGACCCAATCAAATCAACAGGTTATCAAAGGTTTAAACAAAATGTTCTACTTACGGTTACCTCACTACTCAAACAAAGTTTTTGCATGAGTGCTTATACTCTACGGAAAACTATTTTTTTTGACTCGAAGAACGATTTCGACCACTTACTCTGGAGACGGAACTAAAAGGGCTACGCTCCCGGAAGGGAAGTTAAAGAGCTTGTGCTCGACACGGAAGGAAAGAGAGCGATCCTAATTAAATCTCGGCTTTTATATTCACCGGATTTAGAAGAAATATCGGACAAATACTGTCTGATTCACATAAGAACTGGACCAAAAAGCAGCTTATCTTTTTGTTCCCTTATGAAAGAGCATACTACATTTTTACTCATATGAATATACCTTTTTCTACTCTCATAGTAAAAACAGCCAAAAAGGTCTTTTAGTCTTTTTGTACGGTGCAAAAAAAGCATCAGCACTTTCTTTTGCTCGGTTTTGTGATCGTTCCAGTAGCTTTGTTTGTTTACACTTATTTTCTAAACAGGCATTAATTTGTTGCCTGACCATAATTAATGTCAAACCCCCGAAATAGGCACGGACGTACCAAAGTTACTTCAAACAATTGGTTAGCCGTTCTTAGTAACGGAGCTTGGAAAAAATGTTTCGTTACACCTTCTGGAGAGATATTTTCTGAGATCCCATTTTCAAGGTAATGTGGGCACAGTGGGGTTCCCTGGTTGAGGAAAATGGACCATTTGAACGGGATTCAGCTTATGGGATGTCAATTCCCCTTTTGGTTATGCCCAGAAAGAGGAGGGTTGAAATCTTGAATTAAATTAATTAGGGAGTCAATAAGACTTTGAAGAAGACCAGGTGGAGGTTCTACTGAGTTCAATGTCGGGACGATGTGGAAAGCTGGTGCAGAAAATATCCAGAGTAGGAAGCAGCAATCAAAGATTCCAAGACAAGGTCCAGGGACGAAATGACGAAATACAACTTAGGTGCGCCATTCGAACGGATTGCCATTGATGTAGCAGGATCATTTGATTTCATTTTCAGTAGCCGGATTGAGGAACATAAATTCAGAAATGTTCGGGTGGATAACTTCATAATCATCACCAGACTTTTTTATTTGATCAGCCGTTTTCATATCGATTTTGTTATAATATTCATTGCAACAATTAGCCATGTCACTCTTTTTTCGTTTTTATAAGCTGTTTATTGTTATAACATTTTTTCTTTTTATATGATTGCCAGAGGTCAGGTTTTCGATAATTTTATCTTGTATTGAACGGCGTTATGTGCATCTTTCCACACATGTGAAAATCTATTCGATACATTTTCATACTCTCCCAATCTAATATCTTCAATGTTCATTTTTAACTGCCTCTTCTCTCATAACACATTGTTATTCACTCTTACTATCCGATACATGAAAAAAAAAACATCAGAATATATGCTGACATTATCAAAAGGCATATAATTGTTTCCAGCTTGTTCGAGCAGACACTAATACTGCCACCGAATTAAAAATAGTGGCCTTTCATTATAATCACCATACCGAAAGGAAAATATTACTTATAACCAACCCAACATTATATAAAAATTTCAAAGGAATCTGTCGAGTGCTAGGATCTCATGTAATCCACTTCAGCTCTTATTTTGCGAGCTTTCGGTGCAAACCCTTCAGTGAACGGGTTGGGTATCTCAGACCAGAGCGTAAACAGATTCCCCTCTTTTTTCGTCACGCGTGCGCTGACGCGTCTGTCCCTGCCAGTACCTTCCTGTTTCAACTCGCTCTGCACATCGACAAAAGAGTGCTGTTAGTGGAGATCGGTATTTCATGTTATTGTTAGTTTCGGTCTGTGAGGCCCACTCGTGAAACTTTCCATTTTATCGTTTATTCGAATTCCATCAAGTACAAGTATGTCTGATCCATATGAAATAGAGGTGAGGAAACTCCAGAAACTATTTGACGAGGTGTCTAGTGGTGATGAATATGCAGATGATTCGGATTCTGAGAGAGAAGATCGTATGATCGTCAGTGACCACTTTTCAGAAACTGAGGAGGAGGAGGATATAGAGGAGATAAATGAACATAACGATAATGAAGGCGGATATGATGGCGATACATCTGCTCGTACCAGAGGTATTACGCACGATCAAAAAATAAAAAAAAGAATACATTTATATTATGTTGCGGAAAATGGGTTCAAGTGGTGCAAAATGGGTCAACCAAAGAATGTTAGAACCAGATCACACAATTTGGTGCGGAAACTTCCCGGAGTCGTAGGCGAGGCAAAAAAAGCGAAGACTGTTCTCCATTCTTGGGAGTTATTCATAAGCCATAATGTACAACAGGAAATTGTGGATTGTACTAACAAATACATTTGTAAAATTGCCGATTCATATAAGGATAAAGACGATGTCAGACTAACTGACTTAGTTGAAATCAGAGCTCTTCTGGGACTTCTGTATATGGCTGGCATTCTTCGGAGTAACCGCCTTTCAATTACTGGGGTTGAAATTTTCCGTGCGACCATGGCGCTAAGAAGGTTCCGATTTTTATTGAGATGTTTACGTTTCGATGATCTCAATACACGAGCAGAACGAAAAGCAACGGACAATCTTGCTGCTATAAGAAATGTTTCCGAAAATATCATCAGTACTTTTTGGAAACATGATTGTCTAGGACAATATGCGACCATTGACGAAATGTTGTTAGGATTCCGTGGGAGATGTCCATTCAGGATGTATATTCCTAATAAGCCAGCTAGATATGGGCTGAAAATATTCTCGTTGGTGGACGCGAGAGTATTTTACACATGTAATTCGGAAGTGTATGTGGGAACCAATGGACCGTATGAAGTGGAAAACAATGCTATTGAGGTAGTTGTTAGATTGACAAAACCAATACACAATTCAAACAGAAATGTGACTATGGATAATTGGTTCACATCTATACCATTAGCCACAACATTGCTAAAAAATCATAAACTCACTCTTCTGGGTACCTTACGCACCAACAAGAGAGACATTCCTCCAGAATTACTACTTCCACAACGACCTGTCAAATCAAGTATGTTTGCCTTCACAGCGGATATGACTTTAGTATCATACAGACCAAAAAAAATGAAGAATGTATTAGTTTTGTCTACGATGCTCCATACTGATACGATTGATCAATCTACTGGTGACGAATTCAAACCAGAAATGATAACCCTTCACAATGTAACGAAAGGCGGTGTTGATACAGTTGATCAGATGGTTTCATCTTATAGTGTAGCTAGAAATAACAGGAGGTGGCCAATGACTATTTTTTAGGGTTTGCTTGATATTGCTGGTGTGAATGCTTTCATTATATACAGATCAAACAACCAAGATGAACCTATTTCACGGAGGACTTTCCTGAAGGAGCTTAGTCTAACTTTGATTGAGGACCAACTGGATAGAAGAGCGAGTGACAAATATATCTCAAGGGATATAAAGCAACTTGCAAGGAAACTTTGTAACACACCTATTATCGAAGTTGTACAGCCCCCATACGGTAGAGGTAGATGCGAATTCTGTAAGGATCGTAAAACAAGATATCACTGTCACAATTGTGGTAAAATGATTTGTTTAGAACATTCCAAACAGACAAGCCCGGATTGTGTTACAGAAATACTTTTTTAGTTTTTACGTGTTATGTCAGTTATAATCTTTTATTTAAATGTTTAAACGAATGAATTTTTCATTTTATACTATTACTTTACTATATTAAACTGTTTCTCTTCTGTGAATACGGTATTTCTGTGAATAGATGTCTATTAATTTTTTCGGTCTAATAGACCCAACCCGTTCCATATTGTAATATTTTGCTACCAGTTCACTGAAGGGTTAATATATCTTGCCTTGAGAATAACAAATGCAACATGCGTCTCTACTGCAACGCCTTCTAGCGTAAACCGTCATTCATACTCACCAAGTGGGATTCCCTAGTGGTGAACGTGATGGGATCGTGTGTCTCTCCCGTCGGGCACTTGTAATCGATCCTTCCCGCAACTTGAATCAGATGACTGCCGGACTTGGCCAATTCCAGAAGGTTCAGTCTCAACGTATCGGCCACGAATTCAACCTGAAATTCATACTGACATGTAGATCCGAGGTTTATTGCGATTTCGGAAAGAGAGAGAGAAACGGTTTTTATAAAATATTATTGGAGATTTGGTTTAGCGGAAACTGGAACAATAAAAGTAGTCCAAATTTTAAAAAATTGCCGACGTTTCGACTTTTCTTTTTCGTCTTCTTCAGGGATAGCATATAGGTTTATAATACATATTAAAATTCATTATAAAGATAACCATAATACGACACAATTATGAATAAAACAGATTCGCGAACAGTAATGTGTTAAAAACAATATAATTTAGTAGAACAATAATAAACTATGCTTTATAAATGAAACAAATAGAGATCTACCTTTTTTCCGTTATTCAGGCATATATTATCTATCTGGTGTTGAGTATCATTGATAATAAGCATTGTTGTTGCTGTTTACTGTAGGGTATCTGTCTGGTAAACTGAATTCGAATCGATCGTTTGTGTAGAAATAAAAAAACAACGAGGTAGAAAGAACTTTGGAGATAAATAGAAGAAGAAAAAAAACTACCTTTATCTATTCATTAGTAAGGTGCTGGATGACTGAAATCGAAATGCATATTTAGTACGGTTTGTTTTGACTCATTTTATATTTGTTGAGGATGTAGTTGTAGCAAACACTCGATCTTTCTGTATCAGTTCTCATGTTCACAGTATCACTGAGAAATATATGGATCATTTCGCTAATGTTTCTCTTATACAGATTTTTTTCTCTATCAACGATATGGGCTTCATCGAAATTAAACTCGTGTCTCTCAGTAAAGTGATGTAATGCCAACGCTGTTTTGTTCGGTTTATCTTTGTGTTTTTCCTTACAGTCATAATTGTGCTGTGTATGCGAGTTTTCAGGTGTTGTTTTGTCATTCCAATATAACACTTGATACAATTTATTCTATAAACCAGATAAGAGTAATCAAAGGTTGGAGTTTCGTCTTTTAGTTTCGTAATGAGAACATGTAAACATTTCGAAAATATCAAGTCTTCAATTTGTGTTTATAATGCATTTGTGTACAGTAAGCTAAATTTCGCTTCTATTATATGGAGTCCTCAGTACAAAACGTATATAAACCGCCTGGAAAACATTCAGAACAAATTTGTCAAATATATTTGTTTCAAACAAAATTTCAATAACAACGTCGACATTGAAAATGCGGGAAAACATTTCAATATTATATCACTATCGAGTAGAAGAGTGATCTCTGATATTTTATTTTTACACAAAATCATCTCAAATTCCGTAGATAATGCTAATATACTCAATCAAATTCATATCAACGTTCCCATTCGGCCACTTAGAACTAGCCACTTGTTCCGCATACCATTTCGGAGAACTAATTCGTCTCAAAACTCTCCTCTATGCAGAATTGTTCGAAATGCTAACAGGTACACTGATCAAATCGATATTTTCTCCAAATCCCACCAAAAATTAAAGACCATTTTGAAACGACTCATGTATCAAAGAATTTCTGCTTAAATTAGTAAAAGCAAACAACTAACAAAAAACCACTTTATCTTTGTTACTTTGTCTCAATTGCTGTCTGAAATTAGTATTAGTATTAGTATATAAGTTTAAGTATAAGTAAAATTAAATGTAATAATGTAGGTACTTTAGTGGACTTCTGTCTGTCTGTATCTTTCATGACCATCAAATAAAGTAAATACACTTTTGATTTGATTGATTGGATAAAAAGCTAATTTCATTTGAGAGGGGTTGTGAGTTCTCAGACAACACTCAATTATTTCAGATAAACCTTTCATATATGGAAACCTATAAAATGTAGGGCAAGTGTCATTAGAAATGATTTTGTGGTGTGCATTAATGATTTCATTCACTAGGTATTTGGGATAGTTGTTGTCTTTTAGTAGTTGTTTTACTTTAAGTTCATTATCTTTGTGGAATTCCAGGCTACTAAGATGATGGGCCCTAAATAATAAATCCTTGATGGTTCCGATTTTTTGTTTTAGAGGAAGATTTGAATAATAATTCAGCAGCCTACCAGAACTTGTAGGTTTGGAATACCAGTCAGTTTCCAAACTTTCAGCGGGTTGTCTAGTTATAAGGATATCTAAAAACGGTATACCTGCGTCAACTTCAGCCTCTAGGGTACATTGGAGTTTGGGGTGGTGATTGTTAAATACGTTTAAGACGTTATCGATTTCATTGTTTGGGATAGCCAAAATGATGTCATCTACATATACTTTCGAAAACGGAACCTTGAATGAGAGAGATCCAAGACAGCTAGTGGCTAAACCGTTCATTATCAAGTTGGCTAGACTGACAGGATTGCCCATTGCAGAGCCTTCAAGTTGATGATATAAAACTTCCCATTGAATGAAAAATAACTTGAATTCAAAAGATATTCTATAATAAATCATAGTCGAGTGAGGTGTATGCGGATAAAAATTTCCATTTTTTTTTATGTTCATTATTAGATTTTTTGGTATATTTGTGAAGAGAGAAACAACATCCAATGATATGAGAATGTATCCTTCAGGCAGAACTACGTTTTTTGAGAATTCCACAAATTCAAACGAGTTTTTAACATTAATTGCTTGTTAATTTTGGCACAATTAACAACCACATTTGAATTTAATGTTAAAAACTTGTTTGAATTTGTGGAATTTTCAAAAAACGTAGTTCTGCCTGAAGGATACATTCTCATATCATTGGATGTTGTTTCTCTCTTCACAAATATACCTAAAATTCTAATAATGAATATTTTAAGAGGTAAATTGAAATTTTTATCCGCATACACCTCACTTAGACCAGGGTCGATAATTTTTTAAACCAAAAAAAATTATAGTGGAATGAAACTCATTGGAAAAGAAAGAGAATATAACAAAAATGGAAGGAAAAATAATTTACGGGCGATCTGAGGTCGGGAAGTGGAAGAGGGTGAGTTTTTGAGGGTAAAAAACGGTTTATCTCGATTTCCGGAAAAATTACAAGTTCTATGGAAAAAAGTTGAATAGCAAAGTTGTAGGTAATGAAAAGATCTACAACTCTGGTATCCACAATTTTTTCACATAATCTCAAAATTTATGTGAAAAATTCAAATAACCAAGTTTTTGGTTTTTTATTTTTAACTTTTACAAAAAAAAAATGTTCACGAAATTTGGTGGAAACCCACTTTTTTATGTCCCAAACACACTGTATTTTTTTTTATTTTGAATATTTATTTTTCCACCTTATTTTGACTTGAAATCGAAAAAGCACCCTAATTTTCAATCAGAAATTCTCCCGTCAAACTATCAGGTTTTTTAAAAAAGTCGGTGGGATTTTCGTTCGTTGAAATCTCTACTTTCTGATAGTGTAAAAAAAATATACATTACTATGGTAAATGTACTCAGAAAATGCAAAGAAATAACAGGTAGTAAGGCCCAGACCCTCCTAGCCCCTTCCCCACTGCTCTATGAAATACCTTTTGATGGGCTAAAATTTTCCGTGGGTCACTCAGGTATGTTAGTTATCTTGGAATAGCAATAAATAGGCATCTACGCATATAATTTAGAGAAGATTCTACAACTTTCTCAAAATATTGTAGATGTCTTATTAAATTCGGATTCGAGTTTTTTTCGTTTCTTTGCATTTTCTGTCATAGTAATGTACTTTTTTTTATACCATCAGAAAGTAGAGATTTCAACGAACAAAAAGCCCACCGACTTTTTTAAAAAAGCTGATATTTTGACGGAAGAATTTGTGATTGAAAATTAGGGTGCTTTTTCGATATTAAGTCAAAATAAGCTGAAAAAATAAATATTTTAAATCAAGAAAATTACAGTGTGTTTGGAACATAAGAATGGAGGTTTTAATAAAATTTCGTGAAAAAAAATAATTGTTGTAGAAGATAAAAATAAAAAACCAAAAACTTGGTTATTTGAATCTTTCACATACATTTTGAGGTTATGTGAAGATAGTGTGGACACAAAAGTTGTAGATCTTTTTATTACCTACAACTTTGCAATCCGAATTTTTTCCATAGGACTTGTAGTTTTGCCGGAAATCGAGATAAACCGTTTTTTACCCTCAAAAACTCACCCCCTTCCACTTCCCGACCTTAGATCGCCCGTAAATTATTTTTCCTTTCATTTTCGTTATATTTTCTTCCTTTTCTAATGGGTTCCATCCTACTATTATTTTTTTTCACTTTTTACCACTTTCAAAGGCTTCAGCACTGGTCTAACTCGACTATGATTTATTTACTAGAATTATAGAGTATCTTTTCGATTCAGGTTATTTTTTATCCAATGGGAAGTTATATAATCAACTTGAAGGCTCTGCAATAGGCAATCCTGCCAGTCCAGTTCTAGCCAACTTGATAATGAACGATTTAGTCACTAGCTGTCTTATATCTCTCTCATTCAAGGTTCCGTTTTTAAAAGTATATGTAGATGAACCATTTTGGCTATCCCAAACAATGAAATCGATAGCGTCTTGAACGTATCTAACAATTACCACCCCAAACTCTAATTTATCCTAGAGGCTGAAGTTGACGCAAGAATACCGTTTCAAGATATCTTAATAACTAGACAACCCGATGGAAGTATGAAAACTAACTGGTATTCCAAACCTACAAGTTCTGGTAGGCTGCTTAATTATTATTCAAATCAACCTCTAAAACAAGAAAATGGGAACCATCAAGAATCTTTTATTTAGGGCCCATCATCTTAGTAGCCTAGAATTCCATAAAGATAATGAACTTAAAGTAAAACAACTACTAAAAGACAACAACTATCCCAAATACCTAGTGAATGAAATCATTAATGAATACAACCATCTTCCAGCACACCACAAAATTATTTCTAATGACACTTGCACTATATTCTATAGTATTATAATAAATCTGAAAAAATATTCAGTGTTGTCTGAGAACTCACAACCCCTCTCAAATAAAATTCGCCTTTTATCCAATCAATCAAATCAAAAGTGTATTTACGAAACTGAAAGACGTAACTCCAATCTTTGACTGCTCTAATCTGGTTTATAGAATAAATTGTATCAACTGCGGAGAGGGTTATATTGGAATGACAAAACAACACCTGAAAACTCACAAACAACACAATTATGACTAAGGAAAAACACAAAGATAAACCCAATGAAACAGCGTTGGCATTACATCACTTTACTGAAAGACACGCGTTTAATTTTGATGAAGCCCATATTGTTGATAGAGAAAAGAATCTGTATAAAAGAAACATTAACAAAATGATCCATATGTTCCTCAGTGATAATGTGAACATGAGAACTGACACAGAAAGATTGAGTGTATGCTACAACCACATCCTCAACAAATATAAAATGAGTCAAAACAAACCGTTCTAAATATGTATTTCGATTTCAGTCATCCAGCACCTTACTAATGGATAGATAAAGGTAGTTTTTAGTTTTTTTTGTTTTTTCTTCTATTTATCTCCAAAGTTCTTTCTACCTCGTTGTTTTTTATTTCGACACAAACGATCGATTTGAATTCAGTTTACCAGACAGGTACCCTACAGTGAACAGCAACAACAATGCTTATTATCAATGATACACAACACCAGATGAATAATATATGTCTGAATAACGGGAACAAGGTAGATCTCTATTTGTTTCATTTATGAAGCATAGTTTATTATTGATCTACTAAATTATATTTTATTAATTATTGTGTGTCATATTATGGTTATCTTTATAATCAATTTTAATATGTATTGTAAAACCATATGTATTTTTAGCCCTGGAGAAGACGATAAATAAACGTCGAAACGTCGACAATTTTTTAACATTCGGACCACTTTTATTGTCCTTCTTTCCGCTGAACCAAATCTCTAATTAACTTGAAACACACAATTTCTACATAATAAAATATTATTCCGTGGAATACAATGGACTCATTCTTGATACTTTTTTGGAATTATAATCTTCCATAATCTGAAAACAAAATTCAATGGATCAGGGTATCTATACAAGGGTAGAAGGGTAATGGATGAGTTTGCCCCAATGAATTACTGTGTATACCAAATTATTTTTCACGAACGGAAAAATATTCTATTTGTCAGTAACTTGTCGTGTTCTAAGATTTGCCTAGGAGAAGAAATTATTGAATTGAAATAAACACCCTTGACGTTCGAGAACTGTATCCGTTCCCGTTTTGAAAAATCATTTGAATACACATTTTGCAGTTCCTGCTGTATTTCTTGCAATGTGTACATTCAACACACAATCAGTTCAACATTCTACATTATTAAAATGTCGAGTGAAATGTTAGGCGGGTGGCACTATCCAAAATTTTGTCGAATTCTACAAAAAACAAAATCTGTTTTCAGTTTTTTTTTTTTAATTTAACCCTTGTAATTCGTTAAAAAATGACATTGTACACTCGTCACTTACGGGTGTGCAGGAGGTTAGATTACACCCTGTATATTAACGCCTATTTGACGGACTGGAACAACACGACAATTCTCATGAGTGAACAAAATGACACGGGAACAAAATTGAAAGAAGCTTTCTGTATTTTGTTTTTGGAATAGTAATTCACGTAACAAGTTCCGAAAGTGATATTTTACGGGATTAGGAACTTTCCAGGACGAGCCGTAGGCGAGTCCAGGAATCCTGCGAGTCCCGTGAAATCACTTTTGGACCGTGTTACGTACAATATTTTTTCTGTAGCCGTTTTGTATGTTAAAAAGAATATCGATGGATGATAACGTATGAACTTTATATAGACAATTACATATAACAATCATTCTTATGATTACATTACTCATGAATATTAATTATACAATTATGACAATTACTTATATTAATATTATTAGGGATATCAACAGAAGTGGCAGTGTTGACATTAGTATTAGACGCATCAGTAAATGTACTAGTTTTCGAGATATTAATTTAGTTACGGCCCTTTTCAATCTGTGAAGCTATGTGAATTTTGTTTCTTAAATAATTTTCTATGTATCACTCTGCTACATTGGTTGATTTCCATCCTCCGTCTCTCTTCAAGTTGGTTATACTACCACTTTCAGCGAGTAAAGTGGCTGAGCTTCTGCGTAAACAGTGCCTGGTGTATTCTTTGGGATTCGGTTATTTAAAAAACTCAGCAATTGTGCAAGCGATTTTTCCAAAAGTGTGAATACCAATAGGTTGTATGGTACATTTTCCGTTTTTATAATGAACAAATAATCTACTATGTGGGGTGTTTCTTGACGTAATGACAAATATTTTCTGTATAAAGAAATATTATTTTCTCCAATGACGACAAAGGTACTATCCATATTCGTTTTAGAATTGGAAATTTTAATCACTAACATGGTTGTCTTATCTTCAATATCATCCAAATTCATTTTACGACGACAAGCGCCTGCCAAACCAATTATTAATGCAACCTAAAATAAAAATAAAATCAATCATAAGGAAGAAAAGGAATTAGATTTAATTATATTACCTTTGTCATTAGGTATATATTATTTCCAGCTTCTGATAAGAAGTGATCTATTTCTTCTTTATTCAATCCTTTTTTTTTTGTTTATACCCAATGGATTTTTTTTAAGGAAAGCAATAACTTTGGGATAGCGGCTTATATCTATATTATTTTTAATATTAATTGTGGACTTAAGCATCGAGTAATTGCTCCAGAGGCTTGATGGCTTCAAGATTTTTCCATTAAATATGCAAGAATCACTTGTTCATTCATAGTACGCACATTTTTATCATTGCTCCATTTTTGAAATAAATTGTAGACCAATTCATACCTCTCTCTTGACTTTACCGGCAGTAATTCATAAGTAGCCACTTTAGCAGATTCACTAATCTCATGTGGAATCATTTCAGCCTCACTTTCACTACTGATTTCAATTTTTTGGATTTGAAAAGCGAAAAAGCACATTAATGTTACATGACAAGCGCTGTCATAATAAAATACAGAGTTCAGGTTATTGTCAAAGCCGCCTACATAGATACCCAAAATCGTCCCGAAATTAACAAGAATCGTCCCGAAAGTAACAAGAATCGTCCCGAAAGTAACGAAAATCATGCCGAAAGTAAATAAATCGTTTCGAAAGTGGAAAAAATCGTCCCGAAAATAGCTACTTTCGGTACCATTTGTGTAAAGTGGTACTTTCGATATAATAAATCATACCAAATATTTTATTTTCGAGACGACTGCAGAAAAATTATAATATAGCTACGTGTTCTCTCACTATGGATCCAACATGGATGTCCCCTCCGAAAAAGTAGGTGGAACTGCAGAAATTACGTATAAAATTGATCACGTTGAATTGAACAGGCTTATTTCACTTGTAGCAAATTCCCATTATCGTGACAACCACAAAACTGTTTCATCTGGTCATGTGTCGTTGGGTACTCTGGTCAAAATGCCAAATAAGCTAGCCTCAAACATTTATGTCATGAGACGTAATTCAAAGGTTGCGCATGCGCAGTAGTTTTCAAGCACTCGCATGAAAAAACACAGACTGATTTTCGTGACTTTGTTTAGACGGTGTTACGAGTGTTATCAATATTGGTAGTTAATAAATATATGGTTGACCCACATTCAATAACACCCCGCTCAGAAATAATTCTCACTATCACCAAAAACACTGATTCATTGCATGATATAATTTATTTTGAGACCACAGGTTTCCATCTCAAGTAGTTTAATATCGAGAATGGAAAATGCATGTATTTTTGTTACGGAACTGGGATGACTGCGATCAGGTCCGGCCAAATTCCAGTAGCTCCAACCTTTACACTTCTGTCGACCGCAAATTCCACCTGAAATTCATATTCGAACGCGCTAAGCCCACTCTCAGAACATGGGTTTATTGCGGTTCTGAGAGGGATTACTCGTCCAGCACTGGAAGTGATTTCGTAGAAGTTTCCGGATTTACGTAGCATATGGAATATGAATCCATATACTCTATTCAGGATGATATATTGTTCAATTGAAGTTATCGTGAAATACTAGATTGTTTTTTAGTGACAAACTGCTGAGATTGAGTGTTGGTTCTCTAGAAATATCCGGCGATGAGTGAACTAAATATAGATTTGGTATAGGTAAATGGTATGTGGTATGTGCATATTTCTCACTTTCCGGTCACTTCCAGTTTTGAATTTTCAAATGAAACATCCTACATATTGTAACATTTTTGGATTTCTGAGACAATTCTGGTTCAGAATGTGACATTTTAAGAAGTGTTTACGCCTTCTGGCATGATCGGACGTAAACTAATCTGAGGACCTCAGGTGATGTCAGAAAATTACAATCGCAAAGTTTTAGCGACTAGTATGATAGATAGGAATAAGACAAGTTGGCAAAATTAAATTTTCGTGTCTAACTATCATTTTTCAAATGGAGACTATTTTTTGACAAGCACTTTCCGAAATAAGGATTTTTTGACGAATATAACTATACTAATTCATTTGCGATTGGATTAAAAATGAGAACATAAATTAAATATAACTAAGGAAAATGGTGGATAATAATGTATTTACTTTTGTCAACTGTGCCATGGATAATAATTCATTTACTTTCACTGTAGTAAATTTTCAAAGTGCAATCCTTGTTCAAGACACATTTCGGCTCGTTCAATTGTTTCTCTCAACACGTTTCATAACATTTGAGGCGTTATACTTCTAAATGCCTGTATTATCCTTTCTTCTGAGATTTCAAAAGTGGCTGGGGCTTTTGCATAGTAAATTTTTTCTTCAATATATCCCCAGATAAAGAAATCGAGCACAGTGAGTACTGGTGAGCGGGCAGGCCACCTTACTAGACCATTGGTTGCAATAACTTGATTATTGAAATGATCTATTGAGTAATGAAGAACTTCTCTGGTTTTATGAGGGGGGTGCTCCATCTTGTTGGAAGTAAATTCGCCGTAAAACTGCCAAAGGTAGATTATTAAGATGAAGCTCGATTTCATTTTGAAGAAAACCTGAGTACCCAACCCCTGTTACTCTCCTTGAAACAATATTGGCCCAACTATTCTGTTTCCAATGATACCAGCCCATCCCTTCCATGAAAATTGCCCTCTATCATTGCATATTGATTTTGTTGGGCCCAGTACCGAGTATTTTGCTTATTGAACATAACATTATTTGTAAAACGTGATTCGTCGGAAAATAGAATAAAGTTGATAAAATTTGGGTTAACTCTATGATTTTGTAGCAGCCAGTCACAAAACACTACCGGTCTATCGCCATCGTCAGCATACAAATGTTGATATAACTGATTTTTATATACTCGTTACCCGTGCTTTTTCAGTATTTTTCTTTCTGGTTCGTGACTTATCTGCATTTTTTGACTAATTTCTCTTGAAGAAACCATTTTATCAACCTCAACCATAGCAAGTCTCTCAGTCTCTTCATTTATGATAAACCTCTGTTCCGCCTCCCGATTTCATTCTTGCCTGAAACTATTCTCAACATACGGAAAATACTGAGGGCCGGATGTTGCCGATTGGGATATATCTGAGCATACAACTCAGCAGTATTCCTTGAATTTCTATGACATTCTCCAAATATTAATAACACATACACTTCTTCACTTCGAGTATACATTATTTTGAAGAAAAATTAAACTGAAATTCAACGAAAATTGAGAAACTTTTACTACCTGTTGTTATTACCTAAGTGAGTGTTTCCAAAGAAGACTTGATAAAAATAACTGCAGAATATTGTGCATCATGGCTATCCATGGCACACTTGACAAAAGTAAATAAATTATTATCCAGTATGTTCCTTAGTAATATTTAATTTATGTTCTTATTTTTAATCCAATCGCAAATAAATTAGTATTCTTAGGCTCGTAAAAAAATCTTTTTTTCGGAAAGTGCTTGTCAAAAAATGGTCGCCATTTGAAAAATAATAGTAAGACACGAAAATATAATTTTGCTAACTTGTCTTATTTCTATCTATCATACCAGCCACTAAAACTTTTCTATTATAATTTTCTGACATCAGATTAGTTTTCGTCCGATCATGGCCTCCTAGATGCAATATTAAAAATGTCTCTGAAAAAATAAAATGGGCGGAATTTGAAATATCACATTCTCATCCAGAATTGTCTGAGAAATACAAAAATGTTTCAATATACAGGGTGTTCCATTCAAAAATTCAAAACCGGAGCCATTTCCGGTGAAACCGGAAGTGACCGGAAAGTGAAAAATATGCGAAAACTCTCCTCTTCACATACCATTTACCTATACCAAATCTATTCTGATACACCTAACATTCTAGAAGTTATGACTAGAGGCTCTTCACGAAAACCGGTCGCGGAAAAAAACAAAATTAATACAATTTGCATCTATATATATTTCAGTGTATATAAAAAACAAATAATAAGTATAGTAGAGTGCTACAACAATGAACAATCTCAATCATTCTAGTGTCTTACGAAAAAAAAGTGAAACCAAAGAAGTGGCATATACAGGGTAATCCAAGGGAGCGTGCAAGCTCTATAACTTTTTTTCTATCCAAGGTATCGACTTAATTTTTTTAAAACTATAGGCACAACAATGAGATACATTCTTGAAATATTTCTATCTATATACGGGATGTCCCAAAATAGATACACAACTGAGTTCTGTTTTCTTAACACGTTCGCGACGTCATGAGATCCACCAACACGCAAATTGATGTATTTTTTATTTTTATGTATTCTTTTTTTCTGGTTCATTTTTCAACTTATAATAAAGAATTATCACAGTTAAACTTGTTTTTTTTTTGTTATTGAGGATTCTTAGGGTGTACCACCGGTGGGTCATGACGGCCCTTGGTAATATTTTTTTCCTAGAGCCATTGTGGTCCACCGGTGGGCACGTAAAATAATGCAATCTATCCAAAGAAAACTACATATTACTTTTGTTCCAGATAGATTGTGACTAGAAAACGGAAATGTCTGCTAGAAGTAGAAAAATTCTAGCAAAAGCGCTAGCTCAAAACTCACCACCGCCACCAATAATTCCCGAACCACAACAGTCATTAGACCCACCTCGTTCACCGCTTCAGACGACATCATTATCTTCTCCACATGATACACAAGAACCCACATCATCATCACATATTTCACATCATTCACCGCTTCAGAAATCATCATTACTTTCTCCACAGGAATCAGAATATCATAAAAACATGTCATTACGGAAAAGAAAACCTCAATCATACACATACTCTTCATCCTCTGAATCTGAACCATTTCAGGACTCCGAAGACTCTTTCAGGCCCTCAGATAGTGAAGCTGAAAGTGTTATTGAAAACAGTAATAGCGGTAAGGAATACGATCTAATTAGTTCGGAAGCTGACGATGTGGACATACCACCAGCCGTCAGCACTGATAAATGGGGACCATGCACAATTTCTCCTGTCACTTTCCTGTATAATGGGCAAGGTGGTCTACAGGTACATGATCTGGATTTATCCAAACCTTATCAAATCTACAGACTGTTTATAACCGATGAAATCTTAGACATCATAGTGGAAGAAACAAATCATATGCGCCCAACTTATTCGGCAAAACCACTTCGCGTAAACAAATCGATATGCGTCCCAACTTATTCGGTCAAAACCACTTCGTCGTCGATAAAATTTCTTGCTATATTGCTAATTATGGGCCTAAACAAGTTACCAAAGATGAGGCTTTATTGGTCTCATAACGATATGTACAGAAACGAGCGTATACAGAAAATAATGACCCGCAACAGATTCGACATGATACTGATGTGTTTGCATTTTGCTGATAATAAAGATCCTGTGGCAGGAAATGACAGACTCTTCAAAATAAAGAGAGTTTTAGATCTATGCTGCAAGAATTTCCAAAAAACACAAGTTCCAGACGAGAACATTATTATTGATGAGAGTATGGTTCCTTGGAGGGGACGCCTTGTCTTCAGACAATACCTTCCTTCCAAGTCGCATAAATATGGTGTAAAATTGTATAAAATATGCACGCCCGAGGGTTACACGTATGATCTGAGAGTTTACGCTGGAAAAAATTCTCCCATTGGAACCAATCCTGAAGGTGAAGGACAAACTTACAAAATTTGTATGGGGTTGCTGAAAGATCTCAAAAATTGCGGCCGAACTCTCTATATAGATAATTTTTACACCAGTGTGAAACTATGTAAAGATCTTCTACAATCTCAAACATATGTCTGTGGAACACTGAGAGCCAATAGAAAGGGAAATCCACAAAATGTCACTAGCAAAAATTTGAAAAAAGGTGAAATATATGGAGAGCAAAATGAAGATGGAATTCGGGTGATGAAATGGCAAGATAAACGTCCAGTTCTTATGATTAGTTCTGTTCCAAGTCATACTGATCAACTTATTCCAACGGGCAGAAAAAATTGCCAAGGTGTTGATATCGTAAAACCCCCGGCCATAATTCATTATAATGCAGCAAAAAAAGGTGTTGATGTATCTGATCAGATGTCCTCTTATACGAGCCTAAGAAAAACGAGCCTAAGAAAAACCCTCAAATGGTATAAGAAGGTAATTTTTGAGGTTATTCTGGGAACTAGCGTAGTAAATGCATGGGCAGTTCATAACAAACACAGTATGGGTACAAAGAAAAATATGCTTACATGCCGGGAAGAAATAATACAAGGATTACTGCAAGTAGAAGGCGAAGAAAACAATTTGGATATAGAAGACACAGATAGTGGAGCTGGGGAGAGAGCAACCGACAAGAACGTGAAGCAAGAAAAGCAAAGAAAGCGAGGTAAAAGCAGTCACAGAATAGGGAAATACGAAGGGACTGCAAGGACCAGTAGAAAAAGATGTGTTGAATGCTACAGAAGGATTCAGCAGGAAAATGGTTCCAAAGAGGCAAGAGCCAAAACCCCGAAAGTTCTAACATTCTGCGAAGATTGCGAGAAAAAACCAACGATGTGTCTTAAGTGCTTCAGGAATGTTCACGATTAGGTGTTCGCCATTATGATGATGTATTTTAATTTCCAGTTTTTGTTGAACAGAACAATTCATGTTGAAACAGAATGTTAATTACGTTTCATTTATCAGGTTTTCGAGTAAAAATTTACTTTGATATTCATATGTTGTTTACATACATTTATTACCACCCAATCGAAAAACCACTTTGCACTTGGAAACTTACACCTTTTATGTAGCCGTTCTTGCAATATTAAAGTTCCCGCAGTAACCGTAGAAGTTCAGTGAATATATAAAATAGAAGAGACCATGACCCACCAGTGGACACCCACGTTCATTAGTAAAGACCAGGGTGACCACCGGTGAGTCACGACGTCGCGAACGTGTTAATTTCTTAAACAGCAAACCCCCATTTTTATAAAATTTTTGGTTTCGTCAATGATTATTTATTTTTTTATTTCAGGTTCATCCTGGGTTCAATACATTCCATATATCACAAAATAGATTTATATACAGTGCGAGTTTCTAACATGGAATAAATTCAGTAACTCAAAGACAGTTGTTTTGTTAGAAATATGCCCGGACAGGTCAATTTTTATTTTGAATTGCACTCGTTTTCATGTAAGAAAATGTTATACAGCGTGTCCCGAATTTGAGATATGACGTCATCGACTATTTTTTCAAATGGAAAGTTACACATGCGTACCAAATATCAAATTTTTATTACTTGTCGTTTGACAGATATTTAAAAACATCATCTAATTTGAAAATGAAATTCACCTGATCTATCTGATATCAACTCAAATATGTTTTTCCAATAAATGCTCAAAATGTTGTCCATTAACTAATTGACATTATCCTAAACGGAATTTAAACTCGTTTTGAACATTTCTAATTACTTGGGCGGAAATTAGTGTACACTCCTGTCGTTTCGTTCTTGTAACTGCTCAATGTTTTCCAAACCAAAACCAAAATATATTTATTAGTAAAATTCGTTTCACAATAAAAACCTTAACTACTATATACATTTTTTACAGTAAAAACAGTTCTTCTTTGTCCTCTTCGGGATGGGTGAGGAAGAGGATAGGAACTGTTGCAATAGATGGGGGAGTTATTAGATCACCCGCTTGCCCTCCCAAAGGGGCGAAGGGGTGGTCTCTGCTGGTGATAGCAGTTGCGCTGGATATACCAGATTGGTTTTTTTAAGGTAATGAAATGATTACTTGAAAATACCTCCTGCTTACGCTTATGTGTTTATATGCATTTTAGTTTTGATCTTCGAAAATTATGGCTTTTGTTATCAATTTGGTATTTTTATTTAATGCCTTTATGACTGGAAAAATCTGTTTCATTAAAAAAAAAACAGTTTTAGAAAATTCAAATATGTCCCTATTTGTGGGTTTAGTCTGTTGGTGCCTAATTACTTTATCTAATCAATCAACTTCGTTATACAAAATGGTTTTTTCCAATATTACACCGTGTTTGCGATGCTGGTTTGCTCTGGTGTTTGTGATTCCCGCCGTGAGCAGACTTTTAGGGATGTGATACCTATAGAATCTGTCTGATAGTTTCAGGATGAAATCTGATAGTTTCTCTACTTCGGCCAGTTCACGCAGATCATCCAGCCGAATGTATCTGTTACTATTAGTAACTATGCGAAGTGCTTTATTCTGCAGCCTTTCGAGTCTCAATATTTGGGTTTTCGCTGCGCTGCAGAACACTGGGCAGGCGTATGTCATTGCAGGTCTAATAATCTGTTTATAGATTCGAACTTTGTTATTTAGCGATAAGTTAGAGTTGCGTGCAATGAGGGGATAAGTTCGCTTAATTGCGGCCGCCCCCCTCTGCAACGCTAACGTTATGTGCTTATGCAATGTCATACATCTGTCCAGATCCACCCCCAGATATCTCGCTGAGGACCTCTCCGTCATAATGCTATTTTCAACCCTTAATTTCCCGAGGATCTTCACGTTGGTTCGTTTCCTCGTGAAATTAACATTTCCTCGTGAAATTACATTGACCCTAAAAGTCCGCCCCGTAAGGTAGGATTCTATGATTTTTACGAGGTAGAAAGGCATGCGTGCCTCTGCCATTTTTGTGATTAATCCCTCTGTCCAGACAGTGTCGAATGCTTTCTGCATGTCTAACAGGACCATAACCGTGTTGTGATCTCTGTGAAAGGCTTCTTTTACCCCATGAACAACTCGGGCTACTTGGGATGTCGTTGAGTGACCTCCCCTGAACCCGAATTGTTCAGGCGGGATAATTTTCAGCTCTTCCTCAAAATCCACAACACGTTTCAATATGATCTTCTCCACCACTTTGGCCACCACACTGAGAAGCGAGATGGGCCTGTAGCTTTCAATATTGTTCTTGTTTTTCCCGGATTTAAGTAGGGGAATTACTTCTGCCTTTTTTAAACAATCTGGGTAGTGTTGCCCCTTTAGGATTGCGTTAACTATGTATAACAACTGAACCAATGGTTTCCTCGGCAGGTTTTTAAGCGGGATGTTGTCCAACTTATCAATACCTGACGCTTTGTTCCGGGGTAGTTTTCTGATCACCCTCAAAACCTCCTTGTAGTTTGTTAGAACTCTTTAGAGTTCCGAGGGTGCCAGAACTACCGCTGGTGTGTTTCTGATGTTATTGGCCACATTTGTTATTCTTGTATGCTCTATTGAGTTATCCGCTTCAGTAACGTGTACATTGCTGAAATATTCTCCGAATTTTTTTTTTTTTTTATGTTTTGGTTCCCACGAAAAGGGATATCCTGTAATGTTCAGAGAACATCGTGGGAACCTAGGGAAAGAAGGTAGGAGTTGGTGTTCTTCTTAAATTTCTGAAGGTTGTATGCCTCGGGGAACACCTCCTTAGGCAATGAGTTCCAAAGCCTCGCTGTTCGTTGGATGAACGAGTCTTTGGAAAGTGATGTTCTGCAGGTTTCCAAAGTGACCACGAAGGGGTGTGATGACTGAACTTGACGGGTTAATCTCGAAGAGACTGCCAAAGCAGGAACGATTGTTGATATTTCAGAAGAGCATCGCCCATGAAAATATCTATAAAATAGAGACAAATCGCCAACTTTTCTACGGTGTTCCAGACAAGTGAGCGAGTTTGTAAGCGAGGCATCACCGACGAGACGAATTGCCCTTTTTTGGACAGAATCCAATAGCCTCAGGATATGTTTAGGTGCCGCACTCCAAATATGGGAACAGTATTCCAGGACAGGTCGGATCTGTGCCTTATAGATCATAAGCAGCTGACTGGGGGTGAAATAGCTCTTGGCACGAAACAGAAAACCAAGTTTTGGGATGCACTTTGGCAATGGACCTCACGTGATTTTCCCAGGAAAGGTTATTGCTGATAGTAATACCAAGCATCGATATGGATGGCTTCAGTGGTATGGTTACTCCTGACAAAGTTATGTTAGGCACAGTGAGATCGGCTTTTCTAGAGAAAAGACATGCTTGTGTTTTGTTTGCATTGAATTCTACCAAGTTATTAGATCCCCATTCGAGAATTGTTGCCAAGTCCATATTTATATTATTAACATTTCTTCCTCGTTCATTTCTGGTTTCACGGGCTGATATAGGGGCCCTGGAAGAGAAAGCGGTATGGAGGGTACTATCATCGGCAAAGCTGTGAACTGGACATGGAGTTGCTTTCAACAGGTCGTTGATGTGAAGTAGAAATAGTGTTGGTGCGAGAATGGATCCTTGCGGAACACCAGCATTTATGAGTAGAGTGTCAGATGAAACTCCATCGACCACTACATGGAGAGACCTGTTTGAGAGAAAACTAGCAAGCAGAGAACACAGCTGAGGGGGCAAGCCATAAGACGGAAGCTTGGCGAGGAGTCCCTGGTGCCAAACGATCACGCCTTGGAGATATCAATGCCACACTCGATCGAACGCCTTGGAGATATCTAATGCCACAGCTAAAGTTTCTCCATGCTTGATCTCTGATGGCGGAAGCCATATTGCCTATCGTTGACAATTCCTGAGTCTTCCAGATATTTCATGAGCTCGATGTTGATGGCTTTTTCCATGACCTTTGAAATAATAGATAGCAGTGCGATAGGTCTGTAGTTGCTAGGTAGGGCCTTTTGCCTTTTTAGGACTGGCTGTACTCTTGCAATTTTCCAATTGGACGGAAATACCCCAAATTGTAAGAGTGGTTGAACAACTTGCAAAGAACAGGTGTTAGTTCGGGGGCACATTTCTTGAGAACAATCGGCGGGATTCCGTCAGATCCACAGGCTTTGTTGGTGTTGAGACCCAGCAAAATCTTTCTGATAGTACGTTGGCGAAAGGTGATCTCGGGCATGTGACTGTCAATAGGTGTAATGTTCGGGGTTGTTTTCCCGATGAATCCAGAGTGGAATTTCCAGCAAATAGGTGCGCAAAGATATTGGCTTTTTCCTGGGCAGTCGTTGCTAGTGTTCCATCTTCTTTGGTTAGGGGAGGAAATGAGCTGGAAGTGAAATTTCTTCCCACAGCTTTGGCGAAAGACCAAAATGAACGGGATCCGTTAGGACATTCAGCAAGTTTTGATCTTATTTTGGCTTTGTGGGCATCTTTTGAGCTTTCTATTGTCTCTTTACATATGCCTCTAGCCTCGACATATGATGCTCTGGTCTCAGGGCCCGGATTTTTTAGCCATCGATGGTATGCTGCCTGTTTGGAAGCCACAGCTCTAGAGCAGTTTCTGTTAAACCAGGTCTTATCGGATGATGTTCTTCTTTCGGTATTCGGTATGTAAGTTTGCATCCCCAACATGATGATTTCAGAAATTGTCTCAGCACATCGTGTTGGATCTACTGAAGAGAAACAAACTCTCTTCCATGGAAACGCTGAGAAAAACATACGAAGACCTTCCCAGTCGGCCGAATTGTAATGCCACATGAGACGGGGTGGTATTGTGCAGCTCGATGGTAAATGGAAAGAGCATGTTGTGGAGATGAGGGTGTGGTCAGAGTTTCCAAGTGGGGCACAAACTTCTATTCTATACGGGTCAGGATTGGTGGTGAGGAAAAGATCTAGTGTATTGGCAGACTGGTTGTTGACATCAGGGATGCGGGTTGGTAGCTCGACCAGTTGTTCTAGGCCATGAGTGATGGCGAAGGCCTCGGCTTGACGACCTGCATCATCTGTTTTGTTAGAGAATTTGAGCCAGGCAGCGTTATGTACATTAAAATCTCCCATGATTATGGTTTCAGCTGTTGGATGGTTCTCCTGAATGTAGTCCAGTTTGAGTAATAAAAACTCAAAGAGGTCGTTATATGAAGGTTCATTAGGTGATAGATAAAGGCAGCAGAGGAACTTAGTCAGTTTGGTATCAGATAGCTTGAACCACATCACATCAAAGTCTTTCGGTTCCAAACTCTCTTCACGCTGGCATGAAAGGTTAGCCTTGGCGTAAAGGCAAACTCCACCTTTGAACCTGAATCGAGAATGGAGTTCGTAACCAGGACAAAGCATATGGACCTTGTTGGTGGACGAGTTTACTTGTGTTTCTGTTAGAGCCAGAATATCCGGTTTTTCCGTCTGTAGGTGATGGTGGACGTCATTGATGTTCTTAATATCCGGTTTTTTGTTGAGTCCCTCGAGTACCTCTCGCCCGGAAATCCGAATGGAGAGGTATTTTACTTCCGGAGTGTTTTACTCTAGGAGACTTCATCATTATTACTATTGTTCATCATTATTACTATTACCTGAAAATAAAGAAGGAATTGGGGAAAAGGAAAGAGGGAGACCGGAAAGTATCGACCGAACACTGAAACATGGAATGGTCCATTTCACAGCACACAAAGTCGATATGGTGGTATTTCACCGGGCGATGAGACCATCTTCCACCTATGGTTATCCTTTTAGTCGCCTCTTACGACAGGCAGGATTTACCATGGGGCTATTCTAAAGCTTTTTCCTGCGGCTCCGCCACCGATCGCCCGGGGCCACTCACCATGGCTGGTATGGGCTCTCTATGCCTCTGGACCCTTTTGGTCATATCCCATAGCGAGTGGTCCCTGACGTTGAGATTTTCAAGTTTACGATTCCACACTTCGTTTGTATTTGCATTAATGAGCTCAGTTACTTCCGCCCCAAGCTGCATAAAGTTCTCCTTATGCACCGGGTTTCTGGTAACTTGCCATTTCTTGCGTTCTTGATTTTTTATTTGGATTAAGTTTTTAATATGCTGCGGAATCGCAAACTTTTCGCCCCTCACAACTATCTTCTTGGTGGTTTTTTTGTCTCTGGCTATTTGTAACAGTTTGATGAACTTTTTGGTTTCAAATTCAATTTCGTCCTTCGCTATGTTTGTGTTTAAGAACGTTATTCTGTTGAAAATAGCTCTGAATTCTTTCCAGTTACAATTATAGTAGTCATATCTGGTTCTTTCTAGACGTTTATACTTTCCTTGATTGATATATAATGTATCTGGAACGTGGTCAGAGGTTAGTTCATTCACAGCAATGAGTTCACTCATGTCCACGATGTTCTTCTGAACCACAAAGTCAATAGTTGTCGGCGACATTCCGTTGAAAGGAAAGTGAGTAGATTCGTTACTCCTCTCTATTATCACCTCATTATTCGTTGTTTTCCGGTTTGGTGTTAAAAACCTTGCTTTTCAAGTACCCTTATAAGAAATAGTCCATAGGTGTTAAATCCGGAGACCTGGAAGGCCATTCAACAGCTCCTCTTCTACCAATCCATCTGCCTGGAAATACATCATCCAGATACGCACGGACAGGTCTTTCAAAATGGGGAGGTGCATCATCCTGTTGAAACCAGATGTTTCTATTCGGGACATCGGCTTCATCCGGATCAGGAAACAGAGTAGCCACAGTCGGAACTAGTTCTTCTCGCAAGAATTCTAAATATCTATCTCCATTGAGATTCCTTTGGAAAAAAATTGGCCCTATTACTCGATTACCAACAATCCCTGCCCAAATATTAACTTTTGCTGTATATTGAGTATGGCCTTCCCTCATATAGTGTGGGTTGTTGTCTGTCCAATAACGACAATTTTGACGATTTACCTCACCATTTAACGTAAACGTTGGTTCGTCAAAAAACAGGATGTTTTCTATGTTTACAACATTTCTGTCTAGTAGATCAATCATTTCTCCGCAGAATTGGATTCTTGTATCCGGACCATCTTCGGATTGTCATTTTCTAAGGATTAAATTTATGGGTTTTCAGAATTTTCATCACTGAAGACTGGCTAATTTCGAGTTCCCTAGCTATCTGCCTAGTGGGAACATGATGATTTTCTTCAACAGAGAGGACTACATTCATTTCGACATCTTCATTGGGGGCACTCTGACGATGATTCTTTGTTTTTCTTATACCCATTTTCCCGAAACTGTTTTTCAATCTTGCTTAGGGTACTCTGCGATATGGGTGGTAAATCAGGATACTTCTCTCTGAATAAATGAATAACTCCATTTTGTGTTCTTGTCCTATCTCCGTAGCCAATCATCATTAAAATTTCAATCTTGTGGGTTTCAGTTAAGTACGGCATTTTGTTAGATTTTTCAACAAACGTCGTTTTTCACAAAACGACAAACTAATAACCATTGTCAACATCAACCCAGTTTGACAAAAAATTATGAACTCATACCTCTTGACATAAATCAGGGACGGACCGAAAGCAAATATTATTGGGGAGGGGGAATTTGGATTTTCCCCCAACTACATAACTGAACAACTGCAAAAAAAAGGTCACACTCCACTTTTTGTGAACGACACCTTGTTTAGGTGGTGTTCAATTCGTCCCATTGGCAACTCCCAACTTGCGAACCTGTGATGACCGATCTCCCAACTCACCAACTATCGGGGGTGGTGCGCTTTTCTCCACGGGCCCGTTCCTGACCATTTTTTTGAAGTGCCTGAATTATTTCATTGAGTCAGATTCCTTCAGTTCTCGCATTAGTTGATTTTTTATACATATTTGTCAAACGACAAGGAATAAAAATTTGATATTTGGTACGCATGTGTAACTTACTATACCCTTCAAGAATAGTCATAAAAAAATTAGGATTGCCATTTGAAAAAATAATCGATGACGTTATATCTCAACTTTGAGACGCGCTGTATAACATTTTCTCACATAAACACGAGCGCTATTTAACATAAAAATCCGGGCATATTTCTAACGAAACAACTGTCTTTGAGTTACTGAATTTATTCCAAATAAGAAATTCGCACTGTATTTCAGAAAAATAACTAATCTATCAATGTTCTGTGGGTTGAGGATTGTTCGTAGCTCACTGGGTAGACCGATAACATCTCTTTGTCGTTGGTACGATGTACAGTCCAGAAGTATGTGTTTCACATTGAGATTTGGCCACTTAATTGTCGATATAACGCACCCAGATTTCTCAGACTTATCTGCAATAGTTTTTGACTTATGTCAATTTATCTGTCAAAATAGCGTCGTGCACAGAACAATTCATTACTTCTAAACCATACAAGTGTAACGTTTTCTTTTCTCAAAACGTTCATTTCAGTACACTGTGCACTGAAGTTCTAATAGCTAATAAACCACTTTTGAATCTGGTAACATCTCACTAGTTACAGGTTATGGCAATGCCATGAATAATCCTTCCATTTCCACAGCTCGGATAGGATACGCCCATTTTCTTTGATGATTGGTTTGCCGCTTCATTGACCTCGGACCTTCAACTCGAGATAGGCACAGTTGCCAGTTCTAAATTATGCTTCATTTGGAATCAGGCAATACTGCCAACATAAGTGGTAAGATCGAAAAAATTAATGAAAAATGAATAATTGATTGAAAATGTGTTGAATGCTTGAGTTTTGAGTTGTGTTATGTAGAATAATATCGTTTATTTCTTCCAATTTCTTAGTTGATATTGAGATTTTGTGAAGTTGGCTATTCTGGGCCATCACGTCATCATTCAAATTGGAGGTGTCGCCGTAACCCCTTCAGTTGTATATTTAAAATAACCTCCATGAAGGTCAAGACGCGCATCATTATTTTGACAGAACTTTCGGACATTCAACTTGAGACAGGACTCCATCTTTGTCTACTTTCGTTTATCTGGTCTAACTTTTCCCCCTGTGTAACTACTCTGTGACTCAGGTGCGATGTAACCACGAATAAGGGAACAAAACAGGCACTTCTTGTCTGATCTAACCACACTACAGAATAGTGAAATGTATTGTTTTATGATCAGGATGAGTTCTGTGGATCTGTGGATCGGTCTTTGGAACACACCTACATTAATGGAAAGTTATAAAAAAAATGTAATGGTGAAGTATGATATTTTATTGGGAGGAGAAGGAAGTTGGATCTCATCAATTTTTGTTCTTGGCTTCACTGAAAGAGCTCGTGGATGATGATAACTAATTAACTATGATGATTTCAAACTCACTTGATTTAAAAATGAAATATCTGGAATAGAGAAAAATCTTCAAGTCAGAAATCAGAAAAGCTAAACAACACAATTACAAAAACAGAATTGATTCCGCTTCAAATGGAGTGAAAGAGTCTTGGAAGATAATCAACGAGAATTTGGGTAGGAAGCAGAAATAAAAACTAGATATTTCTCTAAATATTGACAACAAGATCATAAATAACAGTAACGAAATTTGCAATTCTTTTGCAACTCACTTTTCAACTATCTGTAGAGTCAAACTGATTGAACATTTTGGGCAGAATGTCTCCCTGCCATGCACAACTGGAAACCTTTTACAAAATTCGATTTTCATCCCTCATATTACGATGACGAACACGATGTTTTAGTACTATTTGGCCCAAAAAAAAAACTGCTGTGGTGTCGATGAACTATCACCAAAACTTCTGAAACATGTGAAGGATAATATAGCTTCCACACTTTTTCATTTATTCAATATTTCTTTACAAAATGGTGTTTTTGCAGATCTATTGAAAATGGCTCTTGTGTACCCATTACACAAAAAAGGAAATACCATGGATATAGACAACTATCGCCAAATATCTTTAATATCGGAAATCTCGAAACTACTTGAGAAATCGTTTTGTAATACAATATCCGAATTCGCCACAAAATATAATATAATAACAGTGAGCCAACATGGTTTCAGAAAAGAAAAATCGGTTGAAACTAACCAATTATTCGAATATGTATACCAAGAAATCGAAGGTAATTATGTTATTTCTCTGAAGTTCGATTTGTCGAAAGCTTTCGACAGCTTGAATAGTGAAAACATAATTGAGAAATTATCTACTCTTGGAATAAAGGGTATTCTTTCTGGCTGGATAAAATCTTATATCTCAAACAGTAATATAATCTACAAATTGAAAAGAACTATCCAATATTCATCCCGTTTCTCTTGGAGTTCCTCAGGGTTCCGTGTTAGGCCCATTGCTATTCCTGCTTCATGTCAACGACCTTCCTCAATTCATTACAAACGGAAAAGTTACCATGATTGCTGACGATACCACAATAACAATATCCGGAAAATCCCCTGAGCAGCTCCAAGAAAAAGTTAGCTAGATGAGATGGACACTTGGTGCCAGAGGAATTCTTTGATCTCGAACAATAATAAAACAGTTTGCTTGAATTTTCATCTACAAAAATTTGTTCCAAATTCATTCATGTTGGAGCTGAATCTAAACATGACTACACATTCTGAACTCCTTGGAACCTGGCTCGATTCAAACCTGAGACCTTTGATCACCATATCAATCACGTCTGTGGAAATTTACACGGAGCCTTCTATGCAATCTTCCAAATGAAGCCTCACTTGGATGGAAACGGGTTGTTGAGTCTCTATTTTGCATTCGTGTATAGCCATTTATCTTACAACATAATGGCCTGGGGCTCAGCTTCATGGATAAATAGGGTTTTCATATCACAAAAACGAATCATTAGAAAAATCTTTGACCTTAGCAACAACCAAAGCTGTCGTGATATCGTCATAGAGAAACATATTCTAAGAAGATTTACATCTTATGGACAAAGTATTGTAAAAAGTAATATTCGTCAAGTCATTTTTTTTTATTTGTGTTCATAATTTTTAGTTTGCTCATTGTTATTTCACACAATTTGTATTTTTACCTGATATATGTTGTGTACTGTAATTTTGACTTGCCTTCTCTACTATGTATGTAATTCGAAGACAATAAATACTTACTTATTTACTATACAAAAAAGGAGAACTGCTTTGCTAAGAGGTGAATCTAACTTCATAATTTCTGAAAGAATTTGTGATATATATATATATATATATATATATATATATATATATATATATATATATATATATATATATATATATATATATACAGAGTGGCCACTTTTTTAATGGGATTGTATTGGTAACTTTTAAACCATAAGAGTTAGAAGGTCGGTCAAATGGAGAAAAAGTTGCATTCATAGAAGCATTGTCAAGCAGTTCAAACAAATCGAGATTATCAGGGCCGGTTATTGAGATATCATAAGAAAAGTAAATTCTGTCATTTTGATTTTTCTTTTTTCCCACTTTATTTCGAATATTATCAAAAATGTCACAGGAGTTTTTATTTGACAGTAAATTATCCTCATTTTGACATAATTAGGTTTTGTATCCAACGTTTCGTACGCTCTGGGCCACCCTCAACCTCATTTTTTTCAATACGGACCTGCATATTTTATGACACTTTTCGAAATAACTTTCAACGCTGAATTCAACGATATATCATACAATGTCATTCAAAGTTGATTTTCAGGTGATTTTGACCCTTATCCAAATTTCTTTGGGTCGGATCTGTATTACATTTAGGTACCTTTAGTTTAATTAACAACATGCAATACATTTCGATAAGAAAATCAACTTACTCATCTTCAACTGAATGGAACGTAACAGAATCAAAGCAAGAAACAAGTAATAATTATTTACAAATTTCAAGAGGTGAAAAACCTAATTCATAATAATTTTGTTTTTTCCTCACACAAAAATTTCTCAATGCATTGTCACCGGAATTATGTACACCTGCCAAATTTCAAATCATTCGGACTTCTGGAAGTGGGTCAAAATCGCGCCCAAAGGTTACAAACAAACAAACAAACATACAAGTGAAGCTAATATAACGCGTGTAAAAATAAGTTAATATAATCCTTTTTTCGAAAGTGAATATAGCGTCAAACAACAGAAAAATATCTTTGTAAAACATGTCTGACGAACCTACTTTTATATTTTATTATATATATATATATATATATATATATATATATATATATATATATATATAAGAGTGGCCACTTTTTTAATGGGATTGTATTGGTAACTTTTAAACCATAAGAGTTAGAAGGTCGGTCAAATGGAGAAAAAGTTGCATTCATAGAAGCATTGTCAAGCAGTTCAAACAAATCGAGATTATCAGGGCCGGTTATTGAGATATCATAAGAAAAGTAAATTCAGTCATTTTAATTTTTCTTTTTTCCCACTTTATTTCGAATATCATCGGAAAATGTCACAGGAGTTTTTTATTCGACAGTAAATTATCCTCAATTTGACATAATCAGATTTTGTATCCAACGTTTCGTACGCTCTGGGCCACCCTCAACCTCATTTTTTTCAATACGGACCTGCATATTTTATGACACTTTTCGAAATAACTTTTAACGCTGAATTCAACGATATATCATACAATGTCATTCAAAGTTGATTTTCAGGTGATTTTGACCCTTATCCAAATTTCTTTGGGTCGGATCTGGACCATTAGGTTAGGGTTAGGTAAGGTTACCATGGACTATTACGCCGATACCGTATAGGAAGATCATCCAACATTTCTTCTATAATTTCTACATATTTTGCTCCAGTTAGGTTGCCGTCAATAAAATAGGGTCCCAGTAATTTATTATTCAACAAACCGCACCATATGTTCAAAGAAAAACGATATTGATGTCTAACTTCATGAATTAAGTGAGGATTTTCTGTGGCATAAAAATGTTTGTTCCTTCGATAGAACATGCCAGAATTTGTGAATGTCGTTTCGTCTCCCCAAATGATATTGTGCGCAAAATTGTTGTTATTCCGCACCTTCCGTTGAAACCAATTACAGAATTGCAACCTTCTCTCAGGATCATTGCGATATAGTTTTCGAACGGCTTGGTATTTATAGTCATGGTATCCGTGTCTCTTGAGTATTTTATTAACAGCACTTTTTGATAAATTGCATTCACTGGCCATAGTTCTCGATCCTATTCCTGGATTCATTCGAATTTGGGCCAGAACATTGATAGGCTCGTATCGTCGTACATAAGGACCTCTAGGTTTGATGAATGAATTATATGCAAGTAACGTTGTAGATAAACGTCGAAACATTTAAAATTTGGTGTTGTTCTTTCAGGATATAATTCACCATACCTGCATATGCTGCTTTGAACGAATTTATATCTAGTTTTATGTACACTTCGTACATATCTCTCTTCTCTTCATTTGTGTATCTTACCATATCGAATGAGTTAAATTGAAATTACTCAGAAAAGTATTGAATGACAAGTTGTGACACAATAATAAACGAAGTGACAAATAATATGACATTTCTTGTTATGTTCTTTTTTATCCACGGCCTACTACTTGAAAATAATACATTCAATAAACCTATAGTTGTGTGTAAGTAAGAAAAAACAAGCTTCAAACACAATAATAAACGAAGTGACAAATAATATGACATTTCTTGTTATGTTCTGCCCAAATTCAATTGAACCCAGAAAAAAAATCGAGAACTGTGGGCAGTGAATGCAATTTATCAAAAACTGCTGTTAATAAAATAGTCAAGAGACGCGAATACAATGATTTTAAATTTGAATACCAAGCCTTGCAAAAATTATATCGTAATGATCCCAAAATAAAGTTCGATTCTGTAATTTGTTTCAGCGGAACAAATGACAAATCCAACAATAATGATTCCTCGCGAGATGATTGAGAATGTATTGGAAGGTATTCAAGGAGACGAAATAAGCAAATGTATAAGAAGTATGGGTTCCAGAACCGCAAAGTGCATTTTACAAAATGGTGGACATTTGGAACACTTACTTCATTAATGTTCATCATTTACTTTCGAATAATCATTTGATTTTTCTTTCATTAAATGATAGTTTCGTTTAATTATTATGAATTAGGTTTTTCACCTCTTGAAATTTGTAAATAATTATTACTTGTTTCTTGCTTTGATTCTGTTACGTTCCATTCAGTTGAAGATGAGTAAGTTGATTTTCTTATCGAAATGTATTGCATGTTGTTAATTAAACTAAAGGTACCTAAATGTAATACAGATCCGACCCAAAGAAATTTGGATAAGGGTCAAAATCACCTGAAAATCAACTTTGAATGACATTTTTTGATAATATTCGAAATAAAGTGGGAAAAAAAGAAAAATCAAAATGACAGAATTTACTTTTCTTATGATATCTCAATAACCGGCCCTGATAATCTCGATTTGTTTGAACTGCTTGACGATGCTTCTATGAATGCAACTTTTCTCCATTTGACCGACCTTCTAACTCTTATGGTTTAAAAGTTACCAATACAATCCCATTAAAAGTGGCCACTCTGTATATATATATATATATATATATATATATATATATATATATATATATATATATAACAGGTGGCCACAAATAAGTAACATAAAGAAAAGTTGCATTCATAAATCGTCAAAATTCAACAAATAGATAGCCGGTTAATATCATAAAAAGTAAATTTCAGATTTTTCCCATTATTCCGGAATATTAAAAAAATAGAATTTGACATAATATCTACGACTAATTATTTTTATCCAACGTTTGAAGCTTGCACCTCATTTTTCAACGAACCCATATATGCCATCTTCAACGCTGAATTCAACGATATATCACAATGTCATTCAAAGTTGATTTTCAGGTGATTTTGCCTTATCCAAATTTCTTGGTCGGATCTTATTACATTTAGGTACCTTTATTTAATTAACAGCATGCAATACATTTCGATAAGAAAATCAACTTACTCATCTTCAACTGAATGGAACGTAACGAATCAAAGCAAGAAACAAGTAATAATTATTTACAAATTTCAAGAGGTGAAAAACCTAATTCATAATAATTAAACGAAACATCATTTAATGAAAGAAAAATCAAATGATTATTCGAAAGTAATGTGAACATTAATAAGTAAGTTTCCAAATGTCACCATTTTGTAAAATGCACTTTCGGTTCTGGAACCCATACTTCTTATACATTTGCTTTTTTTCGTCTCCTTGAATACCTTCCAATACATTCTCAATCATCTCATGAGAATCATTAGTTGGATTTGTCATTTGTTCCGGAACAAATTACAGAATCGAACTATTTTGGGATCATTCCCATATAATTTTTTGCAAGGCTTGGTATTCAAATTTAAAATCATTGTATTCGCTCTCTTGACTATTTTATTAACAGCAGTTTTGATAAATTGCATTCACGCCCACAGTTCTCGATTTTTTCTGGTTCAATTGAATTTGGTCAGAACATTGATATGGTGATAGACTTGTTTTTTTTCTTACTTACACAAACTATAGGTTTATTGAATGTATTATTTTTCAAGTAGTAGGCCGTGGATAAAAAAGAACATAACAAGAAATGTCTATTATTTGTCACTTCGTTTATTATTGTATACAACTTGTCATTCAATACTTTTCTGAGTAATTTCAATTTACTCATTCGATATGGTAAGATACACAAAAAGAGAAGAGAATATGTACGAAGTGTACATAAAACTAGATATAAATTCGTTCAAAGCAGCATATGCAGGTATGGTGAATTATATCCTGAAAGAACAACACCAAATTTTAAATGTTTCGACGTTTATCTACAACGTTACTTGCATATAATTCATTCATCAAACCTAGAGGTCCTTATGTACGACGATACGAGCCTATCAATGTTCTGGCCCAAATTCGAATGAATCCAGGAATAGGATCGAGAACTATGGCCAGTGAATGCAATTTATCAAAAAGTGCTGTTAATAAAATACTCAAGAGACACGGATACCATGACTATAAATACCAAGCCGTTCGAAAACTATATCGCAATGATCCTGAGAGAAGGTTGCAATTCTGTAATTGGTTTCAACGGAAGGTGCGGAATAACAACAATTTTGCGCACAATATCATTTGGGGAGACGAAACGACATTCACAAATTCTGGCATGTTCTATCGAAGGAACAAACATTTTTATGCCACAGAAAATCCTCACTTAATTCATGAAGTTAGACATCAATATCGTTTTTCTTTGAACATATGGTGCGGTTTGTTGAATAATAAATTACTGGGACCCTATTTTATTGACGGCAACCTAACTGGAGCAAAATATGTAGAAATTATAGAAGAAATGTTGGATGATCTTCCTATACGGTATCGGCGTAATAGTCCATGGTAACCTTACCTAACCCTAACCTAATGGTCCAGATCCGACCCAAAGAAATTTGGATAAGGGTCAAAATCACCTGAAAATCAACTTTGAATGACATTGTATGATATATCGTTGAATTCAGCGTTAAAAGTTATTTCGAAAAGTGTCATAAAATATGCAGGTCCGTATTGAAAAAAATGAGGTTGAGGGTGGCCCAGAGCGTACGAAACGTTGGATACAAAATCTGATTATGTCAAATTGAGGATAATTTACTGTCGAATAAAAAACTCCTGTGACATTTTCCGATGATATTCGAAATAAAGTGGGAAAAAAGAAAAATTAAAATGACTGAATTTACTTTTCTTATGATATCTCAATAACCGGCCCTGATAATCTCGATTTGTTTGAACTGCTTGACAATGCTTCTATGAATGCAACTTTTTCTCCATTTGACCGACCTTCTAACTCTTATGGTTTAAAAGTTACCAATACAATCCCATTAAAAAAGTGGCCACTCTGTATATATATATATATATATATATATATATATATATATATATATATATATATATATATATATATATATAAAAAATATAAAAGTAGGTTCGTCAGACATGTTTTACAAAGATATTTTTCTGTTGTTTGACGCTATATTCACTTTCGAAAAAAGGATTATATTAACTTATTTTTACACGCGTTATATTAGCTTCACTTGTATGTTTGTTTGTTTGTTTGTAACCTTTGGGCGCGATTTTGACCCACTTCCAGAAGTCCGAATGATTTGAAATTTGGCAGGTGTACATAATTCCGGTGACAATGCATTGAGAAATTTTTGTGTGAGGAAAAAACAAAATGGCGGCTTCAATATGGCGTACGAGTTTTGTGATTATGGTCCGATTTGCTTCAATATTGGTATCTGAGGGTTTTCGTGGTCGGAGATTATGATTCTTTTGTAAAATTGAAAAATTCAAGATGGCGGCTCCAAAATGATGGACGAGTTTTGTGATTATGGTCCGATTCTATTCAAAATTGGTATGTGGGGGTTTTTGGGGTCGAATGTTATGATTTTTCTGTAAAAATTGGAAAATTCAAGATGGCGGCTTCAAAATGGCGGCAGAGTTTTGTGATTATGGTCTGATTCTATTCAAAATTGGTATATGGGGGTTTTTGGGGTCGGAGATTATGATTATTTTGTCAGAATTGAAGGATTTAAGATCGCGGCTCCAAAATGGCGGCGAGTTTTGTGATTATGGGCCGATTCTAATCAATATTGGAGAATACTTATTGAACAAATTTAATAATAATAATAATAGTTTGAAAAACTAAAAACACGCGTTAATAGAAAACTAAACTAAAAAGTTAAAAATAAATAATAGTTTGAAAAAACTAAAAAACACGCTTTTATAGAAAACCAGACTGAAAAAATTGAAAATAAGAAAAAAAATTATTTCATTTAAAAAAAAGCGTGGGGTGCATGGTATCGCCTCGGCCAACAATGAGCTGTGATCTGAGACATTTCTTACTTTACTGCCCTAGGTGTGTACTATATAATTATTGATACCATGCACCCACGCTTTTTTTTAAATAAAATAATTGTTTTTCTTATTTTCAATTTTTTTAGTCTGGTTATCTATAAAAGCGTGTTTTTTAGTTTTTTTAAACTATTATTTTTCATTGAAACTCCCACGACACTTGATGGAATCTCAAATGCATTACACCGATGTGTATTTCCTTCAAAATGATGTATCACAAGTATGGTAGTCCTATTGAAGATTTTGAAGAAGGGGGGATGAGGGGGTTGGTAGCACGTATTGGGTCGAAGAGTTCCCCCTTGAAATAAAAATCAACGGGTCTGAGCGTTTTTCATTGTTTTCTAAGATTTCGATTATAGGGAGGTGAAGTTTCAGTTGGGACAAACTGTATACTATTCAATCCTAACATGACTTATTTATTTTCAGTTCAGTCGTAAAATCTGCACAACGTCAACGGAGTTTTACTTCAACCGTGCAGGTTACACGAATTAATGTTTTCCCATAATCCATCTTTGTCAACTGTTCTTGTTGGTTTGATATTCCATTCCATGCCTTCATCACTTCAAAGGCTCAAATGGGAGCTCAAATCCCACATATTCACCACTCAACCGCAAATTTGTTCATTCCATGTTTGTTGTCAATGATCAACACGAATCCCCAAATCTTCAACTGCTTGATGTCGCTATTCGGCTTCTTCAAGTATCGAAAACCTCTGGGAAACTTTGCTACTAAGTTCAGAATGCGGTATACTCCGGTTCAGTTCAAGAATCTTAAATTGCTGTGGTTGACAAACATTTCGGTGGAGTTCTGCTTAACGTTTGCTTTTGTTCTGTTCGTCAAGATACGTGTGGTTGCTCATTTCATTGATGGTATTATGTTCGAGAGTATTTGATGTCTCCGGAGGATTGAGTTCGGAAGTTCTGTCATTTTCAAGTTGTTCCATTATCTTTTCACACGTTAGTTCAGTAATAGTGGTGGGTTATGGAAATAACCTAACCTGTTATTGAATAACCACCAAATGCAACCCAGAAAAGTGATACATTATCAATCAAGGTGTACTTACTTATTGGATAAATATAATTCTCAAAGATAAAGCTTGTGTACAGAAAACGGGCATAAAGAATGATAATTAACAAATGAATGAATAAATGGTTTAAATACATATAGGGCGGTAGACAACTGGAAACAAACAAATAGTGGTGGAGAGTTGAAATGAAAATCATAAAACAAGTAATGTATATTTGAAAGTTGTATTAGATGAGAAGTAATCATCAAGATCATTATATGAATGCTGTGTCAGGATTTTCTCCATATCTCAACCAAATCGCCCCATGAATTGTACTAAAAACAATTTCGTTGATACTATAGTGATCTATTGGTAACCCTGTCAATGATTATAGGAATGCTGCGTGCCATCTGTCATTTTCTATTCATTTGTCTTGTTATTTCTTTGGCCGCTGTCATTGATAAAAGGAAAATGAGTTACTCTCAACAATAAAAAGTATTTGGGTTAAGAGTAAGTGGCCATAATCTCAAAATAAAATATGAATAAGAACAGATTATGGGCCCAGATCCATGAAAAGTGAAATACAAAAAAATGCTACAAAAAAAATTAGAAGAAATATTAAGCGTCACACATTTCAAGGATGCAACTACCTTTTCCATGCGGGAATTTGAAATCAGCATTCTGTTTGAAGCGGGAATGAAATCGTAAACAGCTAAATGCAAATGAATTGGCGAAATGGAAGTCTAGAGATGCTCAAGCGAAAAATTACATTTTAAGAACAGTAGGCAAGAGTGTGAAGGCACATCTTTTCACCTATGATTCTGCTGAAATACTAGTCAAGATTTACAAGAGAAACACCATTCAGCAGAAGTATGCACTCTTGCAGGTTTTCCATACGTCCAAATTTGAGATGATTGACGGCTATTACTCACAAAAGCTTGAATGAGATCGGAGAGGAGGAGCGGGGGAGGATGGCAAGTGGAAAGTAAATCTCGTTCACACATAACGTGAAGGGGATTTACTATCCATGGGCACTCAACTTTAAGGGAGGCATGGTGTGTGTCAGAGATATTATGATGATTGCATAAAATAATATTAGTTGTACTAGAAGAAAATACACATTATAGTTGTGCCTGGGATTTTGTAGCAGATTAAGATAAAACCCTTGAAAATCTTCAAGCTGTCTCATTGTAGAAGAAGACAAATTGAAACAAGGGAACAGAGATGAAATACCATGAAAAATGCGTCAACTGTAACAAAACAGGGCATATGCCTGATAAGTATAGAACACCAAAAAAATGCCAAATTTGTAAAAAAATTTCATGAGGAAAATAATGAAGAACAAAACTATTTGAGAAGAAAAATGGAGAGGTCAGTTTTCTTGCAATAGTGCTAGCAACCAAAGAAAATACCCCAGTAGAGGACGCACTCTGTGCAGAAGAGAGTGGCAATGGATGTACACACCATATGGTGAGTAATTAGCATAAGTTGACGAACATTAAAAAAGAGCAAACAGTTTGAAAGTGCCAATAAGTATGCTTGTATGACCACAATTGCAGTTGGTGAACATTAATCCAGAAAAAATATTCTGAAAAATGCGTACTTAGTGCCAGATCTGAGTGAAAATTAAATGTCAGTTGATTTTATATTTAAAAATGGTGGAAAAACTCATTTTCCTGAGTAAACATGTGGTGGAAGGATGCAACCGACAATAATGAACATCACAAGAGCTTCACTATTTGATTCTAAGCTTGACAAAGGGATGTGGAAAGAGTCTGTATTCATAGCAAAATATAAAAACTACAAATTTCCTTCTTGAAGAAAAAGCACCCAAGATATGTTATTATGTTGATTGATAGATCAATATCTTGGTGTATTGTAGTACAGCACATTGCTGCAGCTGAGAGTTGCATTTTTTTCTCGTCTCGATCGGGGGACACCAATCAAATGAAACGATTTAGGCAGTGCCCAGTTTTGGATATACTGTCAAATAATATGGAAGAGATGAGAAAGTAGTTCCTGCATCTGAATGACCCAGGACGCATTTTCGTCAATATTCTTCATACTGTATAGGGAAACCATTTTTCTGAGTTTTCGTGAGAGAGAGAGTCTTCAGAATTATTTCTTGACTTGTTTTAGTAATTTCTAGCCACGAGTTTATCTGAATAATATTTGTATAGCTAAAAACTTCATATTGTCCTTGTTATTTTCGAATTTTTGTCGCGTTAGTTATAATTTCAATTCACAGAGTATTCTCATTCAGAATGAGAGCCTTTTAAAATTCGTGAACTTCCGTTGAAAAGCTAAAATTTGTTGTTTTATTTCCTATTATTATGGTACACATCCTCTTTGAAAGAAAACTAAGAATTAATTTTGATTATTGAAAAAAATTATGAGTTTGCCAGAAGATATAAAAAGTCTAGAGTTGGATTCAATTTGGCAACTGCCAATATCAGATACAATAAAATAATAATAAAACCGTAGGCCAAAAAGTGATTTGAATTCTTTAAACAATATTTCTCCTAATTGATTTGAAAGCCAGCTTATTATATTTGGACAATTTTGGTAATTTCACATAAAAAAACTGAAGAATTACTTTTACACTATGCAATTTGCCAGTTCTATAACAATTCAATAGGAGTAATAAATATCAATTCTGCAATATATCCCAATAGTTTCCCTGACCTTGGGCAAAGTTCAACACCAAATAAGCGTATGTATCCTGGATATAGATGTCATAATCCAATGCTACCAGACATGGTTGTAAATCACATTTATTAGGTCGACAACAAAACCGCATATTATCATTACACGCAGTCTAATTAGATTGTACGCAGCTGCAATAACAATATTGGACAATTATTCTGACATTAATTGATATTTCATTGCGTTCCGCAGTGATAAATAAGGTTATTCGGGGATGTTCGACTTCGCAAACGATTTGGTAGGAATGTACATCACTTGTTGACTTCCTGGAATGATTTTTTTTAAGCAACTCATACGATAGCTATTTTTGACACTAGTAGTAAATGCATAACTTTGTTGGACGTGTTCTTGTTTGTGTTAGAGAAAGGTTAATGGGGAATACTAGTCATATAGTATTTTATGTTCGACTGCATACATACTGAAATAATGAATATTTATTGTTATACTTTTCAGGTATTTCCAAATCTGTTTCAAAATCGAAGATGTCAGTGTTATCTAACTTTTCTATAACGGTAGAAATATATGTGTGAGCATAAAGTGAGTATTAATTATGAAGATATTTATAAAAAACAAAGTTTCAGAGAGAAAAAACCTTCATTTTTGGAATTTACTTCGAAAACTAAATTTTCTATGGAATTTGCTACACATGGAATTGCTAAATGGAATTTTATCAACGACCGCACCCTGGAAATGAATTATTTTATGTGGATTGGTCAATTCAATATATTTCCGAAAGTATTAATAAAAAAATTGGTGCCGCTTCATTCTACATATTTCGTGGCTGGACAGCAACTTGAAAGTAGAGTATGGTAATACTGACGGAGTTACAATACGATGTTTTGATCATATAAGACGTGTGCAGATCCTGTACCGTAACATCGCTGCAAACGCGGGGTTCGATGTGACCGAATTTCGAGATGTTACAAAACATCGGTGTGTAACATCAGAGAGTAAGGTTATGCTGGTTTATCGATACGTATGATTGTTTCAAGGAAAATCAACATTGCTCCTGCAGCCTGTATAGTTATGCACTTTGCAGTGGAGAAAATACGTGAGCAAAAATACTGGTGGCAGTCACTCAAGGAAGTGTGGAACCCCAGAAACTGTTTTTTCCTTGATAAACTCCTATATAATGATTTTGGCACCAGGGACTCCTCGCCAAGCTTCCGTCTTATGGCTTGCCCCCTCAGCTGTGTTCTCTGCTTGCTAGTTTTCTCTCAAACAGGTCTCTCCATGTAGTGGTCGATGGAGTTTCATCAAGGATCCATTCTCGCACCAACACTATTTCTACTTCACATCAACGACCTGTTGAAAGCAACTTCATGTCCAGTAAACAGCTTTGCCGATGATAGTACCCTCCATACTGCTTTCTCTTCCAGGGCCCCTATATCAGCCCGTGAAACCAGAAATGAACGAGGAAGAAATGTTAACAATATAAATATGGACTTAGCAACAATTCTCGAATGGGGATCTAATAACTTGGTAGAATTCAATGCAAACAAAACACAAGCATGTCTTTTCTCTAGAAAAGCCGATCCCACTGTGCCTAACATAACTTTGTCAGGAGTAACCATACCACTGAAGCCATCCATATCGATGCTTGGTATTACTATCAGCAATAACCTTTCCTGGGGAAATCACGTAAGGTCCATTGCCAAAAGTGCATCCCAAAAACTTGGTTTTCTGTTTCGTGCCAAGAGCTATTTCACCCCCAGTCAGCTGCTTATGATCTATAAGGCACAGATCCAACCTGTCCTGGAATTCTGTTCCCATATTTGGAGTGCGGCACCTAAACATATCCTGAGGCTATTGGATTCTGTCCTAAAAGGGCAATTCGTCTCGTCGATGATGCCTCGCTTACAAACTCGCTCACTTGTCTGGAACACCGTAGAAAAGTTGGCGATTTGTCTCTATTTTTATAGATATTTTCATGGGCGATGCTCTTCTGAAATATCAACAATCGTTCCTGCTTTGGCAGTCTCTTCGAGATTAACCCGTCAAGTTCAGTCATCACACCCCTTCGTGGTCACTTTGGAGACCTGCAGAACATCACTTTCCAAAGACTCGTTCATCCAACGAACAGCGAGGCTTTGGAACTCATTGCCTAGGGAGGTGTTCCCCGAGGCATACAACCTTCAGAAATTTAAGAAGAACACCAACTCCTACCTTCTTTCCCTAGGTTCCCACGATGTTCTCTGAACATTACAGGATATCCTTTTTCGTGGGAACCAGAACATAAAAAAAAAAAATATATAATCAAGAATATAAGTCACTACATACCGTCCCGATGAAGATTCAAACTGCATTGTGAGCATGTTAGTCCAAACATACAAACATAGGGTGCGACATCGTAGGAAACCTGTCTTTGATGCGACGTAGAATGACTAGACTGTTCCTGGAAAAACTTTACTCGGAAGATAATTTGATCAGTTGACTCAACACTCACACTATTATGATGATTTATTGATAGGTTGTTCAATTCGTTATACTAATTCAACCTCCGACTACTCCAAGAGAAAAATACATTGTTTTTCCAACATAATTGAATAAAAAATAATGAATCTTCGAAAAATGTTTTTGCCAATAGGAATAATTATTATAGTTGCAATACAGCTGACATCTTCTGACCTTATTGCTAATGACATAGTTATTCAGTGAACTGTGTTAATTTTCTAAATATAATAACAACAATACTTTTACTTGATATTCACGTTGGTTTTTGTCTGTCTCCCAGGATCTCTGCACACTTCAATATTTATTTTGACTTTACTTTCTTTAATCCCATTATATTTCATTCAATCCATTAATGTATGTCTTTTTATCATCATCAATAAAACATATACTCAATACAAGGTACAAATACGTTTTCAGTTTTCTGAAAAAAAAAAACAAACTGCAAAAACAATAGGATCTATAAGGAGTATGAACAATACTTCCCCATACAAAAAAAATTGAATCATCATATTCATCTTATTCCATTTTGCGTTTATATTTTGCGGAATTATTTCCTATAATTGTTTTTTTGGCAATAGTAACGAGTCGGTCTGTTCGAACATGCCAGTATCGTGAGGCATTCATCGGGATGTAATTTATAGTTCTTCTCATAGGGTAGAAACAAACGAAAACGATCTCATTTATCCAGGCCAGAATGTTGAGTCTATCAAATGGTTTATACTGAATATAATTTGTCTTTAACTTCCGAGTTAAAGTCGGGTGAAAAAAAAATATTTGAAAACCTTTTCAACGACAATATTTTATTCAAATGCGCTAAGAAGTAAAAAATAATTGATTTGGATGTGTGATGTAGGTTAATCTGTGAGTTATAGATCAAGAGCTTGCCGCTCAAAGATTTGAATTCGTATTCAAAAGCACACATCCCAAGCAATTATTTTCCACTTTTCAGTGCATTTGAATGAAACATTGTATATAAAAAGGTTTTTAATTAATTATTTTATTTTGTGAGTACGCCTTAATCTATGCATTTTTGTTGTCGTTAATATGAGGCCTTTTTTCTATAAGTTCTGAGGAGACCATCTGAAGATTAACTCGTTCGCTATCCTGAAGCTGCCATCTTCAATTTATGTATTTTGATAAAAAATCAATAATAATAATAATAAATTTCATTGACAGATTAGAGTATGGACATGTCTTATTAAATTTCATTGGTTAATCTTGCATATCTGTCAAGCGGCAGAATTCTGATCTTGTCACGTGAGTGACACAATCAGACCCTGCCCTTTCATTCAACCAGTGTTCTTCCATTCGACTTAATACATAATCTCTGACCCCAAAACTATTTTTTCCTTGATAAACTCCGACATACCAATTTTGAATAGAAACGGTACATGATCACATATAACGACCTCTTTGAGTTCTTATCACTCAAACTGGACTACATTCAGGAGAACCATCCAACAGCTGAAACCATAATCATGGGAGACTTTAATGTACATAACGCTGCCTGGCTCAAATTCTCTAACAAAACAGATGATGCAGGTCGTCAAGCCGAGGCCTTCGCCATCACTCATGGTCTAGAACAACTGGTCGAGCTACCAACCCGCATCCCTGATGTCAACAACCAGTCTGCCAATACACTAGATCTTTTCCTCACCACCAATCCTGACCCGTATAGAATAGAAGTTTGTGCCCCACTTGGAAACTCTGATCACACCCTCATCTCCACAACATGCTCTTTCCATTTACCATCGAGCTACACAATACCACCCCGTCTCATGTGGCATTACAATTCGGCCGACTGGGAAGGTCTTCGTATGTTTTTCTCAGCGTTTCCATGGAAGAGAGTTTGTTTCTCTTCAGTAGATCCAACACGATGTGCTGAGACAATTTCTGAAATCATCATGTTGGGGATGCAAACTTACATACCGAATACCGAAAGAAGAACATCATCCGATAAGACCTGGTTTAACAGAAACTGCTCTAGAGCTGTGGCTTCCAAACAGGCAGCATACCATCGATGGCTAAAAAATCCGGGCCCTGAGACCAGAGCAGCATATGTCGAGGCTAGAGGCATATGCAAAGAGACAATAGAATGCTCAAAAGACGCCCACAATGCCAAAATAAGATCAAAACTTGTTGAATGTCCTAACGGATCCCGTTCATTTTGGTCTTTCGCCAAAGCTGTGGGAAGAAACTTCACTTCCAGCTCATTTCCTCCTCTAACCAAAGAAGATGGAACACTAGCCACGACTGCCCCGGCAAAAGCCAATATCTTTGCGCACCTATTTGCTGGAAATTCCACTCTGGATTCATCGGGAAAACAACCCCCGAACATTACACCTATTGACAGTCACATGCCCGAGATCACCTTTCGCCAACGTACTATCAGAAAGATTTTGCTGGGTCTCAACACCAACAAAGCCTGTGGATCTGACGGAATCCCGCCGATTGTTCTCAAGAAATGTGCCTCCGAACTAACACCTGTTCTTTGCAAGTTGTTCAACCACTCTTACAATTTGGGGGTATTTCCGTCCAATTGGAAAATTGCAAGAGTACAGCCAGTCCCTAAAAAAGGCAAAACAGACCTATCGCACTGCTATCTATTATTTCAAAGGTCATGGAAAAAGCCATCAACATCGAGCTCATGAAATATATGGAAGACTCAGGAATTGTCAACGATAGGCAATATGGCTTCCGCCATCAGAGATCAACTGGTGACCTGCTCGCTTACGTCTCACATATCTGGCAGCTATCTATTGAAAAGTATGGAGAAACTTTAGCTGTGGCATTAGATATCTCCAACGCGTTCGATCGAGTTTGACACCAGGGACTCCTCGCCAAGCTTCCGTCTTATGGCTTGCCTCCTCAGCTGTGTTCTCTGCTTGCTAGTTTTCTCTCAAACAGGTCTCTCCATGTAGTGGTCGATGGAGTTTCATCTGACACTCTACTCATAAATGCTGGTGTTCCGCAAGGATCTATTCTCGCACCAACACTATTTCTACTTCACATCAACGACCTGTTGAAAGCAACTTCATGTCCAGTACACAGCTTTGCCGATGATAGTACCCTCCATACCGCTTTCTCTTCCAGGGCCCCTATATCAGCCCGAGAAACCAGAAATGAACGAGGAAGAAATGTTAATAATATAAATATGGACTTAGCAACAATTCTCGAATGGGGATCTAATAACTTGGTAGAATTGAATGCAAACAAAACACAAGCATGTCTTTTCTCTAGAAAAGCCGATCTCACTGTGCCTAACATAACTTTGTCAGGAGTAACCATACCACTGAAGCCATCCATATCGATGCTTGGTATTACTATCAGCAATAACCTTTCCTGGGAAAATCACGTAAGGTCCATTGCCAAAAGTGCATCCCAAAAACTTGGTTTTCCGTTTCGTGCCAAGAGCTATTTCACCCCCAGTCAGCTGCATATGATCTATAAGGCACAGATCCGACCTGTCCTGGAATACTGTTCCCATATTTGGAGTGCGGCACCTAAACATATCCTGAGGCTATTGGATTCTGTCCAAAAAAGGGCAATTCGTCTCGTCGGTGATGCCTCGCTCACAAACTCGCTCACTTGTCTGGAACACCGTAGAAAAGTTGGCGATTTGTCTCTATTTTATAGATATTTTCATGGGCGATGCTCTTCTGAAATATCAACAATCGTTCCTGCTTTGGCAGTCTCTTCGAGATTAACCCGTCAAGTTCAGTCATCACACCCCTTCGTGGTCACTTTGGAGACCTGCAGAACGTCACTTTCCAAAGACTCGTTCATCCAACGAACAGCGAGGCTTTGGAACTCATTGCCTAGGGAGGTGTTCCCCGAGGCATACAACCTTCAGAAATTTAAGAAGAACACCAACTCCTACCTTCTTTCCCTTGGTTCCCACGATGTTCTCTGAACATTACAGGATATCCCTTTTCGTGGGAACCAGAACATTAAAAAAAAGTTGATGTCGGGTGAAAAAAAAATATTTAAAAACCTCTTCAACGACAATATTTTATTCAAATGCGCTAAGAAGTAAAAAATAATTGATTTGGATGTACATCACACATCCGTGAGTTATAGATCAAGAGCTTGCCGCTCAAAGATTTGAATTCGAATTCAAAAGCACACATCCAAAGCAATTATTTTTCACTTTTCAGTGCATTTGAATAAAATATTGTATATAAAAAGGTTTTTAATTAATTATTTTATTTTGTGAGAACGCCTTAATCTATGCATTTTTGTTAATGCATCGTTAATATGAGGCACTTTTTCTATAAGTTCTGAGGAGACCATCTGAAGATTAACTCGTCCGCTATCCTGAAGCTGCCATTTTCAATTTATGGATTTTGATAAAAAATCAATAATAATAATAATTAATTTTATTGACAGATTAGAGTATGGACATGTCTTATTAAATTTAATTGGTTAATCTTGCATATCTGTCAAGCGGCAGAATTCTGATCTTGTCACGTGAGTGACGCAATCAGACCCTGCCCTTTCATTCAACCAGTGTTCTTCCATTCGACTTAATACATAAGCCTGACCCCAAAACTATTTTTTCCTTGATAAACTCCGACATACCAATTTTGAATAGAAACGGTACATGATCACAAAACTCGCCCGCCATTTTGGGGCCGCCATCTTAAATTCATAATTCCCGACCCCTAAAACCACCACATACCAGTTTTGAATAGAATCGGACTATAATCACAGAGATCATCGGCCATCTTCGAACCGACAACAAATTCATATTCTTCGACCTAGAAAACTCCCACATACCACATTTTGAATCGAATTGGACCATACACACAAATCTCGTTTTTTCTCTATCAAAATTTGTATAATGTATTGTCACGGGAACTATGAACACCTGCCAAATTTCACGTTATTCGGACAACTGGAAGTGGGTCAAATTTAACTAAGATCACATCGGGACAGGGGAAAACTTAATAAAAGCTTGTAAAATAGAAAAAAATCAAACTGTGATTCGTAATCAAGTTACATCCTACATTATCTCGAGGGAATGAAATGTCTTGTGCTTTTCGAACTAAGACCAATGAATGAGTTTTATTACTCCTGTACGGATATTCATTCTTGTCGGACGTTTATAAATATCCCCATGTGAAGTTTCTCCTTTTTCCGCCAGAAATACTTCGGCGCTTCCATTCCGGATCGAGGTCAAACTATTTAAAGACCGGACGATAATAATCGAAGTTCCGGAAGGCGGTAAGTTACTCCGGCTATTTGTCCGACAACATGGACTCTTCTGGAACTGTCCTCGGGGAATTCCAAAGTGTTTCGATATAGATACAAAGTGAAAATATTCCTGGACAAAAATAAAGTCCGTATCCCGATAATTGGGATTATTGGGATAAGCATACTTTCTTTCGATTTCCTCTGAAAATTGAGGTCGAGGTGTCATTCGATTCGGGAAGGCGTCTAAAAACTTTAAAAAAAAATCAAGTGGCACACAAAAACATTGGGTTTGTTTTTTCGCGAATATCTCGAGCTATTGCAGTTATCGTAAATTGAATAAAAGATCCTAAAAGAGCAGGAAATTTTCTTGAAGATCCGACTTCCATAACTCTACCACCAATATTTATAATTTTTATTTAGGTTAGAAAATAGTGCTCAAAACGGGAGATGACACTAACGGCATGATTCCCTCATATTTCAAAAAAACAAACTCATTAAATATGAATATTAAGGCACGAAAAAATGCCTATTTATGGTTTCTTTAATCAAGTTATTTCTACAATTTGTAAATAACCAAGAAAACCTGTGTTATTTTCAAATTCAGAACCCGAGATTTTTTCCATTTCTGGAATCTATTTTTCAAAGGATTTAAAAGAGATTTAGTAATTGTAAATTTTGATTTTTCACGTTTTTATTAAGAATTTGAGAGATTAAAAAACTATAAAATTAAATAGAGCTATACTTTTTTAATTTTCGATTGTTTCATTTTATGATTACTGAAAACTTTATGAATTTTTTTCTCCATTTGTTCACAAAATTGTTATAAGCAAACGCATTGTTTATGACATTATCAAAAATTTCTTTCTAGAAATTGACCATTGATAAAAATTATCATTTTTCAGCTTCGTTTCTCAAGGTATTTCTGTAGAAAAGGGAAACATTCTCAATTGGATATTGATAGAAGTAGTTGTTTTCTGTTAGACATTCACAAAAAATAACTTCATTTTAATCGTGGATTTTTCAATTCACAGAAAAATCTTTCTATCAATATCCAATTGAGAATGTTTCCCTTTTCAACATGAATACCCCACAAGAGGTTATCTTGACGATGGAAGATAGTGACTAAGGTTTATCTTTCAGTCGCAGATGATTCCACATCTGATTTTATGAACAGTCTGTTTATATTTTCAACAAATCAGTATTTCTGTAGTTTTGGTAAAATCTTAGGAATCACCTGAATTTTTTTTAATCTCCAAATAGTGAACCCAATACAAATTATTACAAGAATTAATTTTTTTTACAAAATTACAGATGAAGTTTACAAGAAAATTAATTTTCAATAACTTCAGCAATAGTAATGGTAGTAACAGTACTGAGGAAGTGAATTAACAGGTGATATCACAGAAGCTTTAGCTCCGAAGAAGCTATCGCTTTTACGTGATTTCATATGATTTCGTGTACAGGTGGTTTTAAATATAAAAAAAGAAGTAAAGTATAATCTAGAATATTTGGTAACAACAAATACATCTTCACACGTATGCCTATACACAAATATACACACATATATTTATTTATTCAGGTAAGTATAATTGATAAAATTAGGAGAATGGGAGTAGAGACTTAAATCTTTAAATCGATGAAACAAATGACAAATGTATTACTCTTAGCATTAGAAACTTTCAATAATGTTATATATGTTTGAATCATGATGAGGAAATCACTTCTTGAGAATATTCAGTAGATTTTCCCTTCCAATTTCCGTAAGCCATTTTTTAACTTTTTGTTTGAATATAGTGATCCTTCTTTGATCTCTCACTTCAATTGGTAATATGTCATAAACATGTTGACCAAGGTTCAATACATCTTTTTTTTGTGTGATTATGTTTTTATTTCTGGTCTTATATGTATGGGTATTGTAGGTTAATTTGCCTTGCGCTGTAGAGAATAACGTTGTCATCAGCAAAATTTTTCGTTTTTTTTCTAGGTGGAGTAAGTCGTTTATTATAAATAGAATGGGACCCAGAACAGTTCCTTGCGGTACGCCATAACAAATTTTTTTGGGATAACTCAATCGATCATCTATGAGAACTTGTTGATATCAGTCGAGTACATAGAATTGTAATTATAATATACTGACTAGAACGCGCTTAGTCTACTGCGCACCCGAATTTCGTGGCACCCTTATGCGATAGGCAAGGAGGACACCAAACAATGAAGAAGAGTATGACTTTATAAGCATTTTACATGCGTGCGTCGGAGATAATCAACTGAACGTATGACGGTAGTATTTATATCATCTATTTGTAAACATAACGGAGTTGTCGGTTGGCACTTATAAGCGTTGCCAAATCATTCCAATTTTCTTTAATTTCGTTGGATGTGTATTTGTGCTTTGTTGTCTTTTTTGTTATAGTGATCATAGTGGATAAATTAAAGACTGTTATATATAATGAAGTGTTACATTAGTTTGTAGTAGTAGGTAATGATATGTGGCCATGCTTATTTATACATATCGCCTTTTCAGTGTGTGTCCATAAAGTAACGCATACATTCATTATTAGCTAAATAAACAATATCATTAAAAATTCCCGGAACAGGTCGATTTTTTATTTTAATTTACTGTTTTTTTAAATAATAATCCAATATACAGGGTGATATCTACCTTCGAGTGATGACGTCATCAGCGGTTTTATTAAATGAACACCCTTATTTTATTTATTTATGAGTTAACTTGCTGAGCTGATTCCAAAAATATATCACAAGCTGCGTCAAATTGGTAGAGGGTGGGCAGCAACACAAAAGGTGTTTTAAAAATTTTATTAGAAAGTTATAAAATACTGTATTTTTACAAAAAACGAAATGAAGAATAAACGTATTAAGAATTATTATATGAAATTACGTAGTTATGCAGCTACTGGATACACTACCAAAGTTGCATCAAAATGTTGCGGTGCGCCTTCTGCAGTCTAAATTATTGGCTATTTGAATATCAGGAAAAAGCTGGGTCAAATCAGGAATTAATGTATTTTGTAAGAAATCCAGATGCCGATAAAATTACGACTCGTCTTGTTGATTATTTCCTTTAACTGTAGGTCTAGCTTGGTTTGGTGCATCCCTCACGTGTCCTAATTCTCTGTATTTTCGCTCTATTCTGCTTACAGTAGATTGTGAAAAAGGTTCACTATCTGGGTGCATTTCATGGAATAATCTGCATACCTCTTGTTGAGTCCGCATCATTTCCCCAACACCAATCATAATTAAAATTTCAATCCTTTCCCATTCAGATAAAGGCATTTTCAAAAAACAGTTTTAATATGATACACATTTTGAAGCGCCAACAATACAGAATTAAACAAATGGCAAAAAATATTCCCAAACAATGAAAATATACGGTATAGTCGAGAGGCAAAGATCACTAATATAAAAAAATGCAAACAACAAATTGAACCGACGAAAAACGGAACTGAAAAGCAAAAAATAAAATAAACCTCCTTGGTCCTAATACCTAAGCACCTAAACTAATGTAAGTAACTAATTTTGATTCGGCGCCAAACAAACAAGCTAGGTGAAGCGTAAAATGATGGCATCGAGATGCACGGTGACATTCTGATAATTTTTTTGAAGTAATTTAATGGTCTTCGTTGATTATTCGTTTGGCGCCGACTCGAAATTAGTTACTTACATTAGTTTAGGAGCTTAGTTATCAAGACCAAAGAAGTTTATTTTATTCTTTGATTTTCAGTTCCGTTTTTCGTCGGTTTAATTTTTTGTTGAAAAGTTTTTATTTTTCAATTTTTTGTGGCTGAAATATACTAATTACCACCTACTTAACTTTTGATTAATTCCAAAATACTTACCCACCTCACTTCGACTATTAACAGTCAAATAATACGATTATCTACTTCAACTATTTATTGTTATATAATATAAATTAATTTTGATAGTTCTGGTGAGTTCATTTCATTACTCCGTATATAATTCCATCCTTCCATAGAATGTTATTATTGAAACGCATTCTAGTCAGTATATTATAATTACAATTCTATGGTCGAGTAACTATTCAATAGATCGAGTGCGTTTCCTCTGATTCCATAGCTTTCATTAACTATCAGAAGTTATTCATGAGACACCTTATCGAAAGCTTTCGCTTAGTCTACGAGTTGTGTTATGGCGTTCTAGGTGGATATTCCTGCTCTGAATCAGAACTATTCATTTGATAAAATGTCAAATTTTTCAAGATAGCTGTTGAGTCTTATTTATATGATTTTTTCGAAAAATTTTGTAATATTTGAAATCAAGGTGATAGGTCTATAGTTTTCCATTTTTTGTTTATTTCCAGCTTCGAACATAGGTTTTATGATTCCATTTTGAGGATGTTGGGAAAATCTCCAGAGAGTGATTGATTGAGTATTCTAGTGGTGCAGTTATATGTTCTACTATTTCCTTGGGAGTTTTTGAATGTTGTCGGAACCTGGTGCATTTTTATCTTTCAGTTTCGAGATGACTTCTTCAATTTCAAGTTCACTAGTTGGAGTTGGGTATATGGATTCTTCATGTGATTTTAGTTTGAAACTGATATTTTCTTCTAAAATTATTTTATTAGCATATTTTTTACCCACTTCGTTAAGTAATCATAAAACATTCTGCAATTTTTCTTTATTATCAATGATGGTGTCTTATTTTAATTCTCTATTTTCTTTTGTTTTCTCCTTGCAAATTTTCAACGTTTTCCAAAGGGCCTCATTTGAACTTTTGCAGTTTTCTATCTCTTCTTCATAAAATTTTGTTTTAGCTTGTTTTATCAACTTGACTAGATTATTTTTATATTTTTTACATTATCTTTCGGAATTGAGGCTATTCGGGTTTTGTTTTGATTTTTTATACATTTAATTTTTAACATTTAGAGAAGTGAGTAGTCCTTCAGTTATCCAGTCTTTTTCTGCTTTGGTTTTGACTTTTACGTGATTCGTGTTCTCTATATAGTGGGTAATATTTTAGTATGGTGTAAACATAACCTCCATTAACCTACTCACACATTTTTAAATCGATCCACTATGCAGTTTGTTGGATATTTGCAATTCAAAAAGGGTCTTTTCGTACGCGATACCTATACCTAACACGTGAACGGATAGGACTTTGTTGACATCTTTTTTATAGACGCTGAACGGATCTTGAGATTTTTTTTCAAAACCACTCGTGTATGCAGTACTATTTTGGAATTAATAAAAAATTATTGTTATTTTTGACCGTTTAATTTCGAAGATATCGATTCCTATTTTAATGCGAAATCACATGTGGTTTATGCACGATGGTGCACCTGCTCATTTTAGTGATCTGGCACGCGAATATTTAAACCAAAACTAGAGCTAGATCCCCAGACTTAAACAGTCTTGATTATTTTCTTTGGGGACATCTTAAGACTTTGGTGTACAGTCAACCAATTCTAACTGAGGAAAAATTGCGAAACCGCGTGATAGTTTCCTGTGAAGCAATAAGGAATACTCCAGGAATTTTCCAAAAAGTACGCGAGTCAATGACAAGGAGGGCTGAAGTGTGGATACTTGCAGGAGGCGGACATTTTGAACAGATAATTTGATTTTGGTATTTTTTGTTCATAATAGTTATGTTTTTAAAAATAAAAAATGTATTTTTATGCTACTCATTACAAAACTACATAATAGTTACCATAAAATTATGAAAATCTTGCTAGATCGTTTGGTTACCACAACTGCGAAATTAAGACTGAGAGAAAAAATCGAATAGGGACAAGCAAATGAATGTATTTCATTTTCTAAATCGAAAACCGTCCGCCGGACGAAAAAAAGGCAGGTGACCATTTTTATGAGAAGATAGAGGACAATCACAAAAATGATATTTATTTAGAAAAAACACAGTGGCGTATCATTATTTTGATCAAAAATATGACAGGGCATGTTAACAGGGACGCCACTGATAAAAATTAAAAAATCCTTTATCATGGAAAAAAATTATTTTTATGCGTACTCTGCATGTACCAAAATTGAAGGAACAGCCAAAGCGGTTTCAGAGATATTGGGGAAGAACTGATTTTTTTGTTAAATTTCAACATCCTGTATCTCAGAAATAAAGCGGTTGCGGACCTATGTTCATATGAAGAATTTTTCTTAAAATCATCCAAGGATTATCGCCTTTTGGGAAAACATTCAGCGAACTAGAGTGTATCGGGAGTGAAAAATTCGAATTGTAGATTCGTGATCGGCAGAAAAAATACCTGTGCTCTCCAAAAGTCATTATAATCGGGTAGAGCCAGATTCAGAAAATTCACCATGGTGTTTTCCCATTCAAAGTATTTTCCAGCTTTGAATTGTCATTTTTGTGTACAATTTTATTTCCATATGTGGGTTTTTCTGATTTTTTGTGGAGTAATAATTCAATTTGCATAGTTTTGAAAATATCTCTATGAAAATCCAACTCACTTTTCTCATGCATCCAACGAAGTTGTTATGCACCCTTGCTCCAGGAAGTGCCCTTGTATTTATGCTGCCTCCCACGTACACCCTACTGGAGGAGAGCATGGTGAACTTGCCAGCGATATGCGAATGATCTGCGTAGACGGCGTCCACAACGGCGGAAAGCTGAAAATGAAACATTATGAAAAAATAATTTCCCTCGATTTTATTAAAACCTCTCCTAGTGTGTTCTTAACGTGAAAATTGAAGCAGTTACATTATTCAGAAGACTTGCTTTTGATTTTTAATTCAAGGATTTTTAATGAGAAGTAGTACTCCAGATGAAAAATATTCCGGATGGAAAATATTATTGTACCAACTGAACCTCAATCCAAGCACACGAGAAATATTACTAGCCACTGGAATTGAATATGACAAAAATACATGTTGAAAATGGAAACATTCTCAATTGAATAGTGAATAGAAAGATTTTTCTGTGATTTTATGAACACCTGTTCATATTTTCAAACAAATCAACAAAAATACCTTTTGTTGAAGTTACAATCAGTATTGGTGATCATATAATTTGTGAGTATGCATTGCAGAATTGTTTGTAACAAAAAGTAAAAACAAATTATTAATCGACGGGTATTTGCTTGATGAATGAAATAACTAATAAAAAACCTTGTTAAAGATAAGATTTTATTCAAGCCGTGTACTACAACGTATAAAATGAGTTTGAGTCATGGCTGATAATGATTCAATTATTTTTTGTTGAATTAGTTGGTTTCAAAAACCTTGTTCATGAAAGTAGGTACATATTAATTTCAGTAGACCATGATTGGTTGATAAGTAACAACTTGCCGAAGTATTAATTGCATTACAATTCGCGCGACAAGCTTTTTAAAACCAAATAATAAAAAAAAAAAACATTGTCAGCGATGACTTAAACTCATTTTATACGTTCTAGTACACGGCTTAAATGAGAGCTTGCCTTTAAAAAAGTTTTTTATTAGTTATTTTATTTTTTGCTTTTCAGTTAGTTCGCCTCAATCTGTTCATTTCTAATAGAGCATCGTTATTAATTAGAAGATCTCTTCCCTGTAAGTTTTGGGCTGGAATAAATCATGATCTCCGACCCCAAAAACTCTCACACAATTTTGAATATAATTTGACTACTGTATTTAGACAAACATTGTAAACCACTGTAAACTCAACAAAGAAAAAAAAAGAATATTTCGGTCCTGATATTAGTTTCGTTCAAAGGGCTACTTTCAGTTTAATTCATGTACCAACTTTAAACCAAATTGGCCAATCTCTGTATTTAATATGGCGGATTGAATTTTTTGTCTAAATTCACAACTCACTCTGTATGTCAGTAACGAAGCGGTTTTGGACATTTGAATAAGGCATTTTGCAATGATATTGGCAGTCCCTATAACCCCATAAGTTTCGTCGGTTTCATCTCCAGACACCCTGTATATTTATTTCATTTCCACTTTATCTGCTTATGGTAATAAAACTGAGTGACGCGGCTGTTGGGCCAGCCCAAATTACACTAAGAGTAACGTCAGGTAATGTCAGGTCTCACCAGTGATTCATTGCCTACTTCGCCATCCAAAAACGCCTGCACTTTTTATTTGTTAATACATTTGAACACATTTGTTCAAGTATAAACAAATGTAAAAATATTCTCTAGCAAATTCAATTATTCTGTATTTATATAAATGTATTACATTTTCTTTAAGTAAGTTTTTTTATTTTATAGAGAAACTAAGTTTTTGAGGAACACTCCATTCGTGAAATTCATTTCAAGCAGTTTTTTATCTAACAATTGTTTCCGAGCGACTGCTCACGAAACGAGCACATTATATTTCGATGTGTTGACATCCAATTGAGAATCTAGTTCGTTAATGAACAGTGTTAGTTTACCATGAGATATCAAAATCGCCAGCAAAACTAGGCGGGACAGTATGCAGATCGATAACTTGCCTAAAGAATTAATGAAGCAGATTAATTTTCTTATTTCATCCTCCTCCATGCTTCCGTATTTGCAGATAGTATTTTATCTCTTACGCAAAGTTGGAGTGAGTAATTTTACGATCCACCAAACATTTCAGGATAAACAAATACTGCTCTGTAATAAATAATGTATTCATTATGAGAATATATGATATTAGGTAGGGTACGTACTACGTTCCTAATGGAGTAATCGCCTTAAAAATGTATTATTATACGTAATCTAATTAAGTTAACATCGTTGGTAATTTTTGAAAGTACTTCTCGCAGGAAGAGCTCTAGCGGATGGAAGTGTTTAATTGAACTAATGAGCTCAACGGAAGATTTTAGTTATAACTTCCAACTACAAAACTCACAGCTGTATGAAATCCGCGGAATTTGGCGACGGGCGGTTTAAAAAGTTTCCCGTGTAGTTCTGAGCTAATCGGGTTATGGTTCGTTTGTGATAATGTTGGAAATCTTGATTACTGATTTGAAAAAAGATAGGATTTTCACGTTACGAAGAGAAGTTCGAATTGATTTTTTTCAGAGTAATACATTGTTGGATACTAACTTCAGACTGATTATAAATATTCTTTTGAATTCAGAAGAAATTTATCCTTAAAATTTCTCTATATTATCTGCACCTTTTTCTATCGAACATTATCTTTCGTTAGCGGAGATTTCTTGGCCGATTATCAGTCTCATTCATATGAAATAGTTGATGATGATGCTGGATTCAATATAATGAATTAAATATGACTTAAAATTAACATTATTCTACTTACCCTACAGAAGCTGGTTATAGCAGAAATCTGGAACAAAAAACAATAAATCAGTCCAAGAATTAGTTACAGAATGATATCAATTTGATATGGAAAGCAGTTGAATCATCGTATGAGATGACTGTATAGTCTATAGTTGAAATAAACACTAGGAATACTTGATAGGGGAGAAGTAATTATAGTTGTTTGCAGAATAAAATCCCTGTGGAAAATTTGGAAAGCTATAAATTCGTGCATTTTAAGATTCATGTTGATTCTCGTCGGGCATTAGATTCAAGTAAAGTCAGTCAGTAAATTCAGTCCAATAATTAATTACAGAATGATATCAATTTGATAAAATATCAAATGGACGCTGAAAAAGTGGCTGAGCAGTGTTAAGAATTCTATTATTTAATTACTTTTCCATCTTGAAATATACTCTGGAGCCTTCTCATCAACCCTTGTGATGAAATTTAATATACACACATCAAGATCATTGGTAGCAAAACTGTCTGGAATTAAAAAATGAGGTTATCAGTACAGATTATGATATCGTAAGCGTTTCTAAGACCTTGCTGCATTCTGTTATATCAAGTAACATGGTAAGTTTGTGAAAATTATTTATTGGAGTGCCTTTTGTTTACTTTAATATGAATTTTCATTATAAATATAAATAAAATCTTCGGAGTACGGCAATGATGAAATACATATTTTAATGATCCAACTCTGTGTTCCTTCAATAATACCGATATAATAAATGAATTTATATCGAGAAATAATTTTCCCAACACATGAAAGTTTGCAAAAGTTATTCCTTCACCCAAAATCAAGCGGCCAATGGAATATCGTGATCTACATTTGATTAGTTTTTGAAAAGATCGGTAACTGCTCATAAATTGTCGTAAGGATAATGAAAACATGAATCAGAGACTTACTAGCTATCCATAATATCCTACCCCTTGAATAATCGGGATTTAGAAATAGATATTGTTGTTTAACTGCCCCTCCTGATGCATTGGATAACATTCTAGAGGCGACCGATAGAAATCTAATAAGTGTGTAGTTCTCTTGATAATTGAAAGCTATGCGAGTCCTTTGAAATAAGAAATTGAAAAGTATGAAAAATGAGAAAATCACACACGATACTATGATAGAAAATAGTTACCCATAAATTATTCAAAATCAAGGATAAGTATGAACATCTAATATTTATATGACGTCATTGATAAATTCCCATTAGGAATAATATTGCGAAGAATTCTTGTTTGAGGAATTCTAGATCTCGATCAAAAGGAAGAAAAGGTAGCAAAAGGAAGAAAAGGTAGCAAGCAGCGCCCCCTCTACACCCACCTACCTGGCATCGGATGTAACCCTGCTTAGAAAAAACCTGCCACAACCTACATTGGAAGACAAAAAAGAAGAAACATCTGAAAAAAGAAACCCACTCAGGAAATTAACTGAGAGACAATTAGAAAAGACAATAGTGAGAACCCGAGCCGGCTCGCGTTCTGGTGAGCAGAAATGAATATTAATAAAAACAATATTTTAGTTAATTAGTTAGTTAGTATTGAGTTATATATCTGGATTGTTTACTATATTTTATTATGTTGGAAATACATAGAAACTGTCAACATAACACGAAAAAAAAAAATATTAATAATAACTAAAATTGAATCGAAACCTCTAAAACACATCAATTATTATCCAACAGAAGGCGATTAAAATTACTGAATATTATGGAATGGCTTATTCATGATGAAATTGGAAACAATTTCAACACAATTGAACATGACACAGTCGCCGATATGAATAATTCACTAAAAATAAGTAATAGATACCCGAATAACGCGCTGTCATTCTGCAATCTAAACATATGCAGTATCAATAGAAACCTCGTGCAACTGGAAGTGCTACTATCGCAAATTGATTTTTTTCCTAGCTGTATCGTTCTATCTGAAACTTGGGAAATAAAAAATAAAGAGTTATGTCAGATTGAGAATTACGACATGATACATACGGAAACTCGATTAAACCAAAATGATGGGGTAGTAGTTTACCTAAAAAAGGATTACTAGTCTCGTATAAAAATGTCCAAATAGGCTCAGCTAATGCGTTAAATATTGAAATAGAAATAAATAAATACAAAATTAAGCTTATCGCAGCATATAGGTCCCCATCAACAGATTCTGAACAATTCATAAACAGCCTATCAGTTTTACTAGAAAATCAAAATTTCAACAACTATGAATATACTCACATAATCGGCGATATAAATATCGATATACTTAAAAACACTAAAGAATCTGATGAATATTTGAATATGTTGCAGGAAAAAGGATTCATCTCCCTGATAAACACATATACTAGAGTTACTTCGGAAACAAAATCTTGTCTAGATCACGTATTCATAAGGGGAAAAAATAAAAACTATGATGAAAGCAACTATTCTATCGTCTTGAAAACACTAATCACAGACCACTATACAACCTTCGTTATCACCAATATGAACATTAAAGCGACGGCTGGAAACGAAGTCACGTACTATAAAACAAACGAGGAAAAAATAATAAATACAATAAAATCGAAAAATTGGAACAATGTCGAAACTCTACAAAACGCCGAGGCATCTTCGAATCCTTCATAAACGAGGTGACAGAAATAATAAACGATGCAACACAAACTATTCGAATAAAAGTGAAGAAGAAGAAGAAACCTTGGATATCACAGGGATTAGTAACTTCCATTAAAACTCGCGATTCTCTGCACCGAAGACAAATACTGGAACCAAACAATCAAACACTAAAGAAAGACTACATCAAATACCGAAACAAACTAAATAAGTTGATAAAAAAAGCTAAAACCACTTTTTTCAGATCTGAAATAGAAAAAAATGCTGGATCACCAAAAAATATGTGGAAAGTTGTGAACATGTTTACCAACAATTATAAAGAGAAAACAAACACCATTAAAAACTTAATTCTCGAAGATGGTACGGAAATAACTGAGGCAAATGATATACAAATGAAATGAATAATTATTTCTCTGAAATAGGCTCGAAGCTTGCATCAAAAATAAAAAATAATGACTCAAAAGAACAACATACAATATCTCTAAACTCTATATATCTCCGTCCCACCTCTATAACCGAAATAAAATATGATATTTTGTCCTTGAAAAATAATAAATCACCGGGCCCAGATGGGATTGAGAATGAAATGGTCAAACTGTTATTAGAGTATATAGCTCCTTGTGCCACATCTTCAACTTGTGCATTCATACCGGAATAGTGCCACAGGCTTTCAAAACAGCAATCATAATACCAATATTTAAAGGAGGGAGCAAATCATGTGTGGCAAACTACCGACCGATTTCGCTCACATCGGTGTTTTCTAAGTTATTTGAGAAAATAATCAAAAGGCGTCTTATGGATTATCTTAACCTACATAATATAATTTCAAACAGACAATACGGGTTTAGGGAAAATCGAAGTACTCAGGATGCCATAGCATACCTCACTTCATAAATATACGCTGCTGTGGATAATAAACAACCATGTTTGGGAGTTTTCGTAGATTTAGCAAAGGCCTTCGACACGGTCTGTCATAGGCTTTTGCCAAAAAAGCTTGAATATCCGGGCATAAGAGGAATTCCACTGGAACTCCTCAGAAACTTTCTCGAAAATCACGTACAAATAGTCAAAGTAAATGAGACAATAAGTAGTTCAAGATCGACTCACTGTGGTGTACCACAGGGCACAGTTCTTGGTCCCGTACTATTTTTAATATATTTGAACTCCTTACTTACTGAAACTAGTGGAGAAATCGTTTCATTTGCTGACGATACAGTCATTATTTATGTTGCCAATTCATGGGATGAAGTAAAGGAAAAGGCAGAAGAGGACTGGTAAAAATAAATGATTGGTTCAAATCTAATTTATTAACGGTGAATGTCACAAAAACTAAAATGAAACCATTTTCTTCATACGATCACAACCTACCAACATACAGCATAGACTTTGATGGACAAAATGTTGTGACAGCCCGTAGTGTACGTTATCTTGGAATATTCATCGACTCTTGCCTAAAATGGGACATCCACACAGAAAGCCTCAAGAAGGAAGTTCGTTCCCTATTGTACAAATTTTATGAATGTAGATATATACTCCCACTAGAAAAACTGAAAGAGATATATTTTGCTATCGCAGAATCGTTATTGAGCTATGGTATAATAGGGTGGGGCGGAGCCCGCAAGACTCTGGTTGGAACCCTGCTAGTCATTCAAAAGAGGATTCTCAAAATAATATCATTCAAACCCTTTCGATATTCATCCGACAAACTCTTTGATGATCTGAAAATACTAGATATCACACAAATATATGTGAAGTCAGTGCTGATGTTCATCTTCTCAAATAAATGTTACCTAGATGAACCTGCACATTCATATAACACGCGAAGTATGAGAATGAAGAACGCATATCTGCCGAGAGCGAACAAAGCGTTAGGGCAACGATCTATCACATATAATGCGCCAAAACTATATAATAACCTTCCGGAAAATATAAAATGCATCAAATCAAAACTGTTTTATAAAAAAACTTTGAAAAAATGGATCTTGCAACGTGGAAGGGAATACTTTCGTTCAATTATTTATTAAATGAATAAAATAAAATGAATTCAAATCATCCTATTCATTATATTCTACATCTTATTGATTATGTATATCACGTAGACTTAGTTGTATCCTCTATCCTATATCTTATATAGTTATAGGAACATACTCATAAGTTAGGAAATAAATCAGCAATTTGAATATTGCACATAAATTCATAAAAGCAAATAAACATAAACCTCTCCATAGACAGTCCTCCCCAGGACTATATGGCGTTTCTGTTTATTTACTTGGTATTTATACATATTTTGTCCTGAAAACTTTTTTGTTCGTTACCTAGTAAATAAAAATATTTTATTATTATTATTATTATAATATTATATTCCACGTATGAAAAAATGAACTCATACAAAGACGGTTTAAAGATAAACGAACAAAGAATTCTGTTAATAGTAGGGACCTTAAGTGAACTAGGTTCACCCGGGGACAATATAAACAGTTATTATTATTTGAGATCCCTATATGGAAAGCAGTTGAATCATCGTATGAGATGACTGTATAGTCTATAGTTGAAATGAACACTAAGAATACTTGATAGGGGAGAAGTAATTATATAAAAACGCTTGTGTGTATCAATTCATTGTTACAAATAATTGGTATTATTATTGAACATTTGAAATCATCCTACTATACATTCCTTGATATATATAGTAACAATTTGATTATCTATCGAAATATGGAATTTTTTTGATTGTTTGAGTGATTGGAATATTTTAGTTTATTTTGCCATTTCAAATACAATGATAATTGTTTGGATGCAGTTTTTAAGTTAAGTGAGTTTTAGATTTTTATATTATTTAATCAATTACAACGATAATTGATACAGAAAAATTGCTAATGAAATTATTATACGAAAGTAATGTAGCTATTATTGAGTATTATCTATGAAATGATATTGACTATTGAAAGTGTTTGATTGATATTATTATGCATATATCTACTGGTAAAATCATATATATATATATATATATATATATATATGATTTATTTTGATGCTGAGTTTATGGAATTTGTACTATGAATATTAATTTGATTTGATTATATTTTTACCAACATTCTATTGGTATTTTTTTTTGAATAACTTTGAGATATGACGGCGTACATGGATAAATCGTACCTAGAAAAATCATATGTTGAGAGGTCTGATCGAGTAGACCGCTCCTTCATCAAACCTTTGCTATACGACACCCAGTATAGAACCTCTGAAGACTTTGAAAATACACCTTTGTACTGTCAATGGTGAGCAAATGACTATAATTTAGCATCGATTAGAGTGAACCAAAATAAGAAGATGATATTTAATTATAGTTAGACATCATTAAATTGTTCACGAAGAAACCATAATATTCGGGTTTTCTGAGGTGTGCTTTGTTACAAGTTATACAAGGGGTTTGATAATTGGCTTTAGGTGTGGGGTTTTTATATTCTATCCCTAGAGTCGGATATTACATTTGGTTCTCAGGTGAGGAGTTTCTTTTAACGCATTACAATTGCTGGTCAGTTGTGGAGTCTTCAAATCTAACTGTCCCCGGTGAAACAAATGGACCCAAGAATAACCTCCTTGAATATTAGCATGTAATTAAGAAACACCCTGTATATATGCTCTGAATCCTAGAGTGTTGCAGTCTGTATAATTAATATTTTCAAACAAGATGGCATATTTCTGGATAACTCAAGACCCAATGAGTTCATCATAGGATCCGTCCATAGTAGATGCTCTAGCTGATATACCAGGTGACATTGAACCAATTTACCTCCCTGTATTTTCGTTGTTATTTTATATGGATGTTTCAAATTTGGTACTTCGATTTGATATTATGAATGTACAATTTAGCAAGTATCAAACCAAATATGACACTTCCGGTTTGACCGGAAGCGCATCCAATTTTTATATTTCAAATCGAGAGTATATATTTTTTTTGAAAATAACAATTCGGTATATAATTACCTTTCCAATGATTTATCACAATCATACTTCCAATTCACAATCTGCTGATATAATTGAGCTTTTATAAAAAATTACTTTCTGTATTCCCCTCGTAACGGAACATTTTCATGAAAGTATGCTATGGAAGATTGAACAATATCATGTTAGTAATAATAATTCATGGCCAAACTTTTTACACAATTAGTTTTATACAGACTAACTATTTTTACAATTTTAGTTCTTCTTCATTTTTCAACATCAATACACTCATTTTTTTCAAATGCTTACATAGGAATTTTGAAGTTGGTAAGAAACTCCAATACATATTGAAATACAAGACACAAAAAAACTTCCTAATTTTTGTTTTATATTTATTTTTCTTGAAGATAATTTCCATGCTATACCTACATTTTCATTGAACCTTTCAACTTCATGTTAGTTGGCTATGGAATTATATTTGTTGAATTGTTCTGTCGTTGTATTTACGCCAAATTGTTGACATTTCGAAAGTTCTGAATTTTCTAAGATAATCATTTGTGAAATGAACAACTACTACCGATTTACCCAAACTGAAAAAGTTGATATGCTGTTGATATATGGAGAAACAAGAGAAAATTTCTGTTAAGCCTTGCGTCTGTACCAGGAGAGATATCCTAACCGTCCGCAACCTAGTAGTAGAAACTATTTTGCAATATCGGAGTCACAGTTCAGGAAAGAATGAAATAATCATGATGCGGAACATGTTATTGTATTGTATTGATCCAAATACATCATTAAGGAAGATCGAATATGAGGTCGGGGTACCTAGAGAAACATCAAGAACAATTTTGAAAAAACACCGATATCGTTCATTCAAATATCAATATTTGTATGGAAATTGTATGCGCAGAGGAGGATTGTGTATTGTAACTGGGTTGAACGAAAAGTAACGGAGAATCCAAATTTCCATTACAATATTTTATACAGTGATGAATTACGCTTTACAAACAATGGTCATTTCAAAAGAAATAATTTACGTTATTGGGTACAAGAAAATCCGCATGTGTTCAGAGGAGGAAAACACCAGGAAAGATTCGGATTCAATGTTTGGCTAGGAATTTTTGGAACCAGAATAGTGGGACCAATTATTTTTTATGGAGCTTCAACAAGTGAACGGTACCTACAAATTTTGAATGATGAAATCCAAAATTCTATTGAAGACATTCCCTTAGTGACACGTCGCGTTATGTATTCCCAACAAAATGGAGCTCCTCCACATCTTACTAGAACTTCAAAGACAATTGTATTGGTACTCATGGTCCAGTTCGTTAGCCACCAAGGTCACCAGATCTCACGCCAATGGATTTTTTTGTTTGGGATCACTTGAGGAATACAGTTAATGCTCATAATAGATCTCAAAATTGCGAGGAACTTGAAGACAGGGTAAGGAGAGCCATCAAGGAAATTACTCCGGCTCAACTATTGAATGTTATGCGGGCATGCTCCGAGAAAATACAAAAATGCATTGACGTTAACGGGCGACATTTTGAACAATTAGATCAATTGAGTCTGTCATAGGTGTTGAATTTCTTTTGAATTGAGTTAGAAAACTGTACATGTTTCAACTGTCTACTATTTTGTAGGAAAATTATCGAAATAAATATTTTGTTGCTTCCGATTTTGCAGTTTCAAAAATAATTCCAGACCTATAGAAGAAATTCAATATCATAGCCAATTGAGATGAAGTTGAAAGGTTCAATACAAATATAGGTATAGCATGGAAATTATCTTCATAAAAAATAAATATGAAACAAAAATATCGAGGTTTTTTCATGTTTTGTATTTCAATACGTATTGGATTTCTAATCAACTTTGAAAAATTCCTATGTTAGTATTTTAAAAGAGTGTATTGAAAATGAAGAAAAACTAAAATTGTAAAAATAGTTAGTCTGCATAAAACTCATTGTGTAAAGAGTTTGGCCATGAATTATTGTTACTTACATGATATTGTTCCATAGCATACTTTCATGAAAATATTCCGTTACGAGGGGAATACAAAAAGTAATTTTTTATAAAATCTCAATTATATCAGCAGATTATGAATTGGGAGGATGATTGTGATAAATCATTGAAAAGGTAATTATTTACCGAATCGTAATTTCCAAAAAAAATATATAGTTTCCATTTGAAATATAAAAATTGGATGCGCTTCCGGTCAAACCGGAAGTGTCATATTTGGTTTGATACATGCTACTTAAACCTTAACTTCAGAAAATTATTGGATCTTGCTTTTCCACAATGACTTCTAGAATATGTCCGTATTCCTTCAATTTGTTGTATCAACTCTCTTCTTGTCTACAATAGATGTGAGTGTGATAAAAATCTCTAAGATCTCTTCTCAAAACACGTTTTTCTACGACATCATGTATACATTAAATATTTTCCTGATATCTCAGAACGGAGCCATTCTTCACTAATTGCGGATACGTTGTGTACATTTGCACAAGCTCTCCATCCTCAATCCAGAATGATATCCACACCACTGCCCCCATTTCTTGCACCTGAGTGGATGAATTTTCACACTCGGTTTGCTCGCTGTAAGCACCAGTCCGCAAATTTCTAGAATCCGACCATCACGTTCTGCTTCACTTGGGCTCTTCACAATCCAAATATTTACTTTTCAGTTTGGTTATAAGTATAGACCAGGAAAAAATATGAAAATTCAGTATGGAAAATCAGAGATTTCGTAATGAAATGTGATTTTAAATTAATCACCTAGGTAAAAGATGCTAAATAAAGAAGATATCACATGAAATGAAAATCAAAGGATTTCCCCAGTTTTTCTCCATCTTTTGAAGAGGAAAAAAAGTTTGCTCCAAAAATGGCTTCTCTGAACATGAAAATGTGATTTTTTCGCAGGGTTCGTGATGCTGTTGAGAGTCCACTTTATTTTAAAGAAACTGAGTTGTTACGATACCCCACAAACTGATTCAGATTGCTGAATGATTTGATACGTCTGTGACGAGATATGAGAACAATATGAGGTCATCATGTTGTTCTGTTTAGAAAAATGGTGACACAGTGGAAATAAGGAAAAAGATACAGTGAAATTGAACATGATGGTTTAAGAACTTTCACTAATAATATGTAGGAATAAGAATACATATTTCAATGATATTCTGAGGAAGGTAAAACTTATTTGGGAAGATATTGTATATTGTGAATATTTGAAAAAATATATTATCGCGTTGTACACGTACACTTGTTTGGGGTCAACTATTTTGGTTTCGAAATGAAGGTCATCTGAAGGATAGGAAACTTTTTTCGAGTACATTATTTTAATAACGATTTTAAAAGTTTCAAGCTTCTTCATATAGGGGGAAATTGCAGATCCCCAGCTGAGAATCGCATATCGAATACGAGACTCGACAAAAGCATGGTATAAAATAATTCTCAAATATTTAGTTTAACATGTTTCTCATGTATTTTACCTTATACAGTGCTTTTCTTTAATGTCCCCCCCCCCGTTTTTTTTTGAACGGGTCAACTCAAAAAATTGAAACTTGGGATAATGAAATTGTTGCATAAATAATATATTTTGGAGTAAAATTGACAGATGAAACTTTCAAGATGGCGACTGGGCACCATCTGGGGAAAAAAATGAAATTGAAAGGGGGATCTTGTGACACATGCTTTTGAAGTTCCTGACGAATACTTCACAACCCTAGAATATAAAGTCAATATCTTCACCTACTACAAAATGGCGGAACATTTAATAATTGCCTGAATACATCGATCTTCAACTCCATAATTTGAGGAAAGAAGCTGAGTTCAGTTCAGAAGATGCTCGAAATGGTTGCCTTGAACTGCTTGACATAAGAACAGCCTATCCGATATTTCACGCCGAACATTTTCGGACACAGTAACGTCGATATTTCTACAAATATATATTATTCTCTGCCGTATATCCAATATTGAAGCAGGTACACCTTTTGCTTCAAATAGCCCCATAAAAAAAAGTCTACAGGTGTCAAATCTGGAGAGCGGGCTGGCCATTCCGTAGGACCTCGACGGCCAATCCAACGACCGGGGAAAGTATTATCCAAATAGTTTCTTACTTGTCCGTAGTAACGTGGTGGTGCTCCATATTGTATACAATATCCATATCGAATTCATTAGGATTCGCTTCGACGATTTCGGTGATTATAGGATCAACAATATTTTCCAGCATATTCAAATACAGTTTCCCTGTTAAATTTTGTTCAATGAATAGAGGTCCTACAATATGGTTTCCCAATATTCCTGCCCAGACGTTAATTTTTCCTGGATATTGAGTATGAGTTTCCCGGAAAATGTGAGGGTTGGTGTCACTCCAATAACGGCAATTTTGTCTGTGAACCTTGCCGTTGAGATAAAATGTAGCTTCGTCACTGAAACAAATATTGTGGAGATAGGTAGGATGCCTTGCAATGGTTGCCGTCATACTTTTGCAGAATTCTGTTCTTCGATCAGGGTCATCTTCAGTTCACTGGTGTACCATTTTGATTTTGTATGGATGATACTTATTTCTCTTCAAAAGTCTCCACACAGTAGAAGGACACACCTCACAAACATTCGCGACGGAGGAAGTAGACTGTTGAGGATTTACTATCATCTCACCAATTATTTGAACTTGCTGTTCTTCTGGAATGGACGGATGACCTGGGGGCTTTTTGTTCTCTACACTACCGGTAGTTGTGAATTTGGTTACAAGTTCCCTCAAATATTTTCTACAGATAAGACGATTCGAGAAACGATCATTGAAAATTCTTTCGGTTTCGTGAAAGTTACGCGACGCATCGTAAATAAAAATCGCTTCGATTTTTTCTTCCAATGGACGAGAATTGACCATTTTAGAGATAGTTCACGTGGTACCTATTTACTAGTAAAACCGAAAACTAAATGGGAATATTTTAACTGAACAATGATGTTCGTTGTCGTACTGACATTTCTTGTCATTTTTTGTTCAAACAAAAAATAACCCATTTAACCTTATCGGGTTGTTGGGATTGCCATATGGCAGAGAAAAACAAATATTTCTAGATGTATCGATATTAATGTGTTTGTATGCAGGTAATTATCAAATGTTCCGCCATTTTGTAGTAGGTGAAGATATTGACTTTATATTCTAGGGTTGTGATGTATTCGTCAGGAACTTCAAAAGGATGTGTCACAAGCCCTTTCAATGTAATTTTTTTCCCAGTCGCCGTCTTGAAAGTTTCATCTGTCAATTTTACTCCAAAATATAGTATTCATGCATTAATTTCATTATCATAGGTTTCAATTTTTTGAATTGACCCGTTCAAAAAATAAGAGAAGGGGGAACATTAAAGAAAAGCACTGTATAGCAAATGTCTAGTGTTTTAGTGATGTGGTCAATATGATGATTCCATTTCAAGTAGGAATCTATTGTGATATGTATTTGATAGAGTTTTTGAGTATATATCTATACTATTTTTGTTGGTTTTTTATCTCTAGTTTGTTATAGTTAGGAAGGCTGGTCTCATAACAAGTGAATGGCAAGAAACAAAATTTATCTACATTTACTGTGGTGAAGTTCTATGGTTCAACCAATTTATTACGTTAATTGAATTTGATTTTGAGTTTTTCCCACGAAACATCAGAATATACAATAGCTGCGTCTTCTGCAAAGCTGATGATTTTGCCGGAGCTGTAAGATGAGAGTAAGTTATCAATGTAGAGTGAAAAAAGTCCCATAACTGTTCTTTGTGGGACATCATATTTCATTGTTTTTTTTTCAGTTTTGATTCTAACAACCTGAATTATATCTTCGAGGTATTCTTTCAATAAAAAAAGTGGGTTTCCCGTATTTCAGACTCATCCATGGCCTCTTCTAGTTGTTCATGACAAACTGTGCCAAAGGCCTTGGCTAAGTCTAGGAATACGCACAGGATTGGTTTACGCTATCAACTAATTCATATGTCTTGTAGAAGATTATTTAGAGCATCTTTTTTCGATAATCCCTCTCTGAATCCAAATTGATTGTCCGATATAATGTGAGATTTGTTCAGATATGATGTTAATATTTATTTTTTAAAGCTTTCCCTACGATTTTTGCACTGTTATGAAGATTGGTCTGTAATTATTCATTTTGTTTCACTTTTTTGAATATGTGAATGACGATCATTTTTTTTAGTTCGCACGATAATTTTATTACCCATTATATGAGTGAATTTATGGAAAACTGCTCGACATTGCAGACGTGAGTATTTTCATGAATAAATGAAGAGGTTCATATATTTTATATTGCTAATGATTTTTCATATACCAGGTGATTCTCCAAGGTGACGACTTGAGGATTGTGAGGTGGCGCTCCATTTTGTTGAAAATAGATATCCACTTTGTTAGCTAGTGGCAAATCTTCGATGAAATCATCAATTTGATTTCTAAGGAACTGTAGATATCTTTCCGCAGTAAGTTGTCCGTCGAAAATCAGTGGCCCCAAAAGTTTTCCTCTGTAATACCCATCCAGCAATTGAAACCAAATCGCTCTTGAAAATTTCCTTCTTGCATCAGATGTTAATTTGTTTGAGACCAGTACCTTTTATTATTCCGATTGAACAGACCCAAGTTGGCGAATGGAGTTTCATCTGAATAAATAATTTCAAATGGAAAAGATACATCTTCTCTGTATTTAGTCAAAAATCAGTTGCAATAAGTTAATCTTCGGTTGTGGTAGTTATCGCAAAGATGTTGGTGTAGTTGGTACTTGAATGATCGATAATTATATTTGTGAAGAATTCTCCAAACGGAAGAATAACTTATATCACACTCAGAAACAATTTGGCGAATTGACGCCGTACAATTCACTTCATCATCTACTTCTTTTTCTTCACTGACGATGAAGTTATTGGCATTTCCTTCTGGTTCATTTCGCATTTTCCTTTCTAGTTTTGGAAATTAATGCCGAGTGGGATGGCGACGATTAGGGAATCTCTGAGCATAAATTTGAGCTGCATCAGTTGCATTCTTTTTTGCTTCTCCGTGAATTAGCAACATGTCAATTTTCTCATTTCTAGTATAATTTTCCATATCAAATTATAAACTACGTAACAAATAAATTATTAAAAGTGACAGCATATTCATCAGCTTATTCGTTCAGGTAGTCCCAGCAACAGCTTCAATTGTTTGTCACGGATAACTAGATTAACAGGACTTAGTGCATACGTATTCCGATACGTATTATTTGTTATTAGGTATGATCGCTTCTTGTAGTGAAATAAAATAGTGAAAATAAAGTGAAAGTGTGTGGTATCAAATTATTCGTAAGAGAATGATCTTTCACAAAAAGCCGACGAATCACCCCCTTTCCATTTGAAAAAATCAAGTTAACTGGAAAAATTCATATTTGCGACTTTTAATAATTCTTAAAACGACTGTGAAGTCATAAGCCTCATACTCTTTCCATGTTACTTGATCAAGAATGAAGCGATTTACACGATCCATGGCATTCTAGATCGACAAATAAAAATTTGGAATAAAAATGTCTTTATTTGTCAAATATTGACAAGTGAGGAGTTGGATTTAGAATGCCATTCTTGACCAAAATAAGTAAAAATATATATATAGGATGTCCCATTTAAAAATCGAAAGTTGGGGTCATTTCCGGTCAAACCGGTAGTACGGCATAGCAAGTGAATATGTCAAAAAATGTTAATTGAACTATAATACACAACCACCCAAATTTCGTTTTTCTATATTTAATAACAATTTTTTTATAGGTGTGAGCCACCTTAAAGAATCACCCGGTATGTTGATATTTCAAATACATATTCGATAAACAGCGACTGATTTATGTCGTCCTGTTTGACTCCATCTTGTTACGTGTTTTGGACTCCAGAGCATAAATTCGAAGTTGAACCTTGAATACTCATGGAGAGATGATATACAAACCTATAAAAATGAAGCGATATCATTTCCATCTCCGCCTCACATTTCAACCACTTGAGCTCAAAGACCAGAGGAGGAAAATGAAAAAAAATTATCTGATCAGAGAACTGAAGGTAGAGTTGAATGAATCGACATTTCATTTTTAATTTGGAATATGCGTAGAATGTATCTTGAAGAATATTCATAACACATTTGATAACTTGCCAATTTCTTTGTTCCCTGTGAATGTTTCATCCGAGGATATTCATCCATCATCAGTCAATTCGTAAGTTTATTCAACCTCCAAACAATAGAACAGAGCTTGAATATAATATGATATTGTGCTAGAATGTGCATGCGTAGAGAAATTGCTTACTGTTTAGTTACATATCATAGGATATATTATTGACTTGATGATAATAATAATGATAATTAATAATCTGTGTTGGATTCGTCAATACAGGTTGTTGAAATGTAATAAAAATAAAATAAAAGAACTCACACATACTTACAAATAACTTAAAACTAAACAGTTACATCTATAGGCAAAAGTAAAGTAACATTTTGAATTTGAAGATATTTCTCTACAGAATAGTAGAAAGTCCTTAAATTTCTTTTGAAACTATAGATTGTTTCACAATTTTCAACTGTATCTGGCAATGAATTGTGAATCCGAGGCGCGATTGCTCTAGAAGAATGGTAAAGAATATAAAAATGATCTTTTTGACGTGTTTTGTATTTGTACCTGGAATTATTCATTGTGAAATTAGTGCGATATTTATTTACAAATATGCAGAATTCAAAAATGAACAATGATGGTAGGGTAAGGATTTTAAGATCCTTGAAGTGATCTCTACAGGATGAGCGTTTCCGTATTCCAACTAGAGTGTGTATAATGCGAAGCAAAATCTCTGTTTCCTCCATTAAAACAATTGAATTGCATTGATTTGTTGAACTAGTAAAATTATTTGTTATGAGTGTAATAGTCTGATTAACAAGTTAAAAAACGGGTTAATTCTTGTTCCCGGTCCTAAAAATATGTGCGATTCGATTCGGAATGACGTCTAGAAAAATGTATCTCAAGCATTTATTAGCACATAAAAAATTGCAATTGTTATTAACAAAATAAGATGAAAAAAAAAGAAATTAAGTTTTTCGTTGATAACTCAAAAACTATTAATATTTGAGAACTTTTGGAGAAAGATCCTCAAAGAGGAGAAAATTTCCAATAAAAAAGTTCAGACTCCCGGAATTCTATATCCATTATTTAAAATTTTTATTCAACGCCGAAAATAGGTAGTTTTTACAAAAAGTTATACGATTGTTAATTAACTAATTTTGATCCAATCTTTGTTTTTACAAAAGTCGATATAAAAGTTTGAATAATTGAACTATGGATTGTTTGCTCCTTAGAGCACTTCTTATATACATACTCAACAAGATCACGTGATAAGAGTTCATTGAATTTTATATTTTGTTTGTTATAATTTTTTTAAATGAACAAAAAATTGAATATTGAAAAAATGTTGTTAAAAAAATTATTTGTAGACAAATGTTATTATACAGCTGTTTTTGCATCCAACAATGGCTTTAATTAACGTAGGAAAAAAAATGTTTACGTTATTTTGTAAGAAATTGTTTTTAAACAAAAAGACAAGTATAATATTTTATTGTCAAGACAAAATGATGAAAAAAAAAATCTTCAATAAATTTTTTAATTGTTTAAAATGGTTATTTTTATATTTCGTTTGTTTAAATAATTAATTGAGAAATTTTTTTCTCTTTAAAAATCATAATTGGCATTTCTTTATAGGTTAACAGTTTTTTTTTTATCAATAATTTCATTGTTTATTGAGTTATTGTTGTTATAAACAATTTGTAACCCTCGGTTTATTTTTTCCTAGAAGTGAAAAAAATTACAAAAACAGCCAATATAACAAATTACTGAAAAACAATTTAATATTTTAAATGTTATAAAAAATTAAAGACAATTTTTTTCAGTACTATGGTGTTTTTGTATATTTCTTCATTTCCAGGAAAAGAATGAACCGAGGGTCACAAATTGTTTATAACAAATTGTTAACATAATAAACAATTGAATTATTGATATGAAAAAAAAAAATTTTGTTAACTCATAGAGAAATACCAATTATAATTTTTGAAGAGAAAAACATTTCTTAATTAATTATTTGAACAAACGAAATATAAAAAAACTATTATAAACAATAAAAATAATTATTCAAGGTTTTGTTTCTTTTGAATCATCATTTTGTCTTGACCATGTGAGAAAAAAAAAATTGAAAATATTATATTTGTCTATTTGTTTATAAACAATTTCTCAACAAATGGAGTAATTTTTTTTTTAATACGGTAATTAATGCCATTGTTAGATGCAAAAGCAGGTGTATAATAACATTTGTCAACAAAAAATTTTTTAACAATTTTTTTTAATATTTAATTTTTTGTACATTTAAAAAGAATATAAACAAAATATAAAACTTTAATGAACTTTTATCACGTGATCTTGTTAAGTATATATATATATATAAAATATATATATATATATATAAATAAGGAGGGCTCCGAGAAGCCAAAAATGTATAGGTAAATTATTTAAACTTTTATGTCGACTTTTGTAAAAACAGAGATTGGATAAAAATTAGTTAATTAAGTTAATTATGGTATAACTTTCTGAAAAATGGACATAATTTTTTTTCCCAAAGGGGCTTTATTCTTTTGAGTGTTCTGATGACACCATAATTTTTTCAGATATTTAAATTAATATTTAATACTAAAAAAAAATCATTTTGTGTGATATTTGGTCTCCAGCGGTAACCTATTTTCGGACTTGAATAAAAATTAGTCGGGAGTCGAAACTTTTCATTGGAAATTTCCCATTCTTAGGGGATCATTTCAAAAGTTCTAAGATATTAATAGTTTTTGAGTTATTAACGAAAACTGAATATATTTTTTTTCATCTTATTTTGTTAATAACAAATGCAATTTTTCATCTGCTAACAAACGCTCGTTATACATTTTTCTAAACGTCATTCCGAATCGAATGAGCTATCGCACATATTTTTAGGACCGGGAACAAGAATTAACCCGTTTTTTAACTTGTTAATCAGACTATAAGATCAATAAGAACTACTTTGGATATATTCTGAGAAAAATTCCTAGTCATGAAATTTGCATATATTGAGCTTCATGCAAAACGAATAATTTCATATATGTTATCTAATCCACTATTAGATTTACTCATGTTATATTCTTCTGAAATATTTCCTCTATAATTGTTACATAATATTTCCCTGATATCTTCTCGTAATATCACTCCTTGGATGACTTTCAAGCTTATGTAGTTCCTATCACAGCGGGTGGTATAAATCGTTCTGGGAAATATTGTATGGAGGTAGCAGAATAATCGTCGTGGAAAAGAAGATTTATTTCGGAGGATAGTGTCGTGGAAATTAAATCAGTTTTGCTCTATTTTCCGAGGAAAGAATATCCCCAAGTGCGGCGTTTCCGCTGTGAACACCTCGGAAAATAAATGATGCTTCATTTTTCTTCCTGAGTTGAGCGACATGTTTATCTGATGTAGGCCGTGCGATCTTGAAAAACTTAATAATGAGAAAACACATGCAGTCAACTTTGTTCCATGACATGAGAGTTATCTCGGGAATTGGAAAAACAGGAAACAATGAAACAATTCGACACAGTAAACAAGAAAAAGTTTATTGGTCAGTTTCCAGATGGATCTTCAAAGAACCACGCTCACGTCTTATGGGAAAAAGTCGTTCGGTGAAAATGGCTGGATTTTTCTTCAGTGAATGAATTCGCCTGCGAGATTATAGGTTGATTGAATTTATCATTGCGGATCAATCATAATGGTTTGTTGATCGACCAAAATATAATAAACCTATGCATACAGAGTGTTTGGAATAATGAAGGGTCCATATTATACAGTGTGACCCATTTAAAATGGAACCACCCCTGTAGAATACGCATTTTTCAGTCAATCTCAAAATATTTTTTTTTAATGTTAAGCATCAAAAACTGCTTCTTGACACGAATTTTCATAACTTTAGTTTCATTTCCAAGGCACTCTATGTTTTTTTTCTTTGTCAAAAACAGCAAAAGTTTATTAGGCAATTTTTGTTTTCAAATTTGACTACACCACTGGATTCGTTGTCGTTATAAATGAAAACCATCAGAATTTCATAAAAAAGTATTGGTTAACAACGAAGTTACAACAACTTTAATTTTGGAAACAAAGTATTTGATTATAATTTGTATTTAGATTATAGACATATTTGAAATCTGGCAACTATGCCGATACAAAGTAGAACACCAGTGAATTTGTACAGTGAAAATCCGAAGACAATAGCTCATTCCGTTCTACAGTTATAACTCCTGAAAGTATGGTAATGTGAGCGATTTGTGCTGTACTAAATCACAGCCTACTATTGATTTAGTACAATACCTATGCCTAATGTATTAGTTCAGCTTTCCTCAAATTTTTTGATACCTTCTCTGAAAGCTTGTTTTAATTGAGTTTTGCAGAATTTGAGAGGGATGTTTTTTGTCCTGCTTTCTGTTTTATTATTCAATAAATAATTTTGATACTTTAAAACTTGATTCGGTTCAATTCGTTTTTATCGACTATGGAAGACTGCATAACTTGAAAATGAATTTTTAATTTTCTGTTCTTTTCACTTATAACCTAAACTTGAATAAATTATTTTAAGGGAATATAATTTACAAATCCAGTGGCGTAGTCAGATTTTTATTACAAAATCGTCTCCACCACAAATCGCTCACATTACCATACTTTCAGGAGTTATAACTGTAGAACGGAATGAGCTATTGACTTCGGATTTTCGCTGTACAAATTCACTGGTGTCCAACTTTGTATCGGCAGTGTTGCCAGATCTCAAATATGTCTATATTCTAAATAAAAATTATAATCAAATACTTTGTTTCCAAAATTAAAGTTGTTGTAACTTCGTTGTTAACCAATATTTTTTTATGAAATTTTCATGGTTTTCTTTTATAACGACAACGAATCCAGTGGTGTGGTCAAACTTTTAAACAAAAATTGCCTAATAAACTTTTGCCGTTTTTGACGAAGGAAAAAAACCATAGAGTGCCTTGGAAATGAAACTAAAGTTATGAAAATTTGTGTCAAGAAACAGTTTTTAATGCTTAATATTAAAAAAAAAATTTTCAAGAATGATTGAAAAATGCGTATTCCACAGGGATGGTTCCATTTCATATGGGTCACACTGTATACAGAGTGGCCACTTTTTTAATGGGATTGTATTGGTAACTTTTAAACCATAAGAGTAAGAAGGTCGGTCAAATGGAGAAAAAGTTGCATTCATAGAAGCATTGTCAAGCAAATCAAACAAATCGAGATTATCAGGGCCGGTTATTGAGATATCATAAGAAAAGTGAATCTGTCATTTTGATTTTTTTTCCCACTTTATTTCGAATATTATAAAAAATTGTCAGGAAAGTTTTTCATTCGACAGTAAATTATCCCATATTTGACATAATCAGATTTCGTATCCAACGTTTCGTACGCTCTGGGCCACCCTCAACCTCATTTTTGTCAATACGGACCTGCATATTTTATGACACTTTTCGAAATAACTTTCAACGCTGAATTCAACGATATATCATAAAATGTCATTCAAAGTTGATTTTCAGGTGATTTTGACCCTTATCCAAATTTCTTTGGGTCGGATCTGTATTACATTTGGGTACCTTTAGTTTAATTAACAACATGCAATACATTTCGATAAGAAAATCAACTTGCTCATCTTCAACTGAATGGAACGTAACAGAATCAAAGCAAGAAACAAGTAATAATTATTTACAAATTTCAAGAGGTGAAAAACCTAATTCATAATAATTAAACGCAACTATCATTCAATGAAAGATAAATCAAATGATTATTCGAAAGTAAATGATGAACATTAATGGAGTAAGTGTTCGAAATGTCCACCATTTTGTAAAATGCACTTTGCGGTTCTGGAACCCATACTTCTTATACATTTGCTTATTTCGTCTCCTTGAATACCTTCCAATACATTCTCAATCTTCTCGCGAGGAATCATCATTGTTGGATTTGTCATTTGTTCCGTTGAAACAAATTACAGAATCGAACTTTATTTTGAGATCATTACGATATAATTTTTGCAAGGCTTGGTATTCAAATTTAAAATCATTGTATTCGCGTCTCTTGACTATTTTATTAACAGAAGTTTTTGATAAATTGCATTCACTGGCCACAGTTCTCGATTTTTTTCCTGGGTTTAATTGAATTTGGGTCAGAACATTGATATCGTTGATAGACTTGTTTTTTCTTACATACACACAACTCTAGGTTTATTGAATGTATTATTTTCAAGTAGTAGGCCGTGGATAAAAATGAACATAACAAGAAATGTCATATTATTTGTCACTTCGTTTATTATTGTGTCACAAGAACTTGTCATTAAATACTTTTCTGAGTAATTTCAATTCAACTCATTCGATATGGTAAGATACACAAATGAAGAGAAGAGAGATATGTACGAAGTGTACATAAAACTAGATAGAAATTCGTTCAAAGCACAACAAAGGTATGGTGAATTATATCCTGAAAGAACAACACCAAATATTAAAATGTTTCGACGTTTATCTACAACGTTACTTGCACATAATTCATTCATCAAACCAAGAGAAAAATTGGCCCAAATTAAGGAAGGAAGGCCAAGCTTTTAAAAAGAGCAATTTGCACAATTCAAAAAATAGCAATGATCCTGAGGGAAGGTTGCAATTCTGTAATTTGTTTCAACGGAAGGTGCGGAATAACAACAATTTTGCGCACAATATCATTTGGGGAGACGAAACGACATTTACACATTCTGACATGTTCAATCGAAAGAACAAACATTTTTATGCCACAGAAAATCCTCACTTAATTCATGAAGTAAGACATCAATATCGTTTTTCTTTGAAGATATGGTGCGGTTTGTTGAATAATAAATTACTGGGACCCTATTTTATTGACGGCAACCTAACCGGAGCAAAATATGTAGAAATTATAGAAGAAATGTTGGATGATCTTCCTATACGGTATCGGCGTAATAGTCCATGGTTCCAACAAGACGGATGTGGCCAACAAAACTCAAGAATAGTCACAGACTATCTAAATCGAACTTTTCAATAGAGATTCTTCGCGAGAAGATTGAGAAAGTATTGGAAGGTATTCAAGGAGACGATATAAGCAAATGTATAAGAAGTATGGGTTCCAGAACCGCAAAGTGCATTTTACAAAATGGTGGACATTTCGAACACTTACTTCATTAATGTTCATCATTTACTTTCGAATAATCATTTGATTTTTCTTTCAATAAATGATAGTTTCGTTTAATTATTATGAATTAGGTTTTTCACCTCTTGAAATTTGTAAATAATTATTACTTGTTTCTTGCTTTGATTCTGTTACGTTCCATTCAGTTGGAGATGAGTAAGTTGATTTTCTTATCGAAATGTATTGCATGTTGTTAATTAAACTAAAGGTACCTAAATGTAATACAGATCCGACCCAAAGAAATTTGGATAAGGGTCAAAATCACCTGAAAATCAACTTTGAATGACATTTTATGATATATCGTTGAATTCAGCGTTAAAAGTTATTTCGAGAAGTGTCATAAAATATGCAGGTCCGTATTGAAAAAAATGAGGTTGAGGGTGGCCCAGAGCGTACGAAACGTTGGATACGAAATCTGATTATGTCAAATTGAGGACGATTTACTGTCGAATAAAAAACTCATGTGACATTTTTTGATAATATTTGAAATAAAGTGGGAAAACAAGAAACATCAAAATGACAGAATTTACTTTTCTTATGATATCTCAATAACCGGCCCTGATAATCTCGATTTGTTTGAACTGCTTAACAATGCTTCTATGAATGCAACTTTTTCTCCATTTGACCGACCTTCTAACTCTTATGGTTTAAAAGTTACCAATACAATCCCATTAAAAAAGTGGCCACTCTGTATATGTAATTACTCCAAATCACGAATTTTTTATTTTTGGATGAATTGAGATAAATGAAAAACATTTGCATCTTATTTGTAATCGATATTCAACTGTTGTTCAGCTGATCGTTACTAAGATTCGTGAATGATTTTTCTATAAAACAACAAAAAAAAGATTGTCTACAGGGTAGTTTTCAATATACTCAATTTTTAGGCGAAATAATTCGCCTTCGAGACTATGAGTTGATTGAGTTAATTATTATTGACGATCGATCAGAATGGAAGTTGATCTCTCAAAATAAAATGCAATTGAACATACAGAGTGTTTCACATGAGGAAGGCTCCCTTTCATTCGAATGAGTAATTACTCTTCTCGAGGATCCACTCATGACTCAACAGAGAGCTGAAGTCATCTCCTATCAACCCAACTACGTCGTATTACCTAAAGGTTCGGCGATAGAGGGCGCCAAATAATCAACTTTGTAGGATTAGGCAAGCTACAAAATATGAATATATTTTGTGAGACATTCAAAGAAATATATCTGATATTCTGAGGATATTGAGTGAATTTCCCTCCACTATATATTTGAAATGAATGAACTGAGTTCACCCATCTGAATTCAAGGAGAATTTAATTATAGACATAGAGTTATTAAACTAGAGGAACGTATATTGTTCATAATTTGTTAGATATCTTATCGGTGGCATTATGGTTGTATTTTTTTCTAGTAGAGATGGTGATTCCGAACCATTACTGTCATAGATATGTCCACACCAAGAAAGTTGTCACTGTAAGGAAAAAAAACTGTTTTGAAAAAAAAGTATTTTGGAATTATTTATATTTACCTATGCCTGGTCTACAAACATATCCATTGTATGATTTGTGTTCAGATGTATGTTGTCCTCTGTTTGAAGCGTCATGTATCCTAGTTAGTTACGAACTAGGATATCTGATATCAGCCTCATATCTGGCATATATGAGGAACCACAACACACTAGCTACGTGTGCATGCTGCATGTGTAGTTCATATCCATCAATCAAATCAATCCTAGACTTCCTCAGCCCTCTGTATTTCGGTATTGAATGCGATCCATAATGATATATGCTTGCTTTGTATCAAAACATTCTTGTGCTTTGTATCAAAACATTCATCCTTAAACAAGCTGAATCCTGTTCAGTTGCGTCTATTTCATTATTGTAGATATACTATAATATCCAAGAAAGATAAAGATTTCGACGTATAATTGATGCAATGAACTGTTCTCGATATCAGCTTCTGAGTAGCACATCCATAATAACTAGCCATTGTTTTCCGCATTGCAACTACTGTTTTATTAACCGACGAAACCAAAAAGGAGGAGGTTCTCTATTCGACCCGTATATTTTATGTTTTTCCATCATATTTTTTTATGTATGATCACGCATAACTTTTTACTGAGGCGTCCGATTCCGATAATTCTTTTTTCAATGGATAGGGCGTACTTCGACTTTGGTCCCATTTGAATTTAAAAGATGAACTCCACCCCTAAGAGTAGCGAAATGAAGGATATTGATCACTCACCCTCTGAATTCTGGTCCGTTAACCGATTCTATCAGGCATAACTTTGTACTGGGTTCTGTGATTTGGATGATTCTATTTTTAATAGATAGGGTATACTATATATTTGGATTTCGGAAGGAATTAGCCCCCCTTACGGGTGGAAAAATAGGGGATAATTGATTTTTCACTAGTGAACATTTGCACACACATACGTAGTTGACAATGACAGATCGCTACTGACATCATTCTTGTTCCGTCAAAATCAGTATATTTTATGAGAGGATGGAATAATATACAAAGTAATGAAATAAACTAACCAGAACAACGAAAAGAATGTATATTACAACAAATAGTAAAAGTAGATAATCATATTATTTAACTGGTAATAGTTGAAGTAAGGTGGATAAGTAAGTATTTTGGAAGTAATCAAAAAACAAGTAGGTAGTAATTGGTAGATTTTAGCCAAAAAAATTAAACCGACGAAATACGGAACTGAAAGTAAAAATAAAAACTTTTTAACAAAAAATTAAACCGACGAAAAAACTGAAAAGCAAAAAATAAAATAAACCTTTTTAGCTAAATGATAATTGAGCTCCTAAACTAATGTAAGTAACTGATTTTGAGTCGGCGCCAAACAAACTAGCAATTGAATTAGGTGAAGCGTAAAATGATGGCAGCGAAATGCACGGCTGCGTTTTGATGACTTCTTTCATAGATAATGATCTTCGATAATTGTTTGTTTGGCGTCGACTCCAAATCAGTTACTTACATTAGTTTAGGAGCTCAATTATCATTGAGACTAAGAAGGTTTATTTCATTTTTTGCTTTTCAGTTGATTTTTTCGTCGGTTTAATTTTTTGTTAAAAAGTTTTCATTTGAAAATGACTTGTTATTGTCAATGAAGATCAATAATTTCAAAGTTCTGGAAAATTGTGATCTGATTGTGGAATTCCAGTAATATAGGGAGTGAAGTATTATAGAAATGGCATTTTAGAAATATAGTAGCCTCAAATTTATTAAAGAAAAACTCCGAAATGATGGATATTTATTATGAAAATTACACAAGGTGGAGTATTATGGATATGATTAAATTTTAATTATAACTTTTTTAGAGAAAATAAAAAAGCATAATTGTTCAGGGTTGATAAAAATGCATGAAACAAAAAATGTATTTTTTAATGAATGTCCTGGATATTTTAAATTTTATTAAAACAATAGTTATGCCAGAAAAAATAGAGAAAACAAGTTTTAATAAACAATAAATATTTAATTTGGAATTATATTTAATAAGGTGCTCAAAGTGTTTACCATTCACCTCCTGACAGTAATGAATTCGCTGAATAAAATCATGTTGGGAGAAATGGTGGAAATTTCAAGCCTTATCCTTTCTTGCGACTCTTCGATATTTTGTGGCCTATTTTTGTGGACTACATTTTTTATGTAACACCAAGTGGGGTCATATCGGGAGACCTAGCTGGTCATTCAATTGCCCCCCTGCGTCCAATCCATTTATCAGTAAAAGTTTCATCTAGATATGCCCGTACCACACGTCCAAAATGTGGAGGAGCCCCATCTTGTTGAAACCATATTTGTTCTGTCGGTAAATTGGGATTGTTATTGTTCGGGAATCGTCCAAGCTCTGGAATAATATGCTCTTGCAAAAGTAATAAATATCATTCAGAGTTAAAATTTCCGTTTATAAAATAGGGTCCTGTTCACCAAACATTTACTTTTTGTGGTCGTTGAGTGTGAATTTCCTCCGTCCAATGTGGATTTTGGTATCGGTTTACGTGCCCGTTTAAACGAAATGTAGATTTGTCAGAAAACAATATGTGGTTGACAAAGTTTAATTTATCCATAATAACTTGACAGAACAAAATTGTCTTCACTCAATTCTCGAACGAATTTTACATTGATGGAATTTTTGCAGCTTGCAAATTTTTTGAATGGAATATCGACTCATGTTATGATTTAAAGCCCTCTGTTGTGTCGAATTTATTGGATTTCCACAACATCTAACATGACATTCAAATAATTCTCTTCATTTGTAACGCTCACTATTCTTCCACTTTTTGGTCGATCTTTGACTCCTCCAGTTTCATGAAAACGCTGCAATGTTTTTGAAACGGTTGATTCAGAAAGAGGTTCCCTATCGGGACGCAATTCATTGAAAATATCCACTATTTGGTCACAACTTCGTCTTCTATCACCATATCCTATGATCATTGAAATTTCAATACGCTCGGTTTCACTTAAACGTGCTATTTTTGCGCGAAAATTATTTACACTAACTGTAGTTTTCTGACATGTGTTGTCAAGACCACTGTTAGACAAAAAAACGATGCGGCGTTATTATGGAGCTAGAAACTTTCAAAGGTAACTTGATTGACTATAAACTTAATGGACCACATTTTTTTTTCTAATTTTGAAATTTGAAGTGACACTTTTTAAAACCCGTTGACGTTATCAAATATTTCACTTTTCATCACCAGTTGCGAAAAGTAAAATTTTTCGCAAAGTGATGAAAAGTAAACTGTTAAAATTGAAAAAAAACTGGAATGAAATTTGTTATAATTTTTAAGCTAAACTACTTGAAGTACTTCTTCATTGTTATTATATTCTCTGTACATATTACAAAGATTAAATTTTATTCGAATTGAGTACATAATATGCATGGTAAAAACTAATTATAAATATTCATAACATAATTTGAATAATTGGTGATATTGACCCCAGCTGACAACGTAGTTTTCTGAGATGAGAACATGCTTTTAACGCACCAAAAAGTAAAAAAGTACATGAAAAACTTTCTCACTTACCTTGAAGTATGGTAATGCGTCTGACAATTAATATCGTCCAGTTGGCCAAGCGGTCTAAGGCGCAAGATCTGAGCTCTGATATAAAAAAGTGGCGAGGGTTCGAATCCCCAGTTCGTCTGACGATTTTTTTCAAATTTTTTCATCGAAATTGAGAAATATTTTTTTTAATTGAATATTCATCCGAAAACTGAATCATTTCCCAATTTCGAAGTGAAAAATAAAAATAAAATCATCAGGCGTGGGGATGCAAACCCTCCCAAGCTTTTGAGATCCAGAGCTCAGATCTCGCGCCTTAGACCGCTCGGCTAACTGGACGATATTAATTGCCAAACGCATTACCATAGTGTAACGTGAGTGAGAAAGTTTTTCATGTACCCGAAACCTGTGAAAGGGCCCCGCTTTCAAGCTAGCAAGTACGCATATATTCTCAACTACATATCACACTATTCATACTTAAAATTTCAGCTTTGCTAAAATGAGGTGGTTTGCCGGCTCTGGGATCTTATAAAACTTTTGTGTCTCAACATTTTTTGCTAGCTATCTTACTTTAGGAGATATGCGACCGGTTCCATGCATATCAGCGACCCTGTATAATATGGACCCTTCATTATTCCAAACACTCTGTATTCATAGCTTCATTATATTTTGGTGGATCAACAAACCATCATGGTTGATCCTCAATGATAAATTCAATCATCTTATAACCTCGTTGGCTAATTCATTCACTGAAGAATTGAGTATATTGTTGACCCTGTAGAAAAACGGCCCCGCTTTTTTCTGTATTATGAAAAAATATTTCTCACGGATATTTGGATTTGGCCCAGTCGCACACAATATTGAATATGAACGAGATATTGATATTTTTTTATTCAGCTGAATTTCTCCAAAAATCACGCGCCGAATCTGGTCATACGATCGAGTTGGGCCAATAGAGACTTTTACTCAGAATGGCTCCAACTACAAGATATCTAAAATCCAACAATTTTTACCGAAAGACTTTTTCCGATAAGATGTGTGCGTGGTTCTTTGACAGTATTGCAAAATTTTGATAGAGGTTGTTAGGTTTCATGGGGTCATAATACAGGACGAAATGATTTTCGTTGTTGAGAGCCATAAAGGATTTTCTCCAAAAAAAAACTTGTCCTTTATTTTTATAGTGTTGGATATCTCAGGTAGTTTAGTGTTTTATATAATATTATTTTTCATTGTAGTGTCTCATACGAAATATAATAGAGTTTCGACTTACTTCTTGTATTCTACGATGTACACTGACTTTGTGCCACTGATTGTCATCGAATCTCACTTTATTAGGCTTGATTTGCATTTCTTGTTTCCCATTTGAAAGTCCCATCGTCAGGCTGAGACATCCATCTTTTATAGCAACATTGAGGTAGTCGTTCCCATCTCCTGCAAATAAGAATGAAAAGTACATTAGATCGGAAAAACTTTATTCATATACGTTTCGAATTCACTCAAATAACTTTCCTCTGAAACAACTTTCCTCTACAAACAGGTTGAAAGCGTTTGACCTGCATATCAGACCAGTTTCCCAGAACTTTCTTCCGAATCATGCTTGGTCTATTGGGTTATTAGGCATATTTACATGAAAGAAAATATCATTCATGTGAATAGAACACCCCGTATATTATTCCATTTTCGAAATCTGCTCATAATTCTTAACAGTTTTCTCTGATACACTTCACTCCTAAATTCATTTGTTTTCGAAATATTAACGTTTGAAAAGTGACATTCCTATTTAAAATGAAGTATGGATTTTGGTCATTTCCGATAAAACATTTTGTTAACTTAACGTTGTTATTAATTTGTAGTCAAATCTCCTAATGAATTCGACTAATAAGAGGCGTAAAGAGAGTTTATTAAGAATAAACAGTACCGCTTACCGGAAAATCTCGAAGCCTACGGATTTGTTCTGTAAATTCACAATCAAAACAAATACTTAGCTAAAAAATTCTAATTTATTTTCGAATAACACTTGAATAACGCCAACAATTATTTACAATGTGGCCCCCTCCTAAATCTTGACAATGAAGTGTCCTATTATAAATATCTTCTCTCACGTCGATGAAAGTCTGTTCATCTATTTCTTCACATGTATCTATCATTCTGAATTCCAACTCTTCTATTGTTTGGCATTCAGTGGCGTAGATTTTTGACTTCAGATACCCCCAAAGGAAAAAATCTAGAGGTGAAAGATCCGGAGATCTTGGTGGCCATTCTGTACTTCCCCTGCGACCTATCCATCGCCCAGGAAAGTTTGTATCGAGGAACTCTCTAGCCATGTGATCGGAATGGGGAGGTGCCCCAATCTGCTGAAATATAATTTCACGATTTTCAAACTCTTCCTGATTGTTTAATACAATTCGTCTTATTCGAGGTTCAATTTCAGTTTCTGAAAGATTTCTGTAAAGAACTCCTGGGAGATTGCCTCTGATGAAAATCGGTCCAACGACGCGATTGCCCAAAATCCCCGCCCAAACATTCACCTTTTTAGGAATCTGGGTTTGTCCCTCTCTGAAAATATGCGGATTAGTATCGCTCCAGTATCGTGCATTCTGTTTGTTGACTTTTCTTTTCCATTAAAAAAAACGTGCATTCGTCTGCGAATCATACACGTTTTAGGAAGCCCCGTTCTCCTTCAATTGTTCTTGTTAACCACTCACAAAATTCAACCCTTCGGTCTGGATCATCCTCCGTGAGAGCATGCAGGATTTTCATTTTATAGGGATGAAACTTTTTTTTTTTAGGACACTTTTTGAACGTACTCCACAGGATTCAGCTACTGCAGACGTCGACTGAGTCGGATTGATTACCATTTCAGCAACAATTTCTACCTGTTTTTCTTCTGAAAGAGGCGGTCTTCCTGATCTTGGAGCATCTTTCAGCGTACCAGTTGCTTGGAGCTTATTCAAAAGTTTGCGCAAATATGACCTCGTAATAGGATTCTCGAGAAATCTATCATTAAACATACTGACTGCTAGATGATAATTCCTTCCAGCTTCTCCAAATATCAAAACTACTTCAAATTTATCGTCTAAACTACGAGCCATGATCACACTTTTCATAAAAGAATTCAGGTGCTCAACGGACTATTTGATAGTTAGCAGTTCAGTTTGACAGTAAACATTAGTGTTTTTGGTTGGGTTTGAAATGACCAAAATGTCACTTTTCAAACGTTAATATTTCGAAAACAATTGAATTGAGGAGTAAAGTGATTCGGAGAAAACTGTTGAGAGTTATGAGCAAATTTCGAAAATGAAATAATATACGAGGTGTTCTATATGAAAAAATTATTGAAGATGGCGCTCAGCCGCCATTTTAATAACTTTTATTTGTGATTTTTTCAGGAGAAAGTAGTTTTTATCTCCTATTTGAGACCTCCAAATTTTGTTGCGATATACCAGGTGGTTCAAAATTTAGTAGGGGGGAAACGGACTTTAGACGAGCACTGTATGTGATGATTGTTAGACCAATGATCACATATGGAGCCATCGCCATGTGGCCGAAAGCATCACAGCCGACGGCCCAAGCAAAGCTCTCTAGTATACAGAGACAAGCTTGTCTGGCGATTACTGGAGCTATCAGCACCACACCGACAGCAGCTATGGAAATCCTACTAGATTTACCCCCTCTCCATATTTCTTTCGAAAGAGAGGCTAGATGAACAACGAACGTTATTGTACAACTACGTTCGTAAGATGCGAACGCAGAAATTCAAATAAAATAATTCTGTTTTAACCTGATGATGGCAAATACCATGTCGAAACGTCGTTAAAAAAAATTATATGAATTGACTGAATCAGACCTTTAATCCGAAAAATTGAAAAATATATATATATATATATATATTTATATATAAGTAGTGTCATTTAGTGAGGTTGCAGTCAACTGGAGTGCTGAATTAGATGTTCTCTTTGGAATTCGTCAAGCTTTCGACAATGTTTATTGTCTCCTTCAGGACGACTACAAAATTCATTCTTTATAATGGATATAAATGTACTTATGAATGGCTACTCACTAACGTGGGATTAAATTGAAATTGAAGCCAAACGGCAGAATACATGAATCGAAATGGATGATATTGACAACTTTTCTGTTTTTTTATTAATAATCAAGGAGGAAAATTCTGAATACTGGGTGATAAATGAATTGTTTCATTTAATTTCAGAAGCTAGGTATAAATTCGACTAAGATTATTTAAATCTATTTTCTTATTCATCGATTCCTTATTCTGATATATGTATATGATTTCAAGAAATATCCTGTTATGTATATCATCGACGAATTGCAAATAGTACATCTAATTTAGCTCTCCAGTTGATTGCAAATTACACTACTTTATATTATTATCAGCTACGAAAACTTCCCACTATAAATACAGTGCGGTTCATAGGTATGGAATAAACTAATTTTTAGCGCTGTTATGTATTTGTTTGAAAAAACCTGAAAAAGGTCGCTTTCTATTGTCAATTCGACAATTTACAGTATGAAAATATTACCCCCTTCTTGCATCCCCTCTGAATTATGAGCACCCCCTCATGAATTTTGAATGAGAAGGGAGGTCGTGTGGCACCTAGTTCGAAAGGGATTTCCATTCCCTGTTCAGCAATATTAAGTTTTTCAAATTTGGTGCAATCATAACTGGAAAAATTTATTTTTTAAATGTAAAATTTTGATATTTCACTCAGAATGAAGGAAATCATGTCACATAATGTTTAGGAAGTATTTTTCGATTTATTCTACAATTAAAATAATGTTCAAAATGACCACCATTCACTCCTTGACAATAAGCAAGTTGATCTTGGAATTCTCGTACAACATTTTGTAGGACCTCAGGGGTTATGTTGTTAATTTCTTTCGTTATTCTAACTTTTAAATCTGCAATATTGTCTGGTCTATTGAAATATACTTTTGATTTCAAATAACCCCATGAGAAATAATCAGGTATTTTCTTATCTGTTTTGCTAAACGTCACGAAAAAGTCGTTCAAGACACCAAAAAATTATTTTCAAAACCCACCTAAATAATGTAATGTCAATCTAGTAGACTACTGTTATTTTGATAGTTATGAGTTGCTGACACACGTCAGTGTATTGAAAAATATTTGTGTGTGTATTTGAACTATGGCTCATTTATCCGAAACTCAAAGAAGAGACATTTGAACTATGATTGGATGCAGTAATAAAACAAGAACTCATAAGGAAGTTTGTGAAATGTTTAATAATAAATACCCTGGTCAACACGTCCCATAGTCTACAGTTAGAAAAATAGAAATAAAATTTCGCGAAACTGTACATGTAAAAACTATTCAAAAACCAGGTCGAAATGATAGATGTACTGTTAGCGATTGAGAAAAATCCGCATATGACAAGAAAAATAACATCCTTGTAAAGTTCAGTTGGTACAGAAGTTAAATGAGAATGATCCTGATAGAAGCAACAATTCTGTGGACTGATGATGGATAGAATGGAAGCAGGTTTGCAGTTCATAAACAAAATTGTTTTTTCTGATTAAGCTACTTTTCATTTAAATGGAACGGTTTATAGACAAAACTGTAGATATTGGAGCAGAGAAAATCCTCATTTGATGTGTCAGGCTCACACACAATATCCTGAAAAAGTTAACTTTTGGGCTGGTTTATTAACAACAAAATTATTGGCCTTGATTTTCTTGAAGGCACAGTTAATGGTGAGGTTTATCTTTTTACAGCCTAAATTAAAAATACTTTTTCCTGATGTTAATGATCCAAAAGCAATAGATAGATCAATTTGGTACCAATAATATGAAGCTACACCGCATTATAAACGTATTGTTAGAGATTATATGAACGAAGTTTTTCCCAATAGGTGGATTGGAAGACGTGGAACGAATGCATGGCCGCCTAGATTCCCCGATTTGACCCCTTTCGATTACGTCCTATGGGATGATTTGAAATCAAACACTACCCCCATTCTCTTTCTGAGGGGGTGCTCATAATTCAGAGCGGGTGCAAGAAGGGGGTAATATTTTCATACTGTAAATTGTAAAATTGACAATAGAAATCGACCTGTTTCGGGTTTTTTCAAACAAATATATAATAACGCTAAAAATGAATCTATTCCATACTTATGGACCGCACTCTATATAAAGTGCGGCTTTTAATAGTCCTCCCCCCCGATTTGACGTAGAACAATGGAAAAAAACGTATTGAATGATATCACCGATACTACTTTTTGAAATGAAAGACATTGTGATTGCCCGATAGATGGCGCGGGGGGACACATCAACTTGAAAATTTCACATGGCATGAGGGGTCAAGTGGCACATCGTTGAAAAGATAATTCAATTCTCTTTTCAATCATCCTATTATTAGGATATTATTAGTAATTTTGTTATACTTGACATTTCAAATGAATATTGCGAAAAAAAAATATCAAGGAAATTGAAAAAAACTAGATGGTTAAAAAGAGAATTGAGTTATCTTTCCACCGATGTGCCACTTGAACCCTATGCTATTTGCATTTTTTAAGTTGATGTGCCCCCTCGCGTCATCTATCGAGCACTCACAATGTCTTTCATTTCGAAAAGTAGTATCGGTGATTTTATTCAATACCTTTTTTTCCATTGTTGAAAGTGGCACTGTATATATATATATATATATATATATATATATATATAAATATATATATCCATATATATATATATATATATTTATATAATATAATATATAGATGGAGACCATTTTCTCAGAGAAAATCACGAGCTACAACTTTTGTTTCTATTATGTTTGCAGTTACAGCTAAATATGAAAAAACCAAAAAGTTTTTGGATTTTCAGGGCGCCGTGGCATGGAAAAGACATGCTTAATGGATACTTCATACATTTAACCACCAGTTTTGTAGTTTTTGTTAGATTTTGGTAGAATTTTGTTTCTAAGCATTGGATTATTACATTCAATATTAAAATGATTTCTTGAGAGTGGAGAAAGTGGTGCAAAACCTTATTAATAAACCACACGCTTGATCTGGAAATTGCATAAATACCCAGCCTGGATGCACTAACTCAGAGGAATTTACCCATCGAAGACCAAGCTTACACAGCTTTTTGCTGCCGACCCCTTTTTTTCTGGCATTGAAATCGTAGAGACAAAAACAGTAAACAGGCAAGTGCAAAACCTATTCTCTTTCTTATTAACGGCGCTGGTACAATTAAGATCCATTAGTCTGGTGGCCATATACTATATATTTGGAAGCTAGATATGGGAACTGAAAATCAGAACAATTTAACCCTAGGTGATCTCCATCATCTCCTCGTCTCTTTAAACACTAAAATTGACAAGCAACAAGAGACCTTGCTTGATATCAAATCGGAAGTATCAGGTCTGACTAACAAAGTAGCCCAACTAGAAGGCGAAAACGTCAAACTGAAAAAACAAATCAGATCCTTAGACCATCAGATGCGAAAAACAACATTATAGTTTTGGTCTGGGAAACCGACGACCAGTCTGAAGCCCTGCAGAAATTAGCAGCCGCACTTGATATTCAGTTTGACTCCCAGGATTTAAACAATTCTTACTTCCTTCCAAACAAAGACAAGAATATTCTAAAAATAGAATTCATTTCATATTTTACAAAAGCTGAAATCTTGAGAAAGCTCCACAAGTTGAAAAACACAAACATCTTCGTCACCAATGACCTCAGCCCGGAAGACCAGCAAATTCATAGGACTTTAAGAGGGTTTCTGAACTCCCTGAAATCTCACGGAAAGAAATCCTCCATAAGGAATAACTGTCTAATTGTCGATGATAGGAAATTCACTGTCGAGGACCTCACCGCTCAACCTGATTTGTTGCAGTCTTTGATTGGAGAAGTGAGGAAAGCTAAAAATCCCTCTACTATATATGGCCCACAGCACACCAAGAGAATCACGAGAGCCGCCAAACTGAATTGAATTCCACTGATGCATAGTTTATAGTCTTATACTTCATTATTATCGTATTTCTTCTCAGCTCAAAACATTGTTATTGCTGCTTGTAAAATGAACACACAGCGAAATGTAACTTTTTCTCATTTGAACGTAGGATCTATTATTCCCTCGTATAACAGTGTAGCCCAGTACTTAACTAATAGGCAAGTTGATATTTTAGGTGTGAGCGAGACTTGGTTAAACCCACTTATCGACTCCAGTACTATCAGTATCGATTCTCATAATTTAATTAGAGCCGATAGAGATGGCAGGGGAGGTGGTGTCGCCTTCTACATAAGCCGTCATATTGAACATAGACATATCCTCTCACGGTCCTCTCCAGATCTCGAACAGCTCTGGATATCGACAAAATCGGAAGGAAAAACTTACATTTTCGGAGTTATATATCGGCCCCCTTCTTCTTCCATCCCCAATTGTATTAATGAACTGGAAGACTCTATCGGCGAACTGTTACCTACCAGTGATTTTCTCATCATGTCAGGAGACATTAATATAGATTTTTTGACACCTAATAGAGGCCTTGAGTTATGCGTGGGCTTGTTGAACTCCTTTAGTTTATACCAAGTCGTAAACGAACCCACCCATTTCACCCCCCGGAGTAAAACCCTGATAGACATAATTTGCGTATCTGATATCAACTTAGTGTCTGGTGTGGATGTGTTAGATGTAAAGGGTCGCGGACTATCATATCACTTAGCAGTCTCTTGCACTATAAAGCCCTTGGTTTCAGAAAATAAAGTTAAATTCGTTACATATCGTGATTTCTCAAAATTTCACCTAGATAACTTTACTCACGATTTGACTTATATCAACTGGGATCACATATATTCACTAAATAATATTGATGACATGATCTCATACCTGAATGAGACTCTATTGCTACTTTTCTCCACACATGCCCCTATGGTAAAGAAAAAAGTAAGTAAACCACCTGCACCTTGGTTGACCTATAATATTAAAAAAATGATTTCACTTAGGAACAAAGCCTTTGACAAATACAAAAAATATAGAACTGCCGCGAGTTGGGATGGCTACACAGAATTGAGAAACTATGTAACAGGCGCAATTCGTAGAGAGAAAAGGCTTATCTTGATTTCGTTCTGAGACAAAAAACTCAAAAAATATTTGGAATACGCTTAGGTCGTTAGATGTTCTGAGGAAAAAACTAAAACTGAAATTCCCCAACTCAAAAAGTCAATGAAATCATTCGTCATTTCAATTCTACCCTACTGCCCAAAAGTCTGTAAATCAGTTAGCACTGCTAGATCGATACGATGTACATAACTCTGCCGATAGAGAGTTCCAGTTCAACATCATTGACGAAGAATCTGTTAGAAAATCCATTCATATGATAAAGAGCAACGCGGTTGGAAGTGACAATATATCACTAAAAATGCTTCTCTTGATCGAAAATCAGCTGATCAACCATTTAACTTTCATCTTCAACAAAATAATATCATCTGCTCAATATCCAGCAGCCTGGAAAAATGCTATAGTTATTCCCCTCCCTAAATGTGATCAGCCGAGAACTCTCTCGGATCTCCGACCAATAAGTATCCTCCCCACTCTTTCTAAGGCATTCGAATTAAACCTCAAAGCACAATTAAGTGACTACGTCTATAAACACAACATCATAACTTCGTGTCAGTCAGGGTTTCGCAGTCTTCACAGTACAACAACCGCCTTGCTAGCAATCACTGATGATATTTTCAAGGCCACGGACTCAGGGAAAATAACGTGCCTTACGCTCTTGGATTATAGCAAAGCGTTCGACACCTTAGATTTCGATACTCTCTGTAAAAAACTAAACTACTTTGGATTCTCCCGACACGCAGTTTCATTGATCTCAAACTACCTTAGCAATCGCAGCCATAGAGTTATCTTGGAAGACCAGGCGTCGGACGAACTGCTTGTAACCCAAGGAGTACCCCAGGGTTCCATTTTAGGGCCACTTTTTTTCTCTATATATATCTGATTTTTATAACTTCGTAAAATATTGTACTATCCACCATTATGCCGACGATACGCAGTTGTACCTTTCTTCCGACATCAGTTCTTTAGACTCCTTTGAAAAATTAATCAATGAAGATCTTGAATCTCTCTTTGATATTTCCTCGGCTCACAACCTCAAACTAAATGCCGGCAAGTCGACTGCGATGCTATTTGGACCAAATAAAGTGAGGCTAACCCTCGCAAATCAGCTTGAAATCAAAATAGGCGACACAGATTTAGAATTTACAAACAACACCAAAAATTTAGGACTCTGGCTAGATTCCGAACTTCGTTTCACCAAACATGTGAATTCCTTAACTAAATCTTCCTACAATGTTCTAAGGCAATTATATCCGAATCGCGACTTGATGTCTACTAAACTCAAGTTGCAACTTTGCGAGTCGCTAATTTTTCCAAAATCTTTACTGCGACACCATATATGGACCTGCACTTCTCCAATCTGACTCCACACGTTTGCATAAAATTCAAAATAGTTGTCTACGTTTTTCATATGGAATACGAAAATTCGATCACATATCTCATAAAATGAAAGAAACAGGCTGGTTAAGCTTCGAAAAATCCTACTTACTACATTTATTGACTCTCGTCCACAAAGTTGTAAAACTCCAGCAACCAGAGTATCTTCACAATAAACTGATAACTTTCTCTTCCATACACGATTCATCCACACGAAACAGATCAACTCTTGTCATCCCAAAACATAAGACGGCACTATTTGAAAGGTCATTTTCGTACAAGGCATGCACAGAATATAACCGGCTATCTGAGGAAATTAGATCCTACACGATAATGAACTTTAAAAAACGATTGAAAACTAATCTCCTTATCACAACATGAAATATGATGTCATGATTCAGGCATAGAAATAGGCAAACGATTTTGTAGGTACAATGTATTTTCCGATTTTGGAATCTATCTATTTATAGGCTTAGAAATAGGTAAACTTTTTTAGGTACAATGTACCTTTCGATTATGGAATTTATTTATTTATATTTTTTTTCCTGCTGCTCACTGTGTGAGTGTACTTGGTTTCTTTACTTTCTTTGGGTTAAGTTGAAAAGCAGCTTGAGCTGAACTTCGCCCTTTCATCAAAGTAAATTCGTATTCCTGAATATACCTCTGTAACAATGTGAAACTTCGATGAATAAAGACCATTTATTATTATTATTATTATTATTATTATATAGTTTTTCCAAATTGCATGAAACCCGACAAGAAATGGAACAATAGTTATGTTCATTATATTTTATGTTGAACAATGAAACGAATATAACTATGTCATTCCTGAATAACGTAATTTGGAGAAACAAATTTAAAGAGCTCCGGGAGTCTGGTTTCAACGATTCCACTTATACGAGCATTCGCGCCATAATTCAACAACCGTTGAATGCTGAAATTAAACTGTTATATTTGGAGTTTACTGGAATCATTTCTCCGCGAATCCCACCTGAAAGAACAGTGGATATATCTGATAATATCAGCTTCAGCAAATGTATCAAGCTAACCATTGACTGGAAGTGTAATAGAAAATGCCGACCATCCATATTGTCCTCCTCTCAGTTCCTTGTGCTTCGAAAACATCTCTACCCAGCAATTTCTGTTACACATCATTCATGTCAACACACTTCAACAGAAGGAAATTGCGGCAGCTGACAGACACTGTGGATTGTTCGATTATCTTCCTATCTGTAGAATAACTCTTCATGTCATGTATTGTTATGCCTATTTCATCCAGCTCATTCATTGCCTTTTGCATTATTTGCCTTTTTCTACTACAGTCGCTTTCTCTGCCAGTTGTTCATTGAATTTTTTACCATTCTGGTCATCTTTTATTGATTTTGGACGATTTTCTCAATTAATTCATCAACCCATAATACGTCTATTTCTGCTCTGCATTTTTTTTTTATATCTTTCCAATTTTTGGTGATTTTTGTCGGCTCCTATGTGGAGATTGTGAATGTTGATAACCCCATATCTACTGTATCAGTAATTGAAACTCGTTTAATAAAAATTATATCCTCCTTTGTTTGCCAATTGGTATATTCCAGTTACATGTACTATGTACCGTCTGGATGTGAAATGGGTGGAGCAGTTGTTCTCTAATGATTCTGTGAATACCGGATTTGGATATATGAAACGGTTCTGATATATTTCTTATGCTCATGGGAGGATCATCAGCGACAAAATATTTTCTTTCAATACAACGGTACGTACAAACCTAAGTAAGCCCTCACCGCCTCGTTTTAGCAAAAACGTACCTATAATATTGAAAAAATTCGACTGAACAGGCTCACATGAACTATCTATCCATCAACATACCTCTCTCCCTCAAGCTGCGATAGACACGCTCGAAAGTTTCTCTTGCCGGTAGCAACTGATTGTTGGAATGCTCGGAATAAAGGCCTCTGCAGCATTATACAGGGTGTTTCATAATTGAATAAATTTTTTCCATGATAAAGGATTTCTTAATTTTCATCAATGGCGTCCCTGTTAACATGCCCTGTCGTATTTTTGATCAAAATAATGATACGCCACTGTCTTTTTTCCAAATGAGTATTATTTTTGTAATTGTCCTCTATCTTCTCATAAAAATGGTCTCCTACCTTTTTTTCGTCCGGCGGACGGTTTTCGATTTATACAATAAAATACATTCATTTGCTTGTCCCTATTCGATTTTTTCTCTTAGTCTTAATTTCACAATTGTGGTAACCAAAGGATCTAGCCAATATTTCTATATTTCTATAATTATATGATAACTATTATTTAGTTTTTGTGATAAGTACGCATAAAAATACATTTTTTTCAAAATATAATTATTATGAACATACAAAAATCAAATTAACTGTTCAAAATGTCCGCCTCCTGCAAGTATCCACGCTCGCGTACTCTTTGGAAAATTCCCGGAGTATTCCTTATTGCTTCACAGGAAACTATTACGCGGTTTTGCAATTCTTCCTCAGTTAGAATTGGTTGACTGTACACCAAAGTCTTAAGATGTCCCCAAAGAAAATAATCAAGACTGTTTAAGTCTGGAGATCTAGCTGGCCATGACTCTGTTCCCTCATGACCTTTCCAGCGATTATGAAAGTTTTGGTTTGAACATTTGCGTGCCAGAGCACTGAAATGAGCGGGTGCACCATCATGTACAAACCACATGCGATGTCGCATTGAAATAGGAACATCTTCCAACAGAATTGGCAAATTATCTCCAAGAAATCGGCGATAATTATGTCCATTCAATCTGCGTGGTAAAAAAAAGGTCCAATTAGGTAATCTCCAATAATTCCAGCCCAGACATTCGATGAGAACTGCTCCTGGTGATGAGATTCCACGATTGCTTGCGGATTTTCCTCGGCCCAAACATGATTATTATGAAAATTTTACTCATGTGTTAAAATGTCCATAAGAGGTGTGAAATTATCGCTGAATTATAGCGGTAATCCACCTACTATGTGGATTATCGCTGTAATTCAGCGCGCTAGGTGACAATTCAACTGCAGTGACAATATTACTTACAATAATTGTAGTATCAACTATAACAATAAATAATTTGAATTTTTTTGTATTCTTGAAATTTTCTACCGAATACCATTCGTGCTTTAAAAATCAACCAAAAAATTCTGAAAAAATGTGTTTTTTGAAAAAACAAAATAATGCCCTCCTCCTTCGGAGTCGGGCCATTTATGATTTGAAACAACGAAAGAAATAAACTCGTGCAGTTTTTAACAAACACGTTTTTCTCAGAATTATCGTTAATTTTTAAAGCACTCATGGTATTATCACTTATAATACCACAAGAGCTTCAAAATTATCGGGTATTTCCCGATAGGTTCGTTGCAAACAAATTAAGGAGTCAAGTTTTTCAGGTTAAAAAATCACGAGCGCGAAGCGCGAGTGATTTTTCCTGAAAAACTTGACGACTTTATTTGTTTGCAGGGAACCTTGAGGGAAATGCCAGATAATTTTGAAGCTCGTGTGGTATTCGGGGGATTATTTTTCCGTCCCAAAAAAGTAGTAAATTGGTTCCAAACTGTTTTTTTTGCCTTCTCCGTATTAATGGGAACATTTCCTTTGACTTTTTTATCGATGGTGGACAGAGAACAAACTCCAAATCGACTCATTTTCATGCAAAATCTCCAATTGTCACAATTGAATTCAACCTGTCAGTTTGAAGTGTGGTTAATTTGACTGGATCATGTTTTGTTTTTTATATATAGCAACTACCAGAGAAAATTTTCAAAAAATTATCAGTATAATACCATGTAGGTTGTACCACGTGACGTCGAATGGTGCAATTCTATTGGTCGATATTTGGGTCGGAAAAATAATCCCCGAAATTTTCTGATCCTGTTTTTAGTAAAACTAGATTCGTCCGTGAATAAATTTTCCCTGTCAAATAAAGGATTTGCGGTAACTTTTTGGAGAAACTATTGGTAGAAATTCACTCGTAATGGAAAGTCTCGAAGAACTAGAGCCTGAACCCGTTGAATGTACTAGGGATATAATAAATAATCATGAAGAATATTCCATACTAGAATATGGGCGATATTCAAATTATTGGCAACTTGCCTCGTACTTATTTCAGGATTTTCGTCAACTGCAGTCCGATGTGCTCCTTTGAAATCGTTCGAGCATCAGGAACCATTCTGTTTGGGAAGTGCTCTTGATACAGTCGCCTGGCTTCATATGCGTTCCCGTCAGCCAGCCCATACAAGTAATGTATGTCTGCTAATTCGGTATTTGTAAAATTTACCATGTTTTTTTTAATAAACAAGTTTTTATAACGTAAATAATATCACGTATCTTGCTAAAGAAGTGTCAAAATTGTTTATGTTGAAAACAACGGAATGTGTTTTTACATACTAGATGTTTCTAGCCCACAAGATAATCCTACTACTCTTCAACGGCTGATTTCGCATAGGGAAAGGAATGCATTTTATTTTCTAACTCAAAAAAGATTCGCTGGACGAAAAAAAGGCAAGAGACCACTTTTATGAGAAAATAGAGGACAATTACAAAAATAATATTTATTTGGAAAAAAAACAGTGGCGTATCATTATTTTGATCAAAAATGTGGCAGGGCATGTTAACAGGGACGCCACTGATGAAAATTAAGAAATCCTTTATAATTGAAAAAATTTATTTTTATGCGTACTTTGCATTTATCAGAATTGAAGAAAAAGCCAAAGCGATTTCAGAGATATTGGGGAAGAACTGATGTTTTTTGTTAAATTTCAACATCCTGTATCTCAGAAATAAAGCGATTGCGGACCTATGTTCATATGAAGAATTTTTCTTAAAATCATCCAAGGATTATCGCCTGTCAGGATCAGCATTCAATTATGAAACACCCTGTATAATGCTCTTCCATAAAATACGTGCATATCTGCATATCAGTTGAAAGTAAACTGTTCGGCCATTTCGAAAAACCTCAAAATATCCTCTACAATATTGGCGGTGGGAATTATATGACAACAGCCCACTCAACATAACAAAATCGCATTTCAGTACCTCATATTTCATCAAAACAATTTCATTTCTTTGTCATATATGTTTTTCTAACTTCTGTGGAAGAAAAGGAACATGATTATTCTCTGGATATTTTGCACCTATCCACGTTCAGCTATGTTTGTAGTTTCTTCGATTGTTTTTTTCGTAGGTCATTCGATTGCTTTTTAATAGTATACATATTTTTTCCGATTTGAGTTTTTTTCAGCTAAATTCATAACTAGTGTAGAAGACTTCATGATTCTCATAACACACCAACACGAAACGTGATTATTCCACAAGTGAATTCAAAATATAGACTGAATTTGATTATTACATGATGGGGTTTTTGTCAGTTCAAAAACAACACGAATCTACAAAATTTGAAATTCCATTTGAAAAAATATCTGCTTTCAAAATTGTTGATGAAACTTTCAAATAGGTACTGTACTTTTTGTTCAAGACTTTTTCTCATCATATATCCTATTATTGTCCCAGATATAAATGTTTCTGGATTAACTTTACCATTATTATTTCAGCTTTGAACATTTGTGATTTCATATAATCGTCCTCGAATAAAAGTGCATTTTCATAAAAAATCGATCGACTTCACACACGATTAGTTTCATTCAGTAAATTTTCCAGGAAACCTTGCTTTGTTGAAAAATATTGAAAAATCTCAGTAATTTTAAAGTTTTGGGGGTAGTCCGTACCTGACCAAGTATGAAACCCCGTCGGCAATCACAAAATTTTTGTTGAGTTTCAATAATTGCTTGAGAAGGTTTTCTTTTTGTAACTTCGTGGTCCCTTAAATTAGTAACGAAGGAGTTTAAAAAAATATTATATGAAGTACTGATGATATTTTGACCGCATTCCCGGAAGGCGAATAGGAAGTCCTGAGACACTCTGTTTTCATATTCACACAAATATTGTTAGTTCAATGCCACCCTGTTAGGAAAAATATTGACAGTACCGAACATTGCATCTTGGATATTTCTGCTACTTTCGGTGAATGATCATTTGGATCTCAATTCGTGAATAAATGATGCAACTGAAAGCTCTTTTATGTACAGATCAATTTGGTTGATGACAGAGTCACTACTGTATCAGCCTTCCATCCGGTGGAGTTCTTCTGACAAAATCGATGAATTCCCAAATATTTGTTCTTCATTGGATTTAATATTTTGCTAGCTTAAATCTTTTTATTGGTTCTTGTAGCCCACTTCCAGATGTCTGATGAACTATAGACGATCCCGACATTCCAAGGAACATGCCAACTTCATTGTAAAGACGAAAGAATTTAAAATACATTATTTATCACGTTGTGCCCCATATTTGTCAAGGTGGACGAAAATTTTACTGTACAATTCATTAGTGCTCCCTTATTTTACATATTGTTCTACAACTCTGTATCTACTGAAACAAAATGATTTAGCTCGTTAACAGAAACTCCAATATAGAGCCATGCTCATAATTTTAAAGTGCAAAAGACCAACACCAATAGGAGATATGTTAAAGCAACTAGAATGGTTACCAATTAATTCCTCCTCTATCAAACATTAATCCTAATTTTCAAAATGAGAAATAAAATTTCCCCAACATATTTACAAGAAAAAGTTATGTACAATGACCAAATCCACGGATACCCTACAAGATTCAGAACTGACTTCCATATCCAACAAGTAAAGTGACACATACCCAAAATTCTGTTTTTTTTTCAAAGGACTTGATAGCCAGAAGAGATCAAATTTCAACATCCTTCAAGACAGAATCAGATTTTCTTAATCAATCAATAAAAACCTAGTAGTCACTTCCTCATTTTGTTTGTTTCGATTTAATATTTAGTTAGGACAGGTATACAAATGTTTCAGTATGTTTAAAGTATTTTGTGTATTTATTAAATATTTTTTACAATTTGTATGGGCGTATAGATGTATGGTGTGCAAATAGGTGTAGTAGTTGTGTTTATGTATGTGTATATGTGTTGTATATACATTTTTATTTTTTAAACTTAGTCTATATCAATCTAAAAGCATGCTATATATCGTTCTCATTGTAATCACTGCGATGACTTGAAGATTTAAATTAGTAAATGGACTAAATGAAGGATTTATATATGAGATTTCGGTTATGTTCATTATACAGTGTGGAACAGCCAAATGGAATACATTTCAATTGTACATATTTATAAAAAATCCCGAAATACGTCAATTGCAGATTTTGAAATGACATCCTGCAATGACAAAATTTCATCCCATGTGATACATTATTTGAAAGGTCTTTTCATTCTCTATTCAGAAAGTTATTTTTTTTGAATTTGCTAAAAAAATTAACAAGAAAAAGTTAAATCAGTATGACCGACCTAATCGCAAGTGTTATTCTTCTTCTTAAGTCAACTAAATCTAATGGTTTAGTTCTGTATACCACACTTTTTACATATCCCCATAAGAAGAAGTCCGATGGCGTAAGATAAGGTGATCGTGCTGGCCATTCAATCCATCCTCGCCTCCCTATGCACCGATTTGGAAATATTCGGTGTAGGTACTGCCAGACATTTATTTGGTAATATGGCGGCGCTCCACCTTGCTGAAACCATATCATATTCGCTAGAATTTGTGGGTTTGCTGGATCAGGATATAAGTTTGCCGTTGGCACAACGTTATTTTGGAGCATTGCCATCAATGAATAACGGACCAATGACATGGTTTCCAACTATCCCTGCCCAAACATTAACCATTTGAGGGTATCGTGTATTTTCTTCTCTCATCCAGTGAGGATTTTCCGTAGACCAGAAGCGGCAATTCTGACGATTAGCATGTCCGAGAAGTGTAAAAGTGCACTCATCAGAATACAAAACATGTTCCAATTGGATCACATTGTTATCTAACATTTCCATCATTTGTTCACAAAAATACGTTCTTCGATCAAAATCATCTTCCATGAGCTCCTGGGTTGGTATCATTTTAGAGGGATGCATTTTAGTTTCTTTTAATATTCGAAGAATCGATGAATGGCTAACATCCAATGTTGCGGCTGCTTGTCGACTCTAAGTATGTGGGTTTTCCTCAAACTCAAACAGTACATCCAATTTGGAAGGTGCTTTTTTCATCTGCCTCACATGTCCAAGCTCGCGAAATTGCTTTTCTATTTTACTTAGGATATGGGCGGCAAAACCGGAAATTTTTCGTGAAATTGGCGAGCAACTTCGACCTGTGTTCGAGTGTTGTCTCCGTAACCAATCATCTGCAGAACTGTTATTTTGTGCATTTCTGTTAAACGAACCATGTTTCTGAATTGCAGTTGACGAAATTCAAACGACAAGTATAACACTGACAACTACTGTCATGCGGTTATAATCCCACAACAATTGAAACAAAACCATGCTATGGTATTTTTTTCAATGGGCTACTAGACTGTCACTATAATACCGAATTTCATGATGATAGATACTATGAGATCGAATCAAATCTATTAACATCTGTCTGATAATAATTTTTTGACATTTGGTTATTTTCACAAAATTAATTTCAAAAAATGAAATCATCGGGACAGTACCTAAATGAGTGGTGATGCTTACAGTGATATTCTGAATTTGATACCACGTAATCTGATATTGTAGGAGTGAATTTCAATTCACAAATAAGATAGAGATTGGATAGAAGTGTTAATTCAGGGTTGTCCCGGATTTTTCACGCTGGAGGTTGTGGGTTCAATTCCTAAAATTGTATTTTTTTTTAATGAAATCAATTAGAGTGATGTTAGATTTTCAAAATATTTTTCAATATTTGTATTTTTAATAACGGTATGAAAGTGTACGATAGAAACTGTTATGAAAACATAACAGATTTCTAATGATATGATTAAAATAGTCCTAGAAAAACTATAGTGTACAATATACTGTTTCTTACTTTCTCATTATCAAGAAACGGTAGTAGTATTAGTTTTTATCGTGTTGAAGCGAATTTCGTCATTCTGATGATTTTTTTTATTTCTGCAAAGAATTCTAAAAAAATTACATTTTTGAATAGATAATGAAGACACCTGTTAAATGATGTATCACATGCCCCTACTTCCCCTTTGAGAATTTGGAGGTTGTAACTGTCACTCGCAGGGGGTTGAAAGTAGGGATGAAACTTTATCATTGCAGGATGACATTTCAAAATCTAAAATTGACGTATTTCGGGATTTTTTAAAAATGTGCACAAACTGAAATAACGAATTTTTCCATTTTCTGTTCCACGCTGTATTTTAAATTGAACAATGAAACGAATATAACTTGGTTGTTCTCAAATTACGTAATTTGGAGAAACGAATTGAAAATGCTCTGGAAGTCTGGTTTTAACTACTCCACTTATACGAGCATTCAGTCCATAATTCAACAAATGTGGAGTGTCTGGGTGAATATAACCGTTAAATGCTGAAGTTATACTTGGAGTTTACTAGTGTCAGTTTCCCACGAATCTCACCCGGAAGAAGGCTGGATGAATTTGATACTCTCAGCATGAGCAAATGTATCAAGCTAACCATTGACTGAGTGTAATAGAAAATGCAGACCATCCATATTCTCCTCCTCTCAGTTCCTTGTATCTCAAGAACCACTCTACACTCGGCAGTTTTTATTACGTGCAGTTTATCTCAACACTTCAACCAAAAGAAATTGCCGCAGCTGACAGAATAAAATCAGAGCTATTAAAATTACTCTAATTTTTCGAATAATTTATAACTATAGCAATTTATAACAGTGAGTGAATTTTTCTATTCTCTTTCACCAACTCCATACGTTTTTTTCTTTCTCTGTAGAATAATTATTCATGTATTGTTGTGTCTATTTCATTATTCGTGTATAGTTGTTCATATTTCATCCAGGTCAGATGATTGGTGTAATCATTCCATTTTTTTTATCTTATCGTGGATGGTAAACTATCATTTTATCGACTCGAAACTCGTTATCAAAGTAACAGTCCATTCAAAATAGTGGAATCAAACATTTTTCACCCACTCAGATGTCAATTGTATCCACTCAAAGGTCATTTATTTCAATACTTATAATATATATAATATGAATAATAACTACAATAATTATATAATCGAACTTTTTCAGACATTCCAATAAAAAAATTTATGGTCTTCCATCTTTGAATCGCCATATATTCTTTTTCATACTTTAGGCGTGATTTCTGTAGCAATAAACTGTTCACCGCATCTGCTGCCTCAATTTTTACATCTTCTGTCAAAGCATCTTCATCAATATTTTCGTTTAATTTATTGAAGTCGTACATTTTTTTAGGATAATTTCAACCAAATGGCTTTGTATCGATAAAAGTAAAAACAAGTCGGGTTACTGTAAACCAAATTCCAAACAACCATAAACAGTACAGCGATCAAGACAATTTGACCTCCAATAACACCGGCACACAAAAAAAAAGTTGTCTGTGCACCGGGCGCCACCTATCTACGGGCATGTTTTTCGACCCGCTGAACACGAATTTCAAGTCAGTTTAGGCCGTCCGGACTTCAATTTCGAGTAAATTGCAAAAAACCCCAAAAATAGCGAAAATTCGATATTTTGACAAGATGAAAAATTCTGATTCTGCAATAAATTTGGCCCATAGTCCCCTCAAACATTCATAAAACTGCAAAAAACCGATAAAATAGCAGAAAACTGCTGCTGAGAAAATGGATTTTTTTTTAAACACAATTGAATACATTTCTTGTATTTTTTATTTCTAAAATACAAGATTAAGATCCAAGAATGTACACAAATTGAATTTTTAACGGTTTTTCGAGGGTATTGTACTGTTTCATTCTCAAATGATCTACGATGTGGATACCTCTCTTTCCACCTTTTCCTTTATTTAGTAAAAATTTGTCATCGTGTTGGAATTTCAACTTCTTCGAAGTGCAGACTTCAACCAGGGCACCTCCTCGGGGTGACGGTGGGCAACAGAACCATCTGGCAGAGTCCCTGGGTTAACGGCGTGTGTGCCGTCATGGCAGGTAAAAGTGATGAGTACTTTACGATGCAGGGATTCGGATACCCAGTATCGGCGTCTGGTCAGGGTGAGAAAGCAGGCCCGCAGGCGTCGTCATCCAGCGACTGCAGCTCTTCAGTAGTGGAAAACTTGGCTACTGGAGAGTATACTATTACAAGAAGCAATTCCCATCTATGCAATGAGAGTCCTGATCAATTTTGTTACGTTTGTGGGGAGTTTCAGCCGGTAAAAAACCGCAGAACGTTTTCAGATAGATTAAAACAAAATCCCAATTTTCTTCGATTTTTGTAATTTTTGATGATTTTTTACAATTTTTTTAGATTTAAAACGGTTTATGATTGAAGTACGATCGAAATTAGTATTTAACAGATCAAAATACATGAAAATTATGCTTGCATTAGATCTCAAAATTTTTTTTCTTGCCAAAACATCGAATTTTCGCTATTTTTTGCAACTTACTCGAAATTGAAGCCCGGACGGCCTAAACTGACTTTAAATTCGTGTTCAGCGGGTCAAAAAACATGCCCGTAGATAGGTGGCGCCCGGTGCACAGACAACTTTTTTTTTTGTGTGCCGGTGTAATCATTCAAACTGCTTCCTTTTCAACCGACGAAAATAAAGGGTGAGGTTCTCTAGTCGTCGCGTATTTTTTTATGTTGGACCACGCATAACTTCTCACACAGTAGTCCGATTTTGATATTTTTTTTATGAATAGGGTATACCTCGAAGTTGGTCCATTTGGATTTAAAAAAATAATATATTCCCAAGGGCAGGAAAATGTGGGATGAATGTTGGTTCACCAACTGAATTTTTACTTCTCATCCGATTCTACCAGCATTGCTTTGTACTAGGTTATTCGATTCAGATGATTCTTTTTTTTACAAGCTTATATTTAGTTTCACTTGTTAGTTCGTTCGTTAGTTCGTTAGGGTCAAATCTTGCAAGTTAATTTTGACCGACTTCTAGTTGTCCGATTGATTTGAAATTTGGCAGGTATTCAAAACTCCGGCGACAATGCATTATGGAAAAAATCGAAATGGCGGCTCCAATATGGCGGACGAGATTTGTAATTATGGTCCAATTTGATTCAAAATTGCTGTGTGAGGGTTTTCGGGGTCGGAGATTATGGATTTTTTTGTCAAAATTCATAAATTCAGGATGCCGGCTCCATGAAGGCGGACGAGTTTTGTGATTATGGTCCGATTCGATTCAAAATTAGTATGTGGGGGTTTTCAAGATCAAAGATTTTGAACTTTTTGTCAAAATTTATGAATTCAAGTTGGCGGCTCCAAGATGGCGAACGAGTTTTGTGATTATGGTCCGATTCGATTCAAAATTGGTATGTGGGGGTTTTCAAGATCAAAGATTTTGAACTTTTTGTCAAAATTTATGAATTCAAGTTGGCGGCTCCAAGATGGCGAACGAGTTTTGTGATTATGGTCCGATTCGATTCAAAATTGGTATGTGGGGGTTTTCAAGATCAAAGATTTTGAACTTTTTGTCAAAATTTATGAATTCAAGTTGGCGGCTCTAAGATGGCGAACGAGTTTTGTGATTATGGTCCGATTCGATTCAGAATTGGTATGTGGGGGTTTTCAAGATCAAAGATTTTGAACTTTTTGTCAAAATTTATGAATTCAAGTTGGCGGCTCCAAGATGGCGAACGAGTTTTGTGATTATGGTCCGATTCGATTCAGAATTGGAATGAGGTTTTTGAGGTCGGAGATTATAAAATTTCTGTCAAAAAAAATAAATTTAAGATGGCGGCCCCAAGATGGGGGATGAGTTTTGTGATAATGGTCCGATTCAATTCAAAATTGGAATGAGGTTTTCGGGGTCGGAAGTTATGAAATTTTTGTCAAAATTCAAAAATTCAAGATGGCGACCTCAAGATGGAAAACGAGTTTTGTGATTATGGTCCGATTCGATTCAAAATTGGTATATGGGGGTTTTCGGGGACGGAGATTATGAAATTTCTGTCAAAATTAATAAATTCAAGATGGCGGCTCCGAGATGGGGAACGAGTTTTGTGATTATGGTCCGATTCGATTCAAAATTGGAATGAGGTTTTCGGGTCGGAAATTATGAAATTTTGTCAAAATTCATAAATTCAAGATGGCGACCCCAAGATGGAGGACGAGTTTTGTGATTATGGTTCAATTCGATTCAAAATTGGTATGCGGGGCTTTTTGATGTCGGAGTTATGAATTTTCTGTCAGAATTTATAAATACCAGATGGCGGCCCCAAGATGGAGGACGAGTTTTCTGATTATGGTCATATTTCATTCAAAATTGGTATGTGGGGGTTTTCAGGTTCGGATATTATGAATTTTTTGTTAAAATCTATAAATTTAGTATGGCGACATCGAGATGACGGATGAATTATGTGATTATGGTCAGATTCTATTCAAAATTGGTGTGTGGGAGTTTTTGGGGTCGGAGATCATGATTTTTTCCAGCCCAAAACCTACAGACCTTGTAATAGCGGTGCACTATTGGAAATTAACAGATTGAAGCAAACTAACTAGAAAGTGAATAATAAATTACTAATAAAAAAACTTTTTAAAGACAAGCTTCCATTCAAGCGTTGTACTTAAACATATAAAATGAATTTAAATCATCGCTGATAATGATTTGATAATTTTTTGTTAAATTATTTCGTTGCAAAAAGCTTGTCGCGCGAATTGTAATGAAATTAATACTTCAACAAGTTGTTACTCACCAACCATTCATTGTCCAATATAATTGATATAAATACTTTGTAAAAATCAAATACTCCGACAAGTTCTTACTTACCAACTAATCACTAACCAATCAAATTAACTGGTACCTTCTTTTATGAACACTTCATGCGACAATCTTTTTGAAATCAAATAATTCAACAAAAAATAATTAAGTCATTGTCAGCGATGACTTAATTTTTTTTACAAGTTCCAGTACACGGCTTAAATAATAGCTTGTCTTTGAAAAGTTTTTCATAGGTTATTTATATTGTATAGGGTATGGTTGAAAGTTGGTAATTTGAAAAAAATTTCTCCCCCAAAGGTAGAAAAATAGGGGATGATTTATTGATTTTACACTTGTAAACCGATTCTGTTGAAAATTAGCACACATATTCATTTCTGATAACACTACAACATAATGGAGGCCTGGAATCAATCTGATGATGGAGATGGAAGACAGTCGACGGATCTCCTCAACGGTTCACAGCAGCTACTTGGTGTTTGGGGTGATATGTACATATATAACATGTCCTGACTAACTGACTCACTGATTGATTGATATACGATCAACGCCCAGATCAAACCGCTAGACCTAAGAGCTAGAATTTTGAGGATATCATTTTCAGATATTCCATCCCTGAAATGGTGGAAAGGTGGGTGAGAAGGGGGGGTGAAAGTGAAAGTACAGTTGGTTTTAAAATTAGAGTAATGGAAATCAGTATTTGGGATCTTCTTCACAAATAAAAATGAATATGTTTCGGGGTTTTTGAAAATTCAACCCCACAGGGGTAAAATGGGGGTTGCAAGTCTGTATAGTTAGTGCCGAAGTTAGGATCATGAAAATTGGTATTGGTAACATCAGCAGGAGTTACCGGATTTAAAACAAACCAGTGTACAGGAGTTTTTATTGTTTTTAGGTAAGATGTTGGTTCATGGGCAATGAGAGGTAGAGAGCTCATGATTTGCCCGGCAATAGAAGTAAAATAAATATTGAATTGATCCACCGGTATATTAGACTCAATTCGCTTCCTTCTATTTTTATCACCTTCATGGTTGATTATGTTCCAACTGTCCCTCATGACATTCGTGGAGTTCAGTAGGAAGCTGTTGTAGGCTTCAGTTTTGCAAATTATTATTTGATTTTTATAGTCCCTACTCAATGTTTTATATGCATTTAGAGAACAAGTATCTCTGTCGACATCTTGTATGGTTTTCAACACATTTAGCGTATTATGCATTTGAGTAAGTTCCTGATTCACCCAAGTGACTGGTAGTGAATTAGAAACAACGTCTTTTTTCCCCAACGGAAAAATAGAAATCACAAGATCGTTCAATAGATCAAGTAGATTCTGCATATGGAACTCATGAGTAATATTATTGTTTAGGAAGCAACCCCAATTATAGTCCATAAGGTGGGATCTCAACCTATCTAGACAGAGAGATATAGAAAAAAAGGCGTCCAAAAACAGTTTGACAATATCTCATTTCCGACTCACTTTACGATGGAAATAGTAGATCAAACTAGAGAAAATTTCCTACAATTTATGTACTAACATGTATTTTTTTTTGTAAAATTTATACTTTCAGCGTACGAGGGCCGCAAAGTCTACTCTAATTTCCATCGGTATCGGATCAATTCAAAACTCGTACTGATGATTCAGTGTAGATGTGTGTTGGTTTGAGCACGCGTACGCTGAAACTATTTATTTTACAACAAAACGTTAGCACATGAATTGTACTAAATTTCTCTAGTTCAATGAATTACATAACTATTTCAATCGTAAAATGAGTCGTAAATGAGATATTGCCAAAAACTGTTTTTGGCCTCCATATTTTCAGTGGCGAAAGCGGCAAAGGTACGAGGTGGCAAATTGAAATTTCAGAAAATCTATAAAAATACCAATTTTCAAAACTCCCGGAAAACTTTTCAGGAAACCCACGTTTTGAGCACCAATAACTGAAATTGTCGCCTTCTCTGCCAATTGAAAAAATTGAAAGAGATCATGAAAAGAAATCGAGAAGATGATGAAGAATGGGTCAATAAAGTAATCGGAAAATTCGTCCAAAATCAATGGAAGATGACTCGAATGGAAAAAAAATCATTCAAGTTCCAGTCATCTTCCATTGATTTTGGACGAATTTCCCGATTACTTTATTGACCCATTCTCCATCATCTTCTCGATTTCTTTTCATGATCTCTTTGAATTTTTTATTGTTACTTTTCAACACATCATTTATTCGGATTTCTTATACATTGTTAGTTCCTTGCCACCCTGGTAGGAAACATATTATAGGTGAGCCCAATGGGGAATTTTGGGATTCACTCAAGCGCGGCAGATTAACATAAGGGGAGATACCTTGCACCCTGTTGAGTACCTCCACCATATATAAGCCTTCTAAGTAGGGCCGCGCGTTTAGGGCAGCCGATCAGAATAGTAAAAAAAAATCGATCGTTAGAAATACTCGAGCGCGTCAGACTGAGGTAAGGGGGTTACTTACATGCTGAAAAGTGTGCATTTCAATAATCTCACGCAAGGGAGTGGTTGGGTTAAAAAAAACGTCACCTTGACATTCTCGAGCGCAGTCGATTTTTTTTTTAATTTGAAGGAAATAATTCAAGGATAACGGGAAAAATATAATCTGCCGAATTCCACAAGCGGAAGTAACAAAAGTCATGAATAAAGTTTAGTGCGTGCAGCTGCAGTAAAGCATATTTTCCCCATTTCGCGCCTCTTTTTCCTTCGGCTTGTTTGTGTTTTGTGAATAAACTTTTGTGAATCTAATATCTGCTCTACTATGAGTGATATAACTATAAAGTGTGTATTTTGTGAACAAGGTACATCTGAAAGAATCGTTAGATTTACATCGAAAACATTTAAAATGTGCAAGACGGTTTTGGAGTATCGTCCGAGCTCACCGGTTCTCAAGAAAACACCGTCAACGTACAATAATATTGGACTTTTACCAACATGTCGCCAACAGATTACGGATGGACAGATGTAAATCGAAAATTGGAAATGACCTGGTTCGTTGGTGATCAATTACCAAAAACCCATGAAGATTCCCTAACCTAACCTAACATTCTAGGGGATACTTCTGGGTTTGGTATGTTTTCTTTTCGATACTTCAATAACACGCTCTTCATGAAATAAATAAAAGATTGTTGAGTATTTCAACGATTTCTTATTAGAGAAATGCAAGCTGAAGATGAAATTGATGACGAAATCGAACCAGGTTTTCAGTATAACGATGATTCGACGGATGGAGATTGAATAAAATAATATATATATTCAACATTTTAATCTCATGTAACTATTTTATATAAATAATATATATATATATATTATAATCGAAAGAAATATATATTTTTATTTACATGCTATTTTAAAAAATTTTTTTTATGGGATTAAAAAAAACACTTAGAGGTGTCAAGGGACACCCGGATGAAACGAAGTTCCTTTCGATTAATTTTTTTTTTTAAGTTATAATAATATTTTATGTATATATATATATATATATATATATATATATATATATATATATATATATGCACTCTGTCTGTCTATCCTTTCATTTATATTATATATATATATTATATATATATATATATATATATTATATATATATGTATATATATATATATATATATATATATATATATATATATATATATATATATATATATATATATATATATATATATATATATATATATATATATATATATACTCTCTCGACTTCGTAAACACCACAGCGTATAGGTTAGAACACGCACGGCTTGCTAAATACATACGCATTCATATTGTAATATTGAAATCTAATTTGATTTTGAATTTATTAAAGTTATGACGCGTACACTTGCTGAACACACAATAATGGAGAGATCATAACGCGTATGACTTGGTTAGCACAATAGTAAAGAGAGGTTATAATGCGTAATTGCTAAAAATACATAAGCATTTATTATTGTCTGTATAAAATCTCTACTTACCTAACTCCATCAGCAATATCCGGAACTTGTGCAGAAACACTGCCAGGATTCATTATTGTTATTATTCTTCATTATTTATTATGTACAAAAAACCTGTGTACACTCAACAAAAATAATCGTCGCGACACCACACTGTTCAATGTGAAATAGAAAGACGAAACGAAAATAACTGGCTTGCTTTCTATGAGAGAGAGAGAGAGAGAGAGAGAGACAGAGAAACACGCGCACGCCGCCGGCTTACAACCATAGCGAAAGTCTCGTTACAACTTTTGGTCTTAATTTATTCCGTCTAGCCCCCGTTCGCAACGCGCGATAAGGAACTACGTTCCAATACCTTCAGCTAATCGTCAGATTATGGGTCAGGATGTCTGGGACATTGAGCTGAACCGTCTGTATGATAATCTGCTCGAATATTTCAAAATGGCGATTTTTTTTTGCATTTTCAAAAAGCCGCCGCGAGCTTGCGTCACGTTCGAATCATCAGTCTTTTGAATGGGAGTTTCTTTCGGGTTCACTTAACATCCTCTCTGAATATCTGACGCGCTCGAATAACTTTTTATTCCTACCATATTCCACCATTCCATACGGCCACCCCCACCATGCAAACTGGCCGATTAACATACCTCCGTTATCAGAGACACGAGGGGTATATACACCATTAATATCTGACGCGCTCGAGTATTTCTATATGACAATTTTTTTTTCTAATTTTTGAAAACTTGTAGACGCTCCCCCCATTGGTGAAAGAGTATACATCGTATAACCTTTTTTTCTTTCTACCATCTAATCTCTAAAATCCAATTGGTCCTACGACGCTCGAGTAAATCCCCATTTAGCCCCGTGGGCTCCCCTACTAATATCGACAGGAGCAAACAATATACGTTGGATATTTTTGCAATTTTCGGTGAGTGATCGTTTGGATCTCAATCCATGAATAAATGATGCAACTGAAAGCTATTTTATGTTCAGACTTCTGTATCAATTTGGTTGATGCCCGAGTCACTACTGCATCAACCTTCCATCGGGAGGATAGACTGGTTCACAGGATCAAAAACGTATTCATGCTACTCCGAATGAAAATACGTGTGAGGGTTCGTCGCATTCGTAATGACATCGAGAGAAATGTGCGGAAGTTTCAAACCCGCACATAAACAATTGCAAACTTATAAACAACTGAAGATTCCAAAAAAGGGGTCAACAGGGGAAGGAACTAAGATGGCGACCGGAGAAAGTTCATGTGTTCATCTCTCCAAAGAAGTTGGCAATAATCATGAGAAAAATTATTTGTGCAAACAATGTGAAAGATAACGTTATGTGTGTGAAGTGCAATAAGATTTTCCACCCAGGATGCCTGAAACAAGCCAATCTATCAAAAAACCCAAAATGTTTCCATGAAATAGACACAGGAGTGTCCTTCAATGGTGATAGTGAAGATAACATGTTCCATGATGCAGTTGACAAGCTGTCCGGCAATGAAAGCAAAATAGACACAGTTATGTTTCTCTATATTTTAAAACAGAAAGACATAATAATCAATGAATTGCGTGAGAAAGTCAAGATATTAAACGTTTACATTGATTCCATTAAAGATAACAAACAGGACAACAAAAAGGGGCAAGTAGATAATATAAATCTCGAACACAAAAAAACACCAGACCAAAAAAAGGGTAAGCAGGCCACACCAAAAAAATCATGCAGTCTGCCGCCCTGGACAAATTCTCACAAAAACATTGAGGATGATAAAAACACAAGTCATGTCTATGAACAGAAGAAAAAAGTTGAACAAACAAAAAAGGGAATCTCTGTAAAGGATGTTTCACATGGCATTATAGAAGTCAGAGATTGAGGCAAAGATATATTGAACTTGAGAAACAACATGTGGACATTAGTCAATCCCTCTCAAGTATTGATCAAGAATGGAAGACAGTCAGACCACGAAAATTAAACAGACGGCCTATTGTCACAGGTGATAACAACAATATTGGAGTGAAAGGTGTTCCCAAACTAGCAACGCTTCATGTATACAGGGTGGACACAAGTACCACAGAGCAAGATCTTGTAAAACTCCTAAAACCACACTTTCCTGAAGTTCTGTGTGAGTCACTAAACTCTTAGTACCCAACCTCATACTCTTCTTTCAAAGTCACAATTTATTCCTCAAACTTCAATCGAGCCATGGACCCCAAAGTCTGGCCACTTGGTGCATGCGTCCAGCGTTTTTCATTCATGGACAAGAGTACAGTGGGCAACAAAAAATAATTTTTGATCCTGAACTACTATTAATCAATATTCAAAGTGCAAACCAAGCTAAACTTGACAACTTATATTGTGAAATTGGGGTGTTACAGAAACCTCCTGTTTATATGCATAACGGAACATGGGAATCATCTATGTCAATAAATTCTTTACATATGAATGGCTACCATTTGGCTACTTCATATAGTCGAACTTCTATGAAAGGGGTGGACTAGCCATTTTGGGCCAAAAATTCTGTTAACACAAAAATAATAGATTTATCTGGGTTTTCTATTGAACAACATATTGAACTATGTGCAATAAAATGCAAAATTCGTGACACAAGCATAATCATTGTAAACTGTTACCGCTCACCTAGTGGCGACATAAACAGTTTTATAGACAATATTGCAGCAGTTTGTGAAAATCTTATGAAGTTCAAGACCAAAATTATTCGATGAGGGGATTTTAATACAGATTCATATCATTCATCTAAAAACTATTTAGAATTATCTACTAGTCTAGAATGCTATGATCTAAAGCCTATAGTATATTGGCCAACGAGGGTAACAGGTACAAGTGTTTCTATAATAGACCATATATTTGTAAATTTCGATACAAGCGAATTACCGGTAGTAATCGATAATGAAATCTCTGACCATCGAACTATTTTAACAAATTTAAATTCGAATTCCACCAGTATTTCCAAAAAAAAAAAAATACACTCTGAAAAGAATTTTTAGCAAGAATGCTATAGAGGAATTTAGACAAACTCTGGCGACTCTCTGCTGGGATTTTCTTTATCAGATGGAATCTACAAACGAAGCTTTCATTCTTTTCAACAACACGTTCTCTCACTATTTCAATAGTATCTTTCCTCCCAAAAAATGTTCTTCAGGGACATACAATAGGAAGCTATGGCTAAATGATGAAATTCGTGAATCCAGTCGGAATCTTGAAGAATTTTTTAGGCTAGCAAAATCTTTTCCTGAACTACAAGAACATTACCGTGATAAAAAGAAAATACATAACAACTTGATTAAAGCAACTAAGAAAACATTCTACCAAAACAAAATATCCGAATCAGACATTGGAATGGCCTGGAGGGTTATTTCCGAACTATCAAATAAAACCAAGTCACAGAATGATATCACTATCACTAAGGATGACTGTGAAATTGACGATCCACAAGTTATTGTCTCATTGTTTAATGACTTTTTTATAGAAGCTCCTCTTGACATTGTGAATAAAATTCAGGACAAAAATTATAAGATTCCTAGGGAAAAACTACTGAGAGATTCAATGTTTTGACCCCTTTCACTAGTATTGAAATGTATGAGTTGTTACAGGCAAAACTCAAAAATAAAAAATCTTTTGGATCTGATGATATCCCTGGCTTTTTAATAAAAGCAGTACTTGATGTGATAGTTGAACCGCTAACATACATTGTCAACCTTTCTTTTAAAGAAGGTGTTTTTCCCGAAATCTTAAAATTGGGTAAAATTATCCCAGTTTATAAAAAAGGTGACCGAAATCTCTTATGTAATTATAGGCCTATTACTATACCTATCTCTTTCTCTAAGGTATTTGAATACAGTTTTTTAGATCGCCTTCTGAAATACGTTGAATCCCTCCACATTTTTTCCGAAAATCAACATGGTTTTAGAGCCACCAAGTCCACAAGCAGTGCAAGTCATCAATTTCATGAACAGTTATTGAAATATCTAGAAGCAGGCGAGTGTCCGATTGGGATCTTTTGCGATCTCAGTCGGGCATTCGATTGTGTCAATCACAATATTCTTGTAAGAAAATTGTCTGAATATGGAATTAGAGGTAACCCTCTGCATTGGATAGAAAGCTTTCTCAGTAATAGGAAACAGTATGTAACCCTGAAATTCATTGACAAAGGCATGATAGAAGAAGCTACATCAGAATGTTCTGATATAATAATGGGTGTTCCACAGGGCTCAATATTGGGCCCTGTGCTCTTCATTTTATATGTCAACGAAATAGATAAGGTTTTCAAAAGAGGACATTTTGTTACTATGCTGATGATACATCATTAATAATATCAAAGAAATGTGAAGATGACCTGCGAAATGAATGTAATTTAGCATTGAGTAATTTATTTGATTGGTATAGTTCAAATTCACTATATTTCAATACTGAGAAAACCAATATTGTGAGGTTCAAAACTCATCAAAGTAAATGCGAAGATCTCAACAACATCAAAATCGACAATGAATCAGTAAATAGCACGGTGTCAGTTACATTTCTAGGTATCACGCTAGATCAACATCTGACTTGGAAGGGACACTGTGAAAACGTCGTATCTAAGATGTCTTCTCTTTCATTCTTATTTTTTAATCTTAGATCAATTTTAAGTCTAGAACAACTGACTGCCCTATATTACTGTCAGGTAGAGTCACGACTGCGTTACGGAGTCTGCCTCTGGGGAAGTTCGACAACATCAGATGATGTATTTCTCTCACAAAAACGAATTATTCGTAGAATGACTGGAAAATCAAATAACTACTCCTGTAGAGAATTATTCAAAGAGCTTTTCATATTAACAGTACCCAGCCTTTACATATTTGAGTTGGCTCTATACATTTACAAAAATCAAAACAAATTCCCTACCAATATGAACTTTCATGGCATAACTACACGTCAAAAAGATGATTTCCATGTTCCGTATGCAAGGCTGAAGCTTACAAGTAATTCACCATACTACATGGGTCTGAAAATTTTCAATGCACTCCCCATTTCCATAAAAAGTTGTAACAATGAAAAATTGTTCAAATTTACAATAAAAAAATTTCTACTTGAAGGTGCATTCTACTCAATACATGAGTTTTTTAGTAGCATATCTTGATGATGATGTCATTTGTTTTAGGTTAGGTTTCAATGTGTTCTCTTGTAAAAGTCATTAGTTTTAGTTTAGATCTAAATGTTTCTGACCATTCCTATATAGATGTACTCTCTATCCAAAAAAAAGAAAAAAAAATTATCTCACTCTCACTATCAAATAACTACTCCTGTAGAGAATTATTCAAAGAGCTTTTCATATTAACAGTACCCAGCCTTTACATATTTGAGTTGGCTCTATACATTTACAAAAATCAAAACAAATTCCTTACCAATATGAACTTTCATGGCATAACTACACGTCAAAAAGATGATTTCCATGTTCCGTATGCAAGGCTGAAGCTTACATACTACATGGGTCTGAAAATTTTCAATGCACTCTCCATTTCCATAAAAAGTTGTAACAATGAAAAATTGTTCAAATTTACAATAAAAAAATTTCTACTTGAAGGTGCATTCTACTCAATACATGAGTTTTTTAGTAGCATATCTTGATGATGATGTCATTTGTTTTAGGTTAGGTTTTAATGTGTTCTCTTGTAAAAGTCATTAGTTTTAGTTTAGATCTAAATGTTTCTGACCATTCCTATATAGATGTACTCTCTATCAAAAAAAAAAGAAAAAAAAAAAAGTATTATTATTTTTGCAAATAATTCCAAAACTATTGAGGGGACAGACGTGCCAATGGATCGGCCCTGATATGGGGGGCCGACGTCGCGACGTCGGGACTCGCAATCGCGTGTAATATTCAGTGAAACATTCAAACACAACGTTATTGCCGCTTCTTTTGACGTCATAAGTCCATTGATTTGGCATTTTCCTGAGTTGCCAGTGTCACTATTTTGCGGAACTTCTGTGGAAATGAATCAGAACTCATATCAGCATGTGTTATATTGATATGAAGACTTTGTATTTGCTAGCGGTCCTTGATTTAGTTATTCTTGATTAATATGTATGTATACCGAGTGCTATATTATAATTTTTTTGGACTGCTCCAATTGTAAAGAAATATTATGAATAACGCTTGGCAACGATGTAATTCCTGTCACTATTTTGCGGAACTTGCGAGGAAATGTTATTCTGTTTCATCCTATGAATGGAACAGAATTTGTGTCAGCATGTGTTATATTCAAATGATGACTCCTCATTTATAGCTGCTCTTGATTTAGTTATTCTTGAATGACATGTATGTATACCGAGCGCTATGTCATTATTTCTTTGACCTGCTCACATTGTGAAGAAATATTATGAATAACGCTGGGCAACTCTGTAATTATCTTGGATCTGAATTTGTTACGTCACATCCTGGCGCGGTTTTCGCACTGTTCAAACAGGAGAATCCCTTTAGGTTTTTTTTTTTTGGAAAAACTACTTCGAAAAAAAAAATTAAAAAATATCCTACCACTGTTCTCATCGTTCTGGACATTGTGGTATTCCTTCCAGAAATTAGTGATTTCGCCCATTGGAAATCTACTTCAAATCGAGAAGAATGCATTGAGTCTTTTAGACAAAAAACACAGTCCGTGAGCTCTGTTTTTAACCGACGAAATCAAAAAGGAGGAGGTTCTCTAGTCGACCCGTATATTTTTTTTCCATCATTTTTTTTTATGTATGATCACGCATAACTTTTTACTGGGGCGTCCGATTCCGATAATTCTTTTTTCAGTGGATAGGGTGTACTTTGTGGTCCCATTTGAATTTAAAAGATGGAATCCACCTCTAAGGGTAGCAAAATTAAGGATATTGATCACTCACCCTCTGAATTCTGGCCGTTAACCGATTCTATCAGGCATAACTTTGTACTGGGTTCTTCGATTTGGATGATTCTTTTTTTAATAGATAGGGTATACCTTATATTTAGATTTCGAGTGGAATTATATACCTTTACTGGTAGAAAAATAGGGGATAATTGATTTTTCACTCATGAACATTGGCACACACATACGTAGTTGACAATGACAGATCGCTACTGACATTATTTCTGTTCCATATCCGTCAAAACAATTATATTTTATGAGAGGATGGAATTAAATACAAAGTAATGAAATGAACTAACCAGAACAACAAAAATAATTCATATTACAACAAATAGTAAAAGTAGATAATCATATTATTTAACTGGTAATAGTTGAAGTAAGGTGGGTAAGTATTTTGGAAGAAATAAAAAAACAAGTAGGTCCTAATTAGTATATTTCAGCCATAAAAAATTGAAAAATAAAAACTTTTTAACAAAAAATTAAACCGACGAAATACGGAACTGAAAAGTAAAAAATAAATAAACCTTCTTAGTCTCAGTAACTAAGCTCCTTAACTAATGTGAGTAACTAATTCTGAGTCGACGCCAAACAAACAATCAACGAACATCATTAAATTACTTCAAAAAATTATCAGAATGTCACCGCGCAACTCGATGCCATCATTTTACGCCTTACCTAATTCATTCGCTTGTTTGTTTGGCGCCGACTCAAAATTAGTTACTTACATTAGTTCAGCAGCTTAGTTACTGAGACTAAGAAGGTTTATTTTATTTTTTACTTTTCAGTTCCGTATTTCGTCGGTTTAATTTTTTGTTAAAAAGTTTTTCAAACCATTGGTAACACTATTATCACTCATTGAGCTCAAACACGCTTCTTGAATGTCATTAATTTCCGGGCCATCCGACAACCTGATATCGGAAACATAATTATTTAGTCGGCCGACGAGCCTACACACGTCACGATTTCGAGTCCCGACGTCGCACGGTGGGGTATCTGAATGATCTGGGCGAAAAAATTATGTTTGTAGTTTAATCGGTTGTATGTGTACCATCCAACTAATTCATAGCAATTTTAGTTATGGATACTATTTAAATATGCTGTTTTTTTAATTTTCATTACATTCAATTACATGCCATAAGAAAAATTAAAAACGTACAAAATAGATGAGGCAGAAGATGTGATTTCTCCGTCAGAGGACAATTCAGATTCACCCCCATTTTCCCCATCATCAGACTCTTCGGTATCTTGTGCTACATGGAGTTCCGTAGGAAGCAGCATATCTTTGGCTTCTTTTAAAAAATATTACATTTTTTTCCTTGGCAAGGGCCTCATGCCAGTTAATAATGGATCCTAGCTTAGCAGTAATATGTGGAGCACATCTTGATTACAAGAAACCTTCGAAAATTTTCTGGCTAGGTTTTGATAAAATTTCTGCCCTTCTTATGATTTGTATTGGCCTCTGGAAAGACCAGCTTTGACAAACATCGAAAGGGCCTGTGATGGTGACATTCGAGTGTTTGATTTGTACTTCAGATTATACTTTTTAGCTCGATTTCGTGGTAGTTATTTCTTTGACTATGTAGGCAGCGTCTCTCTTTCCGGAAGTTGCCAACTTCACCTGAGCAGCATAGGCAAGTACTTCTATATCTATATCTGTAGAGCTCTTTAGTTCTTCCGTTTTTCTTCTTTCTGATCTTTCACTTGATTCACCAAATGTTTTCATTGGCCGCCCTAGTCGATCACTTGATTCACCAAATGTGAATGTATCTTCCAGCCAATCTGTATCATTTTTGATGAATGCTTCTTTCCTTATTGCCGCAATTCATCGACATTTCATTTCTGACTCAAAACGGGAAAAATTATGCTCGATTTCCTTAATTTCATCTTCTGTATAGTCATAATAATTTAGTAGGTGACTGTCCACAAAATCCAGTTTTCATTTTTTTTGGTGAATTTCGCCGCTGAATCATCTCAAACAACTACCTTCGAGTTATTCCATTAACATTTGCTGACCCTCAAACAAAAACTGAAACGAAAAGTTACACCTATGACCTATGACATTCCATCACCCTAATTTCCTAAAACCAAGTGATTCCGGGGCTAGTTTTTACAAAATCGTATAGTAGAAAGATCAAGGTAGTTGATACAGAAGAAATAATTGTCGGGAAACCTCGGGAAGTACAACTAATAATCTCTGATTGGTATAAAATCGGGAAAAAATCATTATAATCGTATTATTTTTTCTACAGTAGTCATAGTACTTCTTATTTCAATGAAAATATCTGAAAAGTTTACACACTTACCCGCTCTGTTAATATCCCTAACCTTTCACTGTTATCAAAAACCCAACCTTGAGAAAATATTGGTTCGCATAGAACACCCAAGTAGCACACAGAGGTCATAATTCGGTTGTACAGACGTCTACTAGACCTTTCGCAAAAGTCCATGACTAATGTCTTGTAATATGCTAAGACGTCGCTATGTATGCCAATACGACAAAAAGGCACACTCTTGCGACGTCACATCGACGTTATAAAGTAGTGGTAATGACTTGCCAATCTAGACTTATATAAGCCAGTCGCAAAAGGGTAGTTCTGTGGTCTCAGTGTAGTCATTATATCATTATGCATGAAGGTCATAATCTTTCTAATATAGTATTACAATATGTATACTATTTCAAAAGATTTTATATAATATCAATATAATATATAAGTTAGCCTTCCTTAACATGTTCATGATACTCTGTTACCGTGATAGTTATCGAGATAAAAATGATTTTCATTTATGTGTCTTTAAGAATTGTTCTGAAACTCTAGTGACTAAGCAAATCCATTTTAACGATCAAAATCCAATTCTACTCACTTAAAATTCACGCGCCTCGAAAATGAAGAGAGATAAATATTTATTTTCGTTTCAGAAAAAATATATTTCATCAATGTTTCTCATTAATCGTTGAAATATGTAGACCATATTACGAAAGATACTTGATTAGCACATCTCCAATGATTTTTGAATTGATATAACACCCAGGGTCCCATATTTTTTATTTTAAATATTTTTGTTCCAATATGGCTACCAGAATGATGTTATCAATCAATCGAAAAACATGGATGCCGTCCTTCTAGTGTCGAAAAGTTTTAATCGGTATGTACTAGCATACGAGTGTCTCAAAGACATCGCAATATCTTACATAAAAAAGTTGTAATGTAGTCGCTGTGACCACAAGTAGCAAGTTTTGTTATACTAACGTCGTAACGCTATCAAAACAGAAAAAGATATACACTGAGTGCATAAGCATTCCGCTTGTTCCGCCTGATGGAAAACGCTAAAAATAACTGACATTTACAATAGAGGTTATGTTGATGTTGAACAGTTATATTTGAATATTTTTTATTTATCACTCGAAGTGCACATACATATTATTTATGTCTTTCCTTGCTGTGAAAACAATTGAAGGAACTGGATGAACTTCATTCTTTTGCAGTGTCCCGATAGACTGATTAATTATTTCAGATGTTAATTTTGGGGTAGGCACTCATTCTTTCTCTTTATATTTTTCTATACGCTCCAGTTCTCTTGTAAGGCAGATTTGATTTTTGTTTTGTCATTTTAATCATTCATACGGAACTGAATATTCTACATACATAACACAATATACCTATCCAACAAAAATAACATAACCAACAAAAATAATCTAACCTAGATACATAATGTTATCATTACGACCAAAGTTCATCAGTTGATAAAACTACATTACATGAGTACAATATGTAGTCGTAGACACGTTTCAAAAATCTATTTATTAGAACCACATATGTTCATTGTCATAATAACCTCACAGCAACTGCTCTTAAATTCTACTTAACGACACATACAATTTATTTACATACAAACCACAGTACATTTTCATCTCGAGAATGCTTTATTGTTCTCTCGTTATATCTACTACACGACGTCATAGCAGCGCCTTATAAAACGCACATTAATTTTTTGGTTTTGAAACATACAAATATGTGGTTTTCAAGACGGTATAAGAAGTCATTATGTTAATTTCATGACTCTGTGCTACTTGGGCAGCGCCGAGAAATATACGAACATTCAAAACAACCATCAAGTTCCGACTGGCCCGTGCGGGCCTGTTGTTACGCGGGCGACGAAACGAATGTTAGTGCATTGTTCCCTTATACTTGCGTTCATTTTAACAAAATAGAGTTTGGGCCGCCCAGATCATTCAAATACCCCACTGTGCATTGCACAGTGGTTCCGATGTTAAATCTGACTGGATAAAAGTGAAAAACTGAAAGTGCGCAAAAAACATAAAAAATTCAGCAATATAATCATAAATGATTGCTTATCTCATGGGCTATAATAAATTTTGGATAGTCATTCAAACTCTCCTTGGAAACAGGGTTAAAATGACATTTTATGAATTATGCTCGCGTTGTTATCGCTGGAAATTCAAATCGAAAGTCTAACTGTTATACCCAAATATTGTAGTTCATGACCAGGTAAAATCTAGTTGGCACTCAACTTCACGAACTGTTTTTCATCTCCATGACATTTTAATTATTTATACGATCTCATTCTGATTTTTATGGGCGAATTAATGTTCCTTGTCGAGTTTTGATTGAGTTCTCGCATGTTTATGGAAATATTGACCTAGCATTAGAAAAGGCCGTCGAAGTCCATCGAAATATTATATTGACAGGTTGGCTATCTAGGAGTACGTTAACAGAGTTTCATGGCCTAGATTCGTCAAGTTTTTTTTCAATACCTTTTCGGTAATAATGATTGAAATTAAAAGAAGAGACCTCTTCAACGTTTGTCACAGTGAGTCAAATATTCGTGAAAGCCCAGAGTGTGTACAAAATCTTATGAACGGAAATGCTATAGAATACAGTGAAAAACTTATTAGTGCACAAGAACATGAAAAATTTAAAAAAATTGGCAGAAAAATTAAAAAAAGATGAGAACTAAATATTTTTTTTTCGAATTTTTAACCATTGTATTTTGTTATGACTGGCATTATATACTCGTCATTCACGAGTGTCTGAGAGGTTAAATTAAACTCTGTATAAGTTTATATATATATATATATATATATATATATATATATATATATATAATATATATATATAAGTTCATATATATATATATTCTCGAGTGGGGATCTGATAACTTGGTAGAATTCAATGCAAACAAATCCCAAGCATGTTTTTTCTCTAGAAAAGTCGATCTCACTGTGCCTAACATAACTTTGTCAGGAGTAACCATACCACTGAAGTCATCCATATCGATGCTTGGTATTACTATCAGCAATAACCTTTCCTGGGAAAATCACGTGAGGTCCATTGCCAAAAGTGCATCCCAAAAACTTGGTTTTTTGTTTCGTGCCAAGAGCTATTTCACCCCCACTCAGCTGCTTATGATCTATAAGGCACAGATCCGACCTGCCCTGGAATACTGTTCCCATATTTGGAGCGCGGCACCTAAACATATCCTGAGGCTATTGGATTCTGTCCAAAAAAGGGCAATTCGTCTCGTCGGTGATGCCTCGCTTACAAACTCGCCCACTTGTCTGGAACACCGTAGAAAAGTTGGCGATTTGTCTCTATTTTATAGAAACTTTCATGGGCGATGCTCTTCTGAAATATCAACAATCGTTCCTGCTTTGGCAGTCTCTTCGAGACTAACCCGTCAAGTTCAGTCATCACACCCCTTCGTGGTCACTTTGGAGACCTGCAGAACATCACTTTCCAAAGACTCGTTCATCCAACGAACAGCGAGGCTTTGGAACTCATTGCCTAGGGAGGTGTTCCCCGAGGCATACAACCTCCAGAAATTTAAGAAGAATACCAACTCCTACCTTCTTTCCCTTGGTTCCCACGATGTTCTCTGAACATTACAGGATATCCGTTTTCGTGGGAACCAGAACATAAAAAAAAATATATATATTTCTACAGTGTCACACATGAAGTTAGCAACATATGGAAGTTTTTTTATTAATAGATATAATAAAAATTTGACTTCGCAGTTAGTTTGTGCTTGAAAAATGATTACAATAAATGATAGTTTAAAAACTTAAGAACACGCTTTAATAGAAAACTAAACTAAAAAGTAGAAAATAATTTTGAATCAGTTTGAAATAAGAATACAGTGATTAACAACAAATTTATTTCATCGTGAAAAAGCGTGAGGTGCTTGATGTCAATTGTTGTTAATATTTCATGGACAGATATTGGTGAAAGTAGAATCATTATGAAAATATCTTAAAAAGCACCCCACGTTCTTTTACGATGAAATAAATTTGTTGTTAATTACTGTATCTCATTTCAAACTCATTTGAAATTATTTTCCACTTTTTAGTTTAGTTTTCTATTAAAGGGTGTTCTTCAGTTTTCAAACTATCATTTATTTTCAACTTTTTCGTTTTGTTTTCTATTAAAGCGTTTTTTTTAGTTTTTCATACTTTTATTATAATTATTTTATTTTTTTAACTATTATTCTCCAATTTTGAATAGAATCGGACCATAATCACAAAACTCGTCCGCATTTTAGAGCCGCCATCTTTAATCATTCAATTTTGACAAATAATCATAATATTGGACCCCAAAAAACCCCCACATACCAATTTTGAATAGAATCGGACCAAAATCACGAAACTCGTCCACCATTTTGGATACGCCATCTTGAATTTTCCAGTTTTGACGAAAGAATCATAATCTTTGACCGAGAAAACCCTCAGATACCAATTTTGAAGCGAATCGGACCATAATCACAAAACTCGTCCGCCGTATTGGAGCCGCCATTTTGTTTTTTTCCCACACAAAAATTTCCTTAATGCATTGTCACCGGAATTATGTACACCTGCCAAATTTCAAATCATTCGGACGTCTGGAAGTGGGTCAAAATCGCGCCCAAAGGAGTCGGTTACAAACAAAAGTGAAGCTAATATAAAGCGTGTAATAAAAACAGCCCCTTTCCTTTTGTCATGTGCTACTCTAAACCTGTCAAATTCGAAATTTTATTCCAAAATCCTGAAAAAATCTGTTTTTTATAGTAAGTTCGAAAAATGCCAAAAAAAAAGTTGCTCAGTTTCCAATTATATACCTTTGCTCCAAATTTAGGTTCTCTACGGTCACTCCGACTTTTTCCCAATTTTTTTATTTTTCAAATCTTTCGCTCTACAGAAAAAAAAATGCACCTCTAGAAATTCGTCTTTTTTGTAGAAAAGTTCATCTAGTTTTTTCATTTCATTGTGAAACTGATTCGGATTTCCAATGTATGGACGTTAATATGTCAGTAATCGAATAAACGAATCTCTCTTCATTCTTATTACACCCGTATTTCTTTTTTTAACAGATTTGTATCTCCTCAGCTGCAGATGAGTTCGAAATATTTTGATGTAGTTCACACCCAACAGTGTGACTGATGGATGTAAATTGTTAGATGTAATTTTCGAGCAAATAATAACTTTCCGCAACTTTTTTTGAATTAATTCCATAAATCTCACATTCTTTATTTTCACCATTAGATGTGTAAAAAACATTAAACCAAAATAACTATAACCAAATTCAGAACAAAACATCGTAACATTCATTAGTTTACCTCAATAATCTCATAAAGAACCCTAATTTTCAGTATGACGTCCTTTCCGTTCCATACAAATAATAGTCCTTTTATTCACAGACTTTGTGGCATTTTTATTAAATAGGAGATTTATGTTAGCACAACACTCCTGAAGGGTATTCTCTAAATGTTCTTTGTTTGCAAATGGTCTGTGCTTATACACTTCTTGTTTCAGATAACCCCATAGAAAAAAGTCCATTGGAGATGAGTGATCTTGGTGGCCAATAATCTTCCCAATCTCGTCCTATCACTCTGCCCCTAAACATCTGACTGAGACACTGTTTCACTTCAACCGTTTGGTGAAAAGGTGCCCCGTCAAGCTGATATCACAAATTTCGTCTAACACTTAGAAGCAGATTATCCAGAACTTCAGACAACTAATTCATAATTAAATTTCTGTACCTGTCTGCGTTCAAATTTTCTCTAAAAAATATGGTCCATTTATTTGGTTATGTAATGAACCACACCACACATTTGTCCTGGATGAATATTGATCACGGCATTCTATTACAAGATTTGGATTATTGTTGGACCACCAGCGACAATTTTGGGAACAAACTGTTCCGATCGACGTGAGAGTTGCCTCGTCTGTCCATAAAATCCTGGAGGGAAATGTGATATCATTTTCTCTCTCACCTTGGAACCAAAATGAAAATCCTACTCGAAAATAGAAATCACTTTCCTTAAGAGTGTGTATGAACGTTGGCTTAAAGGGATGGAAATTATTTTTGTGCAAAATTCTTCTCACAGTTTCTCTGCCAGCCCCTGTATTTTCACTAATACTCCTGATATTAGGTTTTCCGTTGTCAACAACGCTCAAACAAACATTGAGTTGTTCTTCTTCATTATACCTGATTGGATTATGTGGTTCCTTGAAACGATTGTCCACAGAGACAGTTTCGTTAAATGTTTTCAATATCCTTCCCACGGTACTAAAGTGAATATTTTTCCTGGATGCCGGTGATTGAAATACAAGCAACATCTCGATATGGCACATTCCACATTTCCACTTTGTCTTGTGTGGATAACATTGTACATAAAACTTATTTGTGAATTTTAAATGTACGAAAATCTGTACACAAAACAACTCGATTTATTAAACGCAATAATTTGACATTAACCAAAACTAAAAATTTGTTTCAAAAGCCTACTGAGGACAATATTTATTTCGATTCGATCAATTGTACTATTTTCTTCCCGACATGTTGCATTAGTCTTGTACTGTTTGGAATCACGAAATTCTGTTTCATGTTCAGTACAAATCGCTGGACGAAAGTCTTTTGAATAGTTATGAAACTGTAGGTCATTGTTTAGTTTACAGAAAAGTATGATATTCCAGGTTTGTTTGTAACTGAATAATTGGTCAGAAAAATAATCAAACTGGATGAAAATCTATCAAAAAAAGAAATACGAGTGTAAGAAGAATGAAGAGAAATTCGTTAATACGATTACTGACATATTAACGTCCATGCATTGAGAACCCAAATCAGTTTCACAATGAAATGAAAAAACTAGATGAACTTTGCAACAACAAAGACGAATTTCTGGAGGTGCATTTATTTGTTTTTCTGGTAACAGGCCAATGTGGGTATTTTCTGTGCAAGATATGACATTGAAGTCTCGTATTCATCAAAATTATGAAATTTGAATCATGTTTCGCTTGAATCGGTAGAGCGGAAGATTCGAAAAATTAAAAAAATTGTAAAAAAGTCGAAGTGACAGTAGAGTAAAAATTTTTTTTTTTTGAAATTTAAAAAGTTTTTTTTAAGGATTAAAAAAAAAAATCAAATTTGACAGGATTAGAGTGGCACATAACAAAAGAAAAGACGCTGATTTTCACTCATTTTTCAAGCACAAACTAACGGCGAAGTCAAATTTTCATTATATCTATTAATAAAAAAAACTTCCATATTTTGCGAACTTTTTGTGTATATATATATATATATATATATATATATATATATCACTAGGCAGCAAAGTAGTAGATTGACAGCCGGGGCTGATAGTTCATAGCCGAGCGTAGCGAGGCTAGGAATTCAGCTAAGGCAGTCAATCTACTTTGCTGCCGAGTTGAACATATAATTTTTTCCTCCAATTGTTTATAATGATATATGTAGGATATTGTTTTTGCAAATTATTACAATTCCCACAATCTTTTTATTTTTCCTGTAGTGATAAATTAAAACAAAATTTGACAGAAATCGCAATTGTTGGAATGGTTGGTTGCTATGGAAACGTATATGTCCATAATAATTATAGTTTGACAACTTATGAAATTTCTGACAGTTTTGTGGAAAAATATTGGTATATTGTCAAATATGAAAAATATTACCCAATAATTTCTTTTTAAAAATTCAAAATTAATTTACCGGACTTGAAAATAAAATTCAAACATAATTGAACCCAATGTGGAAAAATCCGTAGTTCTTTTATTCTACAGTAATTCATCATCTAGTATAACATTTATTGAAATACAGTATTTCCTGCAAATTCAAAGTTCAACGCCAGTCATTAACCAGGGATTGGGTTTCAGTCCGGTATTGCATTCATCAATAGCAAGAACGGTGATTCTGCAAGTCGGCGATATTTTTTCTATAAATGAAAGTGTGTTTAATCGGGCTCTTTGGTTTTATGCTGCTGGTCCACGGTGACACATCTCCTTCCCTTGGTTTTCATTATAATGTAAGTGTTACTTTTATTTGTTTTTAGGTACATACCCCCATTGTTCACTTCTGTTGGTAATTTTTTTATTCATCACTGTTATTTTCGTTTTCCTATAATTTTAATGATCCACAAGAGTTTTTAATGCACTTAGTATTTTTTATTTTCACCATCATGTATGTTTTTGTCTCCTTATATTTTTAATAAACACAATAGCTTTCACTTCACTTTTTTATTTCACTATACCAGAGTGGTCACAATCACAGAATTAAAATGTTTTAACCTCTCGCAAGCCAAGCAAGATAATTAGTGGTCACCCTAAACAGTTAGGGGGCCAGGGTTTCACAGGGTCTCCCAAAGTAGGGCGTGACAATATTTATATTATGGACAGTGATAGCGACTTAGAAGTACTCACTCCTCCAGAAATGAGGGAGGTGGCGAAAAATATTGAGTTAAATTTGTTGCCGGAGAAGTCTCGGATGAAATATGAAGGAAATTATAAACGATTTATGGATTTTTGCATGGAGAAAAATGCGGAGACTTTTTCGGAGAATGTATTACTTGTTTATTTTGCTGCATTATCTAAAACAATGAAGAGTTCTACACTTTGGTCTGTATATTCCATGTTGAAGGCAACTATGAATGTTAAAAATGGCGTTGACATAGGAAGATATTTGAAGTTGCGGGCATATTTGAAACGGGCATCCGAAGGCTACAAGGCCCGAGTTTTCGAAAAACAAGATATTACATACTTCATACTGGATGCTCCATATGATGAATATTCATCAGCAAAAGTAAGTTTTAAATAAGATGTTCATGCGATAAAGTGAAAATACTTATAATCCATTCTTTCAGGTTGTATTGATTTTTGGAATTGCGGGTGCATGTCGCTGCGACGAATTATTGAATTTAAAGTTAGAAAATATTGAAGATATGAACAATAAACAATTGGTATCCCTATTGAACACGAAAACGAAGAATTTGAGGTCTTTCGTAATAATGGAATATTTAGATGTTGTTAGAAAATATATAGCTCTTCGGCCTGCTGAATTGAAAGACACAAGATTTTTTTTTTAAATACGTAAAAGGTAAATCCGTGAAGCAATTTGTTGGTATCCATAAATTTGGTAAAATACCTCAGGAAATAGCTGTCTATTTAAAGTTGCCGAATGCTAAAGAATATACGGGACACTGCCTCCGTAGAAGTTATGCCACTTCACTTGTAAATTCAGGAGGTGACATAACCATGTTGAAAAAACATGGTGGGTGGAAATCCCCAACTATAGCAGAAGAGTACATTGAGGATTCAATGGCAAGTAAAACCAGTATTTGTGAAAAAGTTTTGACAAATGTAGGAACTACTTATGAGGCCAATCAAACTGCTAATATAGTGAATGTAAAGAGAACGATATCTGAGGAAAGAAAAGGTGGCCTATGTATTCAAAATTGTAGTAATTTTACTATCAATGTTAATAACAACTAAAAATATGTTTTTTAAATTCTTGTTGAAAGTATTATGTAATAATTGCTAATAAATGTTTTTTTTGTCAAAAAATGTCGAATGTTTTATTCCCATTGAGAATAATTATTCTGCTGCCTAGGCAGGAAAGTCCTCATTTTGCTGCCTAGGCAGGAAAAGTAATACTTTGCCGATTGATATGTGTCTGCGAAGTTAATATTTGCTGTCAATCGGAGAAAAAATCTTTTTATATGTAAGCTTGTATCATTCATTAGCGAAAAAATGGCACCACATCGAGAATTCATTTCTGTGACAATTTCTCAGACGAAAATGTGAGGAACACCGCTCCTAGTCATTAATTTATATCAAGCGATTAGAATTACGATGGTTTTTCAGCGGCTATCCCTAGCGCTGAGTTGGCCGATCGTTGTTAAATCCAACCGCCCAGTTCGTACGTCTCATTTCGTTATCCATTTTACCTGAGGGTATTACACACAGAACTCATTCTATGAGCTCTGTGGTATAACACCGCTGAGTTGGCCTCCGCCCCTGTGACTAGTTTCCTATCTCATAATTCTTATTACCTGGCTGATGTGACCAGATTTGTATCGCGTTTTGGTAGGAATAAGCAATACAGAATACTCAATGTATACAGATTACCATATCAATCCGAATGAAATCTGCGCGTTTATTGCCAAGTATAAATCATAATCAACTACTAAATGAGTAAGAGTCTGGGCCTTCGAGCCGGATTCCATAGCCGAAACTTAATCGAAAACACTTACCCGTATAAAAAAGCAATCCACTGGGCTGTCTCGTTTTAAAGTAGAAGGTGACAGAATCCTGGGCACTAACGATTGGCTCGCCTCCTGTCTGGCTCAGATCGTACGATAAAAACTCCGTTCCGCGAAAGACGGCTTCTGACGGGGCCTTATCTGGAACAAAACAATAAATTGTTAGGTCGTTTGGGAAATTTTCTTTCGAAGTGTTTGGATTGTCGGGCTTGTCAGGGTGCTGGCAAAACGCCTCTCTTGTTTCTTTTTTCGTTTTCGTGGATAAAACGCGGAAGTTTCTGGTATCAGCGGTCATTTATCAGAGGAAGCCTTGCAGGATTACCGTGTGCATTTCTGATCGGTGTATTTTCTTTTATTACTGTTTCGCTTTCATTCTTGAGATAATTCCAGGATGAAATACGCAGTAGGAGGAGGAAATAAATAGTTCATGCATTCTAAGTATTAAAATAGCCTCAGACAATTAGTATGAAACATTTGAATTATATCAATAGTCTAGTCGAGAAGAGAATTTCCTGGGAAAAATCGTTCCAAGTTTACTAAGAATATGAGCGATGACTCATTCAATTCTGGATGTCATTCTGAGAAAGACGATTTTTTTTATTTTTTCTGCCGACGAAAATTTGCGATTTATATAACAAAAAAAAAGCTGCCCTGGTTTTTTGGCACTAGCACAAAAACTATTGATGGTAGAGAAAATTTAAAAAATTATTCTTGAAGAGGAGGTAATTTCCCATGAAGAAGTCTTTTCGGGAACTCTATCTCATTTATTTATAGTTTTAATTCAACGTTGAGAATGGGACTCCACGCGGGTATTACGGCAGGAGTACATCACCTCTTGAGAGAGCAATGCACATATTTCTTTCCATATATACATTCTCCTCATGCAAACACGCCATTGTTGTTTTGTTAAAAAAAAATTGCACTCAATCTTCAACTGCAGGGTATTGCACTGCAGGGGCATTGCAGTGCTGAAAAAACGATTAGTATTCTTTTTGATTTGTCTCGTGCATTTACAACATCAGTCACAACTTCTCCTTGATAAACTTACGACCTTGGTGTTCGTGGTCAAAGTCTAAATGGATTAAACTCATTCAACTGGCAGAACTCAATGTGTTCAGGTTAGGCTGTATTGGGTCGGCTTTAGAATAGCCCCATGGTAAATCCTGCCTGTCGTAAGAGGCGACTAAAAGGATAACCGTAGGTGGAAGATGGTCTCATCGCCCGGTGAAATACCACCATATCGACTTTGTGTGCTGTGAAATGGATCATTCCATGTTTCAGTGTTCGGTCGATACTTTCCGGTCTCCCTCTTTCCCCTTTCCCCAATTCCTCGTTTATTTTCAGCCTAATAGTAATAATGATGATCTAATAGTAATAATGATGAAGTCTCCTAGAGTAAAACACTCCGGAAGCAAAATACCTCTCCATTCGGATTTCCGGGCGAGAGGTACTCGAGGGGACTCAACATTAAAGATTAATTTTTGCAACATCCGCGGACTCAACAAGAACATCAATGACGTCCACCATCACCTACAGACGAAAAAACCGGACATTCTGGCTCTAACAGAAACACAAGTAAACTCGTCCACCAACAAGGTCCATATGCTTTGTCCTGGTTACGAACTCCATTCTCGATTCAGGTTCAAAGGTGGAGTCTGCCTTTACGCTAAGGCTAACCTTTCATGCCAGCGTGAAGAGAGTTTGGAACCGAAATACTTTGATGTGATGTGGTTCAAGCTACCTGATACCAAACTGACTAAGTTCCTCTGCTGCCTTTACCTATCACCTAATGAACCTTCATATAACGACCTCTTTGAGTTTTTATCACTCAAACTGGACTACATTCAGGAGAACCATCCAACAGCTGAAACCATAATCACGGGAGACTTTAATGTACATAACGCTGCCTGGCTCAAATTCTCTAACAAAACAGATGATGCGGGTCGTCAAGCCGAGGCCTTCGCCATCACTCATGGTCTAGAACAACTGGTCGAGCTACCAACCCGCATCCCTGATGTCAACAACCAGTCTGCCAATACACTAGATCTTTTCCTCACCACCAATCCTGATCCGTATAGAATAGAAGTTTGTGGCCCACTTGGAAACTCTGATCATACCCTCATCTCCACAACATGCTCTTTCCATTTACCATCGAGCTGCACAATACCACCCCGTCTCATGTGGCATTAGAATTCTGCTGACTGGGAAGGTCTTCGTATGTTTTCCTCAGCGTTTCCATGGAACGGAGTTTGTTTCTCTTCAGTAGATCCAACACGATGTGCTGAGACAATTTCTGAAATCATCATGTTGGGGATGCAAACCTACATACCGAATACCGAAAGAAGAACATCATCCGATAAGACCTGGTTCAACAGAAACTGCTCTAGAGCTGTGGCTTCCAAACAGGCAGCATACCATCGATGGCTAAAAAATCCGGGCCCTGAGACCAGAGCAGCATATGTCGAGGCTAGAGGCATATGCAAAGAGACAATAGAATGCTCAAAAGATGCCCACAATGCCAAAATGAGATCAAAACTTGCTGATTGTCCTAACGGATCCCGTTCATTTTGGTCTTTCGCCAAAGCTGTGGGAAGAAACTTCACTTCCAGCTCATTTCCTCCCCTAACCAAAGAAGATGGAATACTAGCAAAGACTGCCCAGGATTCATCGGGAAAGCAACCCCCGAACATTACACCTATTGACAGTCACATGCCCGAGATCACCTTTCGCCAACGTACTATCAGAAAGATTTTGCTGGGTCTCAACACCAACAAAGCCTGTGGATCTGACGGAATCCCGCCGATTGTTCTCAAGAAATGTGCCCCGAACTAACACCTGTTCTTTGCAAGTTGTTCAACCACTCTTACAATTTGGGGGTATTTCCGTCCAATTGGAAAATTGCAAGAGTACAGCCAGTCCCTAAAAGGCAAAAGGCCCTACCTAGCAACTACAGACCTATCGCACTGCTATCTATTATTTCAAAGGTCATGGAAAAAGCCATCAACATCGAGCTCATGGAATATCTGGAAGACTCAGGAATTGTCAACGATAGGCAATATGGCTTCCGCCATCAGAGATCAACTGGTGACCTGCTCGCTTACGTTTCACATATATGGCAGCTATCTATTGAAAAGTATGGAGAAACTTTAGCTGTGGCATTAGATATCTCCAAGGCCTTCGATCGAGTTTGGCACCAGGGACTCCTCGCCAAGCTTCCGTCTTATGGCTTGCCCCCTCAGCTGTGTTCTCTGCTTGCTAGTTTTCTCTCAAACAGGTCTCTCCATGTAGTGGTCGATGGAGTTTCATCTGACACTCTACTCATAAATGCTGGTGTTCCGCAAGGATCTATTCTCGCACCAACACTATTTCTACTTCACATCAACGACCTGTTGAAAGCAACTTCATGTCCAGTACACAGCTTTGCCGATGATAGTACCCTCCATACCGCTTTCTCTTCCAGGGCCCTATATCAGCCCGTGAAACCAGAAATGAACGAGGAAGAAATGTTAATAATATAAATATGGACTTAGCAACAATTCTCGAGTGGGGATCTAATAACTTGGTAGGATTCAATGCAAACAAAACACAAGCATGTCTTTTCTCTAAAAAAGCCGATCTCACTGTGCCTAACATAACTTTGTCAGGAGTAACCATACCACTGAAGTCATCCATATCGATGCTTGGTATTACTATCAGCAATAACCTTTCCTGGGAAAATCACGTGAGGTCCATTGCCAAAGTGCATCCCAAAACTTGGTTTTGTTTCGTGCCAAGAGCTATTTCACCCCCACTCAGCTGCTTATGATCTATAAGGCACAGATCCGACCTGTCCTGGAATACTGTTCCCATATTTGGAGCGCGGCACCTAAACATATCCTGAGGCTATTGGATTCTGTCCAAAAAAGGGCAATTCGTCTCGTCGGTGATGCCTCGCTTACAAACTCGCTCACTTGTCTGGAACCCGTCAAGTTCCGTCATCACACCCCTTCGTGGTCACTTTGGAGACCTGCAGAACATCACTTTCCAAAGACTCGTTCATCCAACGAACAGCGAGGCTTTGGAACTCATTGCCTAGGGAGGTGTTCCCCGAGGCATACAACCTCCAGAAATTTAAGAAGAACACCAACTCCTACCTTCTTACCCTTGGTTCCCACGATGTTCTCTGAACATTACAGGATATCCCTTTTCGTGGGAACCAGAACATAAAAAAAAAAAAGGCTCAAGTCGGCCACATATTTTTCTGAGAATCGTAACATCTCAACAGGTGTCCCCCAAGGTCCCACTCTCTTCCTTTTATTTGTAAATGATCTCTAATATCAATCAACCAAATTGTACTGTTCAGTTTGCTGATGGCACGTCCTTCATATTTAGTTCTGCTCTATGTGAAGGGCTGTCTGATCAGACTGGTATTGCAGTTGCAAATATGCAAAATCACTGTTCTAGGAATGGCCTTGTAGTAAATAGCAACAAAACGAATACCATTGTTTTCTCTCTTAGAGGAATGGACTGCAGTATATTGGTGAGAACCAATACTAAAGATATCGTACAGAAAAAATCAGTTAACTTCCTAGGGTTGAACATTGACTCACAATTATCCTGGAATGACCATATTGACTCTATTTCCAAAAAATTATCCAAACATTTTTCGTTATTGGAATCTTAGAAATTCTGTCCCCATCAATATCTTACTAAGCTATTACTATGCCTGTGTTCAAGTCTATATTATTGCGTAGTCAGCTACGGTAACTGCAGTTGAATGGATGATTTGTTGATTTTCAAAAAAACAATATTAAGGACCATGTGTTTCAAAAAATATGGTGATTCTTGTAAGCAGTTATTTATTGAATTAGGGATTCTGTGATATCCATGTATATTTTGAATTGTGTTACTTACATTAAGAAACACTTCCACGAGTTTCAGCAAAGAGATACTACCCGTCTTGCTTCTGGTTATACTCTAACACAAAATTATAATTTAATAGTTCCTAATCACAAATTAACTTCTGTAGCTAACGGACCCCATATCATGTCTATAAAATTATATAATAAACTTCCAATATTCATTAAGAAAATTTTTAATATAATTAATTTCAAAAATAGTGTTAAAAATCTTCTCTACAAAAATGCCTTTTACTCAATAGATGAATATTTTCAAACTGATCTGGTTGCTTGACATCATGAATGTTTGTTTGTGTACTATTTTATTGTTTATACTTTTTTTCACTTGTTTTATGTGATTCTCTTCTACTACTCCTTCTTACATGTACATCTAATTTTTATGACTTGATTTTAACTGTCAGTTTATTTTATATATCCTCTTTGTATTTGACGATTTTCATGCTTGTAAAGTCTCAGGAAATGAAAATATTGTATCATCTCAACACTTGAAAGAATGAAATTTGTTTGGGAAAAATTATTTTCATTGACTATTGTTAATTAAGTAGTTTTTTTGGAACCTATTTCGGGTATGCATAGATGAGAAACTGATTTTCCGAGTAAAAACAGTTCTTCAGAAAAGACTCAACTTTTTGTTTGAAATTGTAGAAATTAAGCCTTCTTCTTGCTTCAGGTACCTTATTATAAATATGTATCTTGATGTTTTCAGCTAATCTCCTGATCTCGTATGATACCGATGTATAGATTGTAAAGCATAATCCGCTCTGTTTACATTTCAAAAAGAATAAATAAAAATATATATATATATTTATATATATATATATATATATATATATATATATATTCTATCTGAAGCAAATAAAAGAGTACATAGTATCTCTTATCCCGTTCTGTTTACACAGGTATAATCCTTTTTTTGAAGAATGAAAATTGTATTTGAATGACTCGAATTGCCACACAAAATGATTCCATAGGTCGAATGACTATGGAAAGGTCTAATGTGGCTTGGACCTAAGAATATCAATACCAAGTGAGTTTTTCAGTCTACGAATAAAATACGTAGCACTATGGGTATCCACGATTATTATTGTAGGATTTCATGTTTGTCGATTTGTACAGTTCATAGAAAAACATAAAAAATGCCTTTTAAAGTTTTAAATAGGGTAAAAGCCGGATAGTTGCCTCGGACGGATACATGCCTCAGTTTCAAATGCTCTATGTTAGACGAATTGACAGTGTTTTTTTTGATCATAATTAAAAGCGTCCCCCGCGCAGGCCTCAGTGCCGCATAAGCCGTTGGTAGGCGCACGTGTTTTGTCCGTGTGAGAAAACATCTTCCGCGGCGATACTTTGACGTGCGCCAGAATTATATTGGTAAGTAATCTCTGTTGAATATTTCTATAACTGATTGCGATTTCAGTCAAAAATATATTTCTTTGAGTGCATTAGAGTTTAAATTGCACTGTTTATTAGGTTTTATTGTTAAATATGTTTTATTCATTTCGTAAATAAAAAGGGCAAGTATCCGTATCAAATCGGATAGTTGCCTACTGTCTTTTGCGGATTGTTGCCCTGCGGCAACTATCCGTAACTATACATTTTTAACAAGCAAAGACAGATTTTTTTTCTTAGTTATTTTTTTCATTTGCTTTTACTATTTTTTATTGGTGATTTTTTCTATCAACTATCATAAATGGAGCTGAGCAGAACAGTGTGAACCAGAGTTGCACGCCACCAAGGCCGTCGTCGAGTCTTTTGGCTCTTTCTCATGATTGTTTAGCCCTAGGAGATGGTGCAATTGAAAATTACATTTTAGATAATACTGAACTATCATTGCCATCACTGATATCTTTAAATGAGTCACAGAACAAAGATCAACAAAAAGAAACACCATCGAAATTTTTACATCAATCATCTCCTATACCAAAAATTCCGCTGAGTATGTCTAAAAGGGCTAAACAATCAGCAGAAATTTTAAACTCGAATGAAAAAATTATCGAGAAGAAGAATAAAACTGAGAAAGTGAAGAAAACAAGCGTAATGAAACAAACGAAAGAAACAAAAAACAAACTAGTTGGTAGCAAAGAAAAGATTACGAAGAAAAAAAGGCGACTACAAAAAAATAAAAAATCAAAACAATATAGAGATATTACTAGCAGTGAATCAGAATCAGATAGCACAGATTTTATTGAACTGACTGAAGGAAGGGCTCTAAGGAAAAGAAAAACTCGTATCTACAGTTCTAGCAGTGAAAATGAAGAAAATGTTATGAGTTCAAAAATATCTGAAGGAAAAGCAACTAAGGGGCTACTAATCAAAGGCAAAAAAAACAAATTATCTATTGGAGACACTAAAAATATATCAAAAGTAAAAAATATCAATTCAAAAATAGAAAATACCAAGAAAAAAGTTTCAGTTCATGATTATTGTGTAAAATGTTTTGAAAATTATAATTTAACTAAATCGAAATCAGATTGGATTGAATGTCAGATGTGTCGAATGTGGTTGCATGAAAATTGTTCAACACTCAAAAACCATTGCATGAGATGTGGCAAGTTGAAAAGCTTGACTTCTGGTGATAATCAATGCTAATGCCAAAGTTGATAACCATATTTTTAATATTTAAGATAAATACTAATACTTAATTAAAAAATTATATCCGAAAGAAAAGACCGAAGTCATCTCCACAATAATTATTGATACATGTTTCAAACTTTTGAAGGTTCATCCTCAGCACTTGATAGAGCTACAATACGAGAAAAAAAACTTCAGTCACATATAGAATATATTCCCAAACAAGATGGGGGCTGTGAAAAAATTGATTACATGTTGAAGTAGCTTAATAAATGTTGAAGGTTAACAAGAAGAAATGTTGTTGAAAGTACCAACAACTAGAGGTACGGTGAATAGTCATGTCATATAATTAATAATTATTCAACAAATTGATCTGAGAATTATCCAACAAATTTCGGTCAGATGATGTTCTACAGTAGCGCTGCCAAGTGTGGAAACAATTAAGCTAATCATGAAAATAAATGGTTATTGTGGCGCCATCTAATGTGATAATATGAAACAGACAAAGGGGAGAGAAAAGGAACAAATTAATTTGAACATTAAGTTGAAGGTGAGGAGCGACACCATTTGTTCAATCTTTTTCACCCATTAAGTCATTTATGTTTTGTATTGTCATTATCTCCAATTAGAGAGAAACATATTTCATTTTTATAGTATTAGTAGCATTGTAATTCATTATTGCCTTTCAAATCTACCGCGTATATCATGTTGAAAATCGTACAGATCCAATTGCTTCCTCTGGTGCGGAACCGAACGAAAACTAGTTGAACGAAAGACTGCACGAATAGTGAGTGATTTCAAATTCGCTGTTTTTAACGCTTTCGCTATTTTCAATCTGCAAAGGCAATGCTTGCTGCTATTTCCGCTACACGCTTACGCAACCAATATACAGTCCACATCGAAGAGGAGTTGGAAGTCGCCTAGAAGAGGGATCAAGGTGGCGATTTTCTTCTCCTAATTGAACCATAACTTACGCGACACCGTTTTTTGGTTGAATATATATTTAGAAATGTATGAAATAGCAATCTTCTTGTTATAAAAATTGCAACGAATTGAAAAAAAGTATACAGTCAAAGTTGGTTTGTTCGTTTAATGATGTTATGAGAGGATTTCTTATGTTAGAGTTAATTTTGAAAATTTTAAGAATGTTTGATAAATGACCTTTGTTCGACCGGTGTAGTATTTTTATATCTTTTTCAATGTCGAAAGAGTGATTGGAATCAACAATATGATTAGCGAAGGTACTGCTAGAATTGATCTCTACCAAGGATGTGTTTTGATATTCTTCCAAATGTTTCTCAAGGCTTTTCCTATGTTCTTTCACTCTGGTGATGATTTTCCTTCCACTTTGACTAATGTACTTTGCATTGCAAGACGGTTCGGAACAACTGATTTCGTATACTCTTGAATTATCGGAGGGGTTGGATTTGTCTTTGTTATTGACTAAAATGTTTGAAATAGTATTCCTGGTATAAAAAGAAATGTGACAATCATCGTTAAAACGTTCTAAAATGTTTTTAATGTCGTTAGAAACTCTACCAATGAAAGGGATAGAAGAATAGCGAGCAGGTAAAGTTGGGGTATACAAGTTGATATAAGTAGATTTGTTCATAAGTTGTAATGGATAGCCACTGTTAACTCCAATTTGTTTGATGGTATTTAATTCAGCGATGACATTTTCTTGGTTTAAGGCAATAGAAAACAATATGTTGAATGAAGAATTGCAAGCAGCCAATTTGTGCGAGGAAGGATGATTAGATGATAAAGAAATAACATTATCTGTGTGGGTGAGTTTTCTGAGAATGGAGAATCCAAAATTTTGATTGTTATTTTTAAATCAGTAGATCTAGAAAAGGTAGACCATTACAAGACTTGATCTCCATAGTGAATATGTAGAGGATTCAAGAAGAAGAGTAGTGACGATGCAACGTCTACATATCTATAAAACTATATTATTTTGTCATGAAACGTGAAATTGGGGAGTTATGGAGGAATATTTCGGCAAGAAAAGGTGAGAGATGCTGCCCATCGCCAGTCCATAGAGTTGGTAGAAGATTTCATCGTTGAATTTGAAGAAATTTTGTTTTAACACCATGTCTAATAGGTTCAAATAGTGGAAGGAATCAACACAATAATTAGACAATAGGTTCCTAACCAGGGCGATGCAGTCTTCAGGAAGGACAATGGGAAATATGTTAACAATATCAAATGAGACCCAAATTGAGTTTGTAGGGATTGTGGTTTTTTAAATCTTATTAGTGAGGTCTTTGGAATTTTTGAGAGAGTTGGGATTATGAAAATCTGTCAATTCTCTGGAAAGTTTGTTGTGCTATGCTGCAATTCTGGAAGTGGGTGAGTTACAAATGGATACTTTATGATTGATTATTTTGAAGCATCGTAAAACATTCATAATATTCAATGTTTAGAATGTTTCTTATTGTAGAATGGGGAGAACTGATGAAATATTCAAAAATCTCCTTTCACTTCATAAGTACAGCCATTAGATCTCCGAAAATATTTGTTGATCGACTACTTGTACTGAGAAATATTCAATTCACAGCGCAGAGAGATTTCACCTGTGCAATTACTGTGAGTGTTTTTTTCATTGAGCAATATGAGGTGATCATATGACATGACAAACATAGTCAGTTACCACGTAGGCGTGATTTTACCTCTACAGAACTTTAGAAACGATATACCAAAACCACCCATACACTGGTACAAAACGGAGCTAAAGAAAAAATAGAGATTCATTACCAACCATTGAACTCATTCACACTGTGAATAGGGATGGAGTCACATAAAATGCATCCAATACTTTACGCAGGGAATATAAAAAATATCTTGTTGATTGTTTGGTTTTGTTTGATTTCAAAGTTTAACGTTTTTGTTTTATTTTTATTTAGACTTTGCATTGAACCAATCTGATGTGTCTTTTACAATGTTATTTACAGGAGATGTCACATCAGTATATGTATTTAAGCGTTCAGCAAAAGTTGTGTCATCCGCGAATAAGCAGGTGAAAGGTGGTGAGCTGTTTGGAAGGTCGTTTATATATATATAAGGAATAATAGGGGACCTTAGAAACTTTCTTGTAGTACACCATTGATAACTGGGAACGTCTTGCTCAGACTGTCCCTGGAGAATACACTCTGTGTTCTGTCCGATAAATATGATGATAGTCGTGTTTGTGTTTTGCCTCTCAGTCCATAGTGTTCCAGTTTATTCAATAGAATAACTTCGGAAACACAGTCGAAGGCTTTACTGAGATCTAAGAAGATTCCTATCGTGGAATGTATGGATGTAGGAGATTAGTTTGAGCAATGCATTCGAAGTGCTTTTGTTTTTCCTAAATCCAAATTGTGCTTCTGTGAAAAGTTTGTGTGATTCTAGAAAATTTGCTATTCTGATGGCAATAACTTTTTCTACGATTTTTGCTAAGATAGAAATTAGGACAATTGGGCGATAATTAGAAATTATTTCTGAATCTTCCGATTTGTAAATGGGTATAATTTTAGCTATTTTCAGGGGGGCTAATAATGGTGATATATTTTGTTTGAACGTTACCGTAGAGTGGTCAAAGATGTCATTTGCATTGGAATTTTCAAAAGATGTTAATATTTTTTACTTCAGCTTCTGTGCTTGGATATAAAAAAGTGTATTTTCAGGGTTTTTTTGCTCCTGTGAGTAGCTCTTGTAAGATCGGCTGGAATCAGGAATTTTTTCTATCATTTCACTAGCTATATTTGCAAAATACTCATTATATTCTCCACTCGTGATTTGATTAGTTGAGTGTGTTTGTTTGTTTTCCTTACTGTTGTTTGCATGTTTCCAGATGGTTTTTTGTTTGTTACTTGTTGTGAGTATTTCCTCAGTCATTTGTTCTCTTCTTAATGTTATGAGAAGTTGTTCATATTCATATTTTTCATTTTTGAATTCAATTTTAGCCTCATCGTTCTCTGAATGGTTTTGTTCGATGAAGTCATGTAACTCCGTTAATTGCTTCTTTATATTGACTACTTCAGGATGTTCTGGAAAAACCGATTTAGGTTTGCTGTTTGCTTTTATTTCGACTAGGGGAAATGATATATCGTGATAGTATTTTAGGGTATTATAGAATATGTCTGCATCAAAAAGTATTAGATCTGGTACGAAAATACTGATAGGAACAACCCTGAGTCGTACACTGGTCTATTTTCAGAATATATACCGCACTTGGCGACACAACCCTTGAGTCACGATATATATTAAAATTTTTGGCAACAACAAAGCGTTTTATCGCTAACTCTAGCGGCGCCTCAGTATGGAAGCCTTTTCGAAAAAGTTTCCGCCTCAAGTTCCACCTGTTGAAATAACCATGCAAAAATGGACACCCTATACGCAGAACATCTGCAGTAGGACGTTGCGAGGCAACAAACGAGTGAGATAACTTCATGCGTTATCGTTCCCGTGGGTCGAGCGCCTTCTTCACGCCCTACTTTCCCCAAATTGGGGTAATATCGTCTGCAGGGGCACCCGCGAACGGGGTGAAATGATAGCTCTTTATCATAATTGATGGTGATTAGAGCAATATAGACGAAGATTATGTCATTAGTGCGGAAACGTCTGTAGTGTTGAGTTGCGGGAATTCGGGATGTTTTGATGAGGTGATTTGGAAAGAGAGGGTGGGAGAGAGTATCGTGACAGAGGAGAAGCGTTTGATGATACATATATATATATATATATATATAGAAATTTCCGGATTAGGTGAATAATGACATCAATATAAGTCCTTGTGACATAGGATAACAATATCATCTTCACATGGAGCCTATTACCACCTCATGAAATATCACGTTTTCAATTTTCATTATTATTACGGTTATCAATATCGTCCACTCTTTTCATTTTGTTGCCATTAATAATGTAATAATAAATCATTTATTGGAACGAAGTTCCTTATCGCGCGTTGCGAAAGGGGGCTAGACGGAATAAATTAAGACCAAAAGTTGTAACGACACTTTTTGCTATAGTGGTAAGCCGTGCGGCGTGCGCGTATTTCTCTGTCTGTCTCTCTCTCTCTCTCTCTCATAGAAAGCAAGCCAGTTATTTTCGTTTCGTCTTCATATTTCGCATTGAACAGTGTGGTGTCGCGACGATTATTTTTGTTGAGAGGTTTTTTGTCCATAATAAATGATGAAAAATAATAACAAAAATGAATCCTGACAGTATTTCTGCAGAAGTTCCGGATATTGCTGATGGAGTTAGGTAAGTAGAGATTTTATACAGGCAATAATAAATGCTTATGTATTTTTAGCAAGTACGCATTATAACCTCTCTTTACTATTGTGCTAACCAAGTCATACGCGTTATAATCTCTCCATTATTGTGTGTTCAGCAAGTGTACGCGTCATAACTTTAATAAATTCAAAAGAAAATTCTATTTTAATATAACAATATCAATGCGTATGTATTTAGCAAGCCGTGCGTGTTCTAATCTATACGCTGTTGTGTTTACCAGCAGAATCAACAACAAAATATAATACTACCGTCGATGCAGTTTTTTCAAGACATTTAAATAAAATAGAATCCCGAACATATGTTTCCTACTTCAGTTACCACAAGCCAATTATTACTAAAATTAAGCCTCGTGATTAAGTTTATAATACATTATATTTGTTAATAATAAAAAAAATATTATTATAACTTAAAAAAAAAAAATTATTACAATTCCTTCACTGATTAATCGAAAGGAACTTCGTTCCATCCGGGTGTCCCTTGACACCTCTCAAGTTTTTTTATTTACTATAATTTTAACGAGGAGGAAACAACTCCCCAAAATATGTACACCATAATTGAATATCTGATAATGAGGAATATTTAAAATTTAAAAATAAAAACGCACTAATGAAATATTTGAGATATATTCAGGATAATGGAAGCATTTAATGTACTTAAAATGTATTTAAATAATTAAAGTATAATCAAAGTACTAGATATGTATCAAAAAATACTGGAAATGTACTTAGGTTTGAAATGTAATGAAAATAAATGGAATATAGTGAATATAATATTTGGGGTAATTAAGGTAACAAAAACGGGATGGAACTATCGAACTGAAGGAATCAACGATTTTGGTATAATTTACCCCGTGTTTTTACAAAAGTACCTGAAGTGTATATCTGTTGGTGAGAAATTATAATGGAAGTTTTCAAGTTATTGGGACATATTATTATATTTCATTGAAAAATCCTTCATTTGAGGACCAGTGCAAATAACTGAGGAATGAAAAGTATTCCAAAATAAATATTTATTAATAAATAAAATAAATGATATAATATATAAAGGTTCAAAAGACAAGCTGAAAACAAAAGGTATGCGGATAAAAAACAGGACAATGAAATTCCCAATAATTTTCCTGAAAATCCTCTTTCCTGAAAAGCTTATTCGGAGTATTCCAAACATTCAGAAAAACAATTAGCCAAATGGGTCCAGCCGCCGTTTTTAAAAATTGAACAAACAATGTTATCCCAACCGGGAATCGTTGATGTGACCTTCTGCTTCGTAATACATGACTCGTCTTTTTCTCCGCCAAATTTCTTATATACCGACCCAAATTTTCCAATTTCCGGGCAACTTTCCTGATTTTTTTTCCGTACCAACCATCCTCGGGCTATTTCAAACATTAAAAAAATTATCCAAATCGGTCCAGCTGTTCTCACGTTTTGGGGTTAGGAATCTGTATGGGGATATGAATCTGTATGGGGCTAGGATGTTTCCTCCACAGATTTTTAGATTTTCTAACCTCACTTTTCCCCTTGCGCGATGCCTGTAAGGTCGAGAATCGCAATAGTGTTCATTATCGCGGAGCACACTCTAGATCGCAAAACAACGTCCGCTCGTCACCGGTATGTAGAGATTGTGTGATCCTAACCTCATTTTTGTGGACTATAAAAAACAAACAGATAGACAAAAAACGAGTTAATATTGTATTGTCATCCAGTTCTGAGCCATTTCCGAAGTTTCAAGTCTCTAGCTCATCGGGAAGTTATTTTAAAATCGATTGCACGATTTGTACCGGACAGACACATGAGTAAATTATTGATGAGAACGTGGTAAAAATAATAGTAGTTTATGTAACAAGTTGGCAAAGTGAGGCTTCAGCGGACGAATCGGAACATGAATATGATGTCCGCTAAAGCCATTTGCATTGTAGATATTTTGATAGTGAAAATAAAAGTATGGAGTGGATATTTTTGGAACAAAAGTAATATTTAAAGTATGAACTGGTATTTGTTGATACTGAATTACTGAAACTGACATTGAAATAATTTAAATAAATTCAAGATATTTTGGTAAGACGTATTGAAATATTTAAGTTTCGGTATGTACACCTTTTTAAAGAGTTGTTTCCCCCTCGAATTTCAACAAATAGAGAGCTATATGTTCAGAGTCAGACTGAGTCGTCTTCAGTTCTACAACCTCGGCTCGCACATAGAATAAATCAAAATTAACGTGGTAGGATGAACAAATAAATAAACCAGGAAAACTAAATAAAAATACACGAAGAAAATAAATGAAAATGGAGAAAAAAAATGCATATACAGGGTGTAATCTAACATCTTGCACAACCGTAAATGACGAGTGTATAAGGCCATTTTATAACAAACTACAGTGGTTAAAAATCTGAAAAAAAATTGAAAACATGTTTTGTTCTTCGTAAAATCAGTCAACATTTTGGGTAGCTCAAGATATTCAATTTCAAAGTGAAGACAACAACTAACTTTGTTATATCCAAATGGTGATAAAGTCAGAACTAGTTGACTTCAAACTCTGCTTTGAGGTAGTTATCATAATTATCACAGTCACTTGTAAGGAACAAACGACACAAACAGTATTGAAAAAAAACATTCGCCATTGAATATTGTTTTGAAAATAATATCGCGACCATTGTAGTGAATCAAAACACGTGAACCGAACACTGTTGTTGAGTAAGATACCCCCATGCACGGTTTACAAAGCTGTCTACGAACGAAAGTTTGTTAGATTCTACTTGTGTTTTCTGATTGGCTGGTGAATGAGAGGTCTTAATTAACAACTAATAAGAAAACAGTACGCGATGTGTACGAGAATTAATTTGAACATTAATATCTTTGTTTTTTAAAAAAATTGCCATTCTATCAAGAAATAGTATTTATATGATATTAATATTTCCAGTACGAAAACGCCCGCATATTGATTGGCGACTCCTGAATCCAACCAGAATTGAAATTTACTACTTCATTCATAAATGCGACGAGTGATTCATTTTGTTTTCTACTCTTCAAAATACACTCGGAACAGCTCGGTATTCAGTTTTAAGAGCCAGCAAAAGACAAACCCAACAATGTTCAAATTAATCCTCTTGCACATAGCGAACTCTTTTTTGATTGGTTGCTAATTGAGATCTTTCATTCACCGGCCAATCACAAAACAGTAGTAGAATCTTTCGTTCGTAGACAGCTTTGTAAACCGTGCAAGCAAGAATCTTGCTTGGCAACAGTGTTCAGTGCACGTAATCTGAATCATTACAATGGTCGCGATATTATTTTCAGTTGTAATACCACAAGAGAGTGAGAATAAGGGGAAAATAATTCGACAGATTTTCGAAAACTTGTTACAAGGCAATGGACACGAGATCCCGACGGGCTCGAGTGGCTATTGCCAATTATTCCCGCGGCAATTTTCTAGGTAGTTTATTGTCACTATAATAATGTTTTGATTGTCCAAAACGCACATGAATGATTTGAATTGAAAGTTTTCATTGGAATCTAGAAATGTCAAAAAATAATCAAAGAAATATTCAATAGCGAATGTTTTCCTTTTCAATACTGTTTCCCTTTTTTGAAATGAAAGAAATTGAGATTGCCCGATAGATGGCTTGGGGGCATATCAACTTGGAAATTTCAATTATCATGGGGGTCAAGTGGTAATTCAATTCTTGTTTCAACCATCCTATTTTTTTCGAATTCCGTTCAAACGTTTTTTCACAATATACATTTGAAATGTCAAATATAAGTGCGGATCTGAATGGTGCCGTTATCTCAATAACTTTTGAACGGTTTGATGTGAAACAATGAGACATGAAATTTATTGGATGCTATTACCGGTCCTACTTTTTGAGAAAAGATACATTACAATTACTCGACAGAGGGGGCACCTCAAATTGAACATATCGAAATGCATAGAGGTCGATTTGCACATTGTTGAAAAAGTAATTCAATTTTTTTTTTCTACTATGGTTGTTCTACGGAATCACAATTACGAGTGCAGCTTTTTATACCCCACACTGTTAACTTTTGAACGCTTCGACATAGAACAACGGGACCAAAGCTATTTTGAATGATATCACCGATACTACACTCTTTGAAAAAGAAGTGATTGCTCGATAGATGACGTGGGGGTGGGGCATATCAACTTGAGAATTTCAAATTGCATAGGTGGTCAAGTGGCCCATCGTTAAAAAAATAAATCAATTCTCTTTCCTACCTATATTTTTTTTTTAATTTTGTCAATTCTTTTTTTTCACAATATGCATTTTAAATTTTGTTATACTTGACATTTCGAATGCATATTGTAAAAAAACGCATTAACGAAATTGAAAAAAAAAATTGTTGAAAAGAAAATTGAGTTATTTTTTCAACGATGTCCTACTTGACCCCCATACTATTTGAAATTTTTGAGTTGATATGCCCCCTGCGCCATCTATCGGGCAATCACAATCTCTTTCATTCCAAAAAGTAGTATCGGTGATATTATTCAATACGTTTTTTTTCATTGTTCTAGCGTTCAAAAGTAAACAAGGGGGGGGGGCTATTAAATGCCGCACTGTATATCCCAGGCAGCCTGCAATGTGTACATTCACCACACAATCAGTTCAATATTCTACATTATTCAAATGTCGAGTTAAATGTTTATTGTATTCGGTTCAATGCTTCAACTGCCGCTTCACTTGGGTCTCTTTCAGATAATGAATATTTCAGAATAGCCATTGGGCTACGACTAGAATCTTCTATTTGTGTCCCTCATACATGCAAATGAAGTGCTCTTGTAGATGAAAAAGAAAGCCATGATTTTAACTGTAAATTTAGCGCAGGGTGTCAATCCTGTCATCACGCAGTCAATAATTTATTGAAACAAGCATTAAGAACAGCCAAATTCCATCGATCTTAGAGCCTATACATGATTATTAATTCATTCGAGTATTTTCAACGGAAAATTGTGCTCAGTTTTGTAACAGTATCGTTCGCTCAACGGACAACTCTTTTCTTAATGAAGTATGATAGCGTCCGGGTGTGTTCTGCATGCGAAACTCCACACATGATTACATTATTCAACATAAAGTGGAGCTTTCTGAATGGAGTCAAATTTTATGATGTCTTTTGCTGATATTCACCACACATAACAATTAGGTGCTGAGAAGCAAATGGATATTGATCAAGTTGAGACTGTAACTCTAGGAATCATTACACCAAGCCAGTTGAATCAGTAGTGGGGACAAAATACGAATCAATTGTTTGTATCCGTTGAGTTTGATTTTTCAACCGATCGTGAAAAAGTAGTATGCTGTTGAGCTTCACCGATTGGGTGATCACCAGAACATATTCATTGAAATCTTGGGATGAATTTCTTTAAGACATGTTTGTTGTTATCGCTGCTTGTATGAGACGGATTTCAACATATCAATTCAAACCAAAATAAAAAAAAGTTTTGAAGTTTGAATTATTTCAAAATATTGAAAAGGTAAAACATCCTCAATTGACTGGCAAGATTTTACTGAAAATTGAAAAATCTACCATTAAAATTAAGCAACCATAGGTACTTCATCATAGCAGGTCAGCATGGAAGAGATCCTGCAAGATTCATGAAATTACATGATACGCACGATTACACGATTCAAGCCATCCTGAAACCAAATAGCTCAGTGGATGTGCTGATAGAGACCACCTTGAATAACACTAAAACCTTCACCAAACAGGATATAGTGCTGTTGTGGACTGATGAAATTAGCTCGAATATTGGAAGTAAATTTATACCAAACATGACGTATACAAACCATATAATTATCACGCAGCTTTTCCGATATGACAATGCGAAAATGAATGATTCAATATACATAAGCAACCTACAACTGAAGAAATCACTACACGCATGTGTTTTTGAGTGTAATAACATCCTAAGGAAATCTAATTACTTAAGAAATGGATACAGTATAACATCAAAAGGAAAATGGTATATTTGTAGAGCCTTTTGAAAATTAATTTCAAGATTGGAAAGAAACTCCTCGCATAAACTAGATGGCAATGACTTTCACCCCTCTGGGATGAACAACATATGTCAGCCCCAGTACTAATATCATTCATTAGCGGATGGAATTTAGGACACAATTGAAAACGTTACTAGCCAGGAAGTAGGAAACCAGAACAATTTTTCATACCCGCGGCTATAGCAGGTTGCTCCAGAAATGTTTCCATGAATATAGAAATAAGGAAGGAAGATAATAGTAACACTAGGAAAGGGCATCCAGGCTATGTGACTGTGTGCCATCAAAACATCCGGTGCCTTGGTAATAAAATTCTTTCGATAGATGTGTAAACCGAAAATAGCCTTGTGTGTGATATATTATTTATTTCTGAACATTGGCAGAACAACCTTCAGTTGGATGCGATAAAGTTGAAATACTTCAGTTCATCCACCTATTTCTGTAGGAGTTTGACGAGGAATGGGGGTGTAGCAATTCATATAAATGATGAAAGTGGGCTTAAGATAACAGTGGTTGATTTGACGAGCTTCTCTGTAGAGGCAGTTCTTGAATGTTGCGGTGTTATAACTCAAAAATCCAGTTTTATCTGTGTGTGCATCTACAGACCTCCATCAGGAAATTTCATTTCGTTTTTGAATCACTTCAATGAACTACTAACCCTAGTAAGTAGGAATTATGATACCGTTATAATAGGTGGGGATTTCAACATAAACATTACTAGTAATAGAAGGGATTTGAACTATTTTCGTGATCAGTTAGCATGCTTCAACGTGAAGTTTACTGTAAATGAACCAACGAGGGTAACTGCAACTTCAAGTACATGTATAGATGATTTTATTATCCGCAAAAATTCTGAATATAAGGCAACGGTTATAGATCTCAGTTTGTCTGACCATTACGCTCGAATCATTCAAGTTTCAACAAAGATAGGATGTCAAAAACAAACACGTAATCAGACTAACTATGGAAGATCATTCTCAGAGAACAGTATAAATAACTTAAAAGCTCTCTTGAGTAACGGATTGTGGAGTGATCTCTACAACAAAAAATGCCCAAACAGGGCCTATGACATCCTGCATAACATACTTCAATATTATATCGAAGTTGCGTTTCCGTTGAAGCGCTTTCAAGAACGGACAAAAAAATTCAATGCTAACCAACTTACTCCAGAAATTAATGAATTAAAGAAACTAGTTTCTTTTTACTCGATTGTGCTAGAGTAAATGAGAACTTCAAAGATATAAGTAAGCAAACAACACAAATATACAGGGAAAAACTGAAAGAAAACTACAAACATTGAGTAGAAGACAAAATAAACAACTCGACCAATAAATCGAAGACTATGTGGCAAATCGTGAACCAAATTCAAAAAAAGGGAAGCAAGTCCAATATTATTAAAATTTGGGAAAGTAACGTTGAAGTCCCTGGAATCGTCTTGGCCAATAATTTCAATAGTCACTTTACAAAAGTTCCACAGCAAAAAGAAATTGGTCTGAATTTTATGGAAAGGAATATCAAAGCATGTTCCAACTCTTTCTTCTTGAATCCAATTACCGAGAATGACGTTATAGATTATATGAAAAAACTAAAAAACTCAAATGCAACTGGCCTTAATGAAATTTCAAATAATCTCTTGAAAAAATGTGCTTATCAACTCTGTAAACCAATAACATACATTGTGAACTTGTCTATGGAACAAGGAATTTTTCCAGATAAATTGAAAACAGCATTTGTCTTACCAATCTTTGAAGAAGGTGACTCAAATCTTTACGATAACTACAGAGGTATCAGTCTCCTCTCAAGTATTTCAAAGATTGTTGAGCTAAATATTAAAAACCAAATCAACATGGGTTCACACAAAACAAAAGCACTGATACAGCCCTATACGAATTCAACGAGCACGTAATAAATGCTCTGGTTGGAAAACTACACATCTGTGGACTATTCATTGATTTCTCCAGAGCTTTTGACTGTGGGCCATGGGCTTCTCTTGCTGAAATTGGAACGATATGGTGTGAGAGGAACAGCTTTGAGCTTGATGAAATCATACTTGATAGGCAGGACCCAAAGAGTATTGATTCAGAACTCCAAAAGCCAACCTGCAACTATCGAACAGGGCGTCCCTCAAGGCTCTATACTCGGACCCTTACTTTTCCTTGTTTACGCTAACGATCTGATGAATTACTTTGATAGTCTTTCTGAAACTCATATAATCGCTTACGCAGATGACATGAATTTTCTTGTCAAAGGGCAAAACGTGACAGCTCTCACAGAAATGACACAAACTGTCTACGATCGGATTATAAGATGGGCAAACAAAAATAGTTTGACTCTCAACATAGCCAAAACAGCGTTGATAAAATTCACCCTGCACAATATCCCAGAAAATTTTAAAATCCATGAGAATGACGAGTTACAGGTTGAATCATGCTCTACAACTAAAATGCTGGGTCTTACATTAGATCACAAACTTACATGGACTGCTCGCATTGAAACTCTATGCGAAAAAATACGTAAAAATTGTTACGCATTGAGTTTCATGTCGACGCACTGTGGTAAAGAAGTGTTGCTAAATCTGTATTATGCGACCATACATTTTCATTTACGGTATGGAATTTTCAGCTGGGGTACAGGGCCTTCTGCGGAAAGAGTTTTCATTTTACAAAAATATGCAGTCAGAATCATTGCACAAGTTGGGTGGAGACCATCATGTCGAAATAAATCCAGGGAATTGAAAATACTTACTATTGCTAGCATCTATATCTACGAACTTTGTATACACGTATATAAGAATAGACTCAAATTCGCACCAAACCAGCATCAGTACTTGACACGTTCTACAGACCTACTGACACCCAAAACGCACAGAACTACCCTATATCAAAAAAGCCATCTTTATCTAGGGCCCATACTTTATAATGAGCTCGACGGTTCCATCGAAACTGCGCCAAATATCGATGTTTTTAAATCAAGACTAAAAACTGCCCTCGTTGAAAAAAATTGCTACACTCTCGATGAATTTTAACTCTGATTTTAGAGTCTTGTAGATTTTCATGATATATCTTTGTTTTTTCGGACGTGATATATATGTATGTATGTCTATATATGTACATATTTTCTTTATGATATGATACGTTATGCTGTGATATGATATGATTGAGATATATCTTTTATTTATACCACATAATACATATTAAGTATCTATTGATGCTTTCCTTGTTATAGTATTCATAGAATGTTCTCTATTTATACTTTTCAACAAGATAAAATAAATTATTATTATTATTATCACGTAAGTCCGCACTGGGGACAGCAATGAAAGATAAAATAGAAATACGCCAAGAGTTAGGCCATGTGGGAAACTAGAATCACAACTTATTATCTTTACTTCACCATTTCACTGGAAAAATAGTTGAATACCCTATCAGGATGTTTGATTTCTCAGATTATATCCTCATCGAAATCAACAATATTAATAGCATCACATTGAAAGTCAATAAATATAACCCAACTAGAACTCAAACAGAAATGCCTTTGGGTACTCTAGAAATTCCTAGAAACAAAGGAGGGCAATTATTCGGAGTGCTTCTGATACTATTGTTCTGTGGAGAAAGACGTGATATCCTCTCGATAGTATTGAACTGGAGAAATACGATAATTGGGTTTGAGGGTCGATCCTGGAATGAACTATTTGCATAGAAGTATTTCAGTTTGAAGGAGAGACAACTTTCAGGCGTGAATCTGGAAATGAATTCATTACCTCCAGCACACAAACAATGCATTAATTTTCTTTTTGTAATCAATAATTATATTTAATCTTCATGCGCCACATATGTCTTAAAACACTGGTACTTGCACTTATACCTGTGAATGTTTGGGATAAAGTTGGCGATACTTGGCTTACTGGATAATAGAGAATTACTAGCGTTTCAGATGGAGCCAACGTCGTTTCTAGTTTCAATTCAGTGAACTGGACGAACAGGACAACACAGGGTGTATTCATTTTCTCAGCTTTCTTTCGGAGGTGAACTATTCGTGAGTTCCAATTTCAGCTTTGCTATTGCTTGAAACGTGATATTTGGCAAATTCCACCGATAGCAAAGCTAGAATCAGAAGCCCCCGAACATTGCACAAACAAAGCACCTTGCTGTTGTTTTCGTATTCTTTGAGTTTGAGGCTGACAGGATTTTTTTCCGAAGATTTTGGCAATAATCTCGGAGTGTCTTTTAGATGTGTGGGATAAATTAGTTGCAAAGAAGATAACAAATCCGTCAGATTGTTGTGTAGGTATATTTCATTGACTTTTCTCATCGAGCTATGCGTGGAGATGGTATTTTCAATAATTAGTGGTAACGGTTTTTATTTTCAGTTCTGCTCAAGTTTCAGTTTCAGTATCATTGCCAATCCAAGCCATATTTCATTACTATAGGATTTCAAAGTTTTACAGTAAGTTAACCTGCTCATGTTTATATCAGTGAATATTTATTCGGGTTCATTTTAATATGCAACTAGAATGTTTTAATTCGTTTCACGAGAAAATATGTCTCTTGTGACGAGCAGAGGATTGGAAATGAAATTGTCATTGAATCGCAAAAATATGGAATTCATTGCAAATGGCGGATTATGAAAATATTATTATCACCTTATTGATCAATATTTGTACTGAATATAGGTGAATATATGAATCTGCTGCTTCAGAATTATTTTTTGTTTTTCAGTTTCTTTCGATTCAATTTTTTGGTAGAAATTAGGAAACAAGGGACTTTGGAGTCTTGTTCGCAACGAATTTAACATAAATTGAAACAAGTGGTAGACCACAAGCGAAAAACAACAACTTTCCTGGAAAACCACGCAGAATGTTGAATGATATTAACCTAAAAATCTATGCAAACGTCCATTGAAAATGAAAATTGATGCAAATGTTTCTTTCTGTTAAACTTGATTATGTTTAATTTATGCCATGTCCGCCTAACAATCCGCATACCGGTTTTGGGCTTTTGGCCCTCATCAGAACGAAGTAGTTACCAGTCGGAGATCCGAAGACCTCTGGCCGAAGCCAGAAAAATTTAATGAAAACATCATCAAGCCTAAATCACCTGTAGGTACGCCGGAAAAAGTAACTTTCACCCGGCGGCACCTAGTGACAGAAGGAAACACTCCATACTATTCCCCTATCTCAATAGGATCTAGATAGGAGTGGCTGTATGCCCGACTAGACGTATATATCAAACACGAGAGCCATGTGGAGTGTAATATTAGGAAACAACGAATTCAATATTGATTGAAACAAGTGGTAGACCACAAGCAAAAAACAACTACCTTCCTGGCAAATACCACGCAGAACGTTGAATGATATTCACCTGAAAATCTATGCAAACTGGTAAACAGTTTTTTATAATGACTTTTCTATTATAGTACAAACAAACATTCATGCAGCACGGTATGGAGCCTTACTGTTGTTCAACTTTTCAGCAATTCCCAGATTCGTGGGAATGTCGATAATTTTGAATTCTCTAATATCCTGTCTATGCATGGATCTCGAACCTGATCATCACAGGGTGATGTACGCCACTACATTCGATAGTGCATTATAGATTATGTCATTCAGGGCATAATCGATCTCGTATCCATCCTCGTGGACAGGACAGCGGAGATTACTCCAATATTCGAACATAAAAATGGCGTGGTGTTCTATGATGACAAGAGAAGGGAGGTGAAGTTCACATCATTTGTTTTATACAGGGTGTTACCAAATAAGTGCGAAAGTTTTCAGGGGGCGATTACTTGTCGAAAATTAAAGGGGTCTTTCATGTAAAGAAAAGCTCCTAGGCTTTCCTTCAGAAAGTTACACGCTTCCAAAAATGAAAAAACAAAATTTTCTTGAAATTGCTGAAGAGTTGAAGATTTGGCATTTCGTGGGCATGTTCCAACAATGAAAAAGCTACCTATGTATAATTTTTCAATTTTGTTGTAATCTCTTAAAGGGGTGAAACATGCAACATGAAACATTCCATTATTTACCAGAAATTTCTCAATAAAAAATATGTGTTGAGAAGAACGATCCTGTGCAAAACTTTTTCAACACCTGTGTTGTGTCCGTAAAAGCAATAGTTTCCTAATGAAAAAATCAAATACAACATTGTGCAATATTGGTAGAAGTTGTCCACAAAATGCCATTCCTTCAACTCTTCAGTAATTTCAAGAAAAAAAACCTTTTTTTCCCATTTTTTGAAGCGTGTTACTTTTCGAGGAAAGGCCTGAGAGCTTTGGTTTACATGGAAGACCCCCTTTAATTTCCGACAACGAATCACCCACTCAAAACTTTCGCACTTATTTGGTAACACCCTGTAAGTGGAATCAGGTCGTTAGCGGAAGATATTGTATGTATTGTATTGATTCATTCCTTTTCATGTAAAAAATACAAATTACCGAAAGTATTTCGTTAGATTGATTATAGATTGCAAGTTGGTTTATCTACTCATCTGCCATTCTTTCTTCAACCAATAAGATCTTATCCAAATTCGAAAATGATAAAATGAACGATAGGTATTCTCTTTGATATGACACGAGCTTTCGACACAATCAACCACAAACTGCCTCTTGATAAACTTCATAACCTTGGGTTTCGTGGTCCAAGTCTAGATTGGATTAAAACGTGTTTGACTGGTAGAACTCAATCTGTTCAGATGAGACTTGAATCTGGAACTTATTTTTCGAAACCCGTGACATTGTAACAGGGGTTTCGCAGGGTAGTGTCCGCGGACCCAACCTCTTTCTTCTATTTGTTAATGATATTTCCAATGTGAATCCCCAAAATTGTACTGTAAAGTTAGCTGATGACACGTCCTTCTTACTTAGCTATGCTCAATGTGAAGGATTGGCTCAGCAGGCGAATGCTGCTGTAGTTAACATGCAACACTTTTGCTCCAGGAATGGTCTGATATTAAATAGTACCAAAACAAAACCTATTACTCTCGGATATATGGACCATAGCCTACTGGTTGAAGCGAATGGAAAAACTATTGAACCGAAAAAATCTACAAAATTGTTAGGATTAAACATTGACTCTCAACTAACTTGGTACGATCATATTGACAATATTTCGAATACATTATCCAAGCACTGCTTGGTGATCTGGAATCTTCGGAATTATTTGGCTATCAACATTCTAATGAGTAACTATTATGCGTATGTCAATTCCACTATCAACTATTGCTTAGGCCCGGTATTTTCACCTCTGGTTATACTAGGAATAAATTAACCAATGGTTAGAATGTGATTTAGCTTTATCAATAAACGTTAAACAAAAGCATATTCTAACCGTTGGTTAATTCATTCTAGTAAAACCGGAGGTGAAAATACCGGGCCTTAGTGTGTTACGGTAACTCCAGTAGAATTAATGAATTGTTGCTATCTCAAAATAGTGTATTATGCAACGATCATGTAATGATAGCTATCAATACATGAGCACGAGGTAAGTTACGACATGAGTTGAAGGCGAGTGTAGTAAACCGTGTGCCCTTACATGATCGTAGCCATTGCATGATCGTTGCATACACTATTTTTTCTACGACCCATAAATAATAAAATAAAAACAAGAATCTCTGGTGGTGTACAAGATAATTCTTCACTGCTCATCATACGTATAGGTATACGTATGTGATTGAAAATCAATTGAAATTGAATGTCAAACAAGTATGTAGTAACATACTACTTGATTATCACCAAGTACGTGTTTGTATAGACCGAAAATTCGTTTCATAATGAAAGTACGTGTTTTTATTGGCAAAAATCTGTTTCGAAACGAAAATCCGTGTTAAAATGGACAATATTGATGAATCAGTAACATATATTTAATTCGCGATTATAATACGGGAGAGAGAAAAAGATATTAGACCATGTGCCTAAAATAAATTTGTGATACCTATTTACCAAATTAGAAATTTCAACTGTTGCATCTATGTATATTCTCCAATTGCGTCACTAACATTAAAACGCACCGCGATAAGTTTCTGAACAGAGATATTACTCGACTTGCCAAGGGCTACACGCTGGGACAAAACTTTAATTTCTTAGTTCTAAGTCATTAACTGGCAGCCGTATCCAATGGGCCTCATATCATGTCGATTAGATTATAGAATAAGCTCCCACTATCCATAAAAAAAATAACCAGCTTAGAGTCTTGAAGAACAAATTTAAAAAAATTGCATCTTAAAACGACATTTTATTCTATAGATGAATATTTTCAAGCGGAACTAGCAACATGATACTATGAATAGCACAATATTTTGTTTATACCACTTCTACTGAATGTTTGTGATTTCTACACGGAAAAAAAGGATTTGTTAATTTAACCAAATTTATTTGGTCACTCTTATTGGCTTGACCCGACTGAATAAAATTCATCTCAAAACACAGGTGTATTCGATTGAAGGAATCATTATATTGCGGTGACAAAATAGATTCCTCAATGCAATGCTAACATTTCTTTGATTTGAATATATGTTCATCTATTGAAATAACCTCCAACTCATATTGAATGAACATCTGTTTCAACGCAAATATAATATTTATTCGAATCAAACAACAGAAATAGATTGAAGAATATTATATTGGTTGAATTATATGCGTTATATGGCGAAGTTCAAAATTTTTGATATGTTGTCTGGAATGGTTATTGAGTATTTAAAATGCAAAATGCACAATTTTCCCGCTTCCACGCCCGCCGCCATATTGAAAAAATCGAAAAAAACTTTTCAACAAAAAATTAAACCGACGAAATACGGAATTGAAAAGTAAAAAATAAAATAAACGTGCTTAGTCTCAATAACTAAGCTCATGAACTAATGTAATTAAATAATTTTGAGTCGGCGCCAAACGAACAATCAACGAAGATCATTAAACTAACAGAATGTCACCGCGCAACTCGATGCCATCATTTAACGCCTTACCTAATTCATTCGCTTGTTTGTTTGGCGCCGACTCAAAATTAGTTACTAACATTAGTTTAGGAGTTTAGTTATTGAGACTTAGAAGTTTTATTTTATTCTTTACTTTTCAGCTCCGTATTTCGTCGGTTTAATTTTTTGTTAAAAAGTTTTTATTGAATTGACATTTTAGTGTATTCATTAATTCGACATGAATACTTGTTTGGATGAATACTTTTGTTAAAGCAATCAGCAAATTTTGTAGATCCGATTATTAAATTCAACAATATTATTACATGGTTGGAACAACATTCCTGCCAAAAGGAGTTATGAATATAGTTGGTCGAATAAGATATTTGTAATTGAAAATTTGATCCAAAACCAAGAAATATTTCTACTCATTTTGAGATTATATTTTGTCGTGCATACACGACACTATTATTTGTTTGTGAGATCGAAGAAATGCGAATATTAAGTGTTTTCAATAGCGCAAAAAAATTAGGACAACAATTATCACTGAATCAGAATAGTGGTTGATCGAAGTTTACGAAGTCATCTCTAGAATAACCAAAATAACCCAGAGAAGTTACAATAATTAATTTCAAATGCAACAAATACCCCAATACCTCTGCACGATTCCTCCCTCTACATCCCAACAACTTATTCCGAACAAATCCAAGACAACATAATCCTCACCCTCAATAATACTTCCTTTTTCAGTCCTCTGGAAACATGAAAATATGAATAAAACAAGGAAATATTTTTCTCGACTCAACAATAAGAAAATCTAACTCTTACTGGAAACCCCTCACTGGAAAATAAACAAACACATCTCAAAGAGAATGTGGTGAAAGCAACTTTGAAGTGAAATTAAATTAGTACACATCCTGCGAGCTAGAACTTCGTAGATTTTCCTTGTCTTTGGAGTTGAATTCAATATTTCGCGGCTGAAAAGATGAATCGTATGAATCCGGCGGGTTGTGGGAAGTACGTGTTTGATTATTCCTCTGTTTGGGTTTGTTCATAAGTCGGGTGCCTATATAGATATAAATTGGGAATGAAGGAAATGTGAAATTTTTCTCACAGCATTATTCTACGGTGTTTGATTGATCCCAAATGGTGGAGAGATGATTTGTTGGAGGGAAGTGTACAACTTCTTTTTATTCATTTTTCAAAGTTATAAAATATCCTCGCTAAAAAGGTGCAAGTGGCTGACTTACTTTTATTGCAGAAGCAAGGGCCGTAGTTCAATTAGTAACGTGAATGCAATTTCCCAAAATTTATATTTCCTAGAAATTGAAGTTGGTTTCATAAAGTTGACATTTGAACGCCATCTACAGTTGAAAATACTCTCCACCCATCTTATTCTCAATGAATTTCTGTAGATCAACTCACTGTACGAGAAACATTCTCAAATCACATAATAAACTCTGAACCTGCAAATTACACTTCAATTCCTGGTTCATAATGTTTATAGAATCAATATGAAAATAAAAAAAACATGGAACTTCCTTCACGCGGCTTGCGGTATAGGAGTTGACTGGCAGAAAATGTAACGTAAGAAAAAAGCGTTATCAGCGCTCCATGCGACTGTCTCTCTCTCTATGTCTCTTTCTATTATATACGGGTATGTGTGACAACTACTACACTGGGACCTGTCATAATTAAATATCAACGCGTTCAATTCCTATACAGTGCTCGTCTAAAGTCCGTTCCCCCCCTCTACTAATTTTCGAACCACCTGGTATATCGCAACGTCATTTGGAGGGGTTGAATAAGAGATGTAAACTCACTTTTCCATGAGGAAATCACAGCTAAAAGTATTGAAATGGCGGCTGGGCGCCATCTTCAATAATTTTTTAAATAGAATACTCCGTATATTATTCCATTTTCGAAATTTGCTCATAATTTTCAACAGTTTTATCCGATACACTTTACTCCTAAATTCAATTGTTTTCGAAATATTAATGTTTGAAAAGTGACATTCCGTTTTAAAATGAAGTATGGATTTTTGTCACTTCCGGTAAAACATTTTGCTAACTGAAAGTTATTATTAATTCGTAGTTAAATCTCTTAATGAATTCGACTAATAAGAGGCATAAAGAGAGTTTATCAAGGATGAACAGTATCGCTTACCGGAAAATTTCGAAGCCTACGAATGTGTTCTGTAAATTCACAATCAAAACAAATTAGTTAGCTGAAAAATTATAATTTATTTTTGAATAACACTTTTATTTAACCCCAACAATTATTTCATCAAGTGGTCAATGTGACCTCCTCCTAAATCTTGACATTAAAGTGCCCTATTATAAATAGCTTCTCTCACGTTGATGAAAGTCTGTTCATCTATTTCTTCACATGTATCTATTATTCTGCGTTCCAACTCTTCTATTGTTTGGCATTCAGTGGCGTAGATTTGTAACTTCAGATACCTCCAAAGGGAAGAATCTGGAGGTGTATGATCCGGAGATCTTGGTGGCCATTCTGTACTTTCCCTGCGACCTATCCATCGCCCAGGAAAGTTTGTATCGAGGAACTCTCCAGCCATGCAATCGAAATGGGGAGGTGCTCCATCCTGCTGAAATATGATTTCACGATTTTCGGACTCTTCCTGATTGTTTAATACAATTTGTCGAAGTTCAATTTCAGTTCCTAAATGATGTCTGTGAAGAACTCCTGTAAGATTGCCTCTGATGAAAATCGGTCCAACAAGGCGATTGCCCAAAATCCCCGCCCAAACATTCACCTTTTTAGGAAACTGGGTATGTCCCTCTCTTAAAATATGCGGATTAGTATCGCTCCAGAATTGTAATTCTGTTTGTTGACTTCTTTGTTGTCTTCGAAACATACACGTTTTAGGAAGCCCCGTTCTTCTTCAATTGTTCTTGTTAACCACTCACAAAATCAAACCCTCCGGTCTGGATCATCCTCCGTGAGAGCATGCGAGATTTTCATTTCAAAGGGAGGAAACTTTTCTTTTTCTAGGACTCTCTGGACACTTTTTGAACTTACTCCACAGGATTCAGCAACTGCAGACGTCGACTGAGTCGGATTGATTACCATTTCAGCAACAATTTCTACCTTTTTTTCTTCTGAAAGAGGCGGTCTTCCTGATCTTGGAGCATCTTTCAGCGAACCAGTTGCTTGGAGCTTATTTAAAAGTTTGCGCAAATATGACTTCGAAATAGAATTCTCGGGAAATCTATCATTAAACATATGGACTGCTAGATGATAATTTCTCCCAGCTCCTCCAAATATCAAAACTGCTTCAAATTTATCGTCTAAACATGATCACACTTTTCATAAAGGGATTTAGGCACTCAAGGGCCTATTTGACAGTTAGCAGTGCAGTTTGACAGATAACAAGATGTTACCGCGACAACGATTTTTATTCCAATGCAAACAAACTTGATTGAAAGCAACATTAGTGTTTTTGGTTGGGTTTGAAATGACCAAAATGTCACTTTTCAAACGTTAATATTTCGAAAATAATTGAATTCAGGAGTAAAGTGAATTAGAGAAAACTTTTGAGTATTATGAGCAGATTTCGAAAATGGAATAATATACGGAGTGTTCTTTTTGAAAAAATTATTGAAGATGGCGTTCAGCCGCCATTTTAGAACTTTCAGCTGTGATTTTTTCATGAAAAATTAGGTTTTATCTCCTATTCAAGCCCTTTAAATTTTGTTGCGATATACCAGGTGGTTAAAAAATTAGTAGGGGGGAACGGACTTAAGACGACTGTACAGGGAAATAGGAAATGCAACATTAATGGAATACAAGAATTACAACTCAACAGCATGTTAGAAAGCATGTTAGAAAGCCTCAGTTCTTCAAGTAAGGCAATGAATAATTTAAATGTCATTTTTTAGTTGGTAGAGCTTCAATGTGCTCCGCGAATTTCGTGAAATTCAGTATTTTAAAGTGCCGTATAAATCCCAAAGTGTTGAAAAAGTTAATAAAAAGAAGTGAATTTTCAAACTCCTTCCTCAACTTGAAAACAATACAACAGTGTGCTCAAAGAGATCTGAATGCCTAAAAAGGGTCAACATAATGTTTCTAACACGATTTCTGACCATTGGAAAACTGCAGGCTATTATGACCCTTAATAACCGCCCAGTACAGGAATTTGGACCATATTGGTTTGCCAGAATGAAAAAGTGAGGTTATGATTTCAAAACTCACGAAAGTGAAAACAATGTCCTGAATTAATGTGAGTAACTAATTTTGTGTCGGCGCCAAACAAACAAGCAAATTAATTACGTAAAGCGCAAAATGATAGCAGCGGGTTGCGCGGCGGCGGCGTGGCCCTTCGCCGAAAATTGCCGAGTGTTTTCGAAGTCAATATCAGCGAGACAGCTACCCGAACGAGCACACATCGATGCGAGTGGTCGTGCGGAGAGTGTATTTTTGGAATGTTATTGTTTATCGCTGGAGATTTCACCTTGCCTTTTTATGTTATTCTGTTTTGATCCTTTCTTTGAAGTGATTTAATGATCTCCTTGATTGCTTATTTTTTGTTAAAAAGTTTTTTTTTGTGGCTAAAATCTACTAATTGCTACATACTTAATTCGGATTACTTTCAAAATACCTACTTACCCACCTCACTCCAACTATTGACTGTTATGTACTATAACTAGCTAGTACCATCGACTTTGTCCGCGTTGAACTTTGTATTTTTTTGTGACGATTATTAAAACATATTCACCCCTTAGGGAGGAATGTTCAAAAATACTGAAACAACGTATTTCTTCATTTGTAACAAATACCTCAAATACTAATTTTTATGCCCTTACTTCATAACTAACGGAACCCTCACACAAATCCACCATCCTTTCAGCCCCCTAGGGGTTACTTTTATAAAAACACTGGAATATGAATTTCTTTATCCCTTATAAAGACCTTAAATAGCAATTTTTATGACCCTAACTTCAAAACTAACGAAACCCTATACAAACTCTCACCCTCCATCAAGGATTCACCAACCCATGTAGTTTGGCTTGAAATATAAAAGCTTGGCTTGGGATTGAAAGTCAACTTTTAAAAGGAAAACTTGGTTGGCTTGATTTTTGCGGATACAGGCTTGGCTTGGTTTTCAAGCTTCATCAAGCTTTCAAGTTTTTAAAAGGTTTTTTGTTCCTCCTGATGATGCTTGTGGAACACGTACCCCGTCACGTGCTTAGTGACACAGCATAAACAATTGCCCAACTGTCACCATCTGTCGGTAAATATTAAGTTACATCACCCATGCACTCCGAATATGGGGAAAACACTTTTCTTACGTGTTTTTGCCTCCTGAACACGAATCCGGAAGAAAAATGCGGCGGTCTCATACCGTTTCAGAGTTACATCGCTTTTCCGAAATAAATTTCAACCACCGTTTTCCGCACAAACTCACTCAAATGTCCTTCTTTTACCAGCATAAACAATACCCTAAATCACTTTATTCGGCAAACTTTGCACAAAATATCGTCGTTTTTATCGAAAAAGATCCTCCTTCTTACACAGTCCGATTCATTTATTACCAACATGAAAAATTAAAAAGTAAATAAATGTCATCTGTCAAAGAAATTAGAATTGTTCATTTGCAACTGTGTAAAAAGGAGGATTTTTTCGATAAAAACGACGATATTTTGTGCAAAGTTGTGCCGAAAATAAGTGATTTAGGGTGTATTGTTTATGCTGGTAAAAAGAAGGAGGCATTTTGAGTGAGTTTTGTGCGAGAAAACGGTGCTTGAAATTTATTTCGGAAAAAGCGATGTAACTCTGAAACGGTATGAGACCGCCACATTTTTCTTCCGGATTCGTGTTCAGGAGGCAAAAACACGTAAGAAAAGTGTTTTCCCCATATTCGGAGTGCATGGGTGATGTAACTTAATATTTACCCATCTGTCTACTTTCAATTACCTTTGACGTTTGTCTTTGGGCGAAAACAATGTTCAAACGAACCTCGCAAAAAGAAATAAAGGGATAAAAGAGATTACCAGTTTCTCTGTGATTAATAAAGGAACGTCATTGTCAAAAACGGACAATATTGCGACATGCACGTTGTCCAATACAAAGAAGGCCTCATTAAAAATGAAAAATGGTGCCACTTCGTCGTTAAAAAGACATTTACAAAGTTATCATAAACGTGCTTATGAACAATTCTCTCCGCAAAAGAATGAAAAAACAACGGAGGTAAATAGTTTCAATGTAATTTTATTAGATTTTGTCCCTGCAGAATGATCACACACAGGTAAATCTATTGCTCAAATGTGTCATACAGTTTTATGACCTGCACAACAGTATTCAAGGTGTAACAACAGACAATACCAATAGTAATTTAACTTTTGCCACAGAGTTAGCAAATTTTTATTCGCAAGACATGCTTTTTGTCTGTTTTGCTCACATTTTGAACATAGCGGCGCCTGATTTCATGAACATTCTTCAAATTAATGTTGATGATTCGAATGAAAAAATGTACGTTTCTGAATCTGATGACAGTGATTCATTTATTTATTTATTTATTTATTTAATACATCCAGCAGGCTCATGCCCATTTACAGGTGTATATGATTATTACACTATTGATAATTTGTAGTAATTGCTAAATATTATGCAAACAAGTAGATAGGAATAAAGTGACCCTAACATTACATAGCTAATTCTGTAAAATACTAACAATTTGATTTTTAAACTCAGATAAGGAGAGAAAGAAGATATCGATACATTGTAATCTGTTATAACTACGGCACATGGTTGTGAGGAGACAATGAAAATGATGTTGAGTGTTGGTTACAGCTATATGAAACGTTATATTAGATGTCGATACAAATCTAGGTACGTTAAAATCAATCAGTGATAGTAAGGAGGACGAATCAATATGATTATGTATGATTTTATATATAAAAGTCAGGTCGATCATCTCACGCTGTTTTTTAAGTGAAACTGAATTGAATTCAAGCAATAATAAGTTATAGTCAGAGTGCCTCTGAGGATAAGTGCCATGTCTTTTATAGAAGGCAAATTTGAGGAACTTCCTTTGTACATTTTCAATAGCATCAATATATTTTGAATGGCAAGGATTCCACACCACACTGCAATAATTCAATTTACTCTTTACTAACGACACATAGACACAGCGCAAGGCATCAAATGAACTGAATTCCCTGCAAGAACGTATCAAGAATCCTAATGATTTCATGGCCTTGTTTATGATATTCTCTATATGGTTGGAAAAACTCAATTTCTGATCGAAAAGTATTCCTAAATCTTTGAATTGGGTAACTCGCGATAAATATGAGGTATTTAAGTGGTAGTTGAATAAAATTGGGGTTGGTTTTCGTGTGAAGGTCATACTTTTACATTTATTAGTGTTTAAGGCAAGTTTATTTTCAGTACACCAATCGTTAAGTGACACAAGATCTCGTTGTAGCAATTCACAATCTTCAATCGATTCAATTTCTCGGAAGATTTTCATGTCGTCTGCAAACAACAGTTTATTACATTGTATCTGGTCGCAAATGTCATTAATAAAGAGCAAAAATAGTAAGGGTCCCAAGTTAGAGCCCTGTGGCACTCCAGAAGTTGCTGTGAAAGTAAATGACTTGACTCCATCATATTCAACGAATAATTTTCTACTCGATAAAAAAGACTGTAAAAGCAACTGTATTTTGTACGATATTCCAAAGCAAGATAATTTTTTCAGCAGTTGTTTATGTGATACACGATCAAATGCTTTGCTGAAATCAGTGTATACTATATCGACTTGATTTCTACGGTCAGGAGCATTGGACACATACTGAGTGAGAGTACAAAGATTTGTTGCTGTACTACGGGATTTAACGAATCCATGTTGAAACTCAGAAAGAGACGCTCGTACGTGATTGTATATTGAGTCGAACAGGATTATTTCTAATAACTTAGAGAACACAGAGATTAATGTGATGGGTCTATAATTTTCAATTTCAGCAACCTTACCAGACTTGAATACCGGACAAACACGTGACACCTTCCAGACTGCTGGAAAATTACTTGATTCCAAGATCAAGTTGAATATGATGGTTAATGGTCAAGACAACAGTCCAATGAATTCTTTGACAATTTCTGCTGGAATGCCATCAGGCCCACATGTTAACTTGTTCTTGAGTTTTTTTTTGAGTTTTTTTTGCTGCACTGATTATTTGTTCCTCAGTTATTTCATTTATACAGAGAAATTGACTGGGATTCAAGAGTTCTTTGTGAATTTGATTTTCAAGTAAGTCAATATCATCGCGATCATCATCAAACACATTACTGAAATTTGTTGCAAATGCACTGACAATATCTTGGGGTGATGAAATATTCTCATTTTTAAAGTTCATCCTCCCCGGAAGTTTATATAGTTCCAGAAGCTACGAGGGTGTTTCTTCAAGTCGTTTGGTGAACCGGGACCAAATTGAAGATGAAGATGAAGTTCAATGTGATTCAAATTGACCTTTTGACAAAATTAAAGCTGTTGCGAAGAAAATCAAAAAGTCTGAGCAACATGATATTAATTTAGAAAATGTTTGTGAAACCTCAAATTTGAAAATGAAAATGCCAAAATTAGATGTTGTTACAAGATGGAACTTGATTTGTTTGAAAAAATTAACAGGATGTTCATAAAATCAGATGTGGAATCATCTGCGACTGAAAGATAAACTTTAGTTACTACCTTCCATCGTCCAAGAAGTAGTTGTTCTCTGTTAGATATTATACAAAATCACTTCATTTTTATTGTGGATTTTTCCAATTCACAGAAAAAAAATTCTTCTCAATATTCGAAAAATGCTATCAACGTTCTATTAGATAATATTGCAATTTAAAAATTCAACAACTTTGGAAGCAGAAAAAAAGTACTTTACCAATGGTGGTAATGGGAATCAATTTATATAGATATTAGAAAAATGGGCAAGTGACTTGGACAACAAAATTGAAGAAACAATGTTGAGAAACGTTGATATTGTTACGTGATAAAATATTAAACATTTCGATAAGAAAAACTGGATGTATTACGTAATCTTAATATTAAATCCTCGACACAAAGTTGAAACTTTCTCAACTACCAATTGGGGGAAAAGTTTAGAAAGAAAAGACGTTGAAAAGTTCGAGGATATCTATGAAAATATTTATTACAGTCCAAATGATGAACCTGAGAACTAGTGCAAGCGTTGAGCTTGCACTATACTGAATGTAGAAAATGATGAATCGACATAGATTTCTCAACATATTTAAAAAATCACCAGTTGAGAGTTATGTTGAAGTTTGGCGATACGAGATTGATAAATACTCAGAGACACCAAGGGTTGAAGGCTCTGAAGGCTCTGAAGACGTGGACTGGCTCACAGAGACGTTGTAAGAAAATGTTCATATTGAGATAATATCATCCTCTTCTGGCTAATATGACATCTTGGCTTGTTTTTTCAAAAGCTTGGCTTGATTATTCCAAGAGCTTGATTTCAAGCCAAACTTTGAAAACCAAGCCAAGCCTGTGAATCTCTGCCCTCCATTTCAGTCCTTTAGGGGTTTGAATTTCTGAAAACACATTGAGCACATATTTTCTTCTATTTGTAACGAAGAGTTTTAATATAAATTTTTATGAGTATACAAACATCCAATCCCAATTCAATCCCCATTTCACCCATTTAGGGGTTAAATTTCCAAAAACACCGAAACATGTATTTTTCATTTGTAACAAAACTCCTAAATTCAATTTATGATCCAACTTTAAAACTAACTATACAGTTTTTCAACCCCATTAACCCCTTTAGGGTTGAATTTTCAACTCTGAAACAAATTTATCTTTATTTGTGAAGAAGAGTCCAAATACTTATTTCCATGACTCTATCAAAACCAACTCAACTTTCACCCCCTTTCCAACCACCTTTTCACCCCATCAGGGATGGAATATCAAAAAACTATACTGTCAAAATTTCAGCTCTTGGGTCCAGCGATTTGATATGGGCGATGATCGTATATCAGTCAAACAATGAGTCAGTTAGTCAGGACATAAAATTATGTATGTATATATTACCCCAAACACGGGATAGCTGCTGTGAACCGTTCAGGATGTCCCTCGACTGTCTTCCGCCTCCATCAGAATAATTCCGGGCCTCCATTATGTTGTAGTGTCATCAGAACTACATATGTGTGCCAATTTTCAACAGAATTGGTTCACAGGTGTGGAATCGATAAATCATCCCTTATTTTTCTACCCTAAAAGGTGTAATTTTGTTTTTCAACCGGAACCAACTTCCAAGCATACCCTGAATAATGAAGAAAGAATTATCCAAATCGGGTAATCCAGTACAAAGTTATGCGTTGTAGAATCGGTTGAGAAGTAAAAATTCAGTGGGTGAACCAACAATCATCCCCCATTTCATGACCCTCAGGTGTGGATTTTTTCTCAAATACAAATGGGACCAACTTCGAGGTATACGATATCCATTAAAAAAAAAACATCAAAATCGGACTATTCTGTAAAGCCGGGATCCAACGGCGCGTGGAGTGGCAATCCTGGATTAAGGTTTGAGGGTCATGGTTGGCGCAAGGAAATGTGTCGGGCCGTTCCCACGGTGCAAGTAGGATCGCGGTTTCAGACGTGGACACGCAGCGGTTGTAGTCTGTTGTACGCCGGCAGTGTTGGCGGTAAAAATTTCAATAATTTATACTCATTTGCTCTTTAATTCGCTTCCAGGCATCATGAATTAAATTCCTGTTTTTATGGTTTGGATCCCGTGTGTTCCAAATAATCGGCTCGGCCAAATATAGGGATACAAATTCTAACACCACTTCGTGAAAGTTACCACGGCACTGACAGTACCACGCGCCTAGTCGCGTCGTTGGAGCGGTATACACCACTGAAATATAACCTATAACTGGAATGCTAATATAGTTATATGCGCGAGAAACTTTTAGGCCAACTGAGGGAACTCGAATTTCAGAATATGAGTCGACGCAGTAAAAGTTAAGGAAGAAAATCATGTCTTTGATCACTATAAAGATATACAAACAATGCCGTACGTCTTTGATTAGATGAAATAAATCAGAAACGGCTTGCCTTTGTTTGTTGTTTGTTGTTTGTCATTTTGATTTCGATTTTCATTTTATGTGGTTGTTGTTGTTTGTTCTAGTGTTTGTGAATTTTGCTGAACATTTTTGAAAACAATATGGGGCAGTGGTGCATGGTGCTAGAATGCAAAAACTCCAGTAAAAATTATAGTTTATCCTTTTTTTAGGTAAGTTATAACAAAACCTCATACAAAATAGACGCCAAGCTATATTAACATCATTCATTTTCAGATTAACTAAAAAAAGATATCGCTCATGGATGAAAGCTATTGGTAGAGATCCAAGTTTCGAGAAATTGAGCCATGGCAATGTGATTTGTGAAGAACATTTCATTATTGATGATTTCATAACTTCGGTGGTAAAAACGACTCAAAATGATGTGCAGTCCCCAGACTGAAACTGGGTCCCTCGAAAGCCTCTGTCAACACTTAGAACATAACACTTAGGGTAAGAATTAAGAATATTTCATTACTTGAGTTGTAACATTCGTATTATTTTTAGGGTTGCAGAAGTATCATTGCCATCTAATTTTGAACAAGAAGTTTCCAACAAAGAGAATATTGATTTTCAGAACAGGTACGTTGTTTTGTTAATTATGCTCTTAGAAAAATAGTAACAAAATCAACAAGTAAGTACGCGAGTGCTACAGCATGCACTCTAAACAGAGTATTTTTTTAAAGTATTAATTATATTAAATAATTTGAATAAATTATAGTGTGTTTTTAACACTTGAAAGAACAAAGTCCCGTGGGAAAAAAATTAAGTTTATTTTTCAACAAGTTAGGCATTTGTTAATGAGTCCTTATTTTTAGAGCTATTAAGCATTTACGCCGTATTTTATGAAAACCGAAGTCCAATCAATAAGGACTAATTAACAAATGCATAACTTGTTGAAAAATTAACTATTTTTTTCGTTAACGGGACTTTGTTTTTTCATGTATTAACACATACCATAATTTATTCAAATTTTCAAATTGATATTCAATACTATAAGTGCAGAGCCCTATTTTCAGCATTAAATTAAAATTATAAATAATGGAGATAGAGTTCCATGGAAATTTCCTCTTTAAGTGAATTTTTGACGATTTTTGCTATCGCTTATAGTTTATGAGTTATTCCTAAAAAATGAACCCTTTTTTTTTTGTATTTTGTTAATAGCAATTGCAATTTTTGTCAGCAAAATAAAACAAAAAAGTCTTTCTCAGAATTACATCCCAAATTGAATGAGCTATTGCTCATATTTTTTGGAAACTTTGAACTATTTTACGCAGTAAACTCACTTCTCGATTAGACTAGATATACTTCTTGTGATAACTTGAGATGCTAATGTCACATAAATTAGATCTGAGCTTTGCCATAGGAACCAATTCTTCTAAAATAGATAATGATTATATATATATATATATATATATATAAATATATATATATTTATTTATATATTTATATATTTATGAATTTCAGGACTTCTTCGAGTCTAAATCAGAGTGTGGGAAGTGCCTCCCCTTGTATAGAAGTATTGCATGGACAATATGACTTGATGCAAAATAAAAGGAAATTGGCTGATTTTACATCTTCTAGTGATAGCGAGGGACTCAAAGGAACTCCAAAAAAAATCAGACGTGATATAAAGACAATATACACATACAGGTATATCAAATATGTTGAAATTTACATAGAGTACATGATTGAGAGAGTTTTGTTGAAACTCTTAAATGATATATCTAATTCATAAATATACCATTTTTATTTCAGCATTTCTCCTGAAAAAATGTCAGGTACCCTGAAGGATGTAAAATTGTCAAAAAAAAAAGGTTCAGCACAAACTGAAGTCCATGAAAAATCGTGTCAACAGGCTCACAAAAAAAGTTACTCAATTGAAAGATATTGTTTGGCACTTGAAGAATAAAAGGATAATGTCGGATGAGGCAATGAATGTGCTTGAAAAGACATACTCTGGGATACCTTTAGCAATTATGAAGAGACATATGTCCAATGCAAAAAAAGTGCAAGGGGTAAAAAACAGGGTAGAGAAAAATTTCCTGAAGCATTGAGAAGCTTTGCATTAACTCTTCATTTTTATTCTAGCAAAGCTTACAATTATGTTTAAAAAGTTTTCAGCTTGGCATTACCAGCTCCAAGTACAATGAGATCTTGGTTGAGTAACATTAATTGCGAACCAGGGTTTTCAGAATGCTCGTTTTTATCATTAAAAAGGATAGTGGAAAACAATAAATCCAAACACTTGGAAACAGTATGTTCATTAGTCATTGATGAAATGGCAATAAAGAAACAGGTTGACTTCATTAATAACAAGATGTGGGGTTATGAAGATATAGACACTGGAGTATCAGATGATGAACTGAAATGTGCAACAGAGGCATTCGTTTTAATGGTTGTTTCAGTCAACAGCAATTGGAAGGTTCCCAAAGCCTATTACCTCATCGATTCCTTAACAGGATCTGGAAAAGCCAATATTGTGAATGAAGTACTCATAAAATTATATGAAGTTGGTGTCAGAGTAACTTCAGTCACTTGTGATGGTCCAAGTGCAAATTTTACAATGGCCACACAGCTTGGTGCAAGGGTCACTAGTATTAATAACATTAAGCCTTATTTTCAACACCCAGTCGATGGCAGCAAAATATATATAATTTTTGATGCTTGTCATATGATAAAGCTATTGAGAAATAACTGGGCTACAAGTGATGTTTTCATCGATAGAAAAGGAAAAAGAATTGATTTCAAACTAATAAAAAAACTCCATGATCTACAAGAACGAGAAGTTTGTAAATTTGGTAACAAATTGAAGAGAGCTCACATTAAATGGCAGCAACAAAAAATGAAGGCAAGTTTCACTATATTTTATTACAGTACTTCATTGAATTCAATGTGTTTTCAGGTGAATTTGGCTGCTCAGACAATCAGCAACAGCATTGCTGATGCTATGGAATTTCTAATGAAATATATTCAACATCTTGACTTTGCAGATGCTGAAGGAACAATTGAATTCATTCGAGTTTTTGACAGGGCCTTCGATATCTGCAATTCTCGCAGTCCTATAGGAACAGGAAGTGAAGCTCCTCTCAGAGAGAGGAATGAACTATATTGGAGATTCATTCTATCTGATGCCGTAGAATATACGAAAACTTTGAAAACAAAAGATGGACGTTATCTTCATCTCACCAAAAAGAAAACTCCATATAAAGGATTTTGTATTACAATGTTATCAATTATAGGAATTTATGAAGACTATGTAAAAAATGAAAATTCCCCGCTAAAATATTTATTGACGTATAAGTTCAGTCAGGATCACATTGAACTTTTTTTTTGCTGTGTTGGGTGAATGAATATAACTTTCAATGGAGTTGATCATTTCCAATAATGTGGTATATCCAAGTTTTGCATAAATCCATATTTTGCACTGTGCCAAAGGTCCTATTTGAACCTAGTTTTAATTTTCTGATGATGTATATATCATAAAACCCCATAAACATACACCACATATTTTCAGCTGTACTGAGTGAATAAACCTAGATATGGAAATAATCAACTCAATTATTCCATATATCAATATAAATTTATTTTCTTCAAGTGAAGTAATATTTCTGTTTTTTTTCAGATCAAAAAATGGGTGGAATAATAATCCCACAGCTTACCAGTTTTATCACACATATAAACGTTTAGCGTTGAGGCTTAAAATCACTGATTCAAAAGGCGGAAATTGTGAAACTGATCATACGAGCATACTGACAACAAGTTCTAAAAACATGAAGAAAATCATTCCAGCAGTAAATATTGATGATATTACTCTTATAAAAAAATACGGTCTAGATATTTCAGATGTTACAATAATTGATGGAAATATTGAATATGACTTACAATTTTTGCCTACATTGAGTGTGCTCACAGAAAATGTTGTAACTTATATTAGTGGTTTTGTAGTAAAAAAATTGAAATTAATAATTAAATGTTCGGAATGCCGCTCAGAAGTGGAATGAATCCATTGATGGAAATCTTTTCAGTCTACTGAATCGTAAGAATCGAGGAGGACTCATCAGGCCTTCAATGGATATCATAAAAATAAGTATGTTGTGTGAAAAAAAACTGCGGTTCATCTTGGACACAAATGAAAATAAAATTCCACAAGAACATAATTTTTTTAATGTTCTGGTTCATAAAATTTCAAATGAGTTGTTATCAAAAAATGTTTTTGGAAGTCTGAATGACCACATCCTTGATAATTCTTTTTTTTAAAATCATAAGTTAAAGCTGATTAAAACTTCTGTAGAGATTTACCTCAAAATAAAACTATACCATGTTGGAAGAGAACAAACAGAATGTATGAGAGGTCTTGCGATCAGAAAAAAACTCAATAAACTTGTATCATTTTCCTATCAGTAGGAAATCTTTGTTTTAGTTGGTATATATTATATCATGTTTGTATCTGATTATGCTGAATAAATATCTCTGAAAATATAATGTGCTTTATTCTATAAAAAAATGTATTGTATCACAGGAATTGAAATCCTTATTACAAAGATTGATTGATTACAAATTCATGACATGAACGTGCACTTATACTAGAAGAACTTATAAAAAATATATATGTTTCGAGGCCTAGTTAATCAACTGGGTCTATTGAGTACAATCAAAATGAGAATAAAGTACTAGTAGTGTGGGATAGAGGAGATATAATTTCAAGCACTGTCTTCTCGCGCAAGAATCACTCACAATGTCTCTTTTTTACCAGCATAAACTTCAAACACTAAATCACTCATTTTAGCACAAATTGGCACAAACTACAGCCGGTTCTATCGAAAAAAAATTCTTCAACACATACATCCTAGCGTTTCCTCACATCATCAACAACCCAACCTCAATCTGAGTCAGTGTGAGAGGTCTGGATGTACGTGTTGAAGAATCGGCTTGTAGTTCATGCCGAAAATGGGTAATGTAGTGTTTGTAGTTCCTGCTGAAAAAAGAATGGAGACATTTTGTTGAGTGATTTTTGCATGAGAAAAAGGTGCTTGAAAATGACGAGTTCTAGAACAAAAAGAACTCAGAAACGGAGAGCGCCTAAGTCCTACAGCTATTTTTAGGGAGCATGAGTATACTATACATTTACCATATTTTCCATAATTCACTTCAACAATGTTGGTTTCAGCCTGAAACTGCCAATTCAGATATTCGTTGTGTACACTGTTTCTTCAGATATGTCGTTCATTACCAAAAGCAAGACCGGTCCTGATTCGGATAATAGTGCGCATGCTCCCACCCTGATTTTCTTGAAGTCTGCGCGAGATTCAAAACGGCTCATTCTTGAGAAGTTGCTTTGGTATTCCAGTTATAGGTTATATTTCAGTGGTATACACGTGTAGAGCGCCATCGTCCGAGCTCCTTTGAACCGTGTTCATTTACCGACAGACGACGGGACTCACCGCGCCGAACGAAGATCGCCAAGCCTGTCCTATCCGACGGCGCGTGAACTGGCAAGTTTGGCGCGAGGAGTGCCACTCCACGCGCCGTTGGATCCCGGCTCTAGAAGTTATGCGTGGTCGTCCTCCTTTTTTGTCGTCGGTTGAAAATATATAATATCTGTAATCATTCAGTTGAATACCTAGAAAACTCGAAAGAAAATTAATATCAAAGTCAATCCACCAAAACTTCAGAACAAATCTAAACCCAAAATGAACAAACTAGAAAAACAGAAAATTTCTACCAATGAGGCATTCTCAAGTCTTTAATCGTACAGTCTCTATCAAAAATGTCTCGCTCACAATATATCATCCACTACTTCACTAAAGAGTGATAAATGTTATTAGATGCACAAATGAAAATGTAAACACAACATTACTGATTACTTCGATCGGTCAAATTCCTTCCCTATTAAAATATTCAGATGATGTTGACATAATCACCAGAACCAGAAAAAATGCCAAAGAAAGCACCGTCGGAAACCCAAAAATATTCGAGAATACTTGAATACTCAATACGACGTCGTTATCCAAATTTGGGATGCCAAATTGCTGAAAAATTACAGTGACCGGCAAAAGTAGGCATCATATGAGAAATTCTGTTATCAATAAATTCTGACAAATATCGATACGTGCAATCGCTTCTGCATCAAAAGAAACCCCGAAAGACGTTGTACAGTGCCGTTCGTCTTTTCGTGTTGGCGGATTTTTTTTCAATTATGTCTGAAAACATACCTATTTGAGAAAATATTGGAAAATGTTATACAGAAAAGTTGTTCAGAACGACATTTCATAGCTATGAACACGTTTGAAAAAAAATGAGATAAAAAAATTAAAATAAAATGTTTTGCTATAAAAAAAATTCAATTTGGAAAAATATATTTCTGACAAATAAACTCATTAGTAAAGCCGACAGTAATATTCCAATACATACCTACAATATTATCATTGTTGATACGTGCATCGACAGATTTCCTCATGATCGAAGAGGCCATGAAACAATTGAGTAATAATGCTAATATGTTTTCATTTATTCAGGTATTTTTACTTTCTTGTATAGTCTGTTTCATTGTTAAAGTTATTTCACATTTTGTTGTGCGTTAATAATAATTAGAGAAACCGCAAGAGAAGCTAAGTTTGCAAGAAAAAATTGAGCTCGTCCAAATACCTATGTGGCGAGCGTTTTCATAGTTCCAGAAAAGCAGCAGATATATTCAATGCTAGATATCCAAATAAGAATATCCATGGATCTACTGTGTTGCGTATCTTGAACAAATTTAAAGCAACAGGCAGTGAAGAAAGTCATTACAAAATTCCACATAGTAAGCCCGTGACTAATGAAGAAGGTAACCCTTAATGTTTCGTCATCGGTAACAGAAAATCCACAGATGGCACTATCGGAGAGGCAGAAACAAACTGATATACCTGGAAAATCAATAAGAAGAATTTTGAAGAATAAGAAATTTCGTGCATACAAACCAAAATTCACCCACACTTTACTCGATAGAGATTTCGATGCCCGCTTAGATTTTTCATTTTGTTTCCAAGGCATGATTGAAGAATGCCAAAATTCTCCTAGAAAAATTGTATTTACTGTTGAGGCGACTTTTACATCTAACGGTATTGTCAGTTCCCAGAATTGTAAATGGTGTGCTGATGAGAACCCAAATTGGACGATAGAGGGGTAAATTTTTCTTCAAAAGTAACGTTTGGTGAGGCATATTAGATACCTAGATCGCGAGCCTTTTAGGGGCAACCTTAATTCACGAAATTATTCAGAGTTTTTGAATAACGAGTTTTTTGATTGCTTACATGGATTAGCCCTACAAAGAAGAAATGAATTTTTTTCCCAACAAGACCGGAGCGTCAGTACCCTTGAAGTCAGAGCGTGGCTTAACAAACACTTTCCTCATAAATGGAAATGGAAAAACCCGTGGCATGCAAGGTCCCCAGATTTGACGCCCTTGGATTTCATTTTTTGGGGGTACCTTGAAAGTATCGGCCATTTCATAACATCGATCATTTGGAAGAAGTAATACGATAATGTATTGATAATATTACACCACGAATGCTGCGAAATGTGTCAAGAGAAATGAAATCCCGAACAAGCAAATGAATTAGGTGAGGCGTAAAATGATCTTCGTTGATTTTTCGTTTGGCGCCGACTCAAAATTAGTTACTTACATTAGTTTAGGAGCTAAGTTATTGAGACTGAGCAGGTTTATTTTATTTTTTTCTTTTCAGTTCCGTATTTCGTCGGTTTAATTTTTTGTTAAAAATATCTTATTTTTCAATTTTTCGTGGCTGAAATCTACTAATTACTACCTACTTGTTTTTTGATTACTTACCCACATTACTTCAACTATTACCAGTCAAATAATATGATTATCTAATTGATTTGTTGAAAATATAAACAGGATGTTCATAAAATCAGATGTGGAATCATCTGCGACTGAAAGATAAACTTTAGTCACTATCTTCCATCGTCAAAAAATAACTTCATTTTAATCGAGGATTTTTCAATTAACAGAAAAATATTTCTATCAGTATTCAATGGAGAATGTTTCCCTTTTCAACAGGATTATCTACTTTTACTATTTGTTGTAATATACATTATTTTTGTTGTTCTGGTTAGTTCATTTTATTACTTGGTATATCATTCCATCGTCTCATAGAATATAATGATTGTGACGGATGTGGGAGAACAAAAATAATGACAATAGCGATCTGTCATTGTCAACTACATATGTGTGCCAATGTTCACAAGTGAAAAATCAATTATCCCCTATTTTTCTACCCGTAAAGATGGATAATTCCATCTGGAATCCAAATATGATCAACTATAAGGTACCAAAAAAACCCAGTACAAAGTTCCTAGAATCGGTTAACGGACCAGAATTCAGAGGGTGAGTGATCAATATTTTGCTACCCTTACGGGTAGATTCCATCTTTTGAATTCAAATTGGCCCTATTTCGAAGTACACCCTATCCACTGAAAAAAGAATTATCGGAATCGGACGTCTCAGTAAAAAGTTATGCGTAATCATACATAAAAAAAAATATACACGTCGACTAGAGAACCTCCTCCTTTTTGGTTTCGTCGGTTAAAAATTGTATAGATACATGGTCCTTCATTGATTATAAACAGTATCGAGATTATAACGTCCTGAAGATATTTTAGTGACCTCTTATGAAGCAGCTGAATAGATGGCAAATTCACAGATTCCAAATTTTCTCCGAATAAAATAGAAATAGTTCGCGAATCTTTACAAAATGTTACTTCTGGCTCAACTAATGAGTTTCTCTGTCAGAAATGTAATTTTCCAAATTATTATTTTTTTTTGGCAGAATAAATATTTTTATTTTTTCATTATCAGATTTCCTTCAAAACTGTAGATAGTTATGTAATATCGTTCTAAACAACTTTTAGATATTCGTCAAACACGAAAAGACGAACGCCACTGTACAACGTCTTTTGGGGTTTCTATAAAAGCAGAAGCGATAGCACGTATAGATATTCGTCAAAATTTATTAATAGAATAATTTCCCATGTGATGCATACTTTCTGCCGGTCACTGTATAAAAGAGTGGTTTTGACTACAGATAGCTAGAAGTACTGTTTGTCACAAAAAAAGTAGCCATGGTCCATCAGTTGGATCAAGTTCAAGAACAGAAATAAAGAATTGAATTTCAAAATTCAAATAAAAAAATTCCCCTTAGAAATGAACAACTTATATGATGAAGCAGTGATTTGAGAAGCCTTCAATGAAAACAAAGATTGGATTTCATCACAGTCATTTTCCAGCGGAGGAAACTCATTCCTCCAGACGCATGAAGCGAGTGGATATCATTAAAATTTCATATTAGGAATCTCATAGGACCGAATGCAATTGCAGCCATCTTTGTGTCACTCCAAAGTGAGGACGTTTTATTTTCAAGCTCGAATGAAACTATATTAAATGGAGACCTCCAATGCAAATATTTCCAAAGTTGCCCGCCTTTCAGGAGTCGCGTCTTCTTTGCTATGACAAAAGGCATAGAGAAACAATGAATTGTATATTCAAATCATTGTTGACGTTGACAATAGTTGGATGGCGAGCTGAGAAGCTTTGATTTACCAGTATTCGAGACAGTGGTGTCAGCGGAGCGATTTTATGTTCTATCGGAAAAAATCGGTAATTGAAAAACAATCACAATAATTCCAGCAACAGTGCTTTATTTTCTGATTTCACAGATGTTCCAAGCTGACGAATTTTTCGTATTATGATCATATTTTTATAAGTGTGTCAGTGTCTATTCATGTGATTTTAATTTTGTTGTTGTGCAACCTCAAATTAGTGTGTTGTTTTCGAGATTATATACAACTTACCCTTTTACTTGACCGCCCCCCCTCCTCCAATGGTCAAGTAATGTAATTTTTCGAGATAAATAAAATCCAGATATTGACGAAAATATCCGTTTTGAGGTCCCCCAGTCGATTGAGGCCATTTCCAGACTTCACTCTGGAAATGGCCTCAATCGACTGTATGTGTGTCTTCCTGTAATCTTCCACGATAACTGCCGAATCGTTTGACCAATTGAGCTGAATGTTGGTTGAGCTGTCCCACATCTGATTTTTTTAACAATTTGACCTTTATTTTATCTGATTTACATGTTCAGGGATACTACAATGAAGAAAATTATAATAGTTGTGTCCTTAGGACTATATTGTATTTATTAACTTACAGCTTTGTTCAGGTTAGTTTCTAAGTTGTTCATGAATTTTCTCCATGTAATGTAGGCGAAGTAAACTTGTCTATTACTTAAAACACACCTGAAATTATGCGGTGACTAATAGAATAAATATAATATATGGTACAGAACCATATGTTATGTTTTGAAAGATACTCAATAGGTTATAAAGTGTGGGAAATTTATTTTACTTGACTTTAGTATTGACAGCAGGTGGTACCAACCTGTGGTATTACCAACTGTTGTGAGAGGGTTGCCAATAATTAATTTGAAAGGTTTTTGGTAATTTTGATTGTTGGTACCAACTGAAGGTCCAGTTGTTTGCATTTAATAACTTGAATTGAGATCAATTTGGTTTGAAGGAAATTCTGTACTCTTGAGTGCTAATAAAAAAGAATAAATTCCACTCAGTTGTTTGACATAATTTTTTTCATTCATATGATTTTTGTTCCTGTGATATAAAAGCAATTTCTAGAAAAGTTCTCCTATCAGTGTGGGATTCATGTGTTTACATCATCATGGTTCATATGATTGTCATTGTTTTTGACAGGATATGCTATCTTTCTGGGTGGTGCCTGCAATCACTTTTGTGGGAGGTTAATCTATGTTTGATTAATCTTGAGTTTGGCCGATGTTTATTTTGTTACAATTTTGACAAGGTATACTGTATATTACATTTCTACTGTTTACTGAACTGGGATTTTGTCTATCACTTTTGAATATATTGACTTGATTGTAAGTACTGTTTTATTGGCTATTTTTATATTTTCTATGGAATCGAAAATGCATTTAGAGTGCCATATATTTATAATATATATATAAAGTATACCCATTATCAATTGCAGAATATAAAAACTCGTTCCGAACCCTTTCCCACAATTTTGTTTGATCTGCCTTAGGCAGGGATACCTTAATTCAAGGTTTTTATTTTTTTAAATACGTTTGAAAATATGTCATACGCAAGGAAGTATTTGTTAAAAGGCAATCGAATCATTATAAATTGGACGGTGTTTCATAAGCCCATGGTCTCCAAAACGCCTTATAAATATTTATTTATTGAAATCTCTGAATACACACACCAAAAGCAAAACACTACCCAACTGATATTGCGAACTAACTCCTTCAATTTTCTCAAACTTGAACAAGACGATTTATAGCTTTTCAGCCACGATATATATATATATATATATATATATATATATATATATAAATTTAATATATATATATATATATATATATATATATATATATATATATATATATATATATATATATATATATATATATATATATATATATATATATATATATATATATATATAGATATATATAGAAGAAGGGTAGTCTCGTGACTGGACTAGTTGAAAATAACTATGAATTTGAAATAAACTTAGTAGAAAGGATATTCCTTGAGGTTGCAGTCAAATTCAATGGCCAGTGAAAGAAAATTTACTTGATTGCAATTGAATTTTCTGAAAGAAAAAACTGCTTATTATTTCTTGATTTTTTCTCTCATTTATCATTTTTTGTCATATAGATTGGTACTATTCCTTCTGTTCTGTGGACAAAACACATGTTTCTCCCATGACAGTTTGACATTGACATATGACACTTGACACCTTCTGTCTTGCACTTCCTGTCATCCACCATTCCATTTTCAGTCATGCTTTAACCATGTGGTATTTGTCCTGTCAAAGTTTAAATTGTTTTTTAAAATTATGTTCCTAAACAATTGTTTAATTTTTATATATATTACTAGTAGTGATATGATTTTGAAAAGATACTCAATCACACAATGGTGTTGAGATCGCTGTCTCCACTTAACCTCACCTTAGTAAGTTCATTTAAATTTGTTTAAAATCGTATTTCACAATTTGTGTTTTCCTTTTTTCACAGCTGTCTTGATAATGAAAATAAACATTTTCGATAGCTTGACAAAATAAGAAAGAGTTTGTCTTCTTCCACTGGCCATTAATTTCTGCAACCTCAAGGAATATCTTTTTTACTAATTTTATTTCAAATATATATATATATATATATATATATATATATACATATATATACATATATATATATATATATATATATATATATATATATATATATATATATATATATATATATATATATATATATATATATATATATATATATATATATATATATTTATATATATATATATATATATATTTATATATATATATATATATATATATATATATATATATATATATATATATATATATATACATATATATATATATATATATATATATATATATATATATATATATTGTTACGGAAATTGCCTTTTGACACGATAAAACTTCATCTGTAACGTTTACGCAGCTCTAGGCATGTAAAGCATGCTGTACATAGCTAACTTTCGTTTGGGACAGAATTTGTGTCTACTGATTTCGAGCAAACTTTGCAGTTGCACATTAAAGGAGGAATTAAAATTGGTACTTTTTTGCTGGAAAAAGTTCCTTCTAAAACTTATCACAACGGAGATACAGGACGTTGAAGACCCCCAGTTTTCCAAATTTCCCGTAAGCCGGTAATCGGATCCTATTTATGTATGCACTACATTGAAGTACGTTGGGATATTTTTCTTTAATATATCATTCATCCAGATCGGATGTGTGAAAAGGCAGTTATGGTCATTAGGATTTTTTTTACATTTTTATTTCTTCTCGGAGTGGTAAGATGTTTGGTTAGCGTATACAAAATTTGATTTGGAGAATCATTTGTTAGAAAATAAGATTTTTTCAAATGAAAATTTTCCTAAGATAATGCTAAATTGTGCTAAATGTCCTCTTGAATTTTCGTGATGTGAACCATAACAACATGCATCTGTCGTAACAAACCTGAGTCGAAGTGAGTTACCGGATATTTTATGGGCGCTAGACCAATTAGAATTTTAATTTGCGAACAGATGCTTTCCATTTCCATTTTCGAGAGAGTTTCGATTACATCGTACCTCGGAAGGAGCCCTATCGAGGGACACTACGTTTGAAGATACCAAGAATAATCTTCGTTTGTGCTTTGATTGTTCGGGTTTCTGTCTGAAGTTGGCAGGAAGTAACAGGGGAAAAAGATTATTTTTCACCTCTCTACGGTGATGGACATTTAGGGAAAGAAAGGAGATTTTCACAATTATACACATTTGAATACATGAGGAACATCAGAGAGGACTTCAACGAAATTCTTCGTATCTTATCATCTAGGAATCTCCAGATCGGTGATTTTCTACAAGTCCTGAGAAGTACTCAAAGAGACTGCTGAAAGGAAAAAAAATTCCAAGAACTTTTCTTTCGTCGCCCTCAATCGGGATTGAGTCAACAAAAGAGCTCACATTCTAGATCATTTGTGCCGGGGCAGGTTAGTTACCACGAGTCTGGAATTAATTGAGCTCACTTACCTTCTCTGTCAAGATAATATTAGGAATTCCTTGAGAATATCCGACCAAGGTGCACCTCCTGGGAACTGAAACAATTCGCGATCCTGCTTACCACCAAATCCTGCATCGATTAGGTACTTTCCTGTGTTGTGTTTGGGATAACGAGTTAGAGTTGAATTTCCAGGTTAGGCACGATTAACTACGCTCGCTATGCATCCTATTTTTGGAGAAAACCCTGATTCCACCTGCAGTCCTGCCAGACTGGTCCCGCGGCATTTTCAAAAGTAGTTTTGAAATAACATTGCACATTTCTCGCGAAACCCAGAATTCATGCCTGAAGTACCACACCTCTTTCAGGCGATGAAGAATCATTTTTCAAGTGTACATTTGCACTGGCTTCGGTATTTGCGGTCATGAAAGAATTCCCGAAAGAAATCGACGCGATTCAAACACGTTTCTATATCATTCGAACTCCAGTAGACACGAGGTGCTTGCTCACAGACAGACAGGCAGAATTCGCAGCGAATCGGTCTAATGAATTATTGATAGACTAGCCCGACTACAGTTCGGTTAGGACCGAGGAGTGTGGTTATCGACATGGACTGAAAATTTGTTCGGATATTTTTTTAAATAATGAAGGCCAGATAACCATCTAACTTGAGTCCCGACACCAAATTTAGATTCGGATATGAATTTAAATACTTCGCGCAAATATAAAAGGATATTTTTTGGTGAATATTTGTATGCAAACGAAATGGGATCGCGAGAGGCGAGTCCACTGAGACGGAAAAATCGTGAGGAACTCCGTTCGAGACTTTCTGAGAATTTGAGTGAAAAACCCTCTTTGGAATTTTCCAATGATTTGGAAATCGATAATTCCACCATCTTAATTCCCCAGAGTTTTGTTAGTATCTTCATCGAAATGTCAATAGAAGAGCTATTGTTATTTCTATTGATTGTGTCGTAATCTGCTTTTGAGCTGTATATGCTATGAATTTGTTCATTTGGAAGTTGATCGTCAATCACTGTATCATAAGCGGTCTGATTTAAATCTGGTGGTTTCCATGGAAAGTGAATCAGTTGATCATATTGAAAAAAGTAGTGACCCTAAAAAGTGCCTTGGTGCACGGAACTGTACTAACTTTTCTAAACCAGTTTGATTTAATATTTGGACAAACTGTTTCTCCCAAGTGAATCACTTTTCGGAAGAGAATAACTTATTCTTATTCTAATTATGTTCTCCGAACTTTGTATTTCTTTCTAGTAGCTTTGTATGACTCACAGTATCGAAATCTTCCGGAAGGTTCCATTTGCAGACAGTTTTTGAAACGCACTGTATATACTACCCCGCCTGAAATGGAAGATTCCTAATTTCATTCAGTTCATCATTTGTACCATTGAATCACTGTCGGTTAGATGTAATTTCTGAAAGCAAACATTTTCTGGTTGTCAAGAACTCGTTTCAGCGAGTCAACACGTTCAAAATAACCAATTTCAGTTCACAAATCACTCAAAGAACTTTGATAATTGGAATTAGAAGCTGAGCTGATGGATTCGATTACTTCTAGGAGGGTCACTCCAGAATATATTTAGTATTTCTAAAATCGAAATGAGTTTCAGATTATCTTACATTTGTGATATGGAACTTTCATTCACTTTAAGGAATTATTTCTATTCGGAATAATACGGGGAAATATTCATCAGATTTTCAGCAATCTACTAGATGATTTCTCTTCATGACTCGACAAAATTGAATTCATTCCAAATGAAACCACTCGTCCCTTCTTCGGAGCGAGGCGTTTTTATGAGATAGCTGGATTCTCATCGATGAGGTGGAACGAGTCTTTGAATTATTGATTATATAATGAATATTATGAAGTCGTAGATAGATAGTCGTGGTCGGAAACCTCTGAATAATCTATACATTTAAAATTACATGTCCTGCCTGACTGACAGCTTTGAAGTAAGAGTCGTGGAAGTTGGTGTTTGGGATATTCTTCCGAAATAAAGCAAAACATCTTCCAGGATTTGGAAATTCAATCCTGAAGGGGGTAGAATGAGGGTTGAGAGTTTCTATAAAAGGTCGTTGATTTTCGAGAAGGAGTCATGAAAATTGACATTAGAGCTCTTTGTTACAAATGAAGGAAAATGTGTACCGTGTTTTTTCGAATTGGAAGGTGGGAGTTTGTATGGGGGTTCCATCAGTTTTGATGATGAAATCATGAAAATTGGTATTCGTGTATTTGGGGTATCTTTCCAAATGAAGAAAAATGTTGAAAAGGGAAACTTTCTCATGTCAGAAAAACACTAATTTCAAAGGGTCTCTCCGAAATAAATGTTTCTAACTTTTTTCCATCTTTGCAAAGTGATATTGCTTCTAGAAAATGTGTTTCCCATTTCTTCCGGTCTTCCTGATGATCGTGGAAGCGTGCAATAGATTTTCATCGACAAAAATGTATTAAAGACCCAGTGAATGTGATGCCTCTCTTGCGTCAATGTTACAAATGATTTCTGGTGAGTACTCTTTTTTGGAAAACATTCTTCTTTGCCTCAGTCATCTATACGAGTTCTCAATTAAGACTGAAATATAAAATCAAATGACTATCTTAATGAAAATACAAATTTTCAATTTCAGACTTTTTCTTTTGAGTTAGGGTCCTTTTAGAATATCTATCAGATGTAGTTCAATGCCCAGCGTGGCTTTAGCCGGGAAAGTAGTTCTTTTCTGTTAGACATTCACAAAAATAACTTCATTTTTATCGTGGATTTTTCAATTCACAGAGAAATATTTCTATTCAATATTCAATTGAGAATGTTTCCCTTTTCAACATGAATACCCCACAAGAGGTTATCTTGAAAGAAAGAAGATAGTGACTAAAGTTTATCTTTTAGTCGCAGATGATTTCACATCTGATTTTTTGAACATCCTGTTCATATTTTCAAACACATCAAAGAAAACTGTATTTCAAGGTTTTTAGAAATTTAACCCTACGGAGGTAAACATGGGAGATGAAAATTTGTATGGAATTCCGTGAGTCATGGAAATCGGTCTTTGGGCTCTTTTTTTCATATGAAGAAATACGTATTCTAGGGCTTTTGAGAATTCAACTCTAAGGGAGGTATTAGATTAGATTTATACGGTGCTTGTGGGCTGGGAGCCACTTCACTTTGTCACATCCATTGTGTATGCCCTCATGTTGTATTATAGTTTCCTGTATAGGCCAGTCCTTGTTAGTAGACTCCATGGGCCAGACCTTGAGTCCTCCATATATTGAAGGGGTTGTGGTTTTTCCTCCGCTATCGTTGAAAACTTCACAGTAGCACAGTATGTGCCCTGAGGTTTCCTCCTCCTCTTGGCAGAAATTACATGTGGTTGTGTCTGCCAGTCCGATGTTATTCATGTGTTCATTGAGTCTACAGTGCCCTGTAAGGAGCCCAACCATGATCCTGATTGATCTCCTATTCTGGCTTAGCAGGTACCTGTGAATTTTGAAGATGGTTCCTTGATAAACTCTTTGGCCTATCCCATGCCCGGCGCCTTGTTTCACTATTTTTGATTGCTCTCTCAACCAAGTACTGTTTTGTGTTGTTCGCAGCGCTTTTGCTGTGCCACAAAAAGGTTCTTGGCGACTGGGGCACGTCGTGCTCCTCCTCGACTAATGAATCGGCCTCCGTTGCCCCTTGTAGCCTGTGTGGCCTGTCACCCAAGCCAAAGATAGTCTGTTTTGACTGCTCACCTTTTGTAGGATGTCCAAGCAGTCCCAGACAAGTCTTGCATGAATCTGATTGCATTGATAGCCGCTTGGCTATCAGAGTATATGGCAATGGTCTTTTCCTTGAACTATCGCCTCAGTAACTTCTCTGCGCAGTGATGTATTGCTGCATCTTCTGCCTGAAATATCGTCACATGTTTGCCTAAGCTCAGTGAGACTCCTGTCTTTGGCTTGGCTGAATATATATCTGCTCCTACAACGTCTTTGGTTTTTGAGCATTTGTGCATTGAGTGGAGGTCCTCCCTTCCATGCCTCTCTGTCTGCTATGACCGTTTTACAGTTTTTCTCGAAGCTATACTTGGAAAGCATCTCGTCCGATGGCATTCCCATTGTGGGGTCGGTCTTTGCGTAGATCGTTATACACTTTGCCGTGCAGTCTACTTCTGGGCGCTTGCCCTCTGGTTAATCCGTTAGCGACTGACCTGGCTTCGACTTGTATGTGGGGCGAGGACTACTGTGCTTTTTTTGAATTATTTTTTGTAGGTGTTGATTCCATGTCAGCTTGTGGTTGAAGTTGTCTCCCAAGTATTTTGCCTCTTGTGCAATTGGAATTTCTACCCCGTTCAGAACTAGTGGTTTGAGTCCTCTCAGGACTCTCTTTTTTGTGGAAACTACTAATTATTTATTTCAAGTTTGGGATACAAACAAGTGAAACCCATACAAGCATTCACTAATAAAAATAATAACAATGAATATTTCGGTAGTCTAAGAGGTACAGGAATAATCAAAATTGTAATCATTATAACATTATGAATTGAAAATATGTCTTACAGTTATTTTGAAAAAATTGAAAGTCATGGAGAATATATCTAGATTATCACAATATTTGTTGAAACAGTAACACATTCTGGTGATTGGAGAATTTTTTCCCAAGTTCGTGTTGTAACTGAGACTGGTAAGTAATTGTCTATTTCTAGTGTATCTTTGAGGCACATGATAAAAAATCATAGACACTAAATTAGGAGAATAATAACAATTATTTATGATTTTGTACATAAAGAGTAAATCCGTGATTATCCGTCGTTGTTCTAGCAGCTGTATATTATAAAGAGAACGAATTTCACTAATGCCAACAGTTAAATAAACCTTTGTAATTTTGAAGTGGAGAAACCTTACAAATCTATTCTGAAGTCTTTCTAATCGTAATTTATGAACATTATGATGTGGGTCTTCCATACTACACTGTCAGAAATTTAATTTGGTGTGAAACAAAAGCATAATAAATAGATTTGATGGCTGCCTCATTATCAAAGTTCTTGCATGTTCTACAAAAAAAATCCCAAAGCTCATTGCAAGAATTAATTAGGTACTCAAATTTGGGGTTTAAGGTCATTTTTGTATCGAAGTACACACCAAGATCCCTGATTCGGTCCGTTCTTCTGACTATACTGTCGTCCAGTAAATATTGGAATTCTATAGGAATAATGCTTTTACTGAAAGATATACTCGCACATTCACTGACATTGAGTTTCATTTTATTCCGGTTACAAAATCCAGTGAATCTATTCAGATCTTCCTGAATCTTTGAGCAGTCCCTTATTGTCAACACTTTTCTGAATATCTTCAAGTCGTCAGCATCTGAATCTTTGAGCAGTCCCTTATTGTTAACACTTTTCTGAATATCTTCAAGTCGTCAGCACATACCAGTACCTGTGTTTGTTTGAAACAGCTGTTTAGATCATTAATAAACACTGAAAAACAATAAAGGACCCAGATGTGAACCCTGAGGGACTCCTGATGTTACCACAAAAGGGCAGACCTGTATCCATTTATATTCACAAGTTGACTGCGATTATAAAGATTTGACGATAGCCATCTCAGGAGATTTCCCTGCATACCAATTCCAGAAAGTTTCGATATAAGGAGGTTGTGATCGACTTTATCGAACACTTTGGCTGAAATCAGATACAGTGAATCAACCTGCGCTCGATTGTCTAAGGCATTCGAGATGTATTCGGAATATATAACCAAATTTGTTTCGATCCCTCGTTTGGAGAAAATCCGGTTGGAATTCTAAGATCGATGATTTAAGACTGTGAAACATAATGCTTTCAAATAATTTTGGTTGAATATGAATAGTTTGGAGATACCGCGATAATTTTCACTGAGTTTCTGGACCCGGAGTTTTGTATATTGAACTAAAAGAGCAGTTTTCCAGGCATCTGGGAAGATGTGGTTTCATTAAGTTTAGAGCAGTCTGCGATGCTCCGAAACGTTTCCTGAAATTTGCCTTTTGCAATAATTGAAATCATCGCAATATCCTAAGCAATACATGCTTTTGGATATTAGCTTTACCAGTGTTCGTCTACTAGGATAGCCAACAAAAGAGGCGATAGTACCCTCCTTGTCGGCATCTTCTACCCGCTTCAGATGTACTGTGGTGTCGTCTATGGTTGATATGATAAACCTTTCTCACCAAACTGGCGTTACCCATCGACACGGGAGGGATGGGACTCCTTTACTTCTAGAGCTTTGGTAATTATGGATGCATTGTTGAAAGCCCCTCAATGTAGAGACGAAAGTCGCTATGCTATTATCTCTTTATCCTCCAGGGATTGTGAGTAGCCTGTTGAGATCATGCAGTACCAAGACTGTTGACTTGCCTGAGAACTTATTATCTGGTTGCTAAAAAACTTTCATGTGTTCTCATAGCCTACTCAAGTTTGGCAATATACTGTACTAACTACTGAGTAATTGTCAGGTTTTCATTGCAAAATGAATAATGAAAACAATGCTAAGAAATATGTACACTGGTTTACTTTTATACCCGGTATACTGTAACTTAAAGTGTTACATATGACATATTGTGGTAAGGTTAAATATACCCTTTCAATTTAAAAAAAAAAATATCGATGACGTCAAATCTTGTAAGATGGCGGGGAAAAGATAAGCATTTCCTAAAAGGTGAAAACTAAAATACAAAATCGACCTGTCCGAACTGTATCTCCGAAAATGATTAACTCGTAAGAAAATGGAGCGTTTCCACACTTTATGAACGCACTGTATATAACTGCACGCGTGACATGTGGTACCGCCCGCACATTGAATTATCTCTCGTTTTTTGTACACTACTTCTACGAACTGTTTATCACATCAATCTTGATGTGAGAAATTGATAGGAGTTGGGTTTAGTTTTGAATATACAGAGGGTCCAACGTAAAAGTATGCACCTAGCTTTTCTCCTTTGTTTAGAATTGAGCAAAATGCTCGACACGTGGAGTTTGCTTTTGAGGGGGACATTTTAGACATATTTTCAACCTGTGCCTTTAACGCCTCTAGCGAGGGGGGGTAAACCCTAAAATTTTAAATGGGGTGGGGTCGGGGGAAAATCATTTGAACGGGCAAAAAATTATCTTCTGATGGGTACCCCATTTTTTTGAAATTTATTCGAACAGTTAATGGAAAACGGCAAGAACAGAAACATAATTTTGGTAATTAATGAAAAATACAAAAAAAGTTTTGCTATTAAGAATCAAAACATTTTTCAATTAGTAGTAATTTTAAGTTTCAATGTTTGTTACTTATAACAGTGCTTTGTAAAAAAAGTAAACAAGCTGTTAAATTGATTTATTAAAACGTTACTCAACAAGTGTTGAAAATGTGACCCACTTTGTTTCCATACAAAATCCCGATTTTGTTCAAACTATTTTAACATTTTGTAGCATATCAGGTGTTTGGGTTTGCATTTGCTTTTAATCCGTTGGCGAAGATCTTCTATGGACTCCTTGTAGCAAACATTTATTTTCAATGTCCCCAAGAAAAAAAGGGCCAAAGGCGATAAATCAGGTGACCTGGCAGGCCATTCAATCGGGCCTCCCTTCCAATCCACCGTCCGGGAAACCGGTTTTTTCTAAAATTTTTTTACAGGAGCAGCATAGGGAGGTGCTCCATCTTGTTGGAAAATGAAGCCGATCGGCATCAAGGGTTTTGGCGTCTTCATTATCTGTTTATGAAAGGATCAATGAGAGATGTTTAGGTAGACTTCAACCCGTTAAATTTCCAGGAATGAAAAGTGGTCCCAGGGTATGACTTTAATATCCACACCAGACGTTTATTTTTTGAGGGTATTGGGATGAACCTCAAGGAATAAAATGTGGGTTACTTATCCCATAACGGCAATTATGCCTATTCACAGCTCCATTCAAATAAAATGTACACTCATCGGTAAAACAAATGTTAAACAATAAGTGCGGATCTTCAATTAAACGCTGGCTTTATTTGTTCACAAAATTGCAGCCTTCTGATCAGGATCATCCCTATTTAGTTCCTGTACTAATTTAATTTTGTAGGGATGAAATTTATACGCTTTTTAAAAACCGTATTATGGATGAACGGGAGACTCCTGAGGCTTCAGCTAGTTGACGGGTACTTTGAGTATGATCCAATTGAACATGCCCCAAAACAGCAACTTTTACAGCTTCATTTCTGATGGGGTTCTGGCTGGTGTTTCACATTACAAACAGATCCGGTATCGACAAACTTAACTAACTTGGCAACATACGAATCATTAACATTTTATCGGGATGACTGTCCTTAAACAAGCGAGCAATTAGTTAGCAATAACCATTATTTTGAAAAAAAAGTTTAACAATTTCAACTCGTTCTGAATGGGAAAAAACCATTTTGTACAGTGAAATTAAAATAACTTCAAAAGCGACCAGACTGAATCAATGAAGGGACTAAAATAAAAGTTTGCCTAAGTTCTTTTCCTACACTTATTTGCAGTTTTTTTTTTGACAAAAAACGCAAACGATAAATGGGGATTTTTTTGTGATGAAAGAAAATTACATTGAAATGTTGCTTTTGGGAAAAAGAAGTAATTTAGAAATGATTGTAGTTATTCTGATTCCCAATAACCAAAACTTATTTGTATGTTTCATTAATATCTAAATTATCGGGTAAATGTTCTTAAAGCCGTTTTCGCATTAACTGTTCGAATAAATTTCAATAAATAGGGTATCATTAGAAAGATAATTTTGCGCCCGTTCAAATGATATATCACTGACTCCACTTTCCATTTAAAATTTTAGGGTTGTGACGCCTCCAGGGCGTTAAAGGCACAGGTTGAAAAATATGTCTAAAATGTGTCCCCAATAGCAAACTCCACGTGTCCGAGCATTTTGCTTTCAATTCTAAACAAAGGAGAAAAGCTAGGTGCATTTTTTTCGTTGGACCACTCTGTCCCTTATAAAATTGATTGGGATATTTATATATGCTATTGACCTATTCAACTTCTTTCCAACCGCAAAATTTATCAGGGTAGAGCAGATACCGACATACCTACTGCAATCACTGGAATATTTCTAGAGAAACTGAGCGTACAAAATTCCCAGGAGCGTTCGAGACCCGACAACCGCTATATTACGTGTCACCCTTATCTCGTCCAGGTTTTTCCGCGCAATTTCAGGAAATGAGTTAATTCCCAATTGATGCAAAAGATAAATATTCAATTTCCTAAAAAATTACGGCTAGAATTCGAGTCCTGGAGACTTAATTATATTGTCCCTTCAATGCGGCCTGATATAGTCAGGGGACAAAGGTATTCTGAAAGGGAGATACAGGATTTGAGACTGATGATAAGAATAGGCTGTTCCGAATAATGCTTTCACTTTACTCAAGTTATTACAAGTCGTTTGAAGAGATTCATAAAACTGAAACCAGACTAAATTTATGTACACATTCCTCATTTCCCAATTATAGTATTTGAGGATAATGAATCTATATAATAAATAAAATGAATCTCGACATTGTGAGCGCAAAACGTGAGAACGGCTGGAACCGATTTGGCGATTTTTTTTAAATGTTCATATTACCCCGAGGATGGTTGATAGAAAAAGGGCCCCCGGAAATAGAAAAATTTGGTATATGGGAAATTTGGCAAAAAAAGACTATCGAGTCACCATAACCAAACAAGGAAATATTTCCCGGGGTTGAAATGTCGCCTACCGCGGAAGGTCTGTTCTTTCGTTAGGGCCAAATCTTGTAGTTAATTTTCATAATTCCGGTGACACTACATTATGGAGTTTTGTTGGAAAAAATATGGCGGCTTCCAAGATGATTTGTAATTATGATCCGATTTGATTAAATTGGTATATGGGGTTTTTGGGTCGGAAATTATGAATATTTTTGTCAAAATTCATAAATTCAAGATGGCGGACGAGTTTTGGATTATGGTCCGATTGATTAAAATGGGTATGCGGGGTTTTCGGGTCGGAGGTTATACAATTTCTGTGAAAATTCATGAATTCAAGATGGCGGCTCCAAGATGGCGAACGAGTTTTGTGATTATGGTCCAATTGGGTTTAAAATTGGTATGTGGAGTTTTCGGGGGCGGAAATTATGAATTTTTTCCCCAAAAAAACATGAATTTGAGATGGCGGTCCCAAGATGGAGGACGAGTTTTCGGATTATGGTCCAATTGATTCAAAATTGGTATGCGGGGTTTTGAGGCCGGGGATTATGAATTTTTGTGAAAATTCAAGATTTTGAAATGGCGGACCCAAGATGGAGGACGAGTTTTTTATTATGGTCAGATTTCATTCAAAATTGGTATGTGGGGTTTTCAGGTTTTTTTTCAAAATCAATAATTCAAGATGGCGACTCCAGGATGAAGGACGAGTTTTGTAATTATGGTCAGATTCTATTCAAAATTGGTGTGTGGAGTTTTTGGGGTCGGAGATCATGATTTATTGCAGCTCAAAACTGATAGGGAAGAGACCTTGTGATTAATAACGATGATCTATTAGAAATGAACAGATAGAGGCAAACTAACTAAAAGGCAAAAAAATAAAATGGCTTTCATTTGCCGTACTGAAACGTATAAAATAAATTTAGGTCATCGGACAATGATTTAATTATTTTTGTTGAGTTATTTTTTCAAAAAGTTTTTCGCGCAATTGTATGACAGTAATACTTCCAAAAAGTTGTTACTCACCAACCATTCATTGTCCAATTGAATTAATTGGTATCTATTTCCATGAATACTTTGTAAAATCAAATACTTCGACAAGTTCTTACTTACCAAAAAATCATGCTCAATCAAATTAATTGGTACCTACTTTCATGAACACTTCACGCGACAAGCTTTTGAAACCAAATAATTTGTCAAAAGCATAACAAGAAAACATATAAAAAATGAATTCTACGCGGACGAGAGTTTTTAGGAAAAAAATTCAGAGATTATAGAAATTTGGACAGGACAACGTTTGTCGGGTCAGTTAGTAGTTTAATATTATTGAGGCCAGTCTTATTTTTAATGAAGCAAATATCCCATTATCTGAGGACAGAATCGATGAAGGTTGATAATCCAAGAAATTTTTCATTCTGAAGAAACATTAAATTCATCTACTGATTTTCCATTCTATCCATAACGCCACTCTTAATTTCCAACATTTCATTATGTGCAGGGAAGGTCTCAAAAAGTAATCAGAACTGGATTCAGGACGATTTATCTTGTAGCCTGGCGGCTCCACCCACATTATAAATTTTCGTATGCATCCCTCCAACTTCATAATCCCTGATTACCCCTCGATGAGCTGTATTTCAAAAACCCAGTTCTTCGATTAAAAAGGAATAAACAAACGAATAGTTTTTGTTTCATGCAATGTTAATCGATAAAATTACTTGCACTCTTTTCCCGGGCCCATCGTCTGATGGATTTGAAAATTTTTTTCACGACGTTTCGATTGTTTGTATCTGCAATCGTCTTCAGGTGAATACTTCCCTATTTATATGAAGTTCAAAGGCACCATACCACGAAAAATCGGTCGACTACCCTTTTTGATATGGTTAGATGCCCTTTCTTTTTTTCAACCTAGGTGTATTAATGAACCAGTGTATTGATATAATAAAAATAGAACGGAATGTATTACTACTCATAAAGTTATGTAACAGTAAATACCATCTGAAACTTTTAAGCATCGCACACTTCTGTTCCGCACGACAGCGACGACCGCGGGGGACTGGATATGTGGCCCCTACGCTTCTTATTTAAACTATTAAATTCTATGTTGGATTTTGGAAATATATTTTTTAAACGAGACGCCCACCCCAAAGCGGATCATCCCGGTTTTACCCTAACAGCAATAATGAACAGAAACAATTTAAAAAAAAATCGGAAAGGAACCGGATGGGGAAGAGCCACAGATTGAAGAGTATTGGGATATAATTTCTAGTTTTTCTATGTTTTTCGTTTTATATCAAGAAATTTAAAAACTGTTCCGTTGTTGTTGCAAACATATTTGTGCTTTTTTTCCTTCATGTTGTTTATTGTGTTTTCTTTTTTTATTATGAATTCATTTTACTTTTGTTTTCTGACATATCACCATTATATTTTTGTTTTTTTACCATGATACCCTCTGTCGATAAATGTATTACATTTCAGACAATGAAGATCTATCTATCTAACTATCTATGAATCAAAAAAATCGAGGCTAGATAACGATCACTTTTCTTCCATAAAAAACGATCCCCATCAAAATAAATACCAAGTCATCAATATTCCAGGGAAAAATTAACAAATCGTTCCAAATGTATATTTTGCAGCTGTAAAGAATATTCCATGTTTGTATTCAGTAAAATTGCATTCAGTAAGAGATCATATCAGAATGGTATCAATGGTATCAAAAGTGCAGATAAAAACAGCGAATAATGATTTTTTTCACATTTCAGGATTAATCTTTAATGGACTATATTTTCATTCTGGAAAAGTGTTTCCTTTTATTGAATCCGGGTTTCGAGGTCCTTTCATTCTAACAACAAATCCGTCATACCGATTTCAAATTATAACACCATGAAAAAAAAATGAACCTCCGAGAAACGAATCTTTGAACCTTCGAACCCTACGCATATGCAGGACGAAGGACAAAGATAATTGAACCAACGCGATGCGGCGTGAGATTCGATAAATTTAAGTTAAAAAAACGCTTTGTGATCCCTTGAACGATTGAATCTGATGATGGAAACGTCAGCTTTTTTTGTTTTTCAATTTTTTACATGAAATTGGCAGAAGTTTGGTCAGTGTCTGTTTTTATACAGAAGAAATGGGTTTCTTCGTGAAATTAGAGATAAAAGGAGAATTTGGGGTGAAGTTTCCATAGATTTCAGCCACACATGCTGACGTAGTGGAAAATTAAAATCTGTGGCTGGGGTTTCAAATTTTTCAGCACCCCGGGCTAAAAAAACTGTCCGGAAATATTCAACATACATAGTGATCTGGAATTAACAGCTTTCGATATCATCATGATATCAGTCGATATCAAACATGGAATCATGTCAATTTTTATTATGAAAGGACCTCTTAAGATGACGTCACTTTTCTACGGAAATGTTTCTGTCACTAACAGACTTTTATCGATTTTTCCGATGGGATTGGTCAGTTCTTCAAACCCCCTTTTTTAAATCATAAAGAGGGCTTTGAAAATTTAAAATTTTAAAAATTTCATTATTTTTGGGTTTTTTTGTAATTTTTGGAAAAAGTTTTTTTTCGAGTTACAACAAAACCCCCTAAAATCCGAACCCCTGATGGGGTCCAGTGATAGAATTATAGAAAAAAGCTGTTAAATTTCCCCAGATCACATATGTATGTTGAATATTTCCGGCCACAGATTTTTTGCCGGGTGCTGAAAATTGTCCCCGCCACAGATTTTAATTTTCCACTACTACGTGTGGCTAGAAACTATGGATAACTTCACACAATAAAGGAGAAGACAAGTACAACTTTAAATTTTGGGCAAACAAAAAGAAGTAGCCAACAAATCAGTAAGTTTACCACAGCACATCAAAAATTAAAAAGTATCCAATTTATTAATAGAAGACAATCCCTTATTGATGACTGTCATAAAAATTTTGATTAGTTTCCAAAAAAAATAGTTAACCTAGAAAAAAAATTTTCCCGGGAAAAAAGAAACATATAAAAGTGATAATCTAACAGTAAATACCCATTGAAAATTTCTACCAGATGATATTTATAACAAACGAAAACAACCCAGAGATGTAAACCCTTCCGATAGAAATTAGGAAAAAATAAAGAAAAAATTCAACATCTTATAAATCAACAAAGGTGCAAGTTTTTTTATAAGCACTGAAAAAAAATGGTTCGTAAATTTAACTGATGATATTTTTTTCCAAAGAAGTATAAACCACTTTGAGCCTAGGAAAAAATGTATTTATTATTCACCTTTTACACCTGATAATATAGCGTTGCAACAGATTTTGATAGATAAAGTTACATTATAGGAAAAAATTTATAGTAAAAAAGAACAAACAATTTGAGGAATTCAGCAAAAATATCATTACAAATTTTCTAAACAAAAAAAAACTACACCAATGACAATTTCACCATAATCAAAATAACCCATTACCCCTTTAAACACACAACTCCATTTTTTTTAAAAATAGACCGAATATTGTAATATCTAGAGCAGATAATGTAAAGATTACTTAAAAAAACCCAAATCCGAAAAACCCATATCAATGAATTAAAAAAAAAAATAAAAACGAATCGAAAAAAATTTTTAAAAAAAAAAACACTTGGGCATCAGCACAGTAAAAACAAAAACTCATGTTGTGTTCCCCCCAAGATGAAGACATATAGAAATGCGAAAAAATCGATAGACATTTTTCCCTTAGGGGTGGCCCCGCCCGATTTCAAAAAAAATTTGAATTTGAGGTTTTCGAGGATGAACTTTCATCTATCAAACGGAAGACGTATAGTTCTCATTGCGGTTTTAGAACCGCGGCTCTCTAACATCACAGAAATTTGAATTCATTAGAATGGTTGAGGGTTATGATTGCTTCAATTTTTTTAAATATCGATTTTGTTTTATTTAAATTTATTGTGATGTATTTGGAATAAAATTGGGGTTTTCTATTTTTTTACGGAGTTTTTGGGGAAAGAAATGATGGGTGAGTTTTTAAAAAATTGTAAAACTGTCTACTGACCATCGATAGATTTGTTTATAAAACTGGGGCCCAAACCCAAAATTATCCAAGTGTACGTCGAGTTTGGTAGTTTGTTTTATTGAAATTAAAAGCTGCATCACAGATACGATTCAAAAGTAGAAACTTTGACATTGAATACAATTGGTGGATTTTAGGTCCTCAACCAAAGGTGAGTCATTTGGGGTTTAAAAAAAAAATTAAACTGTTCCGCATTGTTTTATATCTGTCATATTGTTTTTCTCATGAAAACAAAGGGAGCCCTCTATTGAGCATGTCTTCCGTATGTGACTGGGGATGTCCTACATCTCGTCCTATATAGAATAACTCGGTTGAGCTCACAAACCAAGTTCGGCAAAAAAAATCACCTGACCGCTTTTTCCGTCTACGATATATCCTCTTCAAACCACATGAAAGGAAAAGCAACTATTATTTCATTCTCAAAGACGATCTTTCCTACTAACAGCATTGCTGGATTTATGTGACCGAGGGTTTTCCCTCTGAAACTCGTAAAGAAGTTCAGTTAAAAAGCATATCTAATAAATTTTATATAAAAGTTTGTGTGCGGCATTATTTTCCCGTAAATTGTTTCAAAACGTGACTCTACATCTTTCATCTCTGGTTTCTAGGAGGTAGCATGAAGTCTGCTAAAAATAATTACATTGGCAGTCTGAATTTGCTTCGAATTGAGAACTAGAAATGAACGCTAGAAATACAATGAAGATAGACATAATAATAATGTTTATTCATGTTTTACCAGTATTATGGTTACACTTCTATACATAATGTTACACAAATAAACAGAGAAACCAACAAAAGCCAAGGCCGCGCGTGGGGATGATCATCAGCCATGAACAGCAATCACCATATCGTTTGAGCAAGAAGTCTAGTCGAGATCTGAGTTTCCTCGAAAAATTGTTCCAAGTCTCCAAAAAATATGACAATAGCTCATTCGATTTAGCATGCAATTCTGAGAAAGATTTTGTTTTTTCTGCTGACGGAAGTTGAAATTGTTATTAGCAAAACAATAACAAAAAGGGGTTCAGTTTTTTCGAAATAACTAAAAAAAGTATAAGTGATAGCGGACATCAGGAAAAAATCTTGAAGAATAGTAAATTTCCAATAAAAAAGTACCGACTTCTGGAACTCTATCTTTATTATTCATAATTTTAATTTAACGTTGAAAATAGGGCTCGGCAGGCATACGCGCGTCTCTAAAGAGAATGGCAACATAAAATAATTTTTTATAGTATTAAAATCCTTGGGTCCTACGGAAAAAATATTTTGGGACATTTGTTTATAAACAAATTGATTAGTTTTGATATTTTTGTTTTTTTCATGTTGTTATTTTTTAAAAAAAAAAATTTTTTTATTGTTTATATATTTTTTTTTATATTTCCATTATTTTGAATGATTAGTTGAGACATGTTTTTCCTTAAAAATCGTTATTGGCATTTTCCAATAGAATAACAAAAAACAATTTTTCTTATTGAATCTTTAATTGGTTATTAGGTTAACAATTTGTTATAAACAAATTGTAAATCTCATTATATTTTTTTTCTGAATCTACTAAAAATCACAGAAATAACCATACGCAACACAGTGTCGATAATTTTTATTCTATTATTTTATAAATGATGATTTTTTAAGTGAAAAACCGCTGTAACTTTTGAACCATTGAAGATACAGTTCATAACTTTTTTGATGATTTGATAGAGCATTACTTGATCACTTGAATAAACCTGTCACCAAGTCTGTATCTGTCATGGTTTCCTGTTTATATTCATTTGTATATGAAAAATTCCGTTCTTACAGTGCTTATATCTTTTAAACTATGAAAGTTAGCCCTTTATTACCTCAATACAATTTTGTGTGCTAGTTTTTGAATTATTCAAAAAATGTTGGTTTCAGTCATTGACATTTGTTCATGAAATACACGGATTTAATCAAATAATGCCAATTTCATCATGTATTCTAGCTGTGTTTAATCTCATATTTGTTAATAAATACTCCAGATATACAGTCTATAAAAAATCAAACTTTTTTTTTTGCACATGGTTGTTTTTGTAAGTTTTTGTAGTTTCAGAAAGAAATATAATGGGATTTGGAATTTGTTTGAAACAAATTGTTAACTTAATTGTTAAGTTTTTAATAATTTATTTTCATTCTTTGTTATTCGATTGAGAAATGCTAATAATGATTTTTAGAGAAAAACTAATTATTTAAATAATAGAAATAAAAAAAAATATAAACAATAAGAAAGATATCTCAAGATTTTTTTGTATAATAATTATATTCTTTGGACAAAAAAATGTCAGTTTTTTTTCAAATATATTAAACTAATCAATTTGTTTATAAACAATTTATAAACAAATGTCCTGTTTTTTTCGAAAGTCATTAAATGCCTTCTTTTGATGCAAAAACAGCAATACCAGAACATATGGATACAAAAAATTTAACAACATTTTTCCAATTTTTCATTTCTTGTTAACTTTAAAAAATCATAATACACATTATTTAAACATTCATGCTTTTTTTTAATGAAAACCACGCCAAAAAAATAAGAACCAATGTTGTGATCAATCCTTTAAACAAAAAAATTCAAATTTTCTTTTTCAAATATAACACAATTTTTTTAATTCACTACCGAAAACGAATCCATAATTCTAACACCCGTCCAAAGCCAATAACACAAACAAAGCCATTAAAAAATCCCGATAAACGACAGTCACACCAGCCCACATCATTAAGGGCCGTATCTAACTCATAAATCACAGAGTATCGCTACCGAGACATTCATAAACACACTGGTTGGTCATTATTTCCCAGATTAAGCGACCACTACCTGTCAGGCAGTAAAATATTATCCAATTATAACATAAGATAAGCGAGAACGGGTTAGACAAACAGAATCCTTATCATTGTTACAATGTCCCCTCATTAAAAAAACTCATAAAACACACTAAGTCCCGCCCCAGCTTCCGATCGAAGAATATTATAAAGACAACGGGAGCATAAAGAGTTGTTAGTTCAAAACAGTAGTTCGTGGAGTAATCACGTATTTCATAGAGAAGAAATATAATAGGCATTCATATTAGTACCGGTGAAAAATTTACGAGAAATAAAATCTCTCCACTGTGAAAATCATCTCAAGTAAAGAAATACTAACATGGCATCCTTTTAATAGAGTCAGTGTAAAACAATATTTCACAGCATAAT